>CM067173.1:26971739-27151739 GCA_034093135.1 Erigeron breviscapus | reverse complement strand
TTTTAATATATAATAACTTTTATCATCATTACGTCTTACGTTTATATAACATTTAAAGCATTAATATAGTTATTGTTTATGTTTTATACAAAAAGTCTATACAAATTTACAAGTCCTTTATGCCTGAAATGTACACGTCCTTATAGCATATAATAATTTTTACCAATTTTTTCTATCTTTTAACTTTTGCCCTGCATCAAAGTTTTCATTTTCGTGACACTAAACTTTTGGATTTTCATCAGACAACTTTCACACAGTTACGGATTTACTTTTAAACATTTGGTTTTGATTATTTTCATCTGTATTTTTATATAAATGACGTTTTTAATATATAATAACTTTTATCATCATTACGTCTTACGTTTATATAACATTTAAAACATTAATATAGTTATTGTTTATGTTTTTATACATCTTATTACTCTTTTACATTTTTTATTGTTATTGCTACATGTTTAATTATCTTTTTAAAATTTTGAGTTCGAATATTTGACATAAATTTGGGTCTAAAACTTTGTCGTAAAAAAATCGTACTCCGTGGCAACGCGCGAGTACAATAACTAGTATGTTACTATTTTAAGAAGTTATCAAAACTTACATTTACATTAATATGTTTTACATCCGAAAAAAAGAATTAAATATAATCCATAACTAGATTATATCCCGCGTAATAAACGGATAAACATATATAACTAATAAATTACTAATATTTAATGATATCGCATTGACAAATTGTAAATAAAGGGGGTTGAAAAACAATAATGTTATATTTGTTTACATATAATTAAATGAGTTTAAGTATATGTAGAAAAAGAATTGTATTTTTAGATATAAAAAAGGAGATTTTAGATCAATTATCCACATACCTAATCTTCATATTATAATTGTATCATTTTATTAATTTAACAAATATAATAAAAGATGTTGAAATTTGGTGATGTTATCATTTTTATTAACTTTTTATTTTTTGATTATTCTAGACACTATATATAGATCAGATATATGTTTTATTTAAATATCATAAGATATTAACGATGTAAAGTTAAATACTTATAATTATAACCAATATTTATTACGTTATATGATAAAAACATATATAAAGTCATAATTTTAATAACTAAAAAAAAAAAAAAGTGATGTTAAAAAAAACAACATAAAGTTTATGAATGAATTTTCACAATTACTTCATTAAACTAATTACTTTTTATCATTATAAAATATACAAACTATCTTTACATAATTAATGATCATATTTAAATTTATTAAAACAATAATTAAATCTAAAAAAGTTATAAAAGGTATATGTCATCATCATTCTGATCTAATGGTTCTAATTAAAAGTTGAGCTTTATCTAAAGGTTCAAACTTTTCCATTTTGAAATTAAAGTTTCTCTTTTATATATATTTAGAGATGTACCACTACAAAAAAAAGTTCATTTGTCCACACTTGGTTATAAAAAGTGTGAAAAAATTTATGAATTTAATCACATATAAAAATGTGTAGAAAAAAATTACATTTAAAAGTGTGAATAAGTTTTAAAAGTTATAACTTTTTCACATTTATAAATGTGTAAACAAAATATTAACACTTAAAAGTGTGAACAATTGTCACATATTTTCACACTTAAAAGTGTGAAAGTTAATTTGTAACACATGATTTCTTCACACTCTCCATGTGTGAAGAAAATAGGTGTTACAAATTAAATTTCATACTCTTAAGTGTGAACAATTGATATATTTTTACACACTTTCTGTGGACTTTTCATTTCCACATGTATTAGTGTGTAAATATTGTGATTTTATAAATTTCTTCACACTTTTTAAAAGTATGAAAAAACAAGTGTGAGGAAATGACATATTTGTTGTAGTGTACATTTTACTCGTACTATTTTAGGAATATTTTGTTGTCTGATATATAAATTTTCTTTAAATTGTTTTAAATTCAAGAGTATGCGAGATGGTAGATCAAGTTGGTTAATTCGTAACTACCACCAAGGTGACATAACGATTTGAAACTCAATAGGTAAATATGTTGAAAATGGAAGGTGGGAAAATGTCAAAAATGGTCATATACGGATACCTTGATTAGGCCGTATAAATGTGAGTTACATTACAGATTGACTCGATCCCCTCTCCAATTAAACTGAACAAAAGAAATTTCATTCATTCAACAATATTGAGTTGATTCGTTTCTTTGATGGGTGACGCTTGATCACGTACGTTTCATTTTATTGAATGTTAGTATTGGTTGTAGCATAGTTGTCGTTGAGTATATATGGTCCTAGGGTAGGGTTAATGTGAGAACAACAAATATGGAGAGAACCGTGAGAATCACTCGATCCGGGGCAACGCCCGGGGTCAAAAAACTTGTTCATACACATAGGGATTTGTTGGGAAGGCCGGGGAGGGCCGAGTGGGGATGGATGTAAACTAAGAAATATGTGTCAGGTAAAGAAATAGACTAATTTGCATAAATCCAAAAGCATATATAAACTTGTATTAGGGCTCACATATTTATTTCTTGTATAAAGGCACCAACTATGAATTTTAAAGGATATTTTAATTTCATTCCAAAAATGTTTTTTTTTTGTTTTTTTTTTAACGATTGTATACTTTTTGAGTTTTTTATTTTTACCACTTAACTTTTAGGTTTTATCACTTTAGTCTAACTTTTTGTATACAAGTATAATTTACTTTTAAAGTCTTTAATTTTTATCAATTAACTTTGGATTTTAACTTTAATCATCAAATCTTTTTTTTTATAACTTTCTTTCTCTTATTTTAACGCTTTAAACTTATTTTTACCACTTAACTTTTGAATTTTTTAACTTTAGTCCAACTTTTTGTATACAAACTTAATTATAGTTCTAACTTTAATCATCAATTTTTTTTTTTATTTTCTATCTCTTATTTTAAGGCTTCTAACTTTTACCATCAAACTCTTGGTTTTGACCACCAATTTTTTAGTTTCTACCCCTTATAGTAAACTTTAAATGTCCAAACTTTTAGGTAATGTTGTATGTATATATGTTTGCATAACGCAACGTCGATCCGGGGCAACGCCCGGGGTCAAAAAACTTGTTCATACACATAGGGATTTGCTGGGAAGGCCGGGGAGGGCCGAGTGGGGATGGATGTAAACTAAGAAATATGTGTCAGGTAAAGAAATAGACTGATTTGCATAAATCCAAAAGCATATATAAACTTGTATTAGGGCTCACATATTTATTTCTTGTATAAAGGCACCAACTATGAATTTTAAAGGATATTTTAATTTCATTCCAAAAATGTTTTTTTTTTTTTTTTTTTTTAACGATTTTTTTTTTTTTTTTTTTTTTTTCTTATTTTTACCACTTAACTTTTAGGTTTTATCACTTTAGTCTAACTTTTTGTATACAAGTATAATTTACTTTTAAAGTCTTTAATTTTTATCAATTAACTTTGGATTTTAACTTTAATCATCAAATTTTTTTTTTATAACTTTCTTTCTCTTATTTTAACGCTTTAAACTTATTTTTACCACTTAACTTTTGAATTTTTTAACTTTAGTCCAACTTTTTGTATACAAACTTAATTATAGTTCTAACTTTAATCATCAATTTTTTTTTTTATTTTCTATCTCTTATTTTAAGGCTTCTAACTTTTACCATCAAACTCTTGGTTTTGACCACCAATTTTTTAGTTTCTACCCCTTATAGTAAACTTTAAATGTCCAAACTTTTAGGTAATGTTGTATGTATATATGTTTGCATAACGCAACGTCGATCCGGGGCAACGCCCGGGGTCAAAAAACTTGTTCATACACATAGGGATTTGCTGGGAAGGCCGGGGAGGGCCGAGTGGGGATGGATGTAAACTAAGAAATATGTGTCAGGTAAAGAAATAGACTGATTTGCATAAATCCAAAAGCATATATAAACTTGTATTAGGGCTCACATATTTATTTCTTGTATAAAGACACCACCTATGAATTTCAAAGGATAACTTGATCATTCCTTTTTAAATTCATTCCAAAAATGATTTGTATGGTAATGATAAGATTTGGAGAAAACCTATTGACTGAGTAAATATAGGGGACGGCTAATGTGAAGTGCCTTATTAAAGTGAATGAAATACTAACAAATAGTGTATTTAATCATTTATATATTTCAATATTTCAATAATAAAAACTCCGTAATAAACACAATTTATATACTTGTCTTTTAGACAATATATAAGTCGGGGTCGGCAATATAATCAGCAAAGCTGTCGTCTGTTGTCATTAAAAATTAAGAAATTATCACCTCTTAGTGTGCGGAATCTCAACTGAAGTTCACGATTATTTTAAAAATTAAGAAATTACTCGGTGTAGACCGCCAAGTGGTTTGTATATGTGACATTAAAGAGAGCTTCGTGTGGTTGATCTAATAAAAGATTAAAATCGATGAAGGTGAGATTTGTGTGAAGCATATTTCCTAACTAATTAATTCTTCACATAAAAACCACAAACGGATAAAAACTAAAAGCTACAAACATGCATGCTGAGATGCTTTCTTAATTCCAACAACTACATACATACAGCACCATCTAAATAAAATATTAAAGGTTGCATAATATTTTATTATTGTTTGATGCCCTAATTCGAATGATATAGCAAACCCAAAGAGACATGGATTACTCGCTTTGTTTTGAAAACAACATTCAATATAACAACTTCCACACTACTACTCAAAGAATTCCAGAATTGATAGTGTGGAACATGTAGGCAAATTCACATGTTCGATCAATCTTTTGTAGCTATTATTTTTACTTTTTAAAAATCTTTTAATTTGATGTACCTTGGTTTTCAAATGTCATTGATGATTTAAATATATTTCAAATGGATTTAATTTGGTTGGAAAAAGACATTGAAACTATAAACTGATATTGCGATATCATATATAGCAAATATTCTGAGCAGAGATCGAGAACCTCAGTGACAACTGACAATGTATGCTAGCTAAATATGCACCTATCAATTGTTCTTTGCGAGCTTAATGTGAGTGATTGTCAGCCTAAAGTGAAAAACAATATTGTCATATACTCTATATGGATGTAATATATGGGCAAGATGGTTATTGGAGCATCTCTAATGGTGTCAAAAATTATATCATGATATTAAATTAAGAGTGTTAGTTAAAGTTATAAAAAAATATTTTAATAAAGAAAAATATTGAGTGCATAGGAAAATTCTTTGATAACCTTTTAAGGAAAATAATTATCATATGGTAATAAGTTATGAGTTTTGTTAATGAGGGCTGTCGATATAAGTTATTTGGGTGCATTAAAATTTGTACTTTGTCATGCGAAAATTCAGGGGTGGTTTTTTATTTATAAAGTACTACTTTTTATGCATGTAATAAGGTATTAATGATAACCCTTAGGGCTGTCATTATCATTTTCCATAAGTTATTCTATTCAAAACTTTTTCTTTGAATTTTTTTTTTCACAAACATCTTATTGACCCTTACTTTAGTCTTGCTATTTTCTTTGGCAAAACATATACTCCGTACATCATCTGAAACAATTTTTTCAATCAAACTTAAGTACTTCACTTTCTATTGTTTACTATTCAACAGATGTCTAGCAAGACTATAATTAGTGTGCACATTGATAATTTTGTAAAGAGCAGAATTTTACTGTCGTGTATTTAACACACACACACACAGATATATATATATAGATATGAGTAGTATAGGGTAGGTTTCCAATACAAACACTCTACAAATAAGAACAGATACGAACAGGGACACAACTGTAATTTTAAACCTCTCTCTTTCATCGCCTGTTATAATTTTTACAATTCCATATTAATTACCCAGATTATTTAAATGAGCATATCATAAAATTGTATGGACATTAACTTTAATAAAATATGTTAGTAAACTCAGATTTTAATCTTCTTTAATTTGATATCACTTTTGCTAAGTTTTAACAAAAATCGAGATGGATGCACAAATTTGTATATTATGCATCCATTAATAAGATTTTAATCCTTCTTAATTTTTGATATCACTTTTACTAAATTTTAACAAAAATCGAGATGGATGCACAAATTTGTATATTATGCATCCATTAATATTGTTGCAGTTCTGTTCATCTAATACATATTCAACGAGAATTAATGACTTATACACAATCTTTTTATTATCATTCTCATAAAATGAAAAATATCCATGGATGCACAATAGAATTGTTCATCCCATAAAAAAAACTAGATCCATTCTCAGAAAGTAAAAATAAAATAGATGCATTCAATAATGTATCAAACTTATGCAGCTAACCTGGGATGAAGAAGAAAAAGAAGATGTAGAGTCTGAATAATAAAATAAAAGATGGATGCACATAAATAGAACTGCCTAAAATATCATAATATGTAAACCCTATATATATTCGATCGATATGCGTTGAAAGTTGAGCAGATATCACATAATACCCCCAATTAAAGGAATGATATTTCATCAATTGTAATGATAAAGAAACAAAGAAAGAGGGAAATAGAAATACAACTCTGGTGATGTGTTTCTTAAAAATAAAGAAGATGATGGAATAATAGTAAGGAAATGGGTTAGGTTTCGTGGGGTTTGCAAAGGTGGGGTAGTGGCAGTAAAGTTAATTTGGTTTTTTAATTCCAAATGTACCCTTTTTCTATTTTAATTTAATATTAAAATCCGTCAAAGTTTCCCAACCGTTGATCTAAATTGTGGACCGTTGAGATATGTTCTTTTTTGTTCGCATTCTAATTTCGTTCGCATTAGATTCCCATATATATATATAATATATATATATATAGGTTTTAGTTAAAATAAAACAAGTATTAAAGTAAAACAAATAAAACAATAGGTTTCTCTTCACTGAAAATCACCGTGCATCATGAAAATTATCGTGCATCAATTGTTTCTTAAATATTCGTGCATCAATTTAACCATGATCTAAGGGTCAAGATTTTGTCATATTTGTTTTACTTTAATACTTGTTTTACAATACCCAACCCCTATATATATATATATGTATTTGATAAATTAATTAAATTTAAAGTAAACATTAATTTTTGATTATACAAAAGTAGGAAAAACTAGTTACTTTTGATTGTATGGAAGAACACAAATCTTGATTGTAAAAAATTAAACGACGACCGCTATAAATTATGCATACTACAGTCGTTTTCTTGAACAAGAATATTTAATCTAATCGACAACTATTTACCCGTCTCATCCGGTGAACATATATCACATAGGAGACGATAAGTAGATCTATGGATATAGATATAAATATAACTAACATTTTTAATCCATTGTCATCGTAAAAGTGACTATTTATCATATAACTAAAAGAGGAGGTTGGGGTACATTTGACATCTCTTAAAACTCTTTTTAGCCTTAAAACTCTCTTCTAATTACTCTAATTCTTTCCTTTTTTCTAGATTTTTTTAATTTTCTATTTGCTTATTAAATAGATAATTATATTTAAAACTATCATAAATCTTTCTCTATCAAAACAAATCTTTTTAAATTTAAAGATATATAATATCCTTAAAACTCTCCCAATAAATTATTATATATACAACCTAAATTTTTATTAATCATTTTCATTCATATTATTTCTCTCCTTCCTATCTCTAATAAACAAATCAAGTTCAGTAAATTTGTCAACAAAAAAAACATATGGGTTTTTTATATCACTTTAATCTAATATTTTTTGATATTTTGTTCGTGTTTGTTTATCATTTGAAATTAAATTGTGATGTTATTGGTATTTTTCATCTCTTTTAATTTAGTTTGTTGTCAATTGTAGTTTGATTATGGCTTCTTCTTCTACTACAAAAGAGTTTATTCTTTTAAATTTGTTTTGTTCATGTTTTGTATTTTTCACATGTTTTGTCATTTATTATTTTGACATTTACCTTTGATATATATATTTTGAGACTATCCGTCCATCGGACGGACCTGAAGACTAGTATGTAAATATATAGATATAAATATAACTATTTCTTTTCTTTAATCTTTCAATTTCTTTTATGTTTATGAATTCATAATATTTTTAGAAAAATGTTAAATGCAACCCTTAGGGCTACGCTTAACGTGCATATAAATATTGTATCTTTTATACCGTTTAATGCACTTTTACTACAGCCATTACAGTTGCGTTTAACAAACTCAATTTTTTATTAGTAAATAGTAAATGAGCGGTTTTTGTTTAGTGATAATCGGGAATATATTAAAGTAAACTTAGGCCTTTGCCCTTTAGGATTAATTCAGTTTTTGGGTGTTGTCACATTTATGGGCCTAAACTAATATGGCCCAATAAAGACAAGTTTATCAGGCTAAAAACAAAATAGCATCCAATGTTTTGGGTCCATAGTAGGGTATGCTAATTAAAAAACTTTGGATAGACATATATGTAATTCTCTCTTAGTAATTAAAAATTTTCTGTTTTTTAATTTTTTTAAGAATGGCAAAATATCTCAATACTAATGTTAGATTACACGAATGTCTGGATATCTCAGTCTACCCATGCACAATTATATAAAATGAAACTTGAATCTGGGTAAAATATTCTTTTTTAAAGACCTTTCAAACAGGTAACTAATCTATTGGTTCTCCATTAATAATTTTGGTATTTGAACGACATTTTACGTCTAGTTCAACCATAATCAAGAAACTTATATACAACCACAAAAATGTTCACAAAAATCCAAGAGCTGTAAGAATATAGAAAGCAAAGAGCAGGTAGTGTAATTTGTAGGCTTGTAGGCGTTACCTTTTTTATGACAAAATCGGTAGCCGCATGCAAAATGGTAGGCCACGAGAACCATACACGAAATGTCCATTTCTTGAATTTCATTTCATCGTACGAAATCTGTCTTTTCAAGTCACTCTCTGTCGACATATTTCAGTAACATACATCACTTGGTCAAATATATCAGGCGCCCCAATGACCATATAACATGTGTTTGTATACAATTGGTTTTGCTAGATATATAATAATAATAATTAACCAAGATGAGAATATAAGAAGAAAAAATTTTTTATGTGCATCAACATATTTTAGGATGTAACCAGAATATCGCATGGTAACCAAAAATTCCATATAAATGATGATATAATTATAGATTAAAAACAAAATTTTAATTTGTTATCTATTTTTTCTTGTATTGAAGTTGACATTTTATATAAGATGACTTGATACATATATATTTCGTTACAAGAAGAATGTACACACAAATTAATGTTAACAAATTAAGAAAAAGAAGAAATAAAGCCCTACACATGCATTAACTCATTATGGCTATGTTTGGCAAGAGCTTTTCAAGAGCTTTTGGGGAGCTTTAGCTTTTAATTTTGAACAAAAAGCTTCTATTGTGTTAAAAGCTTTGTTTGGATGCAACTAGCTTTAGCTTTTATTTGAAAGAAAAAGCTCCAAAATAAAACGCTACTTGAAGTAGCGTTTCAGGAGCTTTAGCTTTTCGATGAAGCTTTTAGTTGTTTAAAACTACACAAATACCTTTTGAAGTTGCAGCTACAGCTACCAGCCAAACACCTCTAAAAAATAAAAGCTCTAACTAACAGTTTTGTTTAAAAACTACAGCTTACCGCTACAACTAAAAGTTACAGTTACAAGCTACAGCTACTATCTACAACTACTTTTGACAAACATACCCTATATAAAGAAAAAGATTTAAGTCCTAGAAAATATATATACTCATACATACATATACCTAGGTAGATACATGCTCCGATGCACACATAGACAAATTGATGTATTGATGTGTGTATACACACACATAATCACCTATTTCGCGATTCGCTCCGGCTCCGGTTTGTAATTCGGCCGTGTGCCTAGCCACAAAGCTAAGGGTATATATCCACCTTATTCATATATTTGCTTCATCAATGAAAAATTGTATTATATGCATATAGATATACATCGAGACAGAGAGGAGAAGTGTGAACAAGAAAGTGTGTTGTTGAAGTAGAGAAATTTGTCATATGGATATAAGGCAATGAGAATTGAGAGAGGTACACTAATATATATATGTATCGATATATATATACAAGACACTAGATCGAGTGAAAAAATCCTACAAAATAAACCTAAAAAATCTTAACTAGTTCAATATGATATCGAGGGAGGAAACATGTAAATCTATTTTCGTGATCTTGACGTATTTAAAAAGTTCATAAACCCCACAAAATAAACCAAAAAATCTTTTGAAGTAGTCATAGGAAACACAACAAGAAAAATTTTTAGTGTAGCTATAAATCATCCAATAGAAGAATAGAACACTTGTAAAAGCATGGACGAATAGAACTTTTGCGTGAACTATGGATCGGGAAACTTATATGTCAAATCATTGAATTATTTGATATAAATAATTTATATATGTTTGCAAAAATAGGTATTTTGAGATTGAAATAGAATAAATTGTCCTACCAAACAAATTAAAAAATCAGTTGTATAATTGTTAATAAGATTGAAGCACATTTTTAGTAGTTAAATTCGTCTTGGTTAAACTCGAGCCCCAACCAACCATTCATAGTTATACAATTGTTGGATCAAATATGGGTACACATAACTGTTTATTATTTTGTTCAAGGCGTCAAATAAAAGTTACAATCGTATTCAATTCCGTCTTTCATAGGATATGGAATAAGTGTATCTAGTCAGTCTTATTTTTACCATTAAGGCATCAAATAATATAATTGCAGTATATTAAGAGAAGAAGAGTGTCCAACCTTAAAAAGGAAAATTAACTACTCTTGTTAAGTTCTATATAAGTTTAGATATTCAAAAAGGATAAGAAATTCTTTTTTAACTTCTTTTAATAATAGGTATCTTCATATATAGAAGATATACATATAACAAAATTAGTTTTAGATGATGTTTAGTCCAATACATTTCTTTAAATGAGTAACAAACTTAAAGTGGGTCATATAATAAATTAGTTGTTCGAAGAGACAGCTTCAAGGATCTATAATAACAAAATCGACAATAGTTGCGTGATGATCTTTCTATGGTTGTTTTCTTTGGCGTGTGCGAATGTATTTGTAGATAATGTTTGATTTTTTTGTACTTGAAAGCGCCAACCATGTTCTGCATTCATCATTGCAACCAATGCACATCAACATCCTATTTAAACATGGTCGTCGTAAAAGTTGAATATAATGCACATGGTATGTTTAACAAAGGAAAACTAGCATTAATTTATAATAGAAACTATCAAATTACAAAGATTAAATAGATAAAAGAAAATAAGAAATTACATGGATGCTATTTGACTATTTGTGTCAATTTCAAATGTTCTAAACTTCTAATTAAATATCAAAATGCAGATTTTCAATACACGATATGCAATGGTTTTAAAATATGTTTCGGATATATATGATATTTAATACTATAAGATGGATGTAACAGCTAGCCGTCTCGTGACACGAACGTTTAAAAAAAATATATTATAAGAGGGGTATATATAAAATTAATTCTTTAAATAATATCTTTTCGTTGTTATACTTTTAATTATAGCTAATAAAAGAGTAATATATTGACATTTTTAACTAAGCTGAGTTTTTTTTTAATTAATCAATGTCGTTGAGGACAAGCAAAGCTTAAGTGTGCGGGGATTTGATATGTCGTATTTTATACCCATTTCCCACATCGGATTTAGTCGCTTTTGCATGGTTTATGAGTCGTTTTAGTATACATTTGGTGCGTTTATGGTATTTGTTAGTGTTTCAGGGAAATAACAGGTACTTAAGCGTAATTCTGGAGAAAACGACATTCTTGAGATGAAATAAGTGCTAACGGATGATTTTCGAGGCATTTGGATGAAGATAGCAGCTGGTCAACAAAAGTCAACTGAAAAAGGGAAGCATTGCGCCGCAACTTGGCATTGCGCCGCAATAGAATTCCAGAAGATTAAGTTGCGCCGCAACTTGTCTAGTTGCGCCACAACGCCTGCAGTTCCTGGCCAGCCACGAGTCAACAAAAGTCAAAAGTCAACGCGGGTCAAACCCAATTGCGCCGCAACATACTCATTGCGCCGCAATTGGGGCCGCATCTGGACAGATTTTAGGGAAACTATATGCATTGCGCCGCAACTTGGCATTGCGCCGCAACAGAATTCCAGAAGATTAAGTTGCGCCGCAACTTAGTTGCGCCGCAACTAGCATTGCGCCGCAACTTGGCATTGCGCCGCAACAGAATTCCAGAAGCATTGCGCCGCAACTTGGCATTGCGCCGCAACTTGGCATTGCGCCGCAACTTGGCATTGCGCCGCAACTTGGCATTGCGCCGCAACTTGGCATTGCGCCGCAACTTGGAGTTGCGCCGCAACTTGGCAGTTGCGCCGCAACTGGCATTGCGCCGCAATTGGAAGCATTGCGCCGCAACTTGGCATTGCGCCGCAACAGAATTCCAGAAGATTAAGTTGCGCCGCAACTGCATTGCGCCGCAACTTGGCATTGCGCCGCAATAGAATTCCAGAAGATTAAGTTGCGCCGCAACTTGTCTAGTTGCGCCACAACGCCTGCAGTTCCTGGCCAGCCACGAGTCAACAAAAGTCAAAAAAGGGAAGCATTGCGCCGCAACTTGGCATTGCGCCGCAATAGAATTCCAGAAGATTAAGTTGCGCCGCAACTTGTCTAGTTGCGCCACAACTGCCTTGCGCCGCAACTTGGCATTGCGCCGCAACAGAATTCCAGAAGATTAAGTTGCGCCGCAACTCAGTTGCGCCTCAACTGAAAAGGGAAGCATTGCGCCGCAACTTGGCATTGCGCCGCAATAGAATTCCAGAAGATTAAGTTGCGCCGCAACTTGTCTAGTTGCGCCACAACGCCTGCAGTTCCTGGCCAGCCACGAGTCAACAAAAGTCAAAAGTCAACGCGGGTCAAACCCAATTGCGCCGCAACATACTCATTGCGCCGCAATTGGGGCCGCATCTGGACAGATTTTAGGGAAACTATATATAGCATGCTTAAACATTCTTTAACCTACCTTACTTTCTCCAGCCGATTTTTGCATCTTTAGAGGAGGATTTTCATCAGTTTATTCATCTTTGAAGATCAAGAACACGATTGGATTATTTCATCATTCCGTATTCAATTTTTAGTCATTCTGTGAACGATTTCAACATTCGGTACAATATGTCTTCATATATTATTGTTTGTTTTTATCTTTTCATTATGAGAGGCTAAATCTCTCAGCACCCTCTTGGGTAGTGAACATGTCATAGGGTTGTTTGATGATACTTGCAATTGTTGAACACGATTTCTATGTTTAATCGAAGATCCGCATTTATTTGAGTTTAAATATTGTTTTTATCTTTTATATTTATTGATTGATAATTGTAATTAGAAGTTCGAGAGAAATCTATGTCATTGTCAATTGATTTATGAAACGGTTAATCGGTCTATAATTAACCTAAAGTCGTTGGAGTTCGGGAGAAACTAGCGATAAAGATTTTAAACATTTAAATTCATTTTGAGTGTGTAAACGTCTATGATAGAGGGATCTGATTAGGCGAATAAGCAGTTCGAGAGAAAGTTTTTAAAGATTAAATCATAAAATCAACTTAGGTTCTTAATGCTTAATTGTTTTGAGTAGAAATTATTCGCGGGAGCGATAACTATATTTCGAGCAGTTAAAGTTTCAAGTATAATGAGAGTTCATCTTGACTACCTTTTAAGTCGTTTAACAATGCAAGTAATGTTTAGACCCGATGATTGACATGTAAGCTGATCCAAGCAGGTGCTCCCTTTTTAATATTATTGTCATAAAATCATTTTTACTTTCATCTTCTGACGAACCCTGCCCCGGTAACATCGGATTTAATTTATTTACTTTTACCTTTTGCAAAGTGACAATTCGGTCACAAAACCCCCTTTTACTTGAATTACTTTATTTGAACAATTACTTACTGAGTCCTTGTGATCGATCTCGGATTTACCGAATTTACTATACTGCATGCTATCAGGTTCACTGCCTGTGAGTGTGTTGTGGTCAGTCTTTTTGGTAGTTCGTGTTTATAAATTTTATTACTCGATTTCACACATTAAGTTTTTGGCGCCGCTGCCGGGGAATCATGTTTAGTAATTGTTTAGTTTTGTAGTTTGATCCTTTCTCACTTGTGAGAGAGTTATTGCTTTACTAGATAAATTTCATTTTATTTCATTTCAATTCTACCACAGGTGCGGTTGACGGTTTGTTTGTGGTGATTGTGCAGGTTCTTGCTAGTTGATGAACACAAGAGCTTCTAGCCGACCTTTACTTAGCCCTTTATCTAATCCAGGGAAAGTCAGACGTCGACTTGTGTCAAGAGATAACCAGGAACCATCCACATCAGTCAAAATAGATTCAAAAACCGCAAATCAAGCTCCACCGGACCAAGCCTTGAAAGAGAAAGTGGTTAATAGTTCGGAAGACGCAGCTTGGATCTTTAGAACAGGAGAAGACTCGAACACCGAAGACAAAATTCAAACACCTGAACCGAACAGTATTGTCATACCTCGAACCAACCTTAATATTAATCAACAACCGAGGAGAAACGGAATGGGTGATGAACAACCGAGAGATCCGAACACCCGTCTTTACGGGGAACGAAGAAGAAACATACCGGCTAACCGGGGCACAACTATTCGCCCTCCTGCAATTTCGGTAGATTTCTCTTTGAAAGGTAATCATCTCAAGAGTGTCGAAGAGGATAAGTTTGACGGGATTAGAAGAAATGATCCTTATGCCCATCTTGAGAGATTTGAGAAAATTTGCTGGTTGTATCAGTATGGGCAAGGGCAAGCTGAAGCTGTTATATTAGAGCTCTTTCCATTGACTCTTGTTGGAGAGGCATCTGCATGGTTTAAGGAGTTACCGGATAACTCATTCTCTACTTGGGCTGAACTCCGGGAAGGATTTATTGATGAGTTTTATTCTGTAAGAACTCAAAGGCAGCTGGAAAATCAAATCAGGGCCTTTACTCAAGACAGTGGTGAAGATGTTGTAGATGCTTGGAAGAGATTCAAGGAGATGCTAAGGAATTGCCCTGGACATGGTATGGGTACTGAAGTGAGTTTTGAGATTTTCTACGATGGACTGGATAGAAAGACTAAGAGGGAGCTCGGTTATGCATTTGGGGGTAGTCTAAACAACATTTCCCCGAATGAGGGATACAAGATTCTTGAAGATATGGCGAAGGAGAATTCGACCAGAGATGAGGACCGAGCCAAGAGATCCAGTAGAAGCACTGTGGCTAAGGTTGAGAGTAGTGAAGATTCAAATCTTGTCTCTGAAGTTAAGGCTCTCTCAAAGCAAATGAATGAGAGGTTTGATGGGCAAGAAAGCAGGTTCAAGAGCCTTAAAAGAGATGTGAAGGTTATGGCTGATGGTTGTGATTATTGTGGGGATTTGCATTACACTGAGGATTGCCCCCATAAGCCAGCTGAAGATGTTAACTATGTTCAGAACCAACCACAGGGGAACTTCAACCAAAACACCGGTTATCAAAACCGGCAGTCAGGTAATTCTTATCCCTCATCATCTTCCTATAATACTAACAATTCTGGTTTTGTTGGTAACAGGTTTAGTAGGTTCAATAATCAGCGGGCTCAGATACAGAACTAAGAGAGATAGTGAAAGATTTCATTAGTGCCCAGAAAGCAACTAACGAACATGTTGCAGAAGAGTCCAAGAAGGTGAGTTCTGTGTTGGATGCTCTGACCACTCGATTGGATGGAATCGGGCACAAGTTGGATCAAGGGGAGAAGAACCATCAAGCTACCTTTAAGGATTTGGAAGTGAAACTTGAGAGGCTAAGGAATTGCCCTGGACATGGTATGGGTACTGAAGTGAGTTTTGAGATTTTCTACGATGGACTGGATAGAAAGACTAAGAGGGAGCTCGGTTATGCATTTGGGGGTAGTCTAAACAACATTTCCCCGAATGAGGGATACAAGATTCTTGAAGATATGGCGAAGGAGAATTCGACCAGAGATGAGGACCGAGCCAAGAGATCCAGTAGAAGCACTGTGGCTAAGGTTGAGAGTAGTGAAGATTCAAATCTTGTCTCTGAAGTTAAGGCTCTCTCAAAGCAAATGAATGAGAGGTTTGATGGGCAAGAAAGCAGGTTCAAGAGCCTTAAAAGAGATGTGAAGGTTATGGCTGATGGTTGTGATTATTGTGGGGATTTGCATTACACTGAGGATTGCCCCCATAAGCCAGCTGAAGATGTTAACTATGTTCAGAACCAACCACAGGGGAACTTCAACCAAAACACCGGTTATCAAAACCGGCAGTCAGGTAATTCTTATCCCTCATCATCTTCCTATAATACTAACAATTCTGGTTTTGTTGGTAACAGGTTTAGTAGGTTCAATAATCAGCGGGCTCAGATACAGAACTAAGAGAGATAGTGAAAGATTTCATTAGTGCCCAGAAAGCAACTAACGAACATGTTGCAGAAGAGTCCAAGAAGGTGAGTTCTGTGTTGGATGCTCTGACCACTCGATTGGATGGAATCGGGCACAAGTTGGATCAAGGGGAGAAGAACCATCAAGCTACCTTTAAGGATTTGGAAGTGAAACTTGAGAGGCTAAGGAATTCTATTAGGCAGCCCGGTACTCTACCGAGCAACACTCAACAGAACCCAAAACCTCAATCGAACAATCAGGGGCAAAATAGTCAAGGATCAGGGCAGAAGTACACCCCTCCTAATGCTCGAAATGAGCAAGTGAATGCAATCACTACGAGGGCAGGTAAGACTTATAATTCTGCAAACCCTTTACCTGATGATTCTACTCCACTAGTGCAGGTTAATGAGAACGATGAGAAAGTTGATGATGAGATTGAGATGGAGCCGAACCCAGCCGTGCAAACACCGGCTGTTCCAACTAAACCAGTTGAGAAACCAACGGTGAAGCCTTATCAACCAAAGATCCCATTTCCTCAACGGTTGAGGAAAGAGAAGATCAAGGAAAATTTCAAGAAGTTTGTTGATTTGATTCAATCGGTTAACATAACGGTTCCTTTAGTTGATCTTATTGCAGGGATGCCGAATTATGCTATGTTTCTCAAGGAACTCATCAGTGATAAGAAAAAGCTTGAAGAGGCGAAAACTGCAGTTATGAGTGCCGAGTGTTTAGCAATAATCCAGAATAAGATTCCTCCTAAGTTGGAAGATCCAGGGAGTTTTCTAATTGCTTGTTCTTTTGGTGCATATTTGTGTGAGGCATTGGCCGATCTTGGGGCCAGTATTAATTTGATGCCTTATTCTGTTTATAGGAAATTGTCCTTAGGTGAGTTGACTCCTACCCGCATGAGCATTAGGCTCGCGGATCGCTCTTTCCAATATCCCATGGGGATAGCGGAAAATTTGCAAATTAAGGTGGGACACATGGTATTCCCGGTCGACTTTGTCATTCTCGAGATGGAGGCAGACGCTAAAGTCCCTCTCATTCTTGGTCGCCCATTCTTTAACACCGCGGATGCTATCATCCGGGTTAAGGCTAAGGAGATTTACTTAGGGGTCGATGATGACCGGATTATTTTTAATGTTGACAGAGCACTAAAGCACCCTTACTCTTCTGGTGATACCTGTTTCAGGATAGATGTAATTGAAGAAGAAGATGCTCTGGAAAAGGAATTAATGTATTTCTTGGATAGGGAAGAGGGAGAAGCGTTGCTTGCTTATAGTGAAAAAGAGCAAGAGATGGTTGGAGAGATGGTGCAAGAGATAATGGCATTAAGTGTAGATGAAACTCCACCGAAAGATGAGACCTTAGAAGAGATCACGGCTAGTGAAAGCACACGGGTGCTAACATCGGTTGAGAATCCTCCTACCGACTTGGAGCTCAAGCCTTTGCCGGATCATCTTGAATATGCATATCTTGATCATCTCGTCCTCATTATTGTAGGATGAGAAATCTAGACTTATGACAGTCCTCAAGGCCCATAAAAAGGCCTTTGCATGGAAAATTTCCGATATACCGGGTATAAGTCCAGAATTCTGCAAACACACCATAAACTTTATTGACAATTTCAAACCGGTTGTGCAAAGGCAACGTAGGTGAACCCAAACATGAAAGATGTGGTTAAAAAAGAGATAATCAAATTGCTTGATGCGGGAATCATATTCCCCATCTCGGATAGTTCATGGGTAAGTCCGGTGCATTGTGTGCCGAAAAAGGGTGGGATGACCATAGTTTTGAATGATAAAAATGAATTGGTCCCCACTAGGACTGTCACGGGATGGAGGGTGTGTATAGATTATCGGAAGTTAAATGATGGTACCCGCAAGGACCATTTTCCCTTACCATTTATTGATCAAATGCTCGAACGACTCGCCGGTAACGAGTACTTTTGCTTTTTGGATGGGTTCTCCGGGTATTTCCAAATACCCATTGACCCCAAGGACCAAGAAAAGACCACATTCACTTGTCCCTTTGGTACTTATGCCTATAGGAGAATGTCGTTTGGTCTTTGCAATGCCCCGGGTACCTTTCAAAGATGCATGATTGCTATATTTCAAGACATGATCAAAACTTCCATGGAAGTTTTCATGGATGACTTTTCTGTTTTTGGTAGTTCTTTTGAAAGTTGTCTAGATAGTCTTGATAAAATGTTGGAAAGGTGTGAAAGGGCACACTTGGTCTTAAACTGGGAAAAATGTCATTTTATGGTGAAAGAGGGGATTGTGTTGGGACATAAAGTTTCAAAAGCGGGTCTAGAGGTAGATAAAGCAAAAATTGATGTTATAGCTAAATTACCTCCTCCCATGAATGTTAAATCAATAAGAAGCTTTTTGGGTCATGCCGGGTTTTATCGTCGGTTTATAAAGGATTTTTCAAAAATCACCCGGCCTATGACCAAGTTATTGGAAAAGGATGTCCCTTTTGTTTTTGATAAGGAGTATCTTCATGCATTCAACTTACTTAAAGACAAATTGACCAATGCACCCATTATGTCTCTACCTGATTGGTCACTACCATTTGAGTTGATGTGTGACGCTAGCGACTTTGCTTTAGGGGCCGTGTTAGGCCAAAGGGAGGATAAACATTTCCGCCCTATTTTCTATGCTAGCAAGACCCTTAATCCGGCCCTACAAAACTATACAGTGACCGAGAAAGAGTTGTTGGCCGTGGTTTATGCTTTTGAAAAGTTTCGTCCCTACTTAGTTCTCAACAAGACTATTGTTTACACGGACCATTCTGCCTTAAGGGACTTGTTCTCGAAACAAGATGCCAAGCCTCGTCTTATTCGTTGGGTCTTGCTTTTGCAAGAATTCGATGAAAGTCCCAAGTTTGCAATGATTAAGTAATTAAACAACTAATGTAAATTACACTAAGAACATAAGATAAGAAAGTAAAGAAGTTTAATCATAAGTAACATAGATAAAACAGTGAATACATGGTCGGTTTTACAAAGAAATAAAAGAGAAAATATTGTTAAGTTTTTGACACACTAAAAACTTAACAATTATACAAAGAGAGAAAAACACACTAATGTAAATTACACTAAGAACATAAGATAAGAAAGTAAAGAAGTTTAATCATAAGTAACATAGATAAAACAGTGAATACATGGTCGGTTTTACAAAGAAATAAAAGAGAAAATATTGTTAAGTTTTTGACACACTAAAAACTTAACAATTATACAAAGAGAGAAAAACACACTAAGTGTAAATATGGCACACACCAACACTTTGCGGCTAGGTCAAGTGATTCTTTATATAGGAGAGAAAAGACATCACATGACAACCCAATAGATGTTGACACATAAAGGTTGTCAACCATCTATTGGCGTGTAAGGCTGGTCTTCAGGAATCTCTGGTTACCATCTTGTTTCTTTCCCAAAACAGTATGAAAGAGAAACACCTTAGTACCATTTTGGTACAAGGTCACATGTCTTCATTCTGATCTATCAACACGTGTCCTTGGGGACTAGCCTTCTTATCTTCATCTTCCCGCCCATATTTGACTTACAAAGCATGACGGTGAGTCATTGAACTTATCCTTTAACTAGAAGATAATTGATGGTCGCTGAGAGCTCGCTGACAAAGTCACTCGCTGAGTCTTTCAACGAATCCATGACTCAACAATCTCCCCCTATTCGCTGAGGAGACTTAGCTGAGTATAAGTCGCTTGAACTTTTAAGAGTAGCAGGTAGAATGAGGGAATGCTGATATTATTTATATGACAAACAACTTTACAATAATCAGCATTACATGAATTATATAAGACTACTTAATCCCATTGAGATTCTTGCTTGGCCTCGATAAATGCTTTATCTTTTTGTCTTTCAGGCTTCAGCAGCTCTTGATCAATCATCTTTATAAACTCGGGATCATTGGAAGTCTGAGCACAATACTTCCTTATTTTTAGAAGGAAGCAGAGGGAGCAATTCCAATTTCGTTGGTCCTGAAGAAGAGTTCATGACCATGGACATTGCAGAAACAGAAACCTCCCAGCTTCTCATCATAGGTGCCTTCCATAAAAAGAGTTCTGGAAGGCATCTTCAAATTTAGCAGCGGCTCCTCATCTATATCAGTCTTGGGAACCATTCTGAGTACAGTTTGGAGACGAGAACTTGGGATCCAAACGCTGATCTCTTTGATCCAACTCTGGGTTGCTGAGGTGGAGGGGGGGAGGGATGTCTTACAGCGCTGAGCAGAGAGTCTTTGACTTTATATTTCTGTTCCATTTTGCGAGTATGCTTTATCTGCTCACCTGCCATCTTGATCAACGGTTCATAACTCATAGCTGTCTTATCCTTGACCAGCTTGTAGATTTCGATCCATTCAGTTGGCCCAAGTGTATCTTTAGTAACATTTTTCAAAGTATACAACTTGGGCACTCCTTTTCTTTGTAGGGTAAGATTCATCCCTTGTTGAGTTAGAGAGACCTTGACTGACATGATCTCTTCTTTTCTCTGCCTTATCTCCCTTGATTTGAGGTAGAGCCTTTGACCTTCTTCAAAGTTTTTCTTTTTCTTAGCGAAGAACTCTTCCTCATTTTTCTTAAGTGCTTCAAGACCACCAGACTGCTGAGCCAACATCTTTACTTCATCGTCAGCATCTTTTAATTCTTCATTAACAACCTGCTCACTTATAAATTTTTGAGAGAGCTCCTCTTATCTCTTTTTCCTTTTTAGCTCTTCCTGAAGCACAACTTCTTCAGGAGTAAGTTCAGCAGTTGCTTGTGGAGTTGATGTTGTCTTGGCAAAGGCTCCTGATGTGCTAAATCGAGTTTTAAATTTATAAAGCAAGAACTACCTAAAACTCGCTACTACACACTACCGGGCAGTGGACCCGTTCGTATGTATTATAGTTAAAGATAAGTCCGAGTTCGTTCACGGGGATTGGTTTTCGGAAATAATTGTTTGATTAAGAGGTTTTGGAAAACAAGGTGGAACCGTAGCCGAATGCTACCTCGATTGACAAATAATATTAAAGAAAATTAAAAGACAAAACGATTAAAAATAAAGGATTTTCAGACAATAATAATGAAGATCATCCACTTTAAATCCACTTGACTCATTACATGATTGCATACGTTTAAGAACAAATTCTTAGAGTTAACAAGATAATCGTGAATGGATAAAGATGCTTACGTGGTACCACCAACCGTTTCTAAACACGTTTACCAATTAACTCCTATTATAGATTTGACATTCACCGTCATACCATGAACCGGTGACAAAAGACCATATACAAACAACTTGAAACAATAAATATATTCACCTAGTACCACTAACGATGAACACATAAACCATTAATATCAAAAGAATAAATAACAAGGAATTAATTGATAAAGATGCTTACGTGGTACCACCAACCGCTTGCAAATTACCCAAACACCTAAGTTACTAGTTTAATTACCCAAGCCGGTACCACCAATGCTTAGAAAATCTCCCCAATAATTAGTTTGTTTGATTATCCAATTATCAATTATGCCTATGTGAATGAAAACGTGGTACCACCAACCGTTTCTAAACACGTTTACCAATTAACTCCTATTATAGATTTGACATTCACCGTCATACCATGAACCGGTGACAAAATACCATATACAAACAACTTGAAACAATAAATATATTCACCTAGTACCACTAACGATGAACACATAAACCATTAATATCAAAAGAATAAATAACAAGGAATTAATTGATAAAGATCTCGACAAAACAATAATTGAAATAACTCTTGAATTAAATAACTGCAATCATATCATTTGTCAAGTTTCATTAAAGTGGATGATTAAAGATCTAGCCACTCATGATAGATTGAAAGAAAATAATGAAATAAAGATAGAACATATTGTACCAATCTTTGTTGAAAATTAAATTGCAAGACAAGAAAAAGTAAATACAATCTAGATGGATGCGCGTAGATCTTCAATGAATCATACGAAGAAGAATTCTTGCTTAGATCCTTGAAGTATTCCCTTGTAGAGCAGCTCCTAGAAAGAATGTTTGATAAGTTGGGAATTAGGCTTATGGTTTATATTTATACTCCTCCAAAAATCTGATGCAAAACCGACCTAAACCCTTCAGCTCCGTGCACCCACTGCGGCGCAGTGAGTGTTGTGCCTTCCCTCACTGCGGCGCAGTGAGGTGTTGTTGACTTTGACCTTCAAGGGACTGCGGCGCAGTGGCTAAGCCAACCACCACTGCGGCGCAGTTCATTTCCACGTCTTCCTTTTTCCTTATGTGACTGCGGCGCAGTCATCTCCTTGCATTCCCCACTGCGGCGCAGTGGGGTGAATTCAATTAATGTCCGTGGATAATGGCTGCGGCGCAGTCATGTGCCTGTGAACAACAATTCTTCTTTACAATCTTGAACTTGCTTAAACTCGCCGTCTCTTCCTCTTAAACCAACTCTCGATTATCATAAATCACTTCTTGACCAAAGATCATCCGAAAATGTGCCAAATGAACGCGGAACCTGTTCAGAGCCTGAAAACACTAACAAACACCATAAACGCGCCAAATGCACATAAAATCTACTTAAAACATATAAATAAATGGTCAATAACGATGTGGGTAATGAGTATAAATTAGTCACATCAAATCCCCCCACACTTGAGCATTGCTTGTCCTCAAGCAAATCCGGAATTGAAGTAAAAGTATTCCTTGGCAACAAAGCTATCAAAACAAGTTACGAGTATCAAAAAGAAGCAACACCAAGCATATCAAATGATATAAGGCGTTGGGTAAAGCAGTTTTAATCTTAAATGAAAACTCGAAATGTTTGACAATACCTGAACAATCCGCAAGCCACGATAACACAACTAAGCACAAGTGAAACAAATGAACCTATCAATATCACTCTACTCCAACGAACTTACTTTTGGGGTTGAATATATGAAGAATCACTCATAGCTCGGTCGTGATGTATACTGTTTTACCATAGGCTTGAACTAGGATCATAACTCCACCGATATGGCGAAAGCACCAAGCACATCATCAAAATAGGCATAAAGGACGGTTGTATAGTTAAACTAAGGCTATGTATATGGATATGTACAATGGAATATATGGATGTAGGTTAATGATGAAAGGGAAAAATGAAAAATATATGGTATATGTGAGAAATGTACAAAATAGTCTAATTTAACCCATACCATTGATTTCCAACAAACCACCAACCCATAAGATGTCATCCCGCGAACACACCTCCAAAGTCCCCAAGCCCAACACCATTGTGGTGTATCAACTTCAGACAACTTATTATCAACCAAATCCTCCATTATAAATGATACAACAATCCTTCTTAGACATATAAAAATGAGAAATACCCACTAGTAGCCCAAGTTCCTTTTTTTTTTATTCTTTTGAACCACTTTTACTCTACTAGTAGGCATCCTCTTACAATGATGAACATGTCTACAACACTTACTTTCTCAGTTTGAACAATCTAAGACAATCCTCATTAACTTGACCTATTAACATATTCTCATAGACAAGAATCTTCCACTAGCCAACACTGAAGCTCTCCCAAACCATCCAAACAGACTAATGACAATCAATGGCCCCCCGATTAGACTATCGGTATAGTTAGGTATAATTAGGTAAAGTTTACATATGTGATTGGATTTATACAAGGATAAAGGCTAAGTTAAAAAGGATGTATAAGTGTATAATTGTTCTAAGGTATACAAAGAAAGGAAGGATATATG
The DNA here is from genome assembly GCA_034093135.1 of Erigeron breviscapus. Lineage (NCBI taxonomy): Eukaryota > Viridiplantae > Streptophyta > Magnoliopsida > Asterales > Asteraceae > Erigeron > Erigeron breviscapus. Next base: position 27,127,560 of record CM067173.1, on the reverse strand, counting down.
TATATACAAGTATATGTATAAGGTTTTGTATAGTAAAGGTATGGTTAAACAAAAGAAAAGTGAAAAGAAAGAAAGAAAAATGTATGGTCAAACCTAAATGCCAATTCGTCATCCGATGTACTTAGTCACGATCACCAGGCCAAGTTCTAGAATCAACACATCACCGGCACACTCTTATCGAGAGAAGAACCCGGAAATGGAATGGATTAACCTCAAACACGCACATCCTAGTGCAGGGCATCAAAATGAAAACCCTTACTCCCGAATAAATCCAAGAGCCTAAGAGAGGGACGTATTTACGAGGTAATCAAACCAAAACCGTCACCTGACACAACTATATATGAAATGATGAAATCTCACATTTGGATGTTTTGGATATATTTGAGCATGCAAGTAATGTTATCAATCCCGACGGACTAGCCAAATAACCGTTCAGAACACACTTCGCCAATTAAAAATTTTTGCCAAGGAAAAATTTTGTAGTAAAATTGCTTATTAAGTTATCATAAATTAAGTGACAAAAGCAATTTACCACAAGGACAACTCAACTCAAGTTTTAAAATTCATATCAACTTCTGTCATCCCACCAAATTGAAAACACCAGTTTTAAACATGCACATCACAGTGAAGAGCTCAAAATGGAAAACCAGAAGGAGACTCCTACCCTCGAATAAAGTCCAAGGGCCTATGAGAGGGACACATCAACAAAACCAGTAGAAATCTCAATGGCAAAAGAACAAAAGCGATAAACCCGGTAGCTTAAACCTATTTGCAACCCTCCCACACTTAAGATGGACAATGCCCTCAATGTCCATATTCGGTCAAACAAAGGTAAATAGGGGTAAGCAAAATCGTTAAATAGTGCACATACCGGAATAAGGACACATTCCGTTTTGAAACAAGTTAGTCGAGCCCGTCTCACAAATGGTGCTTCCGAAAAAGGAAGAACACTTTGCTTGGCGGGAGAAACAACTTGTAACAAAACGGATAGTGCGAGAGTTGCGTGTGCATTAAACATACCAAACAGAAATGCGGCGCTGAACTTACTGCCAGCATATGCACACCATCACATAATCAACATTGATGCCATAGAAAATAGATGGGAAGCAAATCCAAGGGGTTCTCCCCACACTTGTGTTGCACAATAGCCATCAAATTGATAATTCCTGTATCATTGCATCACAAAACAAACCACAAATTCCAAAGCATATCAAAGCATCTACTGATAAAAAGAAAATAAAATACGATAAAATAAACACGGGTTGCCTCCCGAGAAGCGCTTAATTTATTTACGAGTCTTTAGCTAGACTCGATCCTCTCATAATTACCAACGTTGGGACCCCGACGCCCCCACACTTAAAGTGTTGGGCGGTCTTCCCTTGAAAGGAGAGAAACAGTTACCTTTCACCTTTTCAAGGATCCAATCATTCGCTCGTTCCGACGTATCAACAACCATCATTAACTCAGCTTTCTCATTTGTTGATAAGCTAGAACACAACTCTGCAGATAACTTAATATTACCATGAGAAATGGCAGACCTCAATCGACTATAAAGCTTTCGGATCTTAGCACACGGTCCATCCGTCGGTTTAGAACCAGGTACTGCTGCTGACTTCAATTCAACCACTTTCTCCTCTAACTTCTCATCCAACCATTTATCAATCTGTGAATCCAAAGAACTAACACAAGCAGTTTCAACAAAGTTAGCAACATTAGGTAAAGAAACAGAACATGTGTTCGAAAATGTAACGGATTCATCTCCTGCTCTCAATGTAAGCTTACCACGACCAACTTCAAGTTTAGCATCGGCCGTGGCAAGGAATGGTCTCCCTAAAATAAGAGGCACATTTAATGCCTCGTCAGCTTCAATAATTATGAAATCTACAGGAAAAACCAAATCTCCCACCTGAATTAACACATCTTCTAATATTCCAATAGGTCTTATTTCAGACTTATCGGCCAAATTGATCTTCATGTTAATAGATTTCGGTGTTCCTAAGTTCAGCTTGGAGTAAAGAGAAGAAGGCATAAGATTAATGCTTGCGCCCGAATCATTTAAGGCACGTTTTACCGTTAGGTTACCAATCTTACAGGGAATAGTAAAACTACCTTGATCTCCTCGTTTTTCGGGCAACTTACCTGTTACAGCTGCTGAACAAACTTCCTCTAGCACTGTAGTAGCCACCCTTTCCAGATGCTTCTTATTCATCAAAATCTGCTTCAAGCACTTTGCATATCCTAGCATCTGCACAATTGCATCTAAAAATGGAATATTGATATGCAATTTTCTGAGGTGACTTACAAATTTATCCATTTGTTCCTTCAGCTTATTTTTCGCCAATCGCTGGGGAAATGGAACCTTCGGCTTATATGGCTTAACAGTTGGTTCCTCAGCGGGCTTCTCAACAGGTTTAGCAACGGGTTTGGATGGAACGGCCGGTGTTGGCACGGCTAGTTCCGGTTCCATCTCAATCTCGTCATCAACTTGCTCCTCATCTTCATTAACCTGCACAGATTGAAACAAATCATTAGGTGAAGATTTAGCTGAATCATAAGTGTTACCTGCCCTCGTAGTGATAGCATTCACATGCTCGTTTCTGACATTAGGCTGGGTATCCTTTTTCCATGATCCTTGATTACTCGACTGAGGCTTTGGATTCTGTTGGGTATTGCTCGGTAGAGTCCCCATGGGCCTAGCAAGAGCTGCCATCCTACTCTCGAGATCCTTAAAGTTAACACATTGATTCTTCATGTTGATCTCCACCTTCCCATTTATTGCATCCAACCTCTCGCTCAAAGCCTTAGTATCTTCCCTGATCATTTGAATGCTATTGTTGGTTTCAACCTGATTACTAACCAACTGCTTCATCATCTCCCTCAACTCGTCATTTGGATCGACATTAGAAGATCCTGATCCTTAGCCTTGCTGTGTCTGCTGCTGAGGCTGATTCTGATAATTGTCTCCTTGCCACCTGTTACCTGAAAAACGAGCATTATTAGTAGGAAAGGAAGAGTTGTAAGAAGGATTACCTGAAGACCGGTTTTGGAAACCGGTGTTGCGCTGGAAACTCCCTTGTTGTTGATTCTGAATGTAGTTGACATCTTCTGGCCCCCGGTTGGGACAATCCTCAGAATAATGCATGTCACCACAATGATCACAACCATCAGCAACAACCTTAACATCCTTTTCAAGAGCTCCAAACCTAGCCTCTTGAGATGCAAATCCCTTATCCATGCGCGAAGCTAGCGCCTGAATCTCTCCGACAATCCCAGAATCATCTCTAGTCTCAGCTTTTGCAACTCTACCTTCCTTAGTTCCTTTCTTCATTCTCTTCTCATTCTTTAAGAACCTTTCATCATCCATAGTTGCATTATCCTTCACCATTTGTTCTAAAATCTCATATCCTTCATTCGGTGTAATCTTGGTGAAACTTCCCCCGAAGGCATAACCCAACTCTCTTTTAGATTTTTTATCCAAGCCATCAAAGAACAACTCAACATACGTTTCCTTAGTCAAATCATGGCCTGGACAGTTCCTTAGCATATCCTTGAAACGGATCCATGCGTCTACAATATCCTCATCAACATCTTGCTCAAAGGACCTAATCAAATTCTCCAACTTCCTTTGAGTTCTAAGTGAATAAAACTCATCTATAAAAGCCTGCTTCAGTTGGTCCCAAGTAGTAATGGAATTTTCGGGAAGATCATTGAACCAATCTTCAACATCTCCGGTGATTGAAATGGGGAATGTCTCAAGTTTCACGACATTCATTTGATTTTGACCATATTGATAAAGCCGTGCCAACTTCTCGAACCTCTCCAAATGCTTGTACGGATCCCATTTCCTTTTCCCATTAAATTGTTGCTCCTCGATGCTTTTGAGATGATTTGGTTTCAAGTTAAAAGTATGATCAATACCCGGTGGTCTAATGGCGGAACCGCGGGCCATAGGAATAGTGCGGGCCCTATCACCATAAGGAATATCATCTGGATTTCTTGGTTGTTCGTCTCCCATCTCCTCTTTCTCAACTTCTGAAAATAATTCTTCTAAATAAAAACCTTCTTCGTCTGAATCCGGAGTGGGTTGAGTTACAGGTGAGAGCGGTGTTGGTGCTGTGAAGTTAATCCTGCGTCTCGGTGGAGTTCTCAAAGGACTGAACAGAGGTCTACCCGAAGAACGCAAGATCATTAACTAAGAATAAGCCTGCAAACACAACTAACACATACGTAAAAATGCACATGTGATAAACAAAGAAAAACCTAACTAAATAAGCAAATAACTTCCTCACGCGTGAGGAAGGATCAAACCACTAAATTAACAACTAAATCGGCACACAATCCCCGGCAGCGGCGCCAAAAACTTGATGTGCTAAATCGAGTTTTAAATTTATAAAGCAAGAACTACCTAAAATCGCTACTACACACTACCGGGCAGTGGACCCGTTCGTATGTATTATAGTTAAAGATAAGTCCGAGTTCGTTCACGGGGATTGGTTTTCGGAAATAATTGTTTGATTAAGAGGTTTTGGAAAACAAGGTGGAACCGTAGCCGAATGCTACCTCGATTGACAAATAATATTAAAGAAAATTAAAAGACAAAACGATTAAAAATAAAGGATTTTCAGACAATAATAATGAAGATCATCCACTTTAAATCCACTTGACTCATTATATGATTGCATACGTTTAAGAACAAATTCTTAGAGTTAACAAGATAATCGTGAATGGATAAAGATGCTCACGTGGTACCACCAACCGCTTGCAAATTACCCAAACACCTAAGTTACTAGTTTAATTACCCAAGCCGGTACCACCAATGCTTAGAAAATCTCCCCAATAATTAGTTTGTTTGATTATCCAATTATCAATTATGCCTATGTGAATGAAAACGTGGTACCACCAACCGATTGCAAATTACCCAAACACCTAAGTTACTAGTTTAATTACCCAAGCCGGTACCACCAACCGTTTCTAAACACGTTTACCAATTAACTCCTATTATAGATTTGACATTCACCGTCATACCATGAACCGGTGACAAAAGACCATATACAAACAACTTGAAACAATAAATATATTCACCTAGTACCACTAACGATGAACACATAAACCATTAATATCAAAAGAATAAATAACAAGGAATTAATTGATAAAGATCTCGACAAAACAATAATTGAAATAACTCTTGAATTAAATAACTGCAATCATATCATTTGTCAAGTTTCATTAAAGTGGATGATTAAAGATCTAGCCACTCATGATAGATTGAAAGAAAATAATGAAATAAAGATAGAACATATTGTACCAATCTTTGTTAAAAATTAAATTGCAAGACAAGAAAAAGTAAATACGATCTAGATGGATGCGCGTAGATCTTCAATGAATCATACGAAGAAGAATTCTTGCTTAGATCCTTGAAGTATTCCCTTGTAGAGCAGCTCCTAGAAAGAATGTTTGATAAGTTGGGAATTAGGCTTATGGTTTATATTTATACTCCTCCAAAAATCTGATGCAAAACCGACCTAAACCCTTCAGCTCCGTGCACCCACTGCGGCGCAGTGAGGTTGTGCCTTCCCTCACTGCGGCGCAGTGAGGTGTTGTTGACTTTGACCTTCAAGGGACTGCGGCGCAGTGGCTAAGCCAACCACCACTGCGGCGCAGTTCATTTCCACGTCTTCCTTTTTCCTTATGTGACTGCGGCGCAGTCATCTCCTTGCATTCCCCACTGCGGCGCAGTGGGGTGAATTCAATTAATGTCCGTGGATAATGGCTGCGGCGCAGTGGGCTTGGTGCATCCCCACTGCGGCGCAGTCATGTGCCTGTGAACAACAATTCTTCTTTACAATCTTGAACTTGCTTAAACTCGTCGTCTCTTCCTCTTAAACCAACTCTCGATTATCATAAATCACTTCTTGACCAAAGATCATCCGAAAATGTGCCAAATGAACGCGGAACCTGTTCAGAGCCTGAAAGCACTAACAAACACCATAAACGCGCCAAATGCACATAAAATCTACTTAAAACATATAAATAAATGGTCAATAACGATGTGGGTAATGGGTATAAATTAGTCACATCAGCTCCAGACATCAGCTTTTCTTGTTATACTCCAGCTGAAGTGGAAATTTTGGGTGGCTTGCTTTGAGTAACCACAGCTGCTTTACCCTTATCAACATATTTCTTTTCAAGGGAAGCGTGGAACTCAGCGGTAGGCTTGAAGATAGAGACATTGATTGGTCTCGCTGGAATACTCTCAGCAACGACCATTTTCACAACTCTCGCTGGCACATCCTCAGCGGTGTTTGAACTTTTCTTCTTTTCAATATCAGTTGCCGGTTCAATAACCTTCTCAGCCTTCTCCCCCTCAATAATTGATGTCGGTTCAACGACCTTCTCAGCTTGCTCCCCATCAACACTTGCTGCCGGTTCAACGACCCTATCAGCACTTTCAGTTTCAGCTTGGGGAGCATTTCCAGAGTTTATATTTTCAGTTGCTGGGGCTTCTTCAGCAGTTTTCTCCCCCTTGGAAGCAGCTGAGGAACTAGCTACTTCCACTTTCTCTTTCTTGAGAAGTTCCAGCATTGTACCCATCATTTCCTTAAGATGCCCAACCTCTGCTTCAAGTGTTCGCTGCCTGCTGACAGATTCTTCAAGTAACTTTTTGTCAACAGCAACTTGGAAGGGCGTGTGAGAGAAGAGTTTATCTTTGAGAGAACTAATTTCTTGGGTAAGAGAAGTGTGAAAATCATCTTGATTTTTGGAAAAGAAAGAAACGGTATTATGAAGTTGGCGAAGGTGAGCAGTGAAAAGAATGTTGGATTGAGAGAGTTGTTGGAGAGAGGATAAAAGACCAGGCACTTCAGCGACATTCGCTGACTTAACTTCAGCTTTCAGTTTATCTAGCGATGTAGAGATTTTAGAGTTGGAGTTGCTGACTCTCTGCATGCTGTGGTGAAGCAGCTTTTGATTCCTCCTAAATAGATCTGCATTGGACAGGGTGTCAGCATGTTGCTTTTTGGTGATGCCAAACACTCTGTCCTTCAGCTCAGCTAGCTCATCGAGCAATTCATTATTTCCAAAGACCAATTCACCAAACTTGTCCAATGCCCCAGTGTTCATTTCAACCATTTTATCTACCAACCATGCATATAGATAACCATGCCTGTTTCCTTGACTTTGCACAATCTGTAATCTTCTCAACATTTCTTGCAATTGATAAGTTTCAACATAGTCAAGACCAGGCACATTCATAGCAGTGATAGCAGTGGTGGCTGCATCAGCAGAGGGAACCTTGAGATCCTTCAAAGAGATAGGATACGTAGAGCAAGGTACCTCGAAAAAGTCTGGATGGTGCAATGAGGGCACTTCCATGATGATTTCATCATCAACATCCTCATCTATATCAAAAACATCAGCCTTGTGGATGTATTCTAGACAAATTTGCATCCTCCTGAGGAGTTCATTATCATCCAAGGCCAGCACATAATCTCCAAAGTGCCCAATTTGTTCATGAGAGGCAGTGCGCCTTGGTGAGTAAGAAGGAGGTGGAGGCATATCCGATAGTGACACTGAACCATCTTCAAACTCAGTTAGTGGTGAGGAGATTAACAGATAGCCCATATCAGTATCCAGAAAACCACTGACCATTTCTTCTTCATTTTCTTCAGTGGTAGCGAGTTTGATTTCAGCCACATCATCTTGTTGGCTAAACTCGCTGCCTAACTCTTCATCACTTGCAATATCATCTTGAGAAACATTTGTCTCGGTCCCTGCACAAACAGTTTCCGAGACAGTAGAATAGATTTGGGTAGGGGAACCTGGTGCCTCAATCTGAGTGTGTTGTTCCACCAAGACCTCATCGGCCGTAGAATGTGTTGTCTCTAGCATCACCTGTGATCTGGCTGCTAACAACGACTCAGAGGGTAATTGAGAAGAAAAGGAATTTATTGGAGGAGGAACAAGAAACCAAACGTGATTTCTTTCAAATTGTGTCAATTCTTCTTGCATGGCTTCCACCCAAGAAGGATCAGCCATGGCTTCGCCAATATTGGCAGGCACAATTTGAGATAAGAAATTGACATAGAGACAAGTATTACTTGTTGTTGAGCGAGTTTGGACACCATCGTGTGGATTACCAATCACATGGTCAAGAGGGTGATCAGCAGTCCATTTGAGTGCTGGTGTATGGATAGAAGAAGAGTGAGTGACAGCGGATAAGGTGGAGGTAGGATCACTTGGTGCAAGAGAATAAGTGGAAAGATCAATGGTTAGAGAGGGTGTAGAGTTGCTGACAAGAGGGTCACTGAGAGCAGTGGGCTCGCTGAAGCATCATGAAAGATGTCCTCAGCACTACCATCAGCAACTTGAGGTTCATCTAACGGAGTGACGTTAATGGAAGTGGCATTAACTGTTCTAAGAAGAGGCTCAACTGGATCAATAGAGTAAATGTGTGCTGCCACATACTCATCATTAGTTGAGAAACTTGAAGTATCAGCAATAGGTGAGTCAGCAACGTCAGAATGTATCGCTGACTCTACTGAAGGATCAGCAAGATCGCTGAGGATGCCTTCAGTAGATGTCTCACTTGAGAGATCTCCTAGAGCTGAACAACTTACATCAAAAGTAACATGAATTGACTCATCTACTTTTTGAGTGCGAGTATTGAAAACTCTGAAAGCTTTACTAATAGAAGAATATCCCAGAAAGTAGCCATCATCAGCTTTGGGATCAAACTTACCCAAATGATCCTTATCATTCAGGATGAACACTGGACATCCAAAAACATGGAAATATCCAATTTGGGGTTTCTTACCCTTAAGAATTTCATAGGCAGTCTTGTCATGTCGCTTGACAATAAGACACCTATTTTGAGTGTGGCAAGCAGTACTAAGTGCTTCAGCCCAGAATTTACTAGGAAGGGAAGACTCACTGAGCATAGTTCGAGCAGCTTCAATGAGAGTTCTGTTTCTCCTTTCAGCTACTCCATTTTGTTCAGGAGTTCTAACAGAAGAGAAGCTTTGTCTAATCTCTTGATCAACACAAAAACTCTCAAGAGTGTGGTTTCTGAACTCAGTGCCATGATCGCTTCTGAGTTCTTTAACCCATATGCTGTTGAGGTTTTCCATCTTTTTAATGAAATTAATTATTTCCTCAGCAGCATCACTCTTAGAATGAAGAAAAATTGTCCAAGTATATCGTGAATATTCATCCACAATGAGTAAGGTGTATTTGCTACCTCTTAGACTTTGGACATTCACTGGACCAAAAAGGTCCATGTGAAGTAGATGGAAGCAGCCATTGATAGAGTTGGCTTGTTTAGTTTTGAAGGTGGCTCGGTGGCTTTTACCCTTTTCACAGGCACCACAGAGCCTGTCCTTCTCATAAGTGAGAGGAGGAAGGCCTCGAACAAGATTTTTCTTGGCTAAAGAATTGATTGTTTTGAAGTTCATATGCGACATGCGCTTGTGCCACAACCAATTGATTTGAGAAGCAGCTTTTGAGAAGAAGCAGGTCTCACTGTCAGTTTTGACAGGAGTGAAATCTACCAAGTAGATATCTCTCTTTCTGGGAGCGACCAAAACTACTTCTTTATTTACATTAATTACTGTGCCTTGATGCTTATCAAGGATAACCTTGTAGTCAGCATCGCACAGTTGACTGATGCTAATCAGATTGTGTTTCAAGCCGTTCACATAAGCGACCTTAGTGAACTTGATTAGCCCATTAGAGAGAGACCCATATCCTTCAGTTTGGCCAGTAGAGTTGTCACCAAACACAACTGTGGGACCATCAGTCACCACAAAGTTATCCAGCAGGTCCTTGGATCCAGTCATGTGTTTTGAACAACCACTGTCCAAATACCACACTTCTTTTCCTAGCAAGGCCTGCATGGATAACAATAGAAGGATTTAGGCAGAATCGAGATTTTCTCCACCGATAGTATCATCAGTGGAGAGAGGAAGATGAGCATAATTATCATCATCAGTAGAGAGGGAAAGAGGGGCTCTAGGATCAGCGTTCTCATCAACTGGAAAATTTTCAACGAGTTGATGAGCAGGAAGCATGTCACGAGTAACCTCATACGTGAAGAATTGATCTGCTGAGGTATAAGTGACAGTATTTCCAATGTCAAGAACAGTCAGATTGCTGACTTGATTGTTTTCTCCATATTCAGCCAGTGACTATCATTACCATTGGTAATGATTTCATGAGACTGGGGAAAGGAGATTCGCTGAGCGGCAATGTATTCAGCAATGTTATCATCAGTAAGAACAACATCTTCACCCAAGCTGATATTGGACTCAGCTGGGGGAGTTCGCTCAGAGATTACAGAGGAGGGATGAGCAACGGAAGCTGAGGGTAGATTTGGCTGAATGACTACTTCAGGAGGATTCCTGGAGTCTTTGTCATTGCAGTCAGCAACAATGTGTCCTCTTTCACCACATAGATAACATTTTCTTCCAGTATTCTGACTTTGAATCAGAAATTCCTTGAGTTGTGAGGATAAGTCGTTGACACGCTTACTCAACTCACATATCTCATGATTGGAGGAAGAGGTTGATGCTACTGAAGGGGTCTTTTTCTTCCTAGACTGAAGAGTAAGAGTCTTGGGAACAGGGCCAAGAATGGATTTGCCCTTAGATTGAGCATTTGAAAAGGAAGGGCCATGATTATTCTGAACAACTCGTTGACCTCCTTGCTGAGGAGGTCTGACTTGCTGAACAGGTCTGAGTTGCTGAGAACCATGATGAATTTGAGCAACTTGCCGACCTCCTTGCTGAGGAGGTCTAACCTGCTGAACAGGTCTTGGTTGCAGAGGGACAAAAGTTCCCTTTGGGACATAGACAGAATTAGGTTGCTGATAGCGAGCATCAGCAAACCTAGCTTGTCTATTCATCAGGCGATCATGCATAACAGACTTTCTGCCAGCATGAGAAGTATTAGAAGAAGACGAAGGCTGAGATGCAGGGCGTTCAGCGACTGCTGAGGGAACAGAATTCTCAGTGGGTTGACTAATAGACACAGCTCACTGAGGAGTGTTGTAGTCATATGGAATAGCGACCTTGCTTCTTCTAAAAGGTTCAACACTGAAGCCACCATTGGGCTTAACAGTCAAGAGCTGAGGAGCAAGGGGCTTGAAACCATCACTTGAAGGATTTCCTTCAAATGTTTGGGAGGAGGAATATTGAACTTTGCCTTCATTAGGCATCATATCAATGATAGGATGGTTAGGGAAGACAGTTTTAGCAAAGCTAGCTGATGAGCTAGCTTCAGCTTGTGAGGAAGAAGAAGAAGTGCTGGGAGAGGGTGACTCATCATTCAGTTCTGAGTGATAGTCATTCATGCCTTTGATAAAGTAATATTTCAGCATTTCCTCAGGAGATGCCACAGCACTTGGAGGAATCCTCTCTTCAGGAGCAGGACCATCGCTGAACATATTAGTTATGACAGCGGCAGTTTCATAATCACCACCAATGATGGCTTTCATTTCGGCGGGTGTAAGTGCATGATTCTGTTGACAACAGCAACAGCGATTTGATCAGTATATGTTCATGTTTTGTAATGTGTAATCATAGACTTATGTTATGTTTAAACTTGTTATTTGGACTTAAGTAATGTGAATGATTACATATTGATCAGAGTTTTGGTATGTTTAATGTTTACGACTTGTATGAATGTGATTATAAATAACATACAGATACAAGTGATAAACTAGTCACGTTTTGAGTATTAAAGTATACTTAAAAGATGACAAAATAAAGTGTATGCAAACTCGTGCTACAGTAACACGAGTTTGCCTAAACTCGTGTGCTACAGTAACACGAGTTTGCCTAAACTCGTGTGCTACAGTAACACGAGTTTGCCTAAACTCGTGTGCTACAGTAACACGAGTTTGCCTAAACTCGTGTGCTACAGTAACACGAGTTTGCCTAAACTCGTGTGCTACAGTAACACGAGTTTGCCTAAACTCGTGTGCTACAGTAACACGAGTTTGCCTAAACTCGTGTGCTACAGTAACACGAGTTTGCCTAAACACGTGGTATTCACGTGTTTACTTAATGACACGCGTTTGTTAATGGACTTGGGCTTTAATATACACGGTCCATACTTAGCACGCGTTTAGTACATCTTAGTATAAATACATCTCGTTAATACGTAATTAGTAACAGTTAATTAAGCTAATACGACTAAACTCTGTCAAACTGCAAACCCGCGCGCGTTTAAGGTCTTAGGTTGTATTAACAACGAAAGACGATAATTTAATTAAGCAAACAGGTTATCACGAGAGGATTCCGCACTCTCGTCATAACTATAAGCGTTCTCGTGTACGATCAGTCCACAAGGACCTACAAGTGGTATCAGAGCCAATAGATTTTTCAATCTGAAGGTTCGAGATCGCTTTGTTTGGCTTAATTTTGCCTAAAATTGTGCAAAATTTTGTGCAGTCATTTAAACTCGTGTCTAATTAAACTCGTGTCCACATAAACTCGTGTCTAATTAAACTCGTGTCCACATAAACTCGTGTCTAATTAAACTCGTGTCTAATTAAACTCGTGTCTAATTAAACTCGTGTCTAATTAAACTCGTGTCTAATTAAACTCGTGTCTAATTAAACTCGTGTCTAATTAAACTCGTGTCTAATTAAACTCGTGTCTAATTAAACTCGTGTCTAATTAAACTCGTGTCTAATTAAACTCGTGTCCACATAAACTCGTGTCTAATTAAACTCGTGTCCACATAAACTCGTGTCTAATTAAACTCGTGTCCACATAAACTCGTGTCTAATTAAACTCGTGTCTAATTAAACTCGTGTCTAATTAAACTCGTGTCTAATTAAACTCGTGTCTAATTAAACTCGTGTCTAATTAAACTCGTGTCTAATTAAACTCGTGTCTAATTAAACTCGTGTCTAATTAAACTCGTGTCCATTTAAACTCGTGTCTAATTAAACTCGTGTCCAATAAACTCGTGTCTAATTAAACTCGTGTCTAATTAAACTCGTGCTTAGCCCTAATTCATCACGTGTTTGACTTTGTAACACGTGTTTGCTTCCTTAACACGTGTTTGACTTTGTAACACGTGTTTGCTTCTAAACCCGTGGTGTGTTCTAAACACGTGTTTTCTTCTAAACTCGTGGTGTTCTTTAAACACGTGTTTTCTTCTAAACTCGTGGTGTTCTTTAAACTCGTGTTTAGCCCTTCCTTAACACGTGTTTGCTTCCTTAACACGTGTTTGCTACCTTAACACGTGTTTGCTTCCTTAACACGTGTTTGCTTCCTTAACACGTGTTTGCTTCCTTATCACGTGTTTGACTTTGTAACACGTGTTTGCTTCTAAACCCGTGGTGTGTTCTAAACACGTGTTTTCTTCTAAACTCGTGGTGTTCTTTACACGTGTTTTCTTCTAAACCCGTGGTGTTCTAAACACGTGTTTTCTTCTAAACTCGTGGTGTTCTCCTTTTTGTTCTAAACTCGTGGTGTTCTAAACACGTGTTTATCTCAAACACGTGCATCTGTTCATTTTTTTTTAATTTTTCCTTTTGTCGTATTTCGATGATGTCTGGAATACCTACAGTTTCATCAAAAGAGGCCCAATACATTAATGCATTAATTCTTCACGATCATGAAGTCGGTCGTACCAATTCACCCCCTAAATTGATAAAACTTGAAAATTTCTGGAGTTGGAAAAAACGCTTTGAATCCTATATTCGCCTTACTGATTTCAACCAATGGGTGATGATTACTGAAGGATATGAGTGGCCAACTCATGAAGATGTTAATGGAAATGAGGTCCAATACAGGCTTGGGGATATGACTGAAGTGTTGAAGAAAGAATATGCCGTTGAAGGAAAGGCCTTGTCGAACTTAGAAATGTGTTTACCTCGGGATGCAATTCATCTTCTCGGAGAACATAAGACCTCTAAAGGTTTGTGGGATGCTTTAAACGCATACTGTGAAGGTGATGAGTTGATGAAAAAGGGAAGAATTAAACTGCTGAACAGACAATATGAAGTCTTTAACGGTTTGAAATCTGAAAGTTTAGATGATTTAATAACTCGTTTTAATCATCTGATTACTGAACTGGGATATTTTGGTGTTACATTTACACAAAATAAACTAGTAGATAAATTTTTGGATTCTCTGCCGAACAAATGGAATGATTTTGTGCATAGTCTTCAAGAAGAGAAGAATTATGAATCTTATACCTTGGCTGAGATTGTCTCAAAAGTAAAGAACAGGGAAATGAAGCGTAAAGCAAAAGATGACCTTTCTGTTTTTCAACAAAATCCGAGTCTTTATCATGCTAATACTGATAATCTATTGTCTAATTAAACTCGTGTCTAATTAAACTTGTGCTTAGCCCTAATTCATCACGTGTTTGACTTTGTAACACGTGTTTGCTTCCTTAACACGTGTTTGACTTTTAACACGTGTTTGCTTCCTTAACACGTGTTTGCTTCCTTAACACGTGTTTGCTTCCTTAACACGTGTTTGCTTCCTTAACACGTGTTTGCTTCCTTAACACGTGTTTGCTTCCTTAACACGTGTTTGCTTCCTTAACACGTGTTTGCTTCCTTAACACGTGTTTGCTTCCTTAACACGTGTTTGCTTCCTTAACACGTGTTTGCTTCCTTAACACGTGTTTGCTTCCTTAACACGTGTTTGCTTCCTTAACACGTGTTTGCTTCCTTAACACGTGTTTGCTCCTTAACACGTGTTTGCTTCTTAAACGTGTTTGCTTCCTTAACTCGTGGTGTTCTAAACACGTGTTTATCTCAAACACGTGCATCTGTTCATTTTTTTTTAATTTTTCCTTTTGTCGTATTTCGATGATGTCTGGAATACCTACAGTTTCATCAAAAGAGGCCCAATACATTAATGCATTAATTCTTCACGATCATGAAGTCGGTCGTACCAATTCACCCCCTAAATTGATAAAACTTGAAAATTTCTGGAGTTGGAAAAAACGCTTTGAATCCTATATTCGCCTTACTGATTTCAACCAATGGGTGATGATTACTGAAGGATATGAGTGGCCAACTCATGAAGATGTTAATGGAAATGAGGTCCAATACAGGCTTGGGGATATGACTGAAGTGTTGAAGAAAGAATATGCCGTTGAAGGAAAGGCCTTGTCGAACTTAGAAATGTGTTTACCTCGGGATGCAATTCATCTTCTCGGAGAACATAAGACCTCTAAAGGTTTGTGGGATGCTTTAAACGCATACTGTGAAGGTGATGAGTTGATGAAAAAGGGAAGAATTAAACTGCTGAACAGACAATATGAAGTCTTTAACGGTTTGAAATCTGAAAGTTTAGATGATTTAATAACTCGTTTTAATCATCTGATTACTGAACTGGGATATTTTGGTGTTACATTTACACAAAATAAACTAGTAGATAAATTTTTGGATTCTCTGCCGAACAAATGGAATGATTTTGTGCATAGTCTTCAAGAAGAGAAGAATTATGAATCTTATACCTTGGCTGAGATTGTCTCAAAAGTAAAGAACAGGGAAATGAAGCGTAAAGCAAAAGATGACCTTTCTGTTTTTCAACAAAATCCGAGTCTTTATCATGCTAATACTGATAATCTATTGTTTTCATCTTCCTCTGCTTCTGGAAGTGGATCTACTGCTCTTTTATCCACTGAAACCATTCATCCTGTTATGGATCCTGATGGAATTGCTGGATACATGGTTTATGACAATTCGTCTACAACTAAGAATAGCAGTGGATCAAGAAACAGTGGAAACACAACTGTTCGCTCGATGCCAATGAGTATGCAATCTGCTGAAGGACGTATGCAAGTTTTTGCTGCAATGTGTTCTGCTCATGAGGCATTTATCAATGGGAAAATTTCAGATCCAAGTTTGATTGATAGAGATTATGAACAAGTTGATCCTGATGATTTAGAGGAAATGGACTTGAAGTGGCAAATGGCGATGCTCACTATAAAAGCTCGTCGTTTTATGCAACGCACAGGAAGAAATCTTGCATCTGACAAGAATAGAGGATTTGACAAGTCGAAGGTTAAGTGTTATAATTGTGATGGTTTTGGTCATTTTGCTAAGGAATGTCAAAGACCAAAGCGTTTTGATAATTCTACAGCTAATCGTCAGAACTACAATCAGGGAGGTGTGCAAGCTGGAAATCAAATCAAATCAACCAAAGCTACAGAGCATGATGGAATGATCATTCAGGAACTTCCTACAGAAAATCAAGTTCAAAATCCTGAAAATGCCATGGTGGCAAGACAGGAAGATGGTACTTACCTTTGGACAAAGGAGACTGAACCTGAAAATGCTTTGCTAGCTGAGATTTATGATGAAGTAGCTAATGTGATTGATGACGGAAGTGCTGCGTTTGATTATGCTCTTTATACAAGTGAAGAGGCTGCTGCTACTGATGCTGCATTAAAAGTTTCTGATGATGAAAAGGATGCAGATGAAGCAGTGAGGCTTAAAAAGGCTGATAAGAAGATCGATGAATCTACTGATAAGACAAGCAGCCAGAGTGATAATCAATCGATGAGCTCAAGTGCAAAATTGGACAAGGCTATTTCTACAGAAGCTGGAATGATTTTGTGCATAGTCTTCAAGAAGAGAAGAATTATGAATCTTATACCTTGGCTGAGATTGTCTCAAAAGTAAAGAACAGGGAAATGAAGCGTAAAGCAAAAGATGACCTTTCTGTTTTTCAACAAAATCCGAGTCTTTATCATGCTAATACTGATAATCTATTGTTTTCATCTTCCTCTGCTTCTGGAAGTGGATCTACTGCTCTTTTATCCACTGAAACCATTCATCCTGTTATGGATCCTGATGGAATTGCTGGATACATGGTTTATGACAATTCGTCTACAACTAAGAATAGCAGTGGATCAAGAAACAGTGGAAACACAACTGTTCGCTCGATGCCAATGAGTATGCAATCTGCTGAAGGACGTATGCAAGTTTTTGCTGCAATGTGTTCTGCTCATGAGGCATTTATCAATGGGAAAATTTCAGATCCAAGTTTGATTGATAGAGATTATGAACAAGTTGATCCTGATGATTTAGAGGAAATGGACTTGAAGTGGCAAATGGCGATGCTCACTATAAAAGCTCGTCGTTTTATGCAACGCACAGGAAGAAATCTTGCATCTGACAAGAATAGAGGATTTGACAAGTCGAAGGTTAAGTGTTATAATTGTGATGGTTTTGGTCATTTTGCTAAGGAATGTCAAAGACCAAAGCGTTTTGATAATTCTACAGCTAATCGTCAGAACTACAATCAGGGAGGTGTGCAAGCTGGAAATCAAATCAAATCAACCAAAGCTACAGAGCATGATGGAATGATCATTCAGGAACTTCCTACAGAAAATCAAGTTCAAAATCCTGAAAATGCCATGGTGGCAAGACAGGAAGATGGTACTTACCTTTGGACAAAGGAGACTGAACCTGAAAATGCTTTGCTAGCTGAGATTTATGATGAAGTAGCTAATGTGATTGATGACGGAAGTGCTGCGTTTGATTATGCTCTTTATACAAGTGAAGAGGCTGCTGCTACTGATGCTGCATTAAAAGTTTCTGATGATGAAAAGGATGCAGATGAAGCAGTGAGGCTTAAAAAGGCTGATAAGAAGATCGATGAATCTACTGATAAGACAAGCAGCCAGAGTGATAATCAATCGATGAGCTCAAGTGCAAAATTGGACAAGGCTATTTCTACAGAAGCTGATGATTTTGATATTCCTGAAGGCATGACAATATCAGACTTTGTTGCATATATGGCTGACTGCGATGATCGAGAGAAACAGGTAACTTTTTCTTATTTGACTGTTCATCGTATTTGCATGTTTGTTAAAGATTTGATGCAACAACATAGTATTGCCTCATCCAAGACTTTAGAGTTAGCCGCTAGTTATGAAACTATCAGCAAGGAACGTAGTTCATTTTTCTCTAAGAATAGTGCTTTACTTGATCAAGAACGTCAATTTAAGAGTAGGATTAAGTCACTTGACAATGATAATGCTGCCTTAAAAGACAAACTGAAAGAATCAATTTTTAGAGAAAATCTAGCAAATGAAAAGATAGTTTTTCTTTCTAGTGAAATCGGTAAGAAAGAGAAGGATTTGGCTGATGCTAGGGTTACCATTACTAAACATGAGACTACTTTAGCTAAATGGAGAGGAAGTGATCTGGTAGCTTCTTTAGGTAAACCTAGACATCCTAAGGATAAAACAGGACTAGGAGCTGATTACACTGATGTAAGACCTCCTTTTAACAACAACTTAGACCCTGTTCATCCAGATTTGGCTGAGTCTGATTCTGCTAAACCGGTGCTTACTGACTATCCTAAGTCATCCGTCTCCACTGATCCTAAGCAACCCAAATTCATTCCTAGACAACTGAGGACCAAAAACCATGATATACCACAGCTAAGTAAGAAGTTTGTCAAGAAAGGAATTCAGACTAGTTCAATTGAGGTTAAGTATGTCACTGAACCTGAATCTAGTGTTACCAAATCATTCTCAACTTCTGAGACTAAGGCTCCTACTGTGGAAGAGATAGCGACTCAGGAGATTAAGAATATCTTGAATACCCCTCCATCTAAACCATCAGCTCAACCATCTTCTAGCAAGTCAGCACAACGATCTTGTTTTGCTTGTTTTGAAAAGGGACATGTGTATAGTTGTTGTCCCAACCGAGTTAGGAAGTCCTCTAGACAGTCAGTTTCTCCTGTTAAGTCAAATCAAAATAGAGGATTTGACAAGTCGAAGGTTAAGTGTTATAATTGTGATGGTTTTGGTCATTTTGCTAAGGAATGTCAAAGACCAAAGCGTTTTGATAATTCTACAGCTAATCGTCAGAACTACAATCAGGGAGGTGTGCAAGCTGGAAATCAAATCAAATCAACCAAAGCTACAGAGCATGATGGAATGATCATTCAGGAACTTCCTACAGAAAATCAAGTTCAAAATCCTGAAAATGCCATGGTGGCAAGACAGGAAGATGGTACTTACCTTTGGACAAAGGAGACTGAACCTGAAAATGCTTTGCTAGCTGAGATTTATGATGAAGTAGCTAATGTGATTGATGACGGAAGTGCTGCGTTTGATTATGCTCTTTATACAAGTGAAGAGGCTGCTGCTACTGATGCTGCATTAAAAGTTTCTGATGATGAAAAGGATGCAGATGAAGCAGTGAGGCTTAAAAAGGCTGATAAGAAGATCGATGAATCTACTGATAAGACAAGCAGCCAGAGTGATAATCAATCGATGAGCTCAAGTGCAAAATTGGACAAGGCTATTTCTACAGAAGCTGATGATTTTGATATTCCTGAAGGCATGACAATATCAGACTTTGTTGCATATATGGCTGACTGCGATGATCGAGAGAAACAGGTAACTTTTTCTTATTTGACTGTTCATCGTATTTGCATGTTTGTTAAAGATTTGATGCAACAACATAGTATTGCCTCATCCAAGACTTTAGAGTTAGCCGCTAGTTATGAAACTATCAGCAAGGAACGTAGTTCATTTTTCTCTAAGAATAGTGCTTTACTTGATCAAGAACGTCAATTTAAGAGTAGGATTAAGTCACTTGACAATGATAATGCTGCCTTAAAAGACAAACTGAAAGAATCAATTTTTAGAGAAAATCTAGCAAATGAAAAGATAGTTTTTCTTTCTAGTGAAATCGGTAAGAAAGAGAAGGATTTGGCTGATGCTAGGGTTACCATTACTAAACATGAGACTACTTTAGCTAAATGGAGAGGAAGTGATCTGGTAGCTTCTTTAGGTAAACCTAGACATCCTAAGGATAAAACAGGACTAGGAGCTGATTACACTGATGTAAGACCTCCTTTTAACAACAACTTAGACCCTGTTCATCCAGATTTGGCTGAGTCTGATTCTGCTAAACCGGTGCTTACTGACTATCCTAAGTCATCCGTCTCCACTGATCCTAAGCAACCCAAATTCATTCCTAGACAACTGAGGACCAAAAACCATGATATACCACAGCTAAGTAAGAAGTTTGTCAAGAAAGGAATTCAGACTAGTTCAATTGAGGTTAAGTATGTCACTGAACCTGAATCTAGTGTTACCAAATCATTCTCAACTTCTGAGACTAAGGCTCCTACTGTGGAAGAGATAGCGACTCAGGAGATTAAGAATATCTTGAATACCCCTCCATCTAAACCATCAGCTCAACCATCTTCTAGCAAGTCAGCACAACGATCTTGTTTTGCTTGTTTTGAAAAGGGACATGTGTATAGTTGTTGTCCCAACCGAGTTAGGAAGTCCTCTAGACAGTCAGTTTCTCCTGTTAAGTCAAATCAAAATAGAGGATTATCTCCTAATTCCCATGTTTCTTTTGAGCGAGGGAATGGTAAACAACAGAATGTGTCAAGTAGTTCTAATGGGATGGGTAATCATGCTTATGGTAAATTTGTTCCATCTGTGGCTAAAAGAAATGATTCACCAAGACTTGTTTCCCCTAGAAATAGATCTGGTCAGTCATCACAAAATGCAAATTCAGGGCATCATCGACAGAACTATTATGACAGTAACACATCTCGTGTTCCACAAGTGAATAGACCATTTTCCCCTAAAAGGTCTCAATCAAGGGTTGAGAATATACCTTTACAGCATGCTCAGCAAACATCCAAGGCACCTATTGGGAGCAATGGATATTGGACTGAAATGCTTGTTAAGGACGAGAATGGTAAACCCAAGTCTATAAAGGCTTGGGTTGTCCTTGATAACTGATCCATTTTTGTTTCATGTGCAGGGGCTACCACCAATTCCTATTAGTATCTGGTATCTTGATAGCGGTTGCTCCAGGCACATGACAGGAGACAGAAGACTTCTGTCTGATTTTGTAAATATTAAAGGATCACATGTCAATTTTGCTGGTTCCAAGGGCGGACAAATCACTGGACAAGGTGATGTCGTCGATGGAAAACTTACTTTAAAGAATGTCAATTACGTGGAAGAACTTACTCATAATCTGATGAGTGTATCACAAATTTGTGACCGAGGAAATTCAGTTTTCTTCAACGACAAAGCTGCATTCGTCTTGAAACCGGGTTTTGTTATTCCAGATGATTGGATATTGTTGACTGCTCCTCGTAAAAGAGATATTTATGGTTTAATGTTAGGAACCAAGAATGTACAGAAGGAAGTTTGTTTGTTGTCTAAGGCAAGCGAAAGTGATTCTCTCTTATGGCATAGAAGAATGGGACATCTACATTTCCGGAAGATGAATTACATTGTGAAGAATGATCTGGTTCAAGGTGTTCCTAAAAAGAAGTTTGAATAGACCATTTTCCCCTAAAAGGTCTCAATCAAGGGTTGAGAATATACCTTTACAGCATGCTCAGCAAACATCCAAGGCACCTATTGGGAGCAATGGATATTGGACTGAAATGCTTGTTAAGGACGAGAATGGTAAACCCAAGTCTATAAAGGCTTGGGTTGTCCTTGATAACTGATCCATTTTTGTTTCATGTGCAGGGGCTACCACCAATTCCTATTAGTATCTGGTATCTTGATAGCGGTTGCTCCAGGCACATGACAGGAGACAGAAGACTTCTGTCTGATTTTGTAAATATTAAAGGATCACATGTCAATTTTGCTGGTTCCAAGGGCGGACAAATCACTGGACAAGGTGATGTCGTCGATGGAAAACTTACTTTAAAGAATGTCAATTACGTGGAAGAACTTACTCATAATCTGATGAGTGTATCACAAATTTGTGACCGAGGAAATTCAGTTTTCTTCAACGACAAAGCTGCATTCGTCTTGAAACCGGGTTTTGTTATTCCAGATGATTGGATATTGTTGACTGCTCCTCGTAAAAGAGATATTTATGGTTTAATGTTAGGAACCAAGAATGTACAGAAGGAAGTTTGTTTGTTGTCTAAGGCAAGCGAAAGTGATTCTCTCTTATGGCATAGAAGAATGGGACATCTACATTTCCGGAAGATGAATTACATTGTGAAGAATGATCTGGTTCAAGGTGTTCCTAAAAAGAAGTTTGAATTAGAAGATAGATGTGTTCCATGCTTGAAAGGCAAACAACAGAAAAAGCCTCACAAGCCCAAGACACAAAATTCAATTGCCGCTCCTTTTGAGTTACTTCATATGGATCTCTTTGGTCCAGTAAATGTTAGGAGTAGAGGGGGAATGTACTACTGCTTGGTTGTCCTTGATAACTGATCCATTTTTGTTTCATGTGCAGGGGCTACCACCAATTCCTATTAGTATCTGGTATCTTGATAGCGGTTGCTCCAGGCACATGACAGGAGACAGAAGACTTCTGTCTGATTTTGTAAATATTAAAGGATCACATGTCAATTTTGCTGGTTCCAAGGGCGGACAAATCACTGGACAAGGTGATGTCGTCGATGGAAAACTTACTTTAAAGAATGTCAATTACGTGGAAGAACTTACTCATAATCTGATGAGTGTATCACAAATTTGTGACCGAGGAAATTCAGTTTTCTTCAACGACAAAGCTGCATTCGTCTTGAAACCGGGTTTTGTTATTCCAGATGATTGGATATTGTTGACTGCTCCTCGTAAAAGAGATATTTATGGTTTAATGTTAGGAACCAAGAATGTACAGAAGGAAGTTTGTTTGTTGTCTAAGGCAAGCGAAAGTGATTCTCTCTTATGGCATAGAAGAATGGGACATCTACATTTCCGGAAGATGAATTACATTGTGAAGAATGATCTGGTTCAAGGTGTTCCTAAAAAGAAGTTTGAATTAGAAGATAGATGTGTTCCATGCTTGAAAGGCAAACAACAGAAAAAGCCTCACAAGCCCAAGACACAAAATTCAATTGCCGCTCCTTTTGAGTTACTTCATATGGATCTCTTTGGTCCAGTAAATGTTAGGAGTAGAGGGGGAATGTACTACTGCTTGGTTGTCACTGATGATTATTCAAGGTTTTCATGGGTTTTCTTCTTAGCTACCAAAGATGAGACTACGGAGATACTGATTAACTTTTTCACTGAAGCTGAGAATCTCTACAACACAAAGATCAAACGAATCAGGAGTGACAATGGCACGGAGTTCAAAAACTCGGTGATGGATGTTTTCTGTTTGTCTAAAGGAATTCAACATCAGTTTAGTGCTCCGTATGAACCTCAGCAAAATGGAGTTGCTGAGAGAAAGAATAGGACCTTGATCGAGACTGCCAGAACTATGCTTGCTGATTCAGGGCTACCAACTATGTTTTGGGCGGAAGCTGTGAACACAGCTTGTCATGTGTTAAATCGGGTGCTAACTGTTAAAAGGTTTAATAAGACTTGTTATGAACTTCTCAACAAACGAAAACCTGATTTGTCTGGATTGGAACCGTTTGGTGTTCCTTGTACTTTTCTGAAAACTTCTCCTCAACCAAAGTTTAATTCTAAAGTTGAAGAAGGTTTCTTTCTTGGATATAAACCGGGAACCCCCATTCGTCGGGTTTTCAATTCGCAGACAGGTAGAGTTGATCTTGGTACTAATGTCGTGATTGTAAGTTATAAACCTGCTGCTCATGCTGGTTCTGAGTCAAGTTTTGCTTATGATAGTGTGTTTACTTCACTTAAGGGTCCAATTTCTTTTCCTGGTATTCCTATTGATGAAAATGTTGTTATTGTTCGAGATCACTTGAATTATGATTCTGAGGTAGCTCCCGCTGCATCTCCTACTGATGATGTATCACCAACCGGAGTTGTTCCTACAACTGAGGTTGGTCAATCCAGTGGTTCAAGAGATCCAACTAATATTCCACTACCAGATGATGACCCGCTTGACTCATCTTCTTCTTCATCTTCTGAACCTGATGGAGAGTCTCCCACCCAAATTGTTCCGAATATGGGTGATGATTTTCCAAGTCACAAAACTCCTCAACATAGAGCAACTAAAGATCATCCAGTTGAAAATATTCTTGGTGAAGCTTCAGCATCTGTTCGGACTAGAAATCAGTTAAATAAGGAGATGACTAGTTTATTCTGTGAAGTGAAGGATACAGGTTTAATAACTGAGTGTTTATACTCATGTTTTATTTCACAAGAAGAACCCAAGAATGTTAAGATAGCACTTCAAGATCCGTTTTGGGTTGAGGCTATGCAAGAAGAATTGGCTCAATTTGAAAAACTTGGAGTATGGGAATTAGTTGATGTGCCTAGAGGTATCGAACCAATTGGAACTCGTTGGGTATTTAAATGCAAACGAGATGACAAAGGGATTGTTACAAGAAATAAGGCACGTTTAGTTGTTCAGGGTTTTGCACAGCGAGAAGGTTATGACTACAATGAAACTTTTGCACCAGTTGCTCGGATTGAAGCTATAAGGCTATTTTTAGCTTATGCTAGTTTCAAAGGAATAAAGGTGTATCAGTTGGATGTGAAAAGTGCCTTCTTATATGGAGAAGTTAAGGAAGAAGTGTATGTTCGTCAACCACCGGGGTTTGAAGATCCAAATTATCCAAGAAGGGCATATCGATTAGATAAGGCTCTTTATGGATTACATCAAGCACCAAGAGTGTGGTATGAGAAGTTGTCAACACATTTGTTGACAAATGGATTTACAAGAGGATCGATAGACAGCACGTTGTTTATCAAATGGCAGAAGCAAGATTATATAATTGTGCAAGTTTATGTGGATGATATCATTTTTGGTTCATCTGACATTAAGATGTGCAAGGATTTTGAAATGAGTATGAAGAAGGAATTTGAAATGAGTGCTATGGGAGAATTAAAATTTTTCCTTGGACTGCAAGTTGATCAACGAAAAGATGGTTTTTTCATTCACCAGACTAAGTATGTCAATGACATCTTGGAAAGGTTTCAAATGTTAGAATCCAAGACTTATGGTACTCCTATTCAGTTGAATCATGGTTTAGGAGTTCCTAATTCTAAAGATACACTTGTGGATGCTACTTATTATCGGGCGATCATCGGCTCATTGATGTATTTAACTGCTTCGCGTCCAGATATCATGTTTGCTGTTTGTCTGTGTGCTAGATTTCAAGCAAATCCGAAAGAGTCACATTTAACGGCTGTAAAACGGATCCTCAGATATTTAAAGGGAAATCAAGGACTTGGTCTATGGTATCCGTTGGGAGGAACGTTTGAGTTTGTTGCTTACACTGATTCGGACTTTGGAGGTTGTAACAATGATAGGAAGTCTACGACTGGCGGATGTCAATTCTTAGGAGGGAGACTTGTATCGTGGCAATGTAAGAAGCAGACATCGGTAGCTCAGTCTACTTGTGAGGCAGAGTACATGGCTGCTGGAAGCTGCTGTTCCCAGGTATTATGGATTCAGCAACAACTTCGAGACTACGGTATGGATTTTCTTGATACTCCTATTAAGATTGATAATAAGTCAGCTATAGATATAACTAATAACCCTGTCTTGCATAAAGTCACCAAGCATATTGACATTAGACATCATTTTTTGCGTGACTGTGCCCAAAAGAAGTTAATTCATTTGGAAAAAGTTATAACTGATGATAATCTAGCTGATTTGTATACTAAAGCATTTGATAAGACTCGCTTTGAAAAGCTGATTCTTCTCAATGGTATGAAGAATGCTGATTCATATTAGATCTCTCAAAGAACTATTTTTCTTGTATATTTTATTTTATTTTATTTTATTTTATTTTATTTTATTTTTTTTGAATGGGTTTTGAGTATGATTAATAATGCTTAAGCTAATTTATTTAAAATATTTTATTTTATTTTATTTTATTTTATTTTATTTTATTTTATTTTATTTTATTTTATTTTATTTTATTTTATTTTATTTTATTTTATTTTATTTTATTTTATTTTATTTTATTTTATTTTATTTTATTTTATTTTATTTTATTTTATTTTATTTTATTTTATTTTATTTTATTTTATTTTATTTTATTTTATTTTATTTTATTTTATTTTATTTTATTTTATTTTATTTTATTTTATTTTATTTTATTTTATTTTATTTTATTTTATTTTATTTTATTTTATTTTATTTTATTTTATTTTATTTTATTTTATTTTATTTTATTTTATTTTATTTTATTTTATTTTATTTTATTTTATTTTATTTTATTTTATTTTATTTTATTTTATTTTATTTTATTTTATTTTATTTTATTTTATTTTATTTTATTTTATTTTATTTTATTTTATTTTATTTTATTTTATTTTATTTTATTTTATTTTATTTTATTTTATTTTATTTTATTTTATTTTATTTTATTTTATTTTATTTTATTTTATTTTATTTTATTTTATTTTATTTTATTTTATTTTATTTTATTTTATTTTATTTTATTTTATTTTATTTTATTTTATTTTATTTTATTTTATTTTATTTTATTTTATTTTATTTTATTTTATTTTATTTTATTTTATTTTATTTTATTTTATTTTATTTTATTTTATTTTATTTTATTTTATTTTATTTTATTTTATTTTATTTTATTTTATTTTATTTTATTTTATTTTATTTTATTTTATTTTATTTTATTTTATTTTATTTTATTTTATTTTATTTTATTTTATTTTATTTTATTTTATTTTATTTTATTTTATTTTATTTTATTTTATTTTATTTTATTTTATTTTATTTTATTTTATTTTATTATTGTTTTTATTAATATTTTTATTACTATTATTATTATTATTATTATTTTATTTTATTTATTTATTTGTTTTATTTTATTTTATTTTAATTTATTTGGAAAAAGTTATAACTGATGATAATCTAGCTGATTTGTATACTAAAGCATTTGATAAGACTCGCTTTGAAAAGCTGATTCTTCTCAATGGTATGAAGAATGCTGATTCATATTAGATCTCTCAAAGAACTATTTTTCTTGTATATTTTATTTTATATTTTATTTTATTTTATTTTTATTTTTATTTTTTATTTTTATTTTATTGTTTTAATTTTTTGTTTGTTTTTGATTATATTAGATCTCTCAAAGAACTATTTTTCTTGTATATTTTATTTTATTTTATTTGTGTCTAGTTTAAGTCTGTAAATAACTAGAGTCATAAAAATACAAAAAGAATGTCTAGTTTAAGTCTGTAAATAACTAGAGTCATAAAAATACAAAAAGAATGTCTAGTTTAAGTCTGTAAATAACTAGAGTCATAAAAATACAAAAAGAATGTCTAGTTTAAGTCTGTAAATAACTAGAGTCATAAAAATACAAAAAGAATGTCTAGTTTAAGTCTGTAAATAACTAGAGTCATAAAAATACAAAAAGAATGTCTAGTTTAAGTCTGTAAATAACTAGAGTCATAAAAATACAAAAAGAATGTCTAGTTTAAGTCTGTAAATAACTAGAGTCATAAAAATACAAAAAGAATGTCTAGTTTAAGTCTGTAAATAACTAGAGTCATAAAAATACAAAAAGAATGTCTAGTTTAAGTCTGTAAATAACTAGAGTCATAAAAATACAAAAAGAATGTCTAGTTTAAGTCTGTAAATAACTAGAGTCATAAAAATACAAAAAGAATGTCTAGTTTAAGTCTGTAAATAACTAGAGTCATAAAAATACAAAAAGAATGTCTAGTTTAAGTCTGTAAATAACTAGAGTCATAAAAATACAAAAAGAATGTCTAGTTTAAGTCTGTAAATAACTAGAGTCATAAAAATACAAAAAGAATGTCTAGTTTAAGTCTGTAAATAACTAGAGTCATAAAAATACAAAAAGAATGTCTAGTTTAAGTCTGTAAATAACTAGAGTCATAAAAATACAAAAAGAATGTCTAGTTTAAGTCTGTAAATAACTAGAGTCATAAAAATACAAAAAGAATGTCTAGTTTAAGTCTGTAAATAACTAGAGTCATAAAAATACAAAAAGAATGTCTAGTTTAAGTCTGTAAATAACTAGAGTCATAAAAATACAAAAAGAATGTCTAGTTTAAGTCTGTAAATAACTAGAGTCATAAAAATACAAAAAGAATGTCTAGTTTAAGTCTGTAAATAACTAGAGTCATAAAAATACAAAAAGAATGTCTAGTTTAAGTCTGTAAATAACTAGAGTCATAAAAATACAAAAAGAATGTCTAGTTTAAGTCTGTAAATAACTAGAGTCATAAAAATACAAAAAGAATGTCTAGTTTAAGTCTGTAAATAACTAGAGTCATAAAAATACAAAAAGAATGTCTAGTTTAAGTCTGTAAATAACTAGAGTCATAAAAATACAAAAAGAATGTCTAGTTTAAGTCTGTAAATAACTAGAGTCATAAAAATACAAAAAGAATGTCTAGTTTAAGTCTGTAAATAACTAGAGTCATAAAAATACAAAAAGAATGTCTAGTTTAAGTCTGTAAATAACTAGAGTCATAAAAATACAAAAAGAATGTCTAGTTTAAGTCTGTAAATAACTAGAGTCATAAAAATACAAAAAGAATGTCTAGTTTAAGTCTGTAAATAACTAGAGTCATAAAAATACAAAAAGAATGTCTAGTTTAAGTCTGTAAATAACTAGAGTCATAAAAATACAAAAAGAATGTCTAGTTTAAGTCTGTAAATAACTAGAGTCATAAAAATACAAAAAGAATGTCTAGTTTAAGTCTGTAAATAACTAGAGTCATAAAAATACAAAAAGAATGTCTAGTTTAAGTCTGTAAATAACTAGAGTCATAAAAATACAAAAAGAATGTCTAGTTTAAGTCTGTAAATAACTAGAGTCATAAAAATACAAAAAGAATGTCTAGTTTAAGTCTGTAAATAACTAGAGTCATAAAAATACAAAAAGAATGTCTAGTTTAAGTCTGTAAATAACTAGAGTCATAAAAATACAAAAAGAATGTCTAGTTTAAGTCTGTAAATAACTAGAGTCATAAAAATACAAAAAGAATGTCTAGTTTAAGTCTGTAAATAACTAGAGTCATAAAAATACAAAAAGAATGTCTAGTTTAAGTCTGTAAATAACTAGAGTCATAAAAATACAAAAAGAATGTCTAGTTTAAGTCTGTAAATAACTAGAGTCATAAAAATACAAAAAGAATGTCTAGTTTAAGTCTGTAAATAACTAGAGTCATAAAAATACAAAAAGAATGTCTAGTTTAAGTCTGTAAATAACTAGAGTCATAAAAATACAAAAAGAATGTCTAGTTTAAGTCTGTAAATAACTAGAGTCATAAAAATACAAAAAGAATGTCTAGTTTAAGTCTGTAAATAACTAGAGTCATAAAAATACAAAAAGAATGTCTAGTTTAAGTCTGTAAATAACTAGAGTCATAAAAATACAAAAAGAATGTCTAGTTTAAGTCTGTAAATAACTAGAGTCATAAAAATACAAAAAGAATGTCTAGTTTAAGTCTGTAAATAACTAGAGTCATAAAAATACAAAAAGAATGTCTAGTTTAAGTCTGTAAATAACTAGAGTCATAAAAATACAAAAAGAATGTCTAGTTTAAGTCTGTAAATAACTAGAGTCATAAAAATACAAAAAGAATGTCTAGTTTAAGTCTGTAAATAACTAGAGTCATAAAAATACAAAAAGAATGTCTAGTTTAAGTCTGTAAATAACTAGAGTCATAAAAATACAAAAAGAATGTCTAGTTTAAGTTTGTATATAATAATGTCACAAATATACAAGTACTTGGCATTATGCAATGTTGAGTATATTTCCGTACGTGAGTCAAGTTAAGTCGCTTTGCGTGTGAGGAATCACCGACCTGTCACCGCTGGCTTGATTCTTAAAGACTTTCTTACCTTACTCACCAAATGTCTAAATTTTAGTGCATGTGTCGATTGTGAGAGTGTATCTGAATATGGGTCACATAAGTTCGCAAATAAAATGTGTGGCATGAGTAACTTACTAGGTTACATGGTGACTGTCCTTGGCTCAAGTAATACGAAAGTGCCACAAAACCCAAAGGAAACTGGAAGTACCGAGTGTTTAAGAGGACAAACATACCGGTAATCGTGGTTGAGTCATTGTTCATAACTAATAATAAGAGAACTATTTCTCACTTGCAGGCTTATGTAATTGCTAATCTGATCTAATCCGCAGAAACTTAGAAATTCTTGTAAATAAATAATGTGGTTTAAATTTAAAGTTTTTATTTTCATTTTTATTTTTATTTTTGTACTTCCATCTTATGTGTCAAGTAGTTGTGTCAAAACTAGTTCTTATTGCACGAGAGAGTTGATAAGCATCTAATGATTCTATTGTTCAGCTCTATGGTCCTTAACTGGATTATATGAGTCTTTATTGCTTGAAGTATTATGTTAAAAGATTGTTTTCTGATATGGACATTAATTTGTTTAAGTTTAAGGAAATGATCTTTCTGAATTTTGTTGCTTTGGAAAAGTCAAAATATAGTCAAGATTAGATTGATATGTTTTTGAGATTTCAATTTGTTTTTGGTGAAAGTGCCGGGGATCGATCGATTCAAGAATTTGTTTTTTGGTGAAAAGATATGCTTGACGATGATTCTTGACTGACCATAGGTTTTCATTTCGATATTTTCTTTGCATGCTTAAAATAATGTTATCTGTTGATATTGATGCATTGATGAGTTTCCTTTAAGTGTGCAGGACTTTCGATATTGGAATTGTGTGTTTTTCCAAAGTTGTTAAAAAGTATCTTACCTGGTATCATTAGTTAAGGGGGAGTTTGCTTTTGCAGGCTTTCGATTGCTAATGATTATCGGTGAATGAATTGAGTCCAAATCAAGTCCTGGTATCGATGTTTTAAATGTCCGTTACTTTATGGTTTTATACATCACATTAACTTGTTGTGTAAGTTTACCAAAGTTTATGTAATGGTTTTTCAGTTGATACAGGTATATCGTACAGTCAAGATTATCAGGTTTGATTGTTAAAATTTTATCTGCTAATGATGACTTGATTTTCAGGGGGTTCAATCATTGAGTTTCATACAGGTTATCTCTATCCTGTGTGTGTTGGCTGGTTATTCAGGTTTGAAGGTAAAGGGTATGAAATTTCTCTAAGTGTTGTTTGAAAATGTGTTTGATTGTACAGGTAACACGCGTTTAATCATGTGGTAATCTACTCCACGTGTTTGGATTTGACCACGCGTTTGGATTTGACCACGCGTTTGGAATTGACCACGCGTTTGGACTTCCTCGTGTTTGGATTTGACCACGCGTTTGGATTTGACCACGCGTTTGGATTTGACCACGCGTTTGGATTTGACCACGCGTTTGGATTTGACCACGCGTTTGGATTTGACCACGCGTTTGGATTTGACCACGCGTTTGGATTTGACCACGCGTTTGGATTTGACCACGCGTTTGGATTTGACCACGCGTTTGGATTTGACCACGCGTTTGGATTTGACCACGCGTTTGGATTTGACCACGCGTTTGGATTTGACCACGCGTTTGGATTTGACCACGCGTTTGGATTTGACCACGCGTTTGGATTTGACCACGCGTTTGGATTTGACCACGCGTTTGGATTTGACCACGCGTTTGGATTTGACCACGCGTTTGGATTTGACCACGCGTTTGGATTTGACCACGCGTTTGGATTTGACCACGCGTTTGGATTTGACCACGCGTTTGGATTTGACCACGCGTTTGGATTTGACCACGCGTTTGGATTTGACCACGCGTTTGGATTTGACCACGCGTTTGGATTTGACCACGCGTTTGGATTTGACCACGCGTTTGGATTTGACCACGCGTTTGGATTTGACCACGCGTTTGGATTTGACCACGCGTTTGGATTTGACCACGCGTTTGGATTTGACCACGCGTTTGGATTTGACCACGCGTTTGGATTTGACCACGCGTTTGGATTTGACCACGCGTTTGGATTTGACCACGCGTTTGGATTTGACCACGCGTTTGGATTTGACCACGCGTTTGGATTTGACCACGCGTTTGGATTTGACCACGCGTTTGGATTTGACCACGCGTTTGGATTTGACCACGCGTTTGGATTTGACCACGCGTTTGGATTTGACCACGCGTTTGGATTTGACCACGCGTTTGGATTTGACCACGCGTTTGGATTTGACCACGCGTTTGGATTTGACCACGCGTTTGGATTTGACCACGCGTTTGGATTTGACCACGCGTTTGGATTTGACCACGCGTTTGGATTTACCACGCGTTTGGATTTGACCACGCGTTTGGATTTGACCACGCGTTTGGATTTGACCACGCGTTTGGATTTGACCACGCGTTTGGATTTGACCACGCGTTTGGATTTGACCACGCGTTTGGATTTGACCACGCGTTTGGATTTGACCACGCGTTTGGATTTGACCACGCGTTTGGATTTGACCACGCGTTTGGATTTGACCACGCGTTTGGATTTGACCACGCGTTTGGATTTGACCACGCGTTTGGATTTGACCACGCGTTTGGATTTGACCACGCGTTTGGATTTGACCACGCGTTTGGATTTGACCACGCGTTTGGATTTGACCACGCGTTTGGATTTGACCACGCGTTTGGATTTGACCACGCGTTTGGATTTGACCACGCGTTTGGATTTACCACGTGTTTGGATTTGACCACGCGTTTGGATTTGAACACGCGTTTGGCAAATAACGTATTTACAAACCCTGGTCCACACGCGTTTGACAAATAACGTGTTTACAAACCTTTGTTCCACGCGTTTGGCAAAACACGTGTTTACAAACCCATGTTACACGCGTTTGACAAATAACGTGTTTACAAACCTTTGTTCCACGCGTTTGGCAAAACACGTGTTTACAAACCCATGCTTCACGTGTTTACCCATTGTACCACGTGTTTACCCATTGTACCACGCGTTTACCTTTATACACGTGTTTACCCTGCTACACGCGTTTACCTTTGGTCACACGCGTTTACCCTGCTACACGCGTTTACCTTTGGTCACACGCGTTTACCCTTCTACACGCGTTTACCCTTCTACACGCGTTTACCCTTCTACACGCGTTTACCCTTCTACACGCGTTTACCTTTGGTCACACGCGTTTACCCTTCTACACGCGTTTACCCTTCTACACGCGTTTACCTTTGGTTACACGCGTTTACCCTTTTACACGCGTTTACCTTTGGTCACACGCGTTTACCCTTCTACACGCGTTTACCTTCTACACGCGTTTACCTTTGGTACACGCGTTTACCTTTGGTCACACGCGTTTACTTTTACACGCGTTTACAAGCAGTTTCCAAATTTTCTAAGTTTTATTGTGCAGAATTATTATTGCTAAATTTTGGATATTGCACTGTTTTTGTTTTTCAGAAATGGCAGGAAATCCAAGAAATTTCTTCTCAACTCACAATCAGTTGATCGATTTGTCGAGAGATCGAAGAAATGTGGAATTTAATGGATTGCTTCAGTATCTGGAACGCTCACGTATTCATTTCGTGCTAACTCACAATCCAGTGCTATATCAAGGATATCTGCATCAATTTTGGAATAATGCTTCTATAAGGGTGGTTCAAGCACAGCCAGCACAAGGAGATAGACCTGCTGTCCCTCGGAGTGTTAGGTTTCAGACAACTGTGGCTGATCACACGTTTTCTTTCTCTGCGGCTGATTTGCGAGATATACTGCATTTAGGGACTGTTGAAGAAGAAAATGGTCCAATAGAGCTAGATGAGACGTTGATTAGAGGTTGTTTTGGAAGAATGGGACATGCTACGCCAGGTGCTAAGTGGCCGATTGCGAAGGCAGGATTCTATGGCCAATGGAGGTTTTTGGCTCATGTATTGATTGTGGCGATCAGTAACCGTCATGCAGGGTTTGATCAGCTCAATAAGCAAGTAGGTTCGCAGATGGTGGCCTTGACTTTGAATAAACCATACTCATTCTCGGATTACTTCTTTGATATTTTGAAGACCCAGATTACTCAGACGGGGTCGCAGAGGTTTATGATGTTGCCAAGGATAACGATGGCGATCATTAATCATTTTGTACAGAATCTGCCAGTCTTGCAAGATATATATGAGATTGTTTCTCCACCAAATAGGATTTGGTCGATGATGTTGAAGGTTAAGGATAGTTATCCGAATCCACAGATTGTGCCATTGTTTGGACATTTGATCAATCCAAACTATAGAGCTCCAGCTGTTGGTTGGGAAGATGAAGATGAGGTCGAAGGAGGAGGAAATGATGATGCACCACCACCACCACCAAGACCAGACCTCAAGTTCAAGTTCCACGTGTGGCTCCACCGACGACACCACCACCACCACCACCACCACCACCACCACCACCACCACCACCACCACCACCACCACCACCACCACCACCACCACCACCACCACCACCACCACCACCACCACCACCACCACCACCACCACCACCACCACCACCACCACCACCACCACCACCACCACCACCACCACCACCACCACCACCACCACCACCACCACCACCACCACCACCACCACCACCACCACCACCACCACCACCACCACCACCACCACCACCACCACCACCACCACCACCACCACCACCACCACCATGATCACACGCGTTTACCCTGCTACACGCGTTTACCTTTGGTCACACGCGTTTACCCTTCTACACGCGTTTACCTTTGATCACACGCGTTTACCCTTCTACACGCGTTTACCTTTGTCACACGCGTTTACCTTTTACACGCGTTTACCTTTGTCACACGCGTTTACCTTTTACACGCGTTTACCTTTGATCACACGCGTTTACCTTTTACACGCGTTTACCTTTGTCACACGCGTTTACCTTTTCACACGCGTTTACCTTTGTCACACGCGTTTACCTTTTCACACGCGTTTACCTTTGTCACACGCGTTTACCTTTTACACGCGTTTACCTTTGTCACACGCGTTTACCTTTTCACACGCGTTTACCTTTGTCACACGCGTTTACCTTTGATCACACGCGTTTACCTTTTCACACGCGTTTACCTTTGTCACACGCGTTTACCTTTGTCACACGCGTTTACCTTTTCACACGCGTTTACCTTTGTCACACGCGTTTACCTTTGTCACACGCGTTTACCTTTTCACACGCGTTTACCTTTGGTCACACGCGTTTACCTTTTCACACGCGTTTACCTTTGTCACACGCGTTTACCTTTTCACACGCGTTTACCTTTGTCACACGCGTTTACCTTTTCACACGCGTTTACCTTTGTCACACGCGTTTACCTTGTCACACGCGTTTACCTTTGATCACACGCGTTTACCTTTTACACGCGTTTACCTTTGTCACACGCGTTTACCTTTGTCACACGCGTTTACCTTTTCACACGCGTTTACCTTTGTCACACGCGTTTACCTTTTACACGCGTTTACCTTTGTCACACGCGTTTACCTTTCACACGCGTTTACCTTTGTCACACGCGTTTACCTTTCACACGCGTTTACCTTTGTCACACGCGTTTACCTTTCACACGCGTTTACCTTTGTCACACGCGTTTACCTTTCACACGCGTTTACCTTTGTCACACGCGTTTACCTTTGTCACACGCGTTTACCTTTTACACGCGTTTACCTTTGTCACACGCGTTTACCTTTTACACGCGTTTACCTTTGTCACACGCGTTTACCTTTTCACACGCGTTTACCTTTGTCACACGCGTTTACCTTTGTCACACGCGTTTACCTTTGTCACACGCGTTTACCTTTGTCACACGCGTTTACCTTTGATCACACGCGTTTACCTTTGTCACACGCGTTTACCTTTGTCACACGCGTTTACCTTTTACACGCGTTTACCTTTGTCACACGCGTTTACCTTTCACACGCGTTTACCTTTGTCACACGCGTTTACCTTTCACACGCGTTTACCTTTGTCACACGCGTTTACCTTTTCACACGCGTTTACCTTTGATCACACGCGTTTACCTTTTCACACGCGTTTACCTTTGTCACACGCGTTTACCTTTTCACACGCGTTTACCTTTGTCACACGCGTTTACCTTTTCACACGCGTTTACCTTTGTCACACGCGTTTACCTTTTCACACGCGTTTACCTTTGTCACACGCGTTTACCTTTGTCACACGCGTTTACCTTTGTCACACGCGTTTACCTTTTCACACGCGTTTACCTTTTCACACGCGTTTACCTTTGTCACACGCGTTTACCTTTTCACACGCGTTTACCTTTGTCACACGCGTTTACCTTTGTCACACGCGTTTACCTTTTACACGCGTTTACCTTTGTCACACGCGTTTACCTTGTCACACGCGTTTACCTTTTCACACGCGTTTACCTTTGTCACACGCGTTTACCTTTCACACGCGTTTACCTTTGGTCACACGCGTTTACCTTTTCACACGCGTTTACCTTTTCACACGCGTTTACCTTTGTCACACGCGTTTACCTTTTCACACGCGTTTACCTTTGTCACACGCGTTTACCTTTTCACACGCGTTTACCTTTGTCACACGCGTTTACCTTTTACACGCGTTTACCTTTGTCACACGCGTTTACCTTTTACACGCGTTTACCTTTGTCACACGCGTTTACCTTTTCACACGCGTTTACCTTTGTCACACGCGTTTACCTTTTCACACGCGTTTACCTTTGGTCACACGCGTTTACCTTTTCACACGCGTTTACCTTTGTCACACGCGTTTACCTTTACACGCGTTTACCTTTGTCACACGCGTTTACCTTTCACACGCGTTTACCTTTGTCACACGCGTTTACCTTTTCACACGCGTTTACCTTTGTCACACGCGTTTACCTTTGTCACACGCGTTTACCTTTGTCACACGCGTTTACCTTTGTCACACGCGTTTACCTTTTCACACGCGTTTACCTTTGTCACACGCGTTTACCTTTTCACACGCGTTTACCTTTTCACACGCGTTTACCTTTGTCACACGCGTTTACCTTTGTCACACGCGTTTACCTTTTCACACGCGTTTACCTTTGTCACACGCGTTTACCTTTGGTCACACGCGTTTACCTTTGATCAGCTCAATAAGCAAGTAGGTTCGCAGATGGTGGCCTTGACTTTGAATAAACCATACTCATTCTCGGATTACTTCTTTGATATTTTGAAGACCCAGATTACTCAGACGGGGTCGCAGAGGTTTATGATGTTGCCAAGGATAACGATGGCGATCATTAATCATTTTGTACAGAATCTGCCAGTCTTGCAAGATATATATGAGATTGTTTCTCCACCAAATAGGATTTGGTCGATGATGTTGAAGGTTAAGGATAGTTATCCGAATCCACAGATTGTGCCATTGTTTGGACATTTGATCAATCCAAACTATAGAGCTCCAGCTGTTGGTTGGGAAGATGAAGATGAGGTCGAAGGAGGAGGAAATGATGATGCACCACCACCACCACCAAAGACCTCAAGTTCAAGTTCCACCGCCACCACGTCAACGACAAGTTCAACGACCGTCCACCACCACCACCACCACCACCACCACCACCACCACCACCACCACCACCACCACCACCACCACCACCACCACCACCACCACCACCACCACCACCACCACCACCACCACCACCACCACCACCACCACCACCACCACCACCACCACCACCACCACCACCACCACCACCACCACCACCACCACCACCACCACCACCACCACCACCACCACCACCACCACCACCACCACCACCACCACCACCACCACCACCACCACCACCACCACCACCACCACCACCACCACCACCACCACCACCACCACCACCACCACCACCACCACCACCACCACCACCACCACCACCACCACCACCACCACCACCACCACCACCACCACCACCACCACCACCACCACCACCACCACCACCACCACCACCACCACCACCACCACCACCACCACCACCACCACCACCACCACCACCACCACCACCACCACCACCACCACCACCACCACCACCACCACCACCACCACCACCACCACCACCACCACCACCACCACCACCACCACCACCACCACCACCACCACCACCACCACCACCACCACCACCACCACCACCACCACCACCACCACCACCACCACCACCACCACCACCACCACCACCACCACCACCACCACCACCACCACCACCACCACCACCACCACCACCACCACCACCACCACCACCACCACCACCACCACCACCACCACCACCACCACCACCACCACCACCACCACCACCACCACCACCACCACCACCACCACCACCACCACCACCACCACCACCACCACCACCACCACCACCACCACCACCACCACCACCACCACCACCACCACCACCACCACCACCACCACCACCACCACCACCACCACCACCACCACCACCACCACCACCACCACCACCACCACCACCACCACCACCACCACCACCACCACCACCACCACCACCACCACCACCACCACCACCACCACCACCACCACCACCACCACCACCACCACCACCACCACCACCACCACCACCACCACCACCACCACCACCACCACCACCACCACCACCACCACCACCACCACCACCACCACCACCACCACCACCACCACCACCACCACCACCACCACCACCACCACCACCACCACCACCACCACCACCACCACCACCACCACCACCACCACCACCACCACCACCACCACCACCACCACCACCACCACCACCACCACCACCACCACCACCACCACCACCACCACCACCACCACCACCACCACCACCACCACCACCACCACCACCACCACCACCACCACCACCACCACCACCACCACCACCACCACCACCACCACCACCACCACCACCACCACCACCACCACCACCACCACCACCACCACCACCACCACCACCACCACCACCACCACCACCACCACCACCACCACCACCACCACCACCACCACCACCACCACCACCACCACCACCACCACCACCACCACCACCACCACCACCACCACCACCACCACCACCACCACCACCACCACCACCACCACCACCACCACCACCACCACCACCACCACCACCACCACCACCACCACCACCACCACCACCACCACCGGTCGGGAAAGGTTCTACCTGCTCACTTGGCTGAGGCATTTGAGAAGCACAGACAGCAAGAGGAGTCTGCGAGAACTGAGGTGACGGAAAGTTCAATTGCTGATGAATCTGTACGATCAGAGGTACCTGTTGTTGCTACTGAATCTGTTGTTGCTGATGAATCTGTACGATCAGAGGTACCTGTTGTTGCTACTGAATCTGTTGTTGCTGATGAATCTGCTGAAACACAGGGTACTCTGCTTTATAGAAGAAAAAGGATTCGTCGACCTTCAGTTGCAGTTACTCAAGCTGAATCAAGTCCAGTGTCAATTCCTCAACAAACGCAGAGTGCTTTGATTAGATCTGTTGTTCCTATAAGCACTGTGTTTACGACACTTCTACATCCACTACAACCGCCGTTGATCGGACGACCTCCAGTTTCTACACAATCTCCTACTAGACCTTTTGGAGTCAGACCAACAGTTGAACCTGCGCATATCATGTCAACTCAATTCAAGGTGAATCATTTGGAGACAAGAGTTATGACATTGGAAGCTCAAATGAAGTCAATGCAAGGGTTAGTTGGGAAGTTAGTTGCTGATTTGGAAGATGAGAAGGCTCAAAGTGCTGCACTAAGAGATCAGCTTCGGCAGTTATTGGCTCAAGGGGGAGATGGTTGTAGGGAAACTGAGTTGAAGAGGAAAGAGGATGAAGATCATGATGATGATGCGAATGCTGATGGTGAGCCAAGAACTGAAGCTCAAGCAGAAGCATCAACTCAGGGGGAGACACCAAGACAAAGAGAGTCAGAGATTGCTGGTACAGCTGGTGCTAGTACGTCTGGGACTCAGAAAGATTCAGGAAAAGCTGTGATGGTTGCTCCAGATGTAGTTCTTGATGATGATGATAGTGATTCCAATTCAGGTAACTCCAATTCTGATCCTACTACCAATAAGTCTCAGAGTCAGAGTCGGATTCAGATTCAGATTTTGAACCTTAAGTAATTAATGATTTGTGTACTTTAGATGTAAAATAAGATAAAAATTATAAGATAAATATTGGTGTACTTAATTGTTACATTATATTTATGATATAGTTTATTTTATTTATGCTATCTTTTATGTCTTGATGTTGTTTGTCTTTGCATATTTGAACTTTTAAATTTCAGATAAGCTTCAAAAGATAGGTACAGGTACATCTAAGGTTCAAAATGATGATTCTAATGATGATGAAAGTTTGGAAGAAGGTGAAATGATTCCTGATTTGGACTGGACTAATGTTTTTCAAGATGATGATTTTGTGCAACAACAAGCACAAGCTCAAGATCAACAAGTTCCAGATGATCAACAAGAGGTTCAAGCTGAACGAGTTTTTATTCCAAGTTCAAGAACTCTACACTTTACGGTTTTTACCAAAGTTGGAGATGATGAAGATGGAATTACTCTAAGCTGGAATATTGAAGATTCTAAGGAATTTGATGTGACAGAGTATCCAGTGCCAAGTAGGGATGAAGATCATGATGATGATGCGAATGCTGATGGTGAGCCAAGAACTGAAGCTCAAGCAGAAGCATCAACTCAGGGGGAGACACCAAGACAAAGAGAGTCAGAGATTGCTGGTACAGCTGGTGCTAGTACGTCTGGGACTCAGAAAGATTCAGGAAAAGCTGTGATGGTTGCTCCAGATGTAGTTCTTGATGATGATGATAGTGATTCCAATTCAGGTAACTCCAATTCTGATCCTACTACCAATAAGTCTCAGAGTCAGAGTCGGATTCAGATTCAGATTTTGAACCTTAAGTAATTAATGATTTGTGTACTTTAGATGTAAAATAAGATAAAAATTATAAGATAAATATTGGTGTACTTAATTGTTACATTATATTTATGATATAGTTTATTTTATTTATGCTATCTTTTATGTCTTGATGTTGTTTGTCTTTGCATATTTGAACTTTTAAATTTCAGATAAGCTTCAAAAGATAGGTACAGGTACATCTAAGGTTCAAAATGATGATTCTAATGATGATGAAAGTTTGGAAGAAGGTGAAATGATTCCTGATTTGGACTGGACTAATGTTTTTCAAGATGATGATTTTGTGCAACAACAAGCACAAGCTCAAGATCAACAAGTTCCAGATGATCAACAAGAGGTTCAAGCTGAACGAGTTTTTATTCCAAGTTCAAGAACTCTACACTTTACGGTTTTTACCAAAGTTGGAGATGATGAAGATGGAATTACTCTAAGCTGGAATATTGAAGATTCTAAGGAATTTGATGTGACAGAGTATCCAGTGCCAAGTAGGGATGAAGATCATCTACATCAAATTGATAGAAAAATACCGGCAAGAGGATTTGTAGGAGAAGGTATGAAACCATCTGTCTTTTGGGATTTTGTTAGTGATAGAGATGCTCATACGTATGTTACTACTATTTTGAGTTGGTTTTTCGATGATGAGCTGAAATTGTTTATTATTAAAAGAGATGATGGTTGTCAGTACTTAAAGCCTATGAAAAGATATTTTAAAAGCCTTAGTGAATCTGATTTAATGGATTTAGGAAGGAAAAGGCTTGTTAATCCTAGTGGTAATGGTTATGCAAATTTCTTTAGTGGAAAGTTACAAGAAGATTATAGGAAAAGATTCTATGATGATTTTGATAAAACCAGTGTGTTCATAACGCCAAGATCCTTAAAGAAAGTTACAAAGGATGATGGCACTATTGAATTTGTTCAAAGATCGATTAAGCGTGTATTGAAGGTCCCGGTAAAGAAATGGCCTCAAGATGTTTTGAGTACACTTGATCACTGGGAGATTCACAAGAATACTGGTGAAGCGTTGATGTATGGAGATAAAAATAAGAGAGTTACTTTGTTGCGCATATATGATCCTATGCAGATAGTGAACCTTTCCAGAGATGATCAACGAAGGTTATACGACACTCAATGTCTGTTTATTCCTTCATGGACCACTGAGGAAAGCAGATATAGGAAGATTTTGCGTATTTGTTTACATGCTAATATTCATGCAAATAGCAGGAGATTGTTATTTGATGGATAATGTTTTTACAAGACTGAAGAAATCGTGTAGCTGATGTCAAGGGGGAGACTGTAAGTGCATGATTCTGTTGACAACAGCAACAGCGATTTGATCAGTATATGTTCATGTTTTGTAATGTGTAATCATAGACTTATGTTATGTTTAAACTTGTTATTTGGACTTAAGTAATGTGAATGATTACATATTGATCAGAGTTTTGGTATGTTTAATGTTTACGACTTGTATGAATGTGATTATAAATAACATACAGATACAAGTGATAAACTAGTCACGTTTTGAGTATTAAAGTATACTTAAAAGATGACAAAATAAAGTGTATGCAAACTCGTGCTACAGTAACACGAGTTTGCCTAAACACGTGGTATTCACGTGTTTACTTAATGACACGCGTTTGTTAATGGACTTGGGCTTTAATATACACGGTCCATACTTAGCACGCGTTTAGTACATCTTAGTATAAATACATCTCGTTAATACGTAATTAGTAACAGTTAATTAAGCTAATACGACTAAACTCTGTCAAACTGCAAACCCGCGCGCGTTTAAGGTCTTAGGTTGTATTAACAACGAAAGACGATAATTTAATTAAGCAAACAGGTTATCACGAGAGGATTCCGCACTCTCGTCATAACTATAAGCGTTCTCGTGTACGATCAGTCCACAAGGACCTACAGCGGGCACCTGCTTACTGAAGATTTGGTCGTGAAGCCTGGAGGCTTTAGACCAAGAGGTGACAATTTTCTCAAGGTCAGCGACCTGATTTTTTAGCTTCTCATTGGATATTTGAAGAGTTTGGTTAAGAAGCTTTTGTGACTCAAGCTCAACATGGACATTTCTTAAGTCCTTGAGCTTGTCAGTTTTATCACTTAGCTCAGCACTAACTGAGTTAAGCTTAGACTGAAGGTCAGCACGAATTGACTCGACGTATTGAATATCACAAGTAAGAGATTCAAGAATTTTTGGTTTGTCCTCTTCAGAGGCAGAGAAAAAAGTGCATACCTTCTTGATTGTGACATTCACCCACTGACTGGAGTACACTTGATCCTTTGTCAGCGCCTGATCATCAGCGAGTTCCATGAAGCAGATGGCATCTACGAAGTCCTCGCTATCAGAAATGTCAGATTCAGCCTAGTCATGTTCTTCAGCAACAAGACCTTTGGCAGGGGCTTTGGCTTCTTCCACATCAGCCATCTTAGCACGAAGCTCATAATACTTCTTTTTGTATTCATCAGCAGGCTTGACAGAAGAAGGCCTTGCTGACGAAGAAGAGGGCTTCGCTACCTGCAAAGAGGGAACATAGACTTTGCATTCTTTTTTATAATGGCCTCTTCGACCACATCTCCAACATTCTTCCTGCGATTTGTCTACCACTGGTCTTTGGAAAGTAATCGACCTACGACTGTTCCATTTCTTGGAATATC
This sequence comes from Erigeron breviscapus, assembly GCA_034093135.1. Classification (NCBI taxonomy): domain Eukaryota; kingdom Viridiplantae; phylum Streptophyta; class Magnoliopsida; order Asterales; family Asteraceae; genus Erigeron; species Erigeron breviscapus. The sequence goes on along the minus strand of CM067173.1, from coordinate 27,084,175 downwards.
TTTTACCAGCGATAAGAGCAAATTGCATGAAATCCGAGAACATTTCTTGTCTCTCCTCGAAATCGAGGTCATTGACAAGGTCCTGGATATGAGATGGGGTAGAATTGCTGTTGTTAACATGAATAGTTCTAACTTCAGCAGAGACCAAGGCAAGAGGGTCATGAGCATGAGGGACAGAAGATAGAGAAGATGAAGAAGAAGAAGAGCCAGCATGTCTTTTGGAATCAGCTTCAGCTCTCAAGTTTTGAGCGAGGGCTCTCTCTTCAAATTGAAGAGTGCCATAAAGTGATTCCAGGTCATGCTGTTTCAACTGCTTGGTGGTCCTTAAGATTTGTCTTAAACCTTGCCACTTAATGGGCAAGCTGTAGATGAACTTGTGGCATACTTCAAGCATATCATGCTCTATGCTTGCGTTCGTCATGTCATTCAGAAGACATTTAAAACGGTTATAAGTGCCATCCAGATTCTCATTAGGAAGAGAAAAGAATCCTTCATAGGCACATTTCAAATCTATTTTCTTGGTAGCAAGAACATCTTCTGTACCATCAAATCTGATACAAAGATTATCCCACACCTTTTTTGCAGAAGAAAGTTTGATGACAGATTTCATAATATCATCGGGAAGGGTGTTGATGATAAGATTTCTTAACCGAGCATCCAGATTGACAAGCCTACGCTCATCATCTGTCCATTGTACTTCTGGTTTTATGAGCTCAGTGACAACCTCAGGAGCATCAGTGGTGGCTCCTGGTGTCCTGGTAACCAGAACCGGTACATATGGCCCTCTGGTCAGAATAGTCATCAAGTAAGGTTCAACTCCCACTATGTGTAGGAGCATTCTCTCTTTCCAGGATCCGAAATCATGAGTTTTGAATCTAGGTGGGATAGAGACATACCCAAAGTCTCTGGTATTAACCAGAGTAGGAACCGAAGCCATGTAAAGAAAAGGTTTTAAGAGAAAGAAAAAAAAGATTTTAGATGCAGAAAATTAAAGTACAGAAAGAAAGATAATCTTGCAAACGCTTTTCAGATCAGTTTCAGTGTATCAAAACACTGCTCTGATACCAACTGAAAGTCCCAAGTTTGCAACGATTAAGTAATTAAACAACTAATGTAAATTACACTAAGAACATAAGATAAGAAAGTAAAGAAGTTTAATCATAAGTAACATAGATTAAACAGTGAATACATGGTCGGTTTTACAAAGAAATAAAAGAGAAAATATTGTTAAGTTTTTGACACACTAAAACTTAACAATTATACAAAGAGAGAAAAACACACTAAGTGTAAATATGGCAAACACCAACACTTTGCGGCTAGGTCAAGTGATTCTTTATATAGGAGAGAAAAGACATCACATGGCAACCCAATAGATGTTGACACATAAAGGTTGTCAACCATCTATTGGCGTGTAAGGCTGGTCTTCAGGAATCTCTGGTTACCATCTTGTTTCTTTCCCAAAACGGTATGAAAGAGAAACACCTTAGTACCATTTTGGTACAAGGTCACATGTCTTTATTCTGATCTATCAACACGTGTTCTTGGGGACCAACCTTCTTATCTTCATCTTCCCGCCCATATTTGACTTACAAAGCATGACGGTGAGTCATTGAACTTATCCTTTAACTAGAAGATAATTGATGGTCGCTGAGAGCTCGCTGACAAAGTCACTCGCTGAGTCTTTCAGCGAATCCATGACTCAACATTCGACATTGAGATTAAAGACAAGAAAGGGGCTGAGAATGTGGCAGCCGACCATCTAAGTAGGCTCGAAAACCCTCACCTTGAGGAGTTGCAAGAGCATGAGATTGATGATGCATTTCCTGATGAGTATTTGATGCAGGTGGAAGCTGAGGAATTTCCATGGTATGCAGATATTGCTAATTATCTTTGTGCTAATGTAATTCCCAAGGATATGTCATCTCAACAAAAGAAGAAATTCTTTTCTGAGATTAAACATTATTTCTGGGAAGAACCATATTTGTTTAGAATGTATGCAGATGGGATGATCAGGAGATGTGTGTCCGGTGCTGAAACCCGGAAGATTCTGGACGCTTGTCATTATGGTCCAACCGGTGGTCATTATGGACCATCTGTAACCGGTAAGAAGGTTTTCGATGCAGGATTCTATTGGCCTACCATTTTCAAGGAAGCTAAGACCTTGGTGGAAGTGTGTGATGCTTGTCAGCGCCAAGGTAATCTTACTAAAAGAGACGAAATGCCTCAACAAATGATTCAGGTATGTGAGGTTTTTGATGTCTGGGGGATTGATTTCATGGGTCCTTTTCCCCCTTCGAATAAGTTTCTTTATATTTTGGTAGCCGTTGATTATGTGTCCAAGTGGGCCGAGGCTAAAGCCCTTCCGACTAATGATGCTAAAGTAGTAATTGAATTTTTGAAAAAATTGTTTAGTCGATTTGGTGTACCAAAGGCCTTAATAAGTGATCGTGGGACACATTTCGCGAATCACCAGCTTGCTAAGGTTTTACAGAAGTATGGTGTGACCCATAGGTTTTCCACTTCTTATCACCCTCAAACAAGCGGCCAAGTGGAAAACACCAATAGGGCCTTGAAACGTATTCTTGAGAAAACCGTGCATGACAAACCCAAGATTTGGGCTAAGAAGCTCGATGATGCCTTGTGGGCGTTTAGAATCGCATACAAGACGCCGACTGGTACTACCCCTTATAAGCTTCTTTATGGTAAAACTTGTCATCTCCCGGTTGAGATTGAGCACAAAGCCTATTGGGCTTTGCAAAATTGCAATATGGATTTGATCTTGGCAGGTGAGAAGAGGTTTTTGCAGTTGCACGAATTGGATGAGATGAGGTTGCAAGCTTATGACAATTCCATGCTTTACAAGGAACGTACAAAAGCTTGGCATGATAGCAAGATCAAGAGAAAAGAGTTTAAGGCCGGTGACAAAGTGCTTTTGTTTCAGTCAAAGTACAAACTCAAAGCACCAAAGCTCAAATCGAAATGGACAGGACCTTATGTGGTTAAGAAAAGTTATTCGTCCGGATATGTGGAGTTGTTTGGCAAAGATGATAGTTTTATTGTGAATGGACACCGCTTGAAGCATTACCATGAAGAAGATGAAGAGAATGCAGAGGTGTTCGAAATTGGCTTTTATGCCATCAACAAGTAAAACTTCAAGGACTTGGAGTCGAGCTAAAGACTCGTAAATAAATTTAGCGCTTCTCGGGAGGCAACCCGTGTTTCTTGTTTTCCTCATTTTGTTTATTGTTCATTGGTAAGATTTGCAGGTTGAGGCCACTCTCACGCGCTCCGGTAGGTTGTTTTCAAGGTGAAAACAAAGGAACCCGCTAGTTCTAGCCGTGCACCAAGAGGTTCTTCCAGAGCCTCCACTGCTTCTGCACCCGCTGCGGGTGCTGCTGCTGCTACTACTGGTCTTACCCCTGAAGCTATTGCTATGGGAACTCCAGCCCACTCTTGGCTAAGATTTCCTCATGCTTCACCCGCGGCTAAGGTTGAGTATACTAACAGGTTGGCCACTCTAATTCATAAGGACATTATTGAACCAAGGTTTATGGAGAGGAATATGTTAGATGTGCTCAATGTTCGTGAGGACATAAGTAGGTATATGCGCCTCATGGGTAGGGGCAAATGATGCTAATGGTAATCCGATTGAGAAAGAGTTGAGTATGTGGTTTGATATTTGTAGAAACAGAGAGCCGGTTTGTAAGGAGTCGTGTCTGGGGGTGTACTCCACTATTTCTGTTGAGCGTATAGATACTGCTAAGGATGTTTTTGCTGATAAAGTGATTTTCTTTAGATGTGGGGGTGTGAACCGCCATTTGACTATAGCTGAGTTTGGGTTGTGTACGGGTATGTACACTCAGGAGATGTTGGATGATCCTGTTTTTGAACGTTTTTTGGCTATGGGTGTTAGGACTACTTCTGGTTTCCAAAGAGATTTGGGTGATCATCGAGATTTTTACTCTCGGATTTCTGGAGGTAAACCTTGGCGTGGGGCTTGTGGGGTGAATACAATTCAGTCGCCCATTTTGAGATTGTTCCATAAGATGTTAGTCTATTTCTTTGTCCAGTGGACTAATCACCCGGACAAGTTATATATGGATGATTTGTGGTTGTTAAGGATATTTCAGGAGATGGATCATTACAAGACTGCTTGTGCCCCCTATGTGCTCGCAAAACACATGGGCCAAAAAGGGGCGCGTGATAGGGGGTTGGTGTGTGGCCATTTCATCACAAAAATGGTCAAGTATTTTCAGTTGGAGGATGATAGGGCGAATACTACGGTGAACTTAAACTGGAAGCCGATGAAGGCTTTTACTTATAATGATTCGCACAGTTTTGGCTTGCTTCGCCCTAGAAGGAATAAGAATGATTTGTATGAGTTAATTCCTTGGCTTGCTTCGCCGTAGAAGGAATAAGAATGATTTGTATGAGTTGATTCCTTTTAGTGATGCCGCCTCTGAAGGCGAGGATGAGGATGAGGATGATGGTGATGACGAGGAAATGGCTGAAGCACCTGAGTAGCCACCTGAGCCCGCGCGACGTACTAAGCGTCGTGCCACTACAACTTCTATTGCGGGGGCATCTTCTTCTGCCGCCCCTTCATGTGCTTGGGATTTCTCCACTTTGGAGAACACTGTGAATAACATGTGGAATTCCCAGCAGCAGTTCCAGTCTAGGATGGATAGTGATTTTAGAGGGATTGGTTCGGGTGTGGGGCGTGTGATGCATGATCAGCAGCGTTATCATCCGATGTGGGAGGCCCAGTATAGGGGTGAGGAGTTCCATCGACCTCAGCCTATTCCAGACTACCGTCCTCCTAGTATCTTTATTCCAGAGCACAGGACTGGTGGTGGTTTCTTCTACCCGCCGGAGCGTCAGTATGAGCGACCTCCTTCCCACGATCTCGGGGGACGGGGTTCAGATCACCCTGTTAGTTTTTGCTCTTTTGCAGGTACATAGGCTGGTGATGCCGGAGCTGGAGGGTCAGGATCAGTAGAGCCGACCTTTGCTGAGCGGACAGTGGCATCGTTCTTTGATACACCAGGTCCTATGTCTGGTTACCCACCTCAGTGATATTCTTGGAGATGATGATGACGGCTGTCTATTGGTTGTGATGGCTTGTACTATTATTTGTTTGAACACTTTCTATTTCCGTACTTTTCTTTATTTTTATTTGTTTGGTTTGTATTCACCCCATGGGGTGATGAGACATCGTATTTTATTTCCATTTCCGTTTTGAATAAGTAGGGATAGGATGTTGCATGTTTTATTATATAAACTGCTGGCTTTTAATTATGTGTTCATGTTGAATAGCAAGTTTTTGTCATGTGCATATGCTGGCAGTAAGTTCAGCGCCATATTCTTGTTGACATCATTCAAGCATGGAACACACGTCATACCCGGCAAGTTTTTCTTGTTCTTAATTTTGCTTTTTGTTTACTTTCCCTATTTCCCATAGTTTGCCTTAGTTCATTGGACATTGAGGGCATTGTCCAAATCAAGTGTGTGTGTGGGGGGGGGGGGGGGGGGGGAAAAAGGCGGGGGGGGGGGGGGGGGGGGGGGGGGGGGGGGGGGGGGGGGGGGGGGGGGGGGGGGGGGGGGGGGGGGGGGGGGGGGGGGGGGGGGGGGGGGGGGGGGGGGGGGGGGGGGGGGGGGGGGGGGGGGGGGGGGGGGGGGGGGGGGGGGGGGGGGGGGGGGGGGGGGGGGGGGGGGGGGGGGGGGGGGGGGGGGGGGGGGGGGGGGGGGGGGGGGGGGGGGGGGGGGGGGGGGGGGGGGGGGGGGGGGGGGGGGGGGGGGGGGGGGGGGGGGGGGGGGGGGGGGGGGGGGGGGGGGGGGGGGGGGGGGGGGGGGGGGGGGGGGGGGGGGGGGGGGGGGGGGGGGGGGGGGGGGGGGGGGGGGGGGGGGGGGGGGGGGGGGGGGGGGGGGGGGGGGGGGGGGGGGGGGGGGGGGGGGGGGGGGGGGGGGGGGGGGGGGGGGGGGGGGGGGGGGGGGGGGGGGGGGGGGGGGGGGGGGGGGGGGGGGGGGGGGGGGGGGGGGGGGGGGGGGGGGGGGGGGGGGGGGGGGGGGGGGGGGGGGGGGGGGGGGGGGGGGGGGGGGGGGGGGGGGGGGGGGGGGGGGGGGGGGGGGGGGGGGGGGGGGGGGGGGGGGGGGGGGGGGGGGGGGGGGGGGGGGGGGGGGGGGGGGGGGGGGGGGGGGGGGGGGGGGGGGGGGGGGGGGGGGGGGGGGGGGGGGGGGGGGGGGGGGGGGGGGGGGGGGGGGGGGGGGGGGGGGGGGGGGGGGGGGGGGGGGGGGGGGGGGGGGGGGGGGGGGGGGGGGGGGGGGGGGGGGGGGGGGGGGGGGGGGGGGGGGGGGGGGGGGGGGGGGGGGGGGGGGGGGGGGGGGGGGGGGGGGGGGGGGGGGGGGGGGGGGGGGGGGGGGGGGGGGGGGGGGGGGGGGGGGGGGGGGGGGGGGGGGGGGGGGGGGGGGGGGGGGGGGGGGGGGGGGGGGGGGGGGGGGGGGGGGGGGGGGGGGGGGGGGGGGGGGGGGGGGGGGGGGGGGGGGGGGGGGGGGGGGGGGGGGGGGGGGGGGGGGGGGGGGGGGGGGGGGGGGGGGGGGGGGGGGGGGGGGGGGGGGGGGGGGGGGGGGGGGGGGGGGGGGGGGGGGGGGGGGGGGGGGGGGGGGGGGGGGGGGGGGGGGGGGGGGGGGGGGGGGGGGGGGGGGGGGGGGGGGGGGGGGGGGGGGGGGGGGGGGGGGGGGGGGGGGGGGGGGGGGGGGGGGGGGGGGGGGGGGGGGGGGGGGGGGGGGGGGGGGGGGGGGGGGGGGGGGGGGGGGGGGGGGGGGGGGGGGGGGGGGGGGGGGGGGGGGGGGGGGGGGGGGGGGGGGGGGGGGGGGGGGGGGGGGGGGGGGGGGGGGGGGGGGGGGGGGGGGGGGGGGGGGGGGGGGGGGGGGGGGGGGGGGGGGGGGGGGGGGGGGGGGGGGGGGGGGGGGGGGGGGGGGGGGGGGGGGGGGGGGGGGGGGGGGGGGGGGGGGGGGGGGGGGGGGGGGGGGGGGGGGGGGGGGGGGGGGGGGGGGGGGGGGGGGGGGGGGGGGGGGGGGGGGGGGGGGGGGGGGGGGGGGGGGGGGGGGGGGGGGGGGGGGGGGGGGGGGGGGGGGGGGGGGGGGGGGGGGGGGGGGGGGGGGGGGGGGGGGGGGGGGGGGGGGGGGGGGGGGGGGGGGGGGGGGGGGGGGGGGGGGGGGGGGGGGGGGGGGGGGGGGGGGGGGGGGGGGGGGGGGGGGGGGGGGGGGGGGGGGGGGGGGGGGGGGGGGGGGTTGCTTATGCTAGTGGATGGTTTGGGGTTGTCCTTTATGTCGGGTTGGGATATTCTCGGTTACTGATAATAGATTGATTTCGTCATGTTTGTTTGGATAAAGTCTGGATCGTTCATTTGAGCATATGAGTATATGATTTGTCACTGTTTCAACATTATTAAGAGAATGCCAATTAGTCAGAGTAAAAGTAGCTCACAAAAAAAAAAGAATAAAAGAATTGAAAAACAGAAAAAAAAAAAAATAAAAAAAAAAAAAAAAAAAAAAAAAAAAAAAAAAAAAAAAAAAAAAAAAAAAAAAAAAAAAAAAAAAAAAAAAAAAAAAAAAAAAAAAAAAAAAAAAAAAAAAAAAAAAAAAAAAAAAAAAAAAAAAAAAAAAAAAAAAAAAAAAAAAAAAAAAAAAAAAAAAAAAAAAAAAAAAAAAAAAAAAAAAAAAAAAAAAAAAAAAAAAAAAAAAAAAAAAAAAAAAAAAAAAAAAAAAAAAAAAAAAAAAAAAAAAAAAAAAAAAAAAAAAAAAAAAAAAAAAAAAAAAAAAAAAAAAAAAAAAAAAAAAAAAAAAAAAAAAAAAAAAAAAAAAAAAAAAAAAAAAAAAAAAAAAAAAAAAAAAAAAAAAAAAAAAAAAAAAAAAAAAAAAAAAAAAAAAAAAAAAAAAAAAAAAAAAAAAAAAAAAAAAAAAAAAAAAAAAAAAAAAAAAAAAAAAAAAAAAAAAAAAAAAAAAAAAAAAAAAAAAAAAAAAAAAAAAAAAAAAAAAAAAAAAAAAAAAAAAAAAAAAAAAAAAAAAAAAAAAAAAAAAAAAAAAAAAAAAAAAAAAAAAAAAAAAAAAAAAAAAAAAAAAAAAAAAAAAAAAAAAAAAAAAAAAAAAAAAAAAAAAAAAAAAAAAAAAAAAAAAAAAAAAAAAAAAAAAAAAAAAAAAAAAAAAAAAAAAAAAAAAAAAAAAAAAAAAAAAAAAAAAAAAAAAAAAAAAAAAAAAAAAAAAAAAAAAAAAAAAAAAAAAAAAAAAAAAAAAAAAAAAAAAAAAAAAAAAAAAAAAAAAAAAAAAAAAAAAAAAAAAAAAAAAAAAAAAAAAAAAAAAAAAAAAAAAAAAAAAAAAAAAAAAAAAAAAAAAAAAAAAAAAAAAAAAAAAAAAAAAAAAAAAAAAAAAAAAAAAAAAAAAAAAAAAAAAAAAAAAAAAAAAAAAAAAAAAAAAAAAAAAAAAAAAAAAAAAAAAAAAAAAAAAAAAAAAAAAAAAAAAAAAAAAAAAAAAAAAAAAAAAAAAAAAAAAAAAAAAAAAAAAAAAAAAAAAAAAAAAAAAAAAAAAAAAAAAAAAAAAAAAAAAAAAAAAAAAAAAAAAAAAAAAAAAAAAAAAAAAAAAAAAAAAAAAAAAAAAAAAAAAAAAAAAAAAAAAAAAAAAAAAAAAAAAAAAAAAAAAAAAAAAAAAAAAAAAAAAAAAAAAAAAAAAAAAAAAAAAAAAAAAAAAAAAAAAAAAAAAAAAAAAAAAAAAAAAAAAAAAAAAAAAAAAAAAAAAAAAAAAAAAAAAAAAAAAAAAAAAAAAAAAAAAAAAAAAAAAAAAAAAAAAAAAAAAAAAAAAAAAAAAAAAAAAAAAAAAAAAAAAAAAAAAAAAAAAAAAAAAAAAAAAAAAAAAAAAAAAAAAAAAAAAAAAAAAAAAAAAAAAAAAAAAAAAAAAAAAAAAAAAAAAAAAAAAAAAAAAAAAAAAAAAAAAAAAAAAAAAAAAAAAAAAAAAAAAAAAAAAAAAAAAAAAAAAAAAAAAAAAAAAAAAAAAAAAAAAAAAAAAAAAAAAAAAAAAAAAAAAAAAAAAAAAAAAAAAAAAAAAAAAAAAAAAAAAAAAAAAAAAAAAAAAAAAAAAAAAAAAAAAAAAAAAAAAAAAAAAAAAAAAAAAAAAAAAAAAAAAAAAAAAAAAAAAAAAAAAAAAAAAAAAAAAAAAAAAAAAAAAAAAAAAAAAAAAAAAAAAAAAAAAAAAAAAAAAAAAAAAAAAAAAAAAAAAAAAAAAAAAAAAAAAAAAAAAAAAAAAAAAAAAAAAAAAAATGTGGTTTCCATGATGTACCAGGGTAATTTATGTTTTTCAGCTTGGAATTGCTTGAGGACAAGCAAAGATTAAGTGTGGGGGGATTTGATATGTCGTATTTTATACCCATTTCCCACATCGGATTTAGTCGCTTTTGCATGGTTTATGAGTCGTTTTAGTATACATTTGGTGCGTTTATGGTATTTGTTAGTGTTTCAGGGAAATAACAGGTACTTGAGCGTAATTCTGGAGAAAACGACATTCTTGAGGTGAAAAAAGTGCTAACGGATGATTTTCGAGGCATTTGGATGAAGATAGCAGTTGGTCAACAAAAGTCAACTGAAAAGGGAAGCATTGCGCCGCAATAGAATTCCAGAAGATTAAGTTGTGTCGCAACTTGTCTAGTTGCGCCGCAACGCCTGTAGTTCCTGGCCAGCCACGAGTCAACAAAAGTCAAAAGTCAACGCGGGTCAAACCCAATTGCGCCGCAACATATACTCATTGCGCCGCAATTGGGGCCGCATCTGGACAGATTTTAGGGAAACTATATATAGCATGCTTAAACATTCTTTAACCTACCTTACTTTCTCCAGCCGATTTTTGCATCTTTAGAGGAGGATTTTCATCAGTTTATTCATCTTTGAAGATCAAGAACACGATTGGATTATTTCATCATTCAGTATTCAATTTTTAGTCATTCTGTAAACGATTTCAACATTCGGGACAATATGTCTTCATATATTATTGTTTGTTTTTATCTTTTCATTATGAGAGGCTAAATCTCTCAGCATCCAACATGTCATAGGGTTGTTTGATGATACTTGCAATTGTTGAACACAATTTCTATGTTTAATCGAAGATCCGCATTTATTTGAGTTTAAATATTGTTTTTATCTTTTATATTTATTGATTGATAATTGTAATTAGAAGTTCGAGAGAAATCTATGTCATTGTCAATTGATTTATGAAACGGTTAATCGGTCTATAATTAACCTAAAGTCGTTGGAGTTCGGGAGAAACTAGCGATAAAGATTTTAAACAGTTAAATTCATTTTGAGTGTGTAAACGTCTATGATAGAGGGATCTGTTTAGGCGAATAAGCAGTTCGAAAGAAAGCTTTTAAAGATTAAATCATAAAATCAACTTAGGTTCTTAATGCTTAATTGTTTTGAGTAGAAATTATTCGCGGGAGCGATAACTATATTTCGAGCAGTTAAAGTTTCAAGTATAACGAGAGTTCATCTTGACTACCTTTTAAGTCGTTTAACAATGCAAGTAATGTTTAGACCCGATGATTGACATGTAAGCTGATCCAAGCAGGTGCCCCTTTTTAATATTATTGTCATAAAATTATTTTTACTTTCGTCTTCTGACGAACCCTGCCCCAGTAACACCGGATTTAATTTATTTACTTTTACCTTTTGCAAAGTGACAATTCGGTCACAAAACCCCCTTTTACTTGAATTACTTTATTTGAACAATTACTTACTGAGTCCTTGTGATCGATCTCGGATTTACCGAATTTACTATACTGCATGCGATCAGGTTCACTGCATGTGAGTGTGTTGTGGTCAGTCTTTTTGGTAGTTCGTGTTTATAAATTTTATTACTCGATTTTACACATCAATCTCGTTATGTTATATTTTGCTTTGTTGTAACTTTGTACCTTTGTTTTGTGATCTCTAGTACTTTGCTAGAAGATCACATTTATTAATAAATTTCTTTTATCGTTAAAAAAAACAACAACTGAGTTTTATTGTCTTTAAAATTGTTTATTCAAATAAACATATAATGTATCAAAAACAACAATATATCCCATCAAATATAATATAATGGAAAATTATGATGTATGGATGTATGGAAAAATATAATATGGAAAATATATCTGTATATAGTTCCATACATTATATCTGATGGGACATTGCTGTTCTTTTCAAAAAGAAAAAAGAAAGTAATTTAGCATCTTAGATAAAAATCTTTATATTAAATAAAACAAGATTGTGATGATATAAATATTTTAGAAAAATTGCTTGCATGGCACTTTCTAATCTTCTCTTAAAAATTATTTCTTTTTTATTTTTTTAATTATGATTTCATAACAACTTTTTTTATCTTAAAGTTAACTTTACTTTTCCTTTTTGTTTTATAATGTCATAAATCCTTAATGAAAATATTTCTATTCTCTTTTCAAAACTTTAATAATTCATATATAATGTTTTATATTTTCGTCATCTATACAATTTTGTCATAACATATTTTTTTAAATTATGATGACGTCATCTATACTCCCTTATAAAAATTATTGGTGGTGTTGAAAGTTTAGAATTTTTGGGACATGCGAATTTACTTATTTGCCCCTACACACCCATTATTATCTACCCATGTTCTTCCATATTCTATAGTTCTCTTTCTTTGGCAAACAGTCTCTTCTTTCTTTGGCAAACAGTTAAGGAAGTAATACACAAACTGACAAATAATCAAGAGTCAAAAACAACATAATCGTGACATGAGAAACCCTATCCATAGATCCGGCGCAACGCGCGGGTACCATGCTCGTTATTGTTATTAAAGAAAAACTTACTTGACATCATTAGACATTTTCTTATTAATTATTTGTTGTTATTTAATCAATTTATAAGATCATATTTAATTAACTTTGATTTCTATTACTCCATTATGAAGTATCTTCGATTTTAAAGATTTTAAACGTTAATAATTATTATATATATGTTTTTTTTATTACCGAATTACATGACATATACAAACATTTTTGGTATATCAAATTAAAAATTTTCTTGATTTACCCGCATAATACATAAGTTACTAAGCTAGTTGTGTACTATAATAAAACTAGGGGTGGTAAACTGGTAATTGTGTGGTTTCGGTATTGAAGAGTTGCGAGTTGATGTGTTGATGGGCTGATGGGTTCATATGTCCACTTAGACTAAAACCCATTTACTAGTCATATATGTAACACTTTGTAAGAAATCATCTCATATTTTGATCTAGTAGTAAGAAAATTGTAACAATCAAATCAAGAATAGTTGTACGAATTTTCCAAAAATAGATATTCAAAAACAGTTTATAACTATGCTCTACATCATCAAAGAGAGTTGGTAAATGAAATAATATGCATTCTATTGATTTTGACATGTGTTGTATTTTTACTTTTTCAGAAAAAGACTTGAAGAGGATTACTAACAACATATTTTAAAAAATATCGTTAAATCGTTTGCGTTAATAATGTATTCACATTTGCGCTATTGTATTCTTTTTCCCTCAATAAAATGTTTGCTTTATTTGGCATAAATTTCATAGTTCCCATGATACACTACTACAAAACAGGGTTTTTTATACGGTTAAAAACTGGTTTTTTACACGGTTTTGCTTTCGTGTAAAAGTGTTGTGTAACTGATTCTAACCCCTTTTTACACGGTTTTTAAACCGTGTAAAAAACCTGCCTTTTTACACGGTTTTTATAACCTTGTCTGTTGGTATCTTTTTCTGACACGGTTTTTAATTCACCGTGTATGATATCTGCATTACTATCAGCTGTTTCTTTTTTGTATACATTCCTGGACATTTTCATTGGACAAATATAAACACTAAATCAATAGTTGCTCTTACAACTTATAACAAAACATCTCAAACATAAATATTCATTGATTCATTCATTTAAACATCGTACATCAAAAGCAACAATCTCAAAATATATCGCAAATTGCCCCATGAGTTTACCAAAACATCGTCAAGGTAAAACATTTAGGAAAACATCAAAGATAAGCAAAACATTCCCATTTACAGAGCCCAAATCTAACCTAGCTAAGATCTAAAGCTTACATAGATATTTTAACCTAGCTAAGATCTAAAGCTTACAAAGATATTTTATGTCTTAAAGGAGCTTACACTAAGCCGTTTGACAACTGATACAACAATCTCGTCCAATTCAGCAGCAGTAAGGCATTGTTTTTTCCATGGAGTCTACAAATGAAAATCAAGAAATTAATAAAGAAAACTATAATAATTAACAAACTCAGGTGTTTCATATAAAACAAGGTAAATTAAGACAAGTTTAAAACAAACCTGTTGGGGAAAAGTATATTGTAGTTCCATCACGAAGTGGAACAACCACTTGCACACATAATAACCGCACTCCCAAGTACTTTTTTGTTGATTGCACTGGATTGCAAAGAAAACATAACAGTTAGATACAATAAAAACGTAAAATTGCAAAATGAAAAATGAACTAAATATACCTCAGCCATGACCCATGTCACTGGTCCGGCTAAAACACCAGGACAAGTTAGTGAGCTGTATTTTCGAATAGCCCTATATGGAAAACAAAAGTTAGTTTGAGCTCTTAGATAATCATGCTAAAATAGTTCCTAAAATAAAATGCATACCATAATGAAACAAGCAGCATACATTAACCTATTTCAAAGGTTGACTTGCGACTCCACGCACGGTTTCCCGTAAAATAAATTTGCATCTAGCTTGCGGTACGGATGGTGTCTTGAAAGAAATCTTCGATGATTCACGAAAACATGTTTTCTACAATGGTTCAACCTTAAAGAATCCGTGTCATCTCCACACACAGGACAAGCTTTTTTCCCCTTACAAATTACCATATGCCGGTAAATCATTTATCGTGCAAAACAGTAAAGCTTTTAGTTGGAATCGTTCTTGCTTGTACGCATCAAACACTTCGACACCTGTACTCCATAATGTTTTCAAGTCATCAATTAATGGAGCTAAATAAATATCAATGTCATTCCCGGGTTGTTTAGGACCTTGAATGAGCAATGACATCATGATGTATTTACGTTTCATGCATAACCACGGTGGAAGATTGTAAATGCATAGAAGAACTGGCCAGGTACTATGACGACTGCTCATATCCTCGAATGGATTAATTCCATCTGAACTAAGACCAAACCGAATATTTCTAATTTCCTCACTAAAATCTTCAAAACTGGTATCTATATTCCTCCATTGAGAAGAATCTGCCACATGTCTAATCATTCCATCTATCTTACGTTCTTCAGCATGCCAACGCAACAACTTTGCATCTTTAGAGTTTGCAAATAGTCATTTCAATCTTGGTATGATAGGCAAATACCACAATATTTTAGCTGGGGGCCCATCCTTCATCATGTTACTGTCACCCTCTGTCCAATTTGTACGCTTATATCGTGATGTACCACATCTAACACATTGATCCAATTCTGCGTACTGATTCCTATATAATATACAATCATTTGGACATGCATCTATTCTTTCAATTTTCAATCCCATTGGACACATGAGTTTTTTTGCTTTGTATGTTGAAATTGGTAACTTATTATCTTTTGGAAGCATGACATGCAACACTTTCAATAACTCTGTGAAACTTTTGTCGCTCCAACTATACTTTGCTTTGACGTTAAACAATTTATAGACAGTTGAAAGTTTGGTGAATTTTCTACATCCGGGATACAATGATGTTTCAGCCTCAACAAATAACTTTTGAAACTTTTCATAATCTTTATCTACAACCTCATTTTCCACATAATGTCACATGCCATTTAAATTATCACCACTATCATTGTCGGAACCATTGTTATCATTTAAGTTATCACCATTATCATCATCGAAAACAGAGTTATCACTACCAACCACATTATGATCATCTAAACACTCTCCATGATATATCCAACATGTATACATTTCAGTAAAACCTTCACAAATTAGATGGTCTTTAAGTACATTTTTATCACTAACATCTTTCATATTTTTACATTTTTTACAAGGACACCGAATATGACTGTCTCCACTTTCCATCATATATTTCTCGACTACTTCAATAAACTGATTCAAACATGTCAAATAATCCTTTGTAGCACGTGGTATCTCGTATATCCAATAAATGCGATCCATCTGTAACGTTAAAAATTAATTGTTAACTACAGGCATGATGGTTGACAATACTGGACAAGTTTGGTGGCCATCCTAACCCGCTTTTTGAATACTTTGTCTCATATGCGAATGTATATAATAGATTGATAATTTAAGAAAAAATTGGACAGCATTTCCCCTTAACTCCCCGAATATGTATATAAATTACATATTCGTAGGAGCAAAGAGAAATGCCTACCAAAATTTCCTTAAATAATCAAACCATTATATACATTCACACCCTAAATGAGACAAATTATTCAAAAAACAGTCCCAAATGGGGACTATCCGAAATTAATCTCTATTAGATTAATTTCGGACGGGTGACCTACGGTATATGAACTTCCTATATACTAAATGATACATGGGACAATTATATATATACACGAATAAAAATGATAACTAAAATTAAACAAATGTTGAGAAAAAATAATTACCTTAATTATCAAAACATATGTATCAATATTTTTTAGTCCATAATGAAATTAATCAACTCATACTTCAAAAGAGCAAGATTCACCTAATTAACAAAAATATATGATAAACAAATTAGACAAATAATACAACAATATATAAGAATATTAAATATAAATAATAATAAATAATTTGTAGTAAATGTAAAATAACTCACTTATAATAAATGGTGGAATGTTAGAAGAATTGGGTGTGAAATTGATGATGTAGAATTGAATATAGAATGTAGAAGAATTAAATGTGTAATGGTAGAAAAAAAATGGAATGTGTAAAATGAGAATGAGCAGCCAACGGCTGGATAGTTGAGGGAAATAGTTTTACACGGTTAAAGTAAACAACCGTGTAAAAAGGTCTTCTAGCATTAAATGCTCTCAACTACCAGGCTTTGTACACGGTTTTGACATACAGCCGTGTAAGAATTTTAAACTAGAACTGATGGTAGCTTTTGTTACATCCATTTTACATGGTTTTGTTGATAACCTTGTAAAATGAACATAGACAAATACCCTATTTTGTAGTAGTGATAATACTTCTATAGAAATATTAATATCAAAATATTAAGTATGTAATACGTTGTCATAGGGCCCTTCTTTAGCCACTCCATTAAACATATTATATAGCATCAAAACGCAAGCAATTATATAGATTAATCACTGATACATCAATATACTTTTTTATTTCTACACTGTTGCGTACATCATGATATTTTTTATATCGACTTATTGCCTAATGAACTTCAAAATTTATACACGATTAAACCTTAATTACATAAATTAATTATTTCATTGCACCGGTTGCACATCAAACTTTCAAAAATTAAGTTGTTTTAATATGACGGTGAACTTTCAAAATTTGTTACATATGGTCATTATAAAGTCATCAAAATCTGAATTTTCTAATGACCACATTTATAAAAAATTTAAAAGTTTAATGATCATATCTTAGCAGTTTTAAAAGTTGTTGGGTAACTAATACAATAAAAAAGTTTATAGTACAAATTCTGTACAAATTTTGAAAGTTCATTAGGCAACTAGTTCGATATAAAAAGTTTAAAGTATGACCGTGTACAAATAGAAAATACATTGATGCATAAGTAATTAATCAGCAATTATAATCAATCAATCATGTCTATAACATTATAGTATTACTAAAGTGCATCTCCGTGCGATGCACGGCTAGGTTAGTAGGCCTGTAATGCGCGTCTGATTAAATGTCTGTGATCGATGGTTTTGAGGTTCCATCCCACATTCAGAGCTACTTCATTGTAATATAGTTAAGGAGTGTGTTCATGCAGTGAAATATTTAGCTTTTTGCATCAATGCAGCCAAGTGTGTATTTTGTTTTATACGACAGGTGTTATTTTCCATTATCTCTAATGATAT
Source organism: Erigeron breviscapus (assembly GCA_034093135.1). Classification (NCBI taxonomy): domain Eukaryota; kingdom Viridiplantae; phylum Streptophyta; class Magnoliopsida; order Asterales; family Asteraceae; genus Erigeron; species Erigeron breviscapus. The sequence continues at coordinate 27,067,097 of CM067173.1, read as the reverse complement.
AACAAAACGGCTATGTGCTGCCCTCCCTTTCCGGTAGTAGCAAAGATACAATCCCTATCACGGTTTTAAGAAATGAAACCAAATGACGTTGGAAAAAACCATAACTCAACAAATGTTTGTTCATATAGTTTACCTTTTTGATCACCCAACTTGATTGAATATATGCATTTATAATAGTGATAAAATGTACATTATTGGCAATACATATTAGTGTTCAGACTCTATGAGATTGAACAAACAGAAGCTTATGTTTTCTATAATCTATACCTAGTGTCTTTGACCAGCCCACTGGAGCTATGTTTCGTTAGCACCCATTATCAGCCAAAGCTCCGTCATCATGCTCCTCATCTACTTTATCCGCTCCAGAATCCAAGTCAATAACGAACCTATTTTTATTATGTAAAATACATTTTAGTGATTGGGACACATGAGATTGAACAAATAAAGCTTCATGTACTACTGTACAGAGGAACAACTTGTAATAAAGGGACAACTTACCAAGAAACTTTTTCACGATCAGCAAAGTAAGGATGAGGGCATAGACACACGGATTGTCTCCCTTTTTCTTCAGCATCTCATCCCCCAAAGATCCCCATAATGTCACTTGAAGCTGCCGACCACTGCACAGAGGAACACAATTGACTTACGGATTCATCTCTATTGTCAAACCTTGTTGGAGTATTATTTATTTTACATACCTCTCATTTGTCAGATTGAACTCAACTTTTTGTGCACCGGTGGAATTCTGTGTAGGCTTCCCAGCATACGTCACATAACCAATCAAATCTGCAAGGTTAGTACTTACCTTAAGATATCAACGAAGCCAATAAAATGGCACAAAGCACGACATATAGAAAAGTAGATACACACTACAAATGAAAGATTATATATACATTACATTATGCATCCATTTATTGATACACAGTACATATGCAGTTGACATATATCATGTGTCATCTACAATTGCAAAATTAAAACCCAAAACTACTTTAACAACTCCTCCAAAGGATTCTGATGCGTAAATCAAGCGACAAACGACAGCGGAAGACTATTTTTGGTATTTTCTGGATTTTATATGAAACAAACAACTAAACAAGATAATAAAGTAAAATGATAGATAAAAAGAATCCACCACCAAGACTCGTAAAGGCTAAGCCACCGGAATCAAGGATAAAGAAAACACTCCGCCCCACCACTATAATCGATAAAGGTCTAGCCACCACGATTACAGATAAAGGAAACCGAAGATTTAAAAGACCTCACCACAATATTTGATAAAGAACGAGTCACCACAAATATTGATAAAGGGGCCACTCCTAACCACCAAGATCAAAGATCTATAAAGGTAAAAGAAGATTTGTAAGAAATAGAGGCTGCTCTATTAATTTTCATTCAACATCCACTTTTTTTTACAAATGAGAGATAAACCTCTATTTATAGCCATGTGCTCTACCTAGGAATTAACGATGAAATAATAAAATAATACATAAAAGCTGTCATGTGCAAGCCACTAACTAGTTTGGACCAATAAGACATGGACACGTAAGCTTCTAGAAACATTCCCCTGCAAGTGGTCCCATAATATTGTTAGAAACGTTAATGCTTTTGCACGCTCCTCTTTGATCCACTAAAAAGCTGCCACGCGTCCACACCCACGTCCTTATTGACCCCACACAACCTTCAGTTAAAGCAAACTTTATTATAGACAACTGGAGTATTCATCTGGAGCACTTCACTGGTGGCCTTCAGTATTCACTACTGGAGCCCTTCAGAATTGACTTTCACTGGAGTCCTTCAGATGCAACTGGAGCTCGTCAGATGCCACTGGTGATAATTCCCACTGGAGCAAGGTCACTACTGGAGACTGAGTTGTTTCAGTAAAAAGATGGTTAAAATGTGATACAGCTGGCAAAATTAACATTGCTTGTTCAGACTGCATGGTTCGCTCAGATTCCTTCTTCAGTTTAGTCAACTGCTTTTCTCCAGATTCCTCCAGCTCAGATTCAGTCAAACTTGGTTCATTGAATCTGGACATTCCCGCATCATTCTCCCCCTCTAAAAAGAGACTTGTCCTCAAGTCTTCGAGATACTCATCCTCCAGGTAGGGCATCAGATCACCAACATTGAATGTACTAGAGACTGACATATCTCCAGGAAGTTCAACTTTGTAAGCATTTTCTCCATATCTCTCCAGAATCTTGAATGGACTGTCAGCTCTGGGCATCAGTTTGCTTTTTCTCTTGGCTGGAAATCTTTCCTTTCTGAGATGCACCCAAACAAGATCACCTGGTGAAAAACTGGGCTGCTTCCTGTTCTTGTTTGCCTTGGCCTTGTAACTGGCATTTGCTTTCTCAATTCTGGTCTTCACTTGTTCATGAATCTTCTTGATTTCTTTTGCTCTGGTCTCTGCTTCAACACTTGCCTTTGGTTCAATCGAAAAAGGAATTAAATCAATAGGAGTCAGTGGATTGACACCATAACAAACTTCAAATGGGGATTTACTGGTGGAATAGTTAGGAGCTCTGTTGAAAGCAAATTCAGCATGAGCAAGCTTCAAATCCCAATCCTTCAGTGTCTTCTTCACCAGTGTTCTTAACAACATACCAATTGTTCTGTTCGTAACTTCAGTCTGCCCATCAGTCTGAGGATGGTGAGACGTACTGAACAACAATCTGGTGCCCATCAATCTCCATAGAGTCTTCCAGAAATAACTCAGAAACTTTACATCTCTATCTGACACAATTGATTTGGGAATCCCATGCAATCTAACAATCTCCTTGAAGAACAAACTCGCCACAGCTGAAGCATCATTGGTTGTATTGCAAGCAACAAAATGAGCCATTTTTGAGAATCTATCAACAACCACCATAATTGAGTCTTTTCCCCTTTGGGTTCTGGGCATGCAACGATAAAATCCATGCTAAGATCTTCCCAAGGTTGGTTTGGAACTGGAAGAGGAGTGTACAAACCTTTGTGAAATGTTGTCTTTGCCTGGTGACAAGTTGGACAGCGACTGATGAGATTCTGGACATCCTTCAGTAGACTTGGCCAGTAGAAGTGTTCAGTAAGGATCTCTCCAGTCTTGTTAATGCCAAAATGGCCAGCTAAACCTCCTCCATGTGCTTCTCTTATCAGTAAATCTCTTATCGAACCTCTGGGAATGCACAACTTTCCATTTTTATACAAGAAACCATCTTGAACAACAAATGGCCCTTTCTGGTGAACTTCAGTGAGGTGATTAGCAAAGTCTTGATCAGTAGCATACAAATCTTTAATGAAAGAAAATCCAAGGACTCTTGCTTCCAGAATTGATAACAAGGAATATCTTCGTGACAAAGCATCAGCAACAACATTACAAACTCCAGCCTTATGTTTTGAAACAAATGAATAAGATTGTAAGAATTCTACCCATTTGGCATGTCTGGCATTAAGCTTGTGCTGACCATTAATGAACTTCAGTGCTTCATGATCAGAAAATAATACGAACTGTTTTGGCTTCAGATAATGTGACCAGTGAGTGATAGCACGAATAATTGCATAGAATTCTTTGTCATAAGTACTATACTTCAGTTTAGATCCATTCAGTTTCTCACTGAAGTATGCAACTGGACGACCACTTTGCACCAGTACTGCACCAATACCCACACCACTTGCATCACATTCAAGTTCAAATAACATGTCGAAATCTGGCAAAGATAGAACTGGAGTTGAACTGAGCTTCTCCTTCAGTGACTCAAACGCCAGTTGAGCTGAACTTGGCCAGTTGAACACACCTTTCTTCAGACAATCAGTGATAGGAGCCACAACTGTAGAAAAGTTCTTTATGAACCTTCGATAGAATGATGCCAGTCCATGAAAACTTCTAACTTCAGTGATGGTTGTAGGAATTGGCCACGATCTGATGGCTTCTACCTTCGATGGATCCATTGAAATACCATTCTTAGACACAACGTATCCTAAGAATATTACACTTTCCACCATAAAATCACATTTCTCCAGTTTGCCATACAACTGGTGTCTTCTCAACAGTTCAAATACCTTCTTCAGATGGCTAACATGTTCAGCTTCAGATTTTGAGTATACCAGAATATCATCAAAATATACAACAACAAACTGGCCAATGAGTGGCCTAAGAACTTCGTTCATCAGTCTCATGAAAGTACTGGGAGCATTAGATAAGCCAAAAGGCATAACCAACCATTCATACAAACCTCCCTTGATTTTGAAAGCAGTCTTCCATTCATCTCCATCCTTCATTCTTATCTGGTGATAGCCACTTCTGAGATCAATCTTGGAAAATACTCTGGAGCCATGTAACTCATCAAGCATATCATCCAATCTGGGAATGGGATACCTATACTTTATGGTTATATTGTTGATGGCTCTGCTATCAACACACATTCTCATCGTTCCATCTTTCTTTGGGACCAGTAGAGCAGAAACTGAACAAGGACTCATGCTTGCTCTGACATAACCCTTTTCGACCAGTTCATCTACTTGTCTTTGTAATTCTTTAGCTTCATTAGGAGAACAACGATAAGCAGATTTGTTTGGAAGGACTGACCCTGGGATTAAGTCAATCTGGTGCTCAATACCTCTAACTGGAGGTAAACCTTCAGGTAGATCTTCAGGAAAAACATCTCTGAACTCCTTCAGTAATGACTTCAGTAAACTGGGGACTTCAGTGGACTTCTTCTCTTCAGACTTTTCAACGACCAGTAGCATTAGAACTGGAGAGCCTTCAGATAACTCTTCTTCAACTTCAGATTGAGATAAAAACAAAGGCTTACTGGACTGATCCTTCTTGACTTTCATCAGTTCGGTGGGCTTCAAAGAAGTCAGTGTGACCTTCTTTCCACTTACATTCGGAGAATATGAATTCATACGACCATCATGATGAACATAATTATCAAATAACCATGGTCGACCCAACAAAATGTGACAGGCATCCATGGCAACAACATCACATATAATTTTATCTTGGTAAACTGACCCAATTGAAAAAGGAATAGTGACTTGTCGATTTACCTTTACTTCAGAACCTTCGCTTAACCATTGCAACTTGTAAGGTCTGGGATGCTTCACTGTTGGTAGTTCCAGTTTCTCTACCATGTAAGTTGAAGCAGCATTTGCACAACTGCCACCATCGATGATCAGATCACATACCTTGCCTTTCACTGTGCATCTGGAGTGGAAAATATTTTCTCTCTGAGCAGTATCAGCTGTAACTTCATCAGTATGCATCACTCTCCTGACAACCAACATCTCTCCCACATCTGCTCTAACATATGATTCTTCACCTTCTTCTTCATCGTACACTGGCTCACCTTCTTCAGTGTCGACATCTGTTAAACATTCAATTTCTTTAGCAGTCAATGCTCTTTGATTAGGACACTGGGCCTGGAAGTGACCAAAGCCATGACACTTGAAACATTTTCTTCCAACTGGTTCTTTCGTTCCTCCAGTTTCCTTTTCTTTGCCTCTGAAGGCTTTCTGGACAGTCTCAGTAAATCTGGCAACTGGTTGACTGGCAACTGGTTGACTTGTAACTGTTGATCTGTAACTGGTTGACTGGCAACTGGTTGACTTGCACTTGCAGGAACCTTATTGAATGACTTGTACGGAACCTTCTTCTTCAGTTGTCTTTCAATCTGGATAGCCATCTTGCATGCACCTTCATACGTCCAGATAGGCTGCAACTCAATCTTCTCAGTAATGGCAGCGTTCAGACCACCAAGAAATCTGGCAATGGTGTGCTCTTCAGTCTCATTCACACCAGTTCTGGTCTTCAGATGCTCAAACTCTCTAATGTATTCCACAACTTCCTTGGCTCCTTGCTTCAGATTGTTCATCAGTAGATACTGATCTTGCTTGTACGACTGGGGAACAAATCTCTTCTGCATAACCTCCTTCAGTTTGGACCAGGTCTTGATTTTACTTTTGCCCTTGTATTCTCTTTCAGATTTCATGTTATCATACCAAGATGAAGCATATTTCTTCAGTTTAATAATGGCAACTTTGAAGCTTTTCCTATCATCATAACCTTTTATCTCCATTATTCTGTCCATCACCTGGACCCATTCAAAATACTCTTCTGTGTAACATCCCAAACGTTTATGTTTGACTATTTGACTTTCTGTTAGTTAACGTTAAGTCTATTATGTTTATGTGCCCTATATGGGATTATGTGATTAAATGCTTAGATGTTTAATATGAAATGACAAATATGTTAATTAATGAAAGAAAAGTTAAGTTATTAAGTGCTTGTTAGATCGTTAAGTCTCCCGGTAAGTTAATTAAGCTACGAAAGTAAAGTTTAGGAAGTTGAGGGGCCTATGGGCATTAAAGGAAACTTATGGTCAGGAGTTTAAGGTCTAGTAAGACTCCAATAACTGCTAATTTTCGTGATTAAGCCCTAGGAACAGATCCCCTCCCTCTCAAGACAAGTTTTCTCCAAGAATCAATCGTTTCGTGTCGTTTCGATCAAGTTTGATTAAGATTTCGAATCCTCAAAGTCATCTACAGGTAATATGGCTGATCTTACTCTTAAATCTGATCATGTATGTCTTAGAAGTGATTTCGACCCAGGCCATAGGGTTTGGGTTGGGTTATTTGATCAAACGTTTATCGAATTCATGTTATTCGGGTGTTTTAAAGATTGATTTATGATGTAAAGGATTAAGGGATTAATAGGATGGTTTAAGTTGATGAAAGTGCAATTAAAAGGATTAATTTTAAGTCCCCAGGTTGGATTTGGGGTAGGGGTTCGTATGGAATTCGTTTGATCATAGAACAAAGATTAGGTTTCTGGTCGACACTCCAGGTGCGACGCACCAGGAGGGTGGTGCGACGCACCACAGCCAGATTTGGAAAAATGGATTTCAGCCAAAAGCCCAATATGCGGCGCACCAATGGGTAGGTGCGGCGCACCTACTTATGTTCAGAATCTTCTGATCGATTTATGCGACGCACCATGTGGGAGGTGCGACGCACCTCTTGTCCAGTTTTCACAAAACATTTCGTTTAGCTTATATTTCGATCTTACTCGTTCTAGGTTGTCGGGAGCACTTAGCAAGCACTATAAGATACTTTTAACTTGTTGGTAAGCTGTACCGAGGTAAGATAACATCTTTTGTCACCTGTTGGTACAACAAATCACGTTTTTATAAGTTAAACCTTCCAATTGAATATGTATGTACATTTTATGTTCATGGGTGACTATGGGAGGTTGCAAAGGGATATATTACTTACCGTTTATGATGATTAACATTCATATGCAGGTTGCAATGGTATGTGGTAAGTATATATGCATGAGATGATGAAATGATTATAAATGCATGAAATGATGAAATGATTATGTATGTATGAAATGATGAAATGATATGATATATGCTTGCATGTGTGGCTTGATCACCTAGTCACTAGTCCTTGATTAGGATTGCCATGTTCACGTGCACGTTAAGGGCCCTAAAGTAAAAGATGATATGTGATTAGCTTAGGTGAAAGAGTAACCTAAACTAATTAAGCGATTAAAGTCTCGAGCATTATGTAAAGTCTTGTGTTAAGCTTAACCCGTGCTAGCTCTTCGGGGCTGGTGCGTACATGGTCACTTGAGTTGCTCCTTGTGGCATAGTTACGTTTGAGTATTTCGGGTGGAGTAACTAATCACTAATGCGTAAAGGCATAAACGGTTTATTCAGTTGGATTAACTTTGTCATTCCTTAACGACGCCGATGGACCACCTTATGGTTTACCCATCATGTCGGGTGTGAGGACTCCATGTATGGTCTATGACCGCCTACACACAACCCCACATCCCTATGTAAGTGGCATAAGTCACTTAGCCTACGTCTTGGCAAAGAAATAAAGAAAGAAAGATGAAGAAAGAAAGTATAGGCACACTTTAGGACATGTTGAACCTAATGTGTATCTTATGATGTTATGTATGTGTGTGATATTAACTTAAAATGCGGATTTTGTTAATATACGAAATTGGCAAACGTTTTCAAGTTATGTTATCTTACTTAGCTAATTTTATTAGCTAACACTTGTTCTTTGAAAATGTTGTGCCTTCAGGATAATCAAGTTTGAGATAGGCAAGGATTAGCTTGGTGAGACTTGGGTAGACGAATAAAGAAGCTTAGCAAAGACATTAAACGCTTAGACCTCCTTTAGCCTTATGTTTGGCTATTTCATTTATGATTAAAGACTTGTAATAATGTGGCATTCATGTTGGTGCCAAAGCTTGGATTTACTTTTATTGTTTTGATGATGCTAGTAGTAACACCAAATTTTAAAGGTACCATCCGTTACGGATGGGGCAGATTTTGAAAGTGATCCTTTCCGCTTATTTTAAACGCCGTTTGGCAAAGTTTTGAAAAAAAATCCAAGTTTTTAAACGACGGGTGTTACAAGTTGGTATCAGAGAAATGGTTTAAGTGAACCAAAATTCGACCAAGACCTTAGGATTTTGGACTTGAACCGTACGAGAAATGATTGGCTGAAGTAGTAATGCTTTAGCTCTATGATGAAAATGCTTTTAGGACGGGTTGGGATGAGTGTGAGGGTAGGTTTATGACTTATATATGTTTATGTAATTTAGTAGGCCTGACCATACTTTGTTCTCATTCGATTCATCTCTAACATTCGTCACTATGTTGGTTAATGTTGGGATGAGTGTGAGAGTAGGTTTATGGCTTATATATGTTTATGTTATGCTTATGTAATTTAGTAGGCCTGACCATACTTTGTTCTCATTCGATTCATCTCTAACATTCATCACTAAAATTGTAGAAAGATGGTTAATACCCGTGCTAGTAGTCAAAGAGATGGAGCTAATGCTAGCGATGCTCCGGCTAATCCAAACGGGACTGGAAATGGTGTTAACCTAAGGCCTCCTCGAAGACCACTTTCGGGTGCTCAACCTACAAGGTCTGAAATTGATAGAGCTAACCCCGTGATTGAGCAAGTTCCTACTCAAGCTGAAATGCATGAAGAGTTGAGGGCTATTCGAGCCCTATTGTTGAGAAATGAAGAGGAGTTGAATCAACTTAGGGCTGAAAGAGAAGCTAGCTTGCAACGGGATGAGCATACGGATGGGAATTACTCCAACCGCTCAAACCGTACTGAGCCATCAATGGTAAGGTCACGAGTTGCTCCTGAAAATGTTGTTGCTAATGTGAATGGTGTTAATAATGTGGTGGAGCCTCGTGTTGTAGTCGCTCCTCGTACTAGTAACTTTAAGTATGAGAGCTTTCAGAAATGTGGAGCAAAGGCATTTGATGGTACTCTAGATGCTGTAGGTGCCATGGAATGGTTGGATGATATCGAGGTTGTGTTTGCTTCATGTTATTGCCCTGAGGATATGAAGGTATTGTGTGCTTCCCGTATGTTGAAGAAGAATGCTCGTAATTGGTGGAGGGTTGCTACTATTTCTTTGACCCCCGAGGTGCTAGCTATTATGCCTTGGGGTACCTTTAAGGAGAAGTTCTTGGAAGAATATGTGGGTACTCGTGAACTGAGGTTGATTGAGAAAGAATTCAGAGCTTTAACAGCTAAGCCGGGTGCCATAACTGAGTATGCCCACTCATTTATGGAAAAGCTTAAGTTTGTTGGTCACTTGGTTCGTAGAGATGTGGATCAGGTTGAAGCTTACTGTGATGGTCTTCCCGCTAGCTATCATGGCCTTTGTAGACAACATATTACATTGTCTGCTGCGATTAAGGAGTCCAAGAGGTTGGATGATGATTTCAAGGGTGAAAAGGTTGTAGTGAAAGCTAATGATGATAAGCAATCAGGTTCAAAAAGGAAGCATGATGGGTCAAATGGATCTAGTAGGAAGTTCAAGAAAGGTCCATCTTCAAGAGGTGGGGGCAGCAGCTATGCAAAGCCAAAGGAATTGGTGTGGTACTTGTAAGGCGCCTCACTCGGGTCCATGTTCAGATAAGACCCGAAGGTGTGATACTTGTGGTGGTACGGGTCATCCTACTTCAGGATGCAAGGACAAGCCAAAGTGTTATCGGTGTCAACAAACCGGTCATTTCATCAAGGATTGCCCACAAGGAAGAGATGATGGAAAGAAAACGGCTGTCCAAAAGCCTAAAGCTCGAGCCTTTCAGCTGACAGTCGAAGCTGCCAAGGATAACGACGAGGTAGTAAGCGGTACATTTCTTGTTAAACCTGCTTCTGTACTTTTTGATTCGGGTGCAAATAGATCTTTTGTGTCCACTTTATTTGCTCCTAAGCTTGATAGGGTCACTACTCCTCTTGATTGCTCTATAGAGGTTGAAATTGCTAACGGTACCATTAGTGACATTCAAGTAGGATATGATGATTGTTCTATTGAGATTGAAGGTCGCTCTTTTCCGGTTCAATTATTGCCTACCACTCTAGCCGGTTTTGATATAGTGATAGGTATGGACTGGTTGTCTCAAAATGATGCTACTATTATATGTTCTCAAAAGGTCATACGATTCGCTACTCCGGATGGTGAGGTCATCTTTCAGATTGATCTCGTACCCGGTGCTACTCCTGTTGCAAAAGCACCATGTCGTTTAGCTCCTACAGAAATGAAAGAGTTAATGTCCCAGCTTCAAGAGCTACTTGACAAAGGTTTCATACAACCAAGTTCCTCGCCTTGGGGAGCTCCGGTTCTTTTTGTCAAAAAGAAAGACGGTTCTATGCGCATGTGCATAGACTACCGTGAGCTGAATAAGCGAACGGTTAAGAATAAGTATCCTCTCCCGCGTATTGATGATCTTTTTGATCAGCTCCATGGTGCTTCTTACTTCTCTAAGATTGATTTGCGGTCTGGCTATCATCAATTAAAAGTCAAAAAGGAAGATGTGGCCAAGACAGCTTTTCGTACACGTTATGGGCACTATGAGTTTCTTGTCATGCCTTTTGGGTTGACAAATGCTCCAGCCGCTTTTATGGATTTAATGAATCGGGTATGTCGCCCATTCTTAGATCATTTTGTGATTGTCTTCATTGACGATATTCTAATTTATTCAAAGTCTGAAGCCGAGCACCGTGAGCACTTAAGAGCTGTTCTTGAGGTTCTTAGGGAGAAAAAGTTATATGCAAAGTTCTCCAAGTGTGAATTCTGGCTCCGAGAAGTTCAATTTCTCGGGCATGTTATCTCTTCTGAAGGTATTAAAGTTGATCCTGCCAAGATTGAAGCTGTATCTAAATGGGAATAGCCAAAGACACCCACGGAGATTAAGAGTTTTCTCGGTTTAGCTGGCTATTATAGGAGGTTTATTCAAGATTTCTCCCGAATAGCTAAGCCAATGACTGAATTGACAAGGAAAGGAGTAAAGTTTGTATGGACGGAAGCTCAAGAAAAGGCCTTTCAAACGCTTAAGACAAAGTTATGTGAAGCTCCTGTCCTAGCCTTACCCGAAGGTACTGATGATCTTGTTGTGTATAGTGATGCTTCTATTTCAGGTTTGGGTTGTGTCCTTATGCAAAGGGACAAAGTTATTGCATATGCTTCACGTCAGTTGAAGCCTCATGAAAAGAATTACCCGACCCATGATCTTGAATTGGCTGCAGTAGTGTTTGCTTTGAAGTTGTGGAGACATTACTTATATGGCACCAAATGTACCTTGTTTACGGATCATAAGAGTTTACAATATGTGTTCTCACAGAAGGAAATGAATGTAAGGCAAAGGAGATGGATGGAACTTCTGAAAGATTATGATTGTGAGATTAAATATCATCCCGGTAAAGCCAATGTGGTGGCGGATGCACTAAGTAGGAAAGTGCAGAATTTTTCTTGTAAATTGATGAGCATGGTTGTTCAAGCAAAGTCGGGGTTACTCGACCGCATCAAGGAAGCCCAAGTTAAGGCTTTAATGAAGGATAATATCGATAATGAAAGCATTGGAAAGAAGAAAAGACTTGTGATGGAGACGAACAGCCGTGGATTTAAGACATATAAGGGTTCGAATTTGGGTACCATTACTTGGTGGTAATCGAGAGTTGATCTTTGAAGAAGCTCATAGGTCAAGATATTCAGTCCATCCCGGTATTACCAAGATGTATGCAGATTTGAAGCCCATCTATTGGTGGCCAAACATTAAGGGAGAAGTTGCTCATTTGTTGAAAGATGTTTGACATGTGCACGTGTGAAAGCTGATCACAAAAAGCCATATGGAATGTTGCTTCAATTGGAGATTCCGGAATGGAAATGGGACCATATTACTATGGATTTTGTGACCAAACTACCAAGAACACCGAAAGGAAATGACATGGTATGGGTTATTGTGGATAGATTGACAAAGAGTGCTCATTTCTTGGCAACGAGACAAGATGTACCACTAACTAAGATGGCAAAGATGTATGTGGATGAGATCGTAGCAAAGCATGGTGTTCCTTTATCCATTGTTTCAGACCGAGACACGAGATTTGTATCTAACTTTTGGAAGGGTCTTCAGCGAGAGTTAGGTACTAGAATTAATTTGAGCACCGCCTATCACCCTCAAACTGATGGGCAAAGTGAAAGAACCATACAAACGTTGGAAGACATGTTGAGAGCTTGTGTATTAGAGTATGGTGGAGCATGGGATGAACACTTGAAATTGATCGAATTCACTTATAATAACAGCCACCATGCAAGTATTGGAATGCCACCATTTGAAATGCTTTATGGTAGGAGATGTAGGACTCCGAGTTGTTGGATGGAACCCGGTGAAAAACAGTTTACGGGTCCTGAAATCATTGAAATCTCAGCTGAAAAAGTTAATGTGGCAAAGGAAGCACTTCGTGTGGCTAGAGAACGACAAAAGACTTATGCCGACAAGAAAAGGAAGCCAATTGAGTTCCAAGTTGGTGATTTGGTAATGCTGAAAGTTTCCCCATGGAAAGGAGTAATTCGTTTTGGAAAGAAGGGAAAGCTAAGCCCACGTTTCATAGGACCTTTCAAAATTCTGAAACGTATCAAGGATGTAGCTTATCAATTGGAACTACCCCCAGAATTGGATGGAATTCACCACACATTTCATGTTTCGTATTTGAGGAAGTGTTTGGACAATGAGTCGAGTGTTATTCCAATTGAGGATGTGAGCATTAATCCTCAGAAAAGAATAGTGGATGAACCAGTAGCGATACTCGAAAGAAAGCAAAAGAAACTTCGCCGAAAGTTGATTGATCTCGTGTTGATTAAATGGAAGCATAACCACGGTGAAAGTTTAACTTGGGAACTGAGGCGGTGATGAAAGAGAAATATCCAGATTTGTTTGCTTCTAAGGCGATTCCGAGGACGGAATCCTCTTAAGGGGGAGGTAATTGTAACATCCCAAACGTTTATGTTTGACTATTTGACTTTCCGTTAGTTAACGTTAAGTCTATTATGTTTATGTGCCCTATATGGGATTATGTGATTAAATGCTTAGATGTTTAATATGAAATGACAAATATGTTAATTAATGAAAGAAAAGTTAAGTTATTAAGTGCTTGTTAGATCGTTAAGTCTCCCGGTAAGTTAATTAAGCTACGAAAGTAAAGTTTAGGAAGTTGAGGGGCCTATGGGCATTAAAGGAAACTTATGGTCAGGAGTTTAAGGTCTAGTAAGACTCCAATAACTGCTAATTTTCGTGATTAAGCCCTAGGAACAGATCCCCTCCCTCTCAAGACAAGTTTTCTCCAAGAATCAATCGTTTCGTGTCGTTTCGATCAAGTTTGATTAAGATTTCGAATCCTCAAAGTCATCTACAGGTAATATGGCTGATCTTACTCTTAAATCTGATCATGTATGTCTTAGAAGTGATTTCGACCCAGGCCATAGGGTTTGGGTTGGGTTATTTGATCAAACGTTTATCGAATTCATGTTATTCGGGTGTTTTAAAGATTGATTTATGATGTAAAGGATTAAGGGATTAATAGGATGGTTTAAGTTGATGAAAGTGCAATTAAAAGGATTAATTTTAAGTCCCCAGGTTGGATTTGGGGTAGGGGTTCGTATGGAATTCGTTTGATCATAGAACAAAGATTAGGTTTCTGGTCGACACTCCAGGTGCGACGCACCAGGAGGGTGGTGCGACGCACCACAGCCAGATTTGGAAAAATGGATTTCAGCCAAAAGCCCGATATGCGGCGCACCAATGGGTAGGTGCGGCGCACCTACTTATGTTCAGAATCTTCTGATCGATTTATGCGACGCACCATGTGGGAGGTGCGACGCACCTCTTGTCCAGTTTTCACAAAACATTTCGTTTAGCTTATATTTCGATCTTACTCGTTCTAGGTTGTCGGGAGCACTTAGCAAGCACTATAAGATACTTTTAACTTGTTGGTAAGCTGTACCGAGGTAAGCTAACATCTTTTGTCACCTGTTGGTACAACAAATCACGTTTTTATAAGTTAAACCTTCCAATTGAATATGTATGTACATTTTATGTTCATGGGTGACTATGGGAGGTTGCAAAGGGATATATTACTTACTGTTTATGATGATTAACATTCATATGCAGGTTGCAATGGTATGTGGTAAGTATATATGCATGAGATGATGAAATGATTATAAATGCATGAAATGATGAAATGATTATGTATGTATGAAATGATGAAATGATATGATATATGCTTGCATGTGTGGCTTGATCACCTAGTCACTAGTCCTTGATTAGGATTGCCATGTTCACGTGCACGTTAAGGGCCCTAAAGTAAAAGATGATATGTGATTAGCTTAGGTGAAAGAGTAGCCTAAACTAATTAAGCGATTAAAGTCTCGAGCATTATGTAAAGTCTTGTGTTAAGTTTAACCCGTGCTAGCTCTTCGGGGCTGGTGCGTACGTGGTCACTTGAGTTGCTCCTTGTGGCATAGTTACGTTTGAGTATTCCGGGTGGAGTAACTAATCACTAATGCGTAAAGGCATAAACGGTTTATTCAGTTGGATTGACTTTGTCATTCCTTAACGACGCCGATGGACCACCTTATGGTTTACCCATCATGTCGGGTGTGAGGACTCCATGTATGGTCTATGATCGCCTACACACAACCCCACATACCTATGTAAGTGGCATAAGTCACTTAGCCTACGTCTTGGCAAAGAAATAAAGAAAGAAAGATGAAGAAAGAAAGTATAGGCACACTTTAGGACATGTTGAACCTAATGTGTATCTTATGATGTTATGTATGTGTGTGATATTAACTTAAAATGCGGATTTTGTTAATATACGAAATTGGCAAACGTTTTCAAGTTATGTTATCTTACTTAGCTAATTTTATTAGCTAACACTTGTTCTTTGAAAATGTTGTGCCTTCAGGATAATCAAGTTTGAGATAGGCAAGGATTAGCTTGGTGAGACTTGGGTAGACGAATAAAGAAGCTTAGCAAAGACATTAAACGCTTAGACCTCCTTTAGCCTTATGTTTGGCTATTTCATTTATGATTAAAGACTTGTAATAATGTGGCATTCATGTTGGTGCCAAAGCTTGGATTTACTTTTATTGTTTTGATGATGCTAGTAGTAACACCAAATTTTAAAGGTACCATCCGTTACGGATGGGGCAGATTTTGAAAGTGATCCTTTCCGCTTATTTTAAACGCCGTTTGGCAAAGTTTTGAAAAAAAATCCAAGTTTTTAAACGACGGGTGTTACATTCTGGGTTAGAAGACCCATTAAAATCTGGTGGATCTATCTTAATATCCCTAGTATCATCACTCTTATGCCTCCTACGCCTTTCTCTATGACGTGACTCATCAGAATCACTAGAACCTCTGGCTACACTTTCAGATCTTTCACTACCACCTTGAGATTCAGTATCTCTTTCACTTGGAACAACATTTTCTCGATTAAATCTTAAACCACCATCTTCTAACATATGAACAACTCTACCAAGAGCTTCTTGTAGATCTTCTATCTGTCTATCTCTCCTAGCATTTTTAGCTTCATCTAAAGTCATATTCCTTCTAAAAGCCATTTATAACCAGCAAACAATTCACAATCAATAGGTCTAAATGTTCAAACAACAGATCTAATCAAAATTCAACAGATCTAAACAATCAAACAACGACAACCAAAAGATTAAGAAACCTTTGGCAAACCTGGCTCTGATACCAAATTTGATGCGTAAATCACGCGACAAACGACAGCGGAAGACTATTTTTGGTATTTTCTAGATTTTATATGAAACAAACAACTAAACAAGATAATAAAGTAAAATGATAGATAAAAAGAATCCACCACCAAGACTCGTAAAGGCTAAGCCACCGGAATAAGGGATAAAGGAAACACTCCGCCCCACCACTATAATCGATAAAGGTCTAGCCACCACGATTACAGATAAAGGAAACCGAAGATTTAAAAGACCTCACCACAATATTTGATAAAGAACGAGTCACCACAAATATTGATAAAGGGGTCACTCCTAACCACCAAGATCAAAGATCTATAAAGGTAAAAGAAGATTTGTAAGAAATAGAGGTTGCTCTATTAATTTTCATTCAACATCCACTTTTTTTTACAAATGAGAGATAAACCTCTATTTATAGCCATGTGCTCTACCTAGGAATTAACGATGAAATAATAAAATAATACATAAAAGCTGTCATGTGCAAGCCACTAACTAGTTTGGACCAATAAGACATGGACACGTAAGCTTCTAGAAACATTCCCCTGCAAGTGGTCCCATAATATTGTTAGAAACGTTAATGCTTTTGCACGCTCCTCTTTGATCCACTAAAAAGCTGCCACGCGTCCACACCCACGTCCTTATTGACCCCACACAACCTTCAGTTAAAGCAAACTTTATTATAGACAACTGGAGTATTCATCTGGAGCACTTCACTGGTGGCCTTCAGTATTCACTACTGGAGCCCTTCAGAATTGACTTTCACTGGAGTCCTTCAGATGCAACTGAAGCTCGTCAGATGCCACTGGTGATAATTCCCACTGGAGCAAGGTCACTACTGGAGACTGAGTTGTTTCAGTAAAAAGATGGTTAAAATGTGATACAGCTGGCAAAATTAACATTGCTTGTTCAGACTGCATGGTTCGCTCAGATTCCTTCTTCAGTTTAGTCAACTGCTTTTCTCCAGATTCCTCCAGCTCAGATTCAGTCAAACTTGGTTCATTGAATCTGGACATTCCCGCATCAGATTCCACTTCTCTTAATATCTGATTATATCATAAATATAGTAGGTACATGCATACATATACAAATGTGAAATAGGGTATACGCGACACATTAATATCAGAAATTCACTATATTATATTATAAGGAGGTAGATATCCAAAAACATAAGTAGATACACACATGAACAATTGCCATTATTCACACTGGTTCATTCAAATTACAATGAGGCACGAACTTTGCGTCACACATACACATGTAGAACCGGATACTTGGATATATTTACATACTTCTACATATATATACGATAGAAATAGAAATACATATATACAAACACAAAGATATACATATTTACATCCATACATAAGGATGTAAATACCAAAATTAGACGGAGATTTTCATCCAAGATCGAACATGCTGTCACTTCATATACATAAACCCAAATAAAAGATAGCCAAATCCATAACTAAAAATGGTTGTATTAAACCTTAAACACAACTTCTTTTAAAGAAAAGAGTTGTAGGAATCCACCAGTAACAAATTTATCTATATACAAACAGAAAGATATACATATTTACATCCATACATAAGGATGTAAATACCAAAATTAGACGGAGATTTTCATCCAAGATCGAACATGCTGTCACTTCATATACATAAACCCAAATAAAAGATAGCCAAATCCATAACTAAAAATGGTTGTATTAAACCTTAAACACAACTTCTTTTAAAGAAAAGAGTTGTAGGAATCCACCAGTAACAAATTTATCTATATACAAACAGAAAGATATACATATTTACATCCATACATAAGGATGTAAATACCAAAATTAGACGGAGATTTTCATCCAAGATCGAACATGCTGTCACTTCATATACATAAACCCAAATAAAAGATAGCCAAATCCATAACTAAAAATGGTTGTATTAAACCTTAAACACAACTTCTTTTAAAGAAAAGAGTTGTAGGAATCCACCAGTAACAAATTTATCTATATACAAACAGGATGAAAACTTTAATGTGCATCTAAAACCGTATACGGACCTTGTTTTGCTCCTCCCACAACGACTTTGATGTCCTGTTAACCAACTTTTGCACTGCTTCATCAAACACAACAACACAAATTCCCTCACTTCCATCATTAATTTTCATCTTGACCCTAAACCTGCTTGAAATTATTCATGAAAGGATCTCTTATAGGTGCCATTAACAGTTTATAGTAAAACCCACGCCCCACCCAAATCCGTTTGATTACTTTCCAACCTCGTATAGCCACCCCTTTAATAAAACACATAGTATTTTATACCTTTACACATTGAACATCAACCATATTCACACCCTACCAAGAGTCATATGTAGAAGGAAGAAAGGGTACCTAATATGCGGGTAGCTAACACCGGTGACAAACATCTACTCTTCAAAAAATGCAGGATGTAGTTCGCCAATGTTGCTTCTTTTTATTGTTTTATCATGTGATATCATAAAAATTATGAATTACAAATAAAAACTGATGAATAAATGCATTGCAAAACAATTAAAACTTCTTCGGTCTTATACAATTATTCACAATAAAAACTAAGAAAATGATAAGAAATTAACTTACAACATATACATAAAAGATTACCGTCTCTTTTATAAGAAATGTGACGCGTAGGTTGTTGATTTCCTATAAAGTTCCTGCAACAATGATTGTAAACTTGTATAACTTCTTATAAAAAGGACGGCCCGAGAAACAAATATGTGACCTATCAGCAATGCGCACACAGTTGCAAAAAGACTGATATGTCGTTGTCCATTAGGAATTGTTTTTCAGATTTGGTTCCCTCAAACAACAAAACAGATTAGTGATTGGAGAAGCAAAAAATTTACTAACAAAATACATATAAGATGGCTATTCAAGAGTCTTATGCATAGATTCATACCTCTGGTTGACCAGATTAATCAAGAGTCTTTGAACCATGGCTATGCACGACAAAATTCTTCAATGGACAGACACATAACCAATAACGTCTGCCATATATAACATTCTGGCTCAAAAAACAGTTTAGGTAGTCATATAACTTTAAGCGTTTGATCATTCGCAAAAAACATAGAAACCGGAGTCTTATAAATAAGTTCGATCATAAAATACATCATCAAAAGTAAATTGGAGAACAGACCACAGATGTCACACCCCGTTGTAGCGGAAATACAGGGTTAACAAGTAATTGCGTACTAATCAGAAGGTAAATAGAGATTACATCCATAAATCCAAATACAAGTTATTACAAGTATAATCGTTCGAATGTGGGACCCAAAGCACGGATACAAACTATCCTCAAATGGAAATAGGCCCACAAAATACAAACATATCATTTGGACAGTCTAGTACAATTAGGACTAATAATTCGATAGTCCTCAGAAGTCTGACGCTAATTGTACGTCCAAGTTCATAAGATGGCTTCTAAAATGCCATATACGCTTCCAAGACTTACTGCTGGTTCCCTGAAAAGCGTGAAATTTGAGAGGATCAACTATCGAAATAGTTGGTGAGCTTACAGTGTGTTTGACCAAAAGTTTAGTCGTCATTGATACAACACAATGACCAGTAGTTATAAATGACCAGACAGTTAGAATACTACATCTAACAATACTTTTATTTCAAGACAGTCAGAATACCACATCTGACAGCATATGACAGTCAGAATACAACATCCGACAGATCGACAGTCAGAATACAACATCTGACAGCATATGACAGTCAGAATACAACATCCGACATTTAACCAAGACAGTCAGAATACCACATCTGACAGCATATGACAGTCAGAATACAACATCCGACAGTATCAGTCAATATGCCTCGCACAGGTTTCCGTTCTATGTGGGTGCGGACCTTAACAAAGACAGTCAGAATACAACATCCGACAATTTAACCAAGACAGTCAGAATACAACATCTGACAGCATATGACAGTCAGAATACAACATCCGACAGTATCAGTCAATATGCCTCGCACAGGTTTCCGTTCTATGTGGGTGCGGACCTTAACAAAGACAGTCAGAATACAACATCCGACAATTTAACCAATAGGGGGAAAACATTTTAGTTTGTCAAACACAAAGAAACATCTTAGTCAGCCATCACACGGCAATTCAACGTCATTTTATCCAACTTTTAATAAATGACACGTATACACATTTTCGACAGCCGTCAACATGGCAAAATTTAAGTCAAATGATCTAAGTATCCAAGTCGCATGGCATACTCACAAAACAATCATTTATTTAACAAATAGTGTATACAACAGTGCATGCTTTTCAGGCCCAAAGTAAAAGGAAAAGGGCGCCATAAACTCACCTTAGCGATCTAAATGCTAAAAGGTATAATGTAGCTCGAGAAGATCCGCAGTCAATTCTCCTGGTTCATAAGATGGCTTCTAAAATGCCATATACGCTTCCAAGACTTACTGCTGGTTCCCTGAAAAGCGTGAAATTTGAGAGGATCAACTATCGAAATAGTTGGTGAGCTTACAGTGTGTTTCCACTGCGCCGCAGTGAGCCATTGCCAAGCTCACTGCGCCGCAGTGAGCTAAGTCACTGCGCCGCAGTGAGCCATTGCCAAGCTCACTGCGCCGCAGTGAGCTAACTAAACACAAAACCAGCCCTAGCCACTGCGCCGCAGTGAGCTAACACCAAACCAGCTAGCCACTGCGCCGCAGTGAGCTAACTAACACAAAACCAGCCCTAGCCACTGCGCCGCAGTGGCTAACTAAAACAAAACCAGCCCTAGCCACTGCGCCGCAGTGAGCCATTGCCAAGCTCACTGCGCCGCAGTGAGCCATTGCCAAGCTCACTGCGCCGCAGTGAGCTAACTAAACACAAAACTAGCCCTAGCCACTGCGCCGCAGTGAGCCATTGCCAAGCTCACTGCGCCGCAGTGAGCTAACTAAACACAAAACCAGCCCTAGCCACTGCGCCGCAGTGGCTGCCCACAGCCACTGCGCCGCAGTGAGCCATTGCCAAGCCACTGCGCCGCAGTGAGCCATTGCCAAGCTCACTGCGCCGCAGTGAGCTAACTAAACACAAAACCAGCCCTAGCCACTGCGCCGCAGTGGGGTTAAGCCCACACCACTGCGCCGCAGTGAGCCAGAATGCTCACTGCGCCGCAGTGAGCTAACTAAACACAAAACCAGCCCTAGCCACTGCGCCGCAGTGGGGCCATGCCCAAGCCACTGCGCCGCAGTGAGCCATTGCCAAGCTCACTGCGCCGCAGTGAGCTAACTAAACACAAAACCAGCCCTAGCCACTGCGCCGCAGTGGGGCTAAGCCCACGCCACTGCGCCGCAGTGAGCCATTGCCAAGCTCACTGCGCCGCAGTGAGCTAACTAAACACAAAACCAGCCCTAGCCACTGCGCCGCAGTGGCTAACTACCCAGCTAGCCACTGCGCCGCAGTGAGCTAACTAAACACAAAACCAGCCCTAGCCACTGCGCCGCAGTGAGCTAACTAACACAAAACCAGCCCTAGCCACTGCGCCGCAGTGGCTAACTAACCACCAGCTAGCCACTGCGCCGCAGTGAGCTAACTAACACAAACCAGCCCTAGCCACTGCGCCGCAGTGAGCTAACTAAACACAAAACCAGCCCTAGCCACTGCGCCGCAGTGGCCATTAAGCCCAAGCTCACTGCGCCGCAGTGAGCCGATGCCACTGCGCCGCAGTGAGCCATTGCCAATAGCACTGCGCCGCAGTGAGCCATTGCCAAGCTCACTGCGCCGCAGTGAGCTAACTAAACACAAAACCAGCCCTAGCCACTGCGCCGCAGTGGGGCTGCCCAAGCCACTGCGCCGCAGTGAGCATTGCCAAGCACTGCGCCGCAGTGAGCCATTGCCAAGCTCACTGCGCCGCAGTGAGCTAACTAAACACAAAACCAGCCCTAGCCACTGCGCCGCAGTGGGGCTAACTAACCCACCCTAGCCACTGCGCCGCAGTGAGCCGAACCTTGCCACTGCGCTACAGTGGGTTTCCACTGCGCCGCAGTGAGCCAGAACCTTGCTCACTGCGCCGCAGTGGGCTAAGTCGAACCAGGGACCAGTATAATAGCACTGCGCCGCAGTGAGCCATTGCCAAGCTCACTGCGCCGCAGTGAGCTAACTAAACACAAAACCAGCCCTAGCCACTGCGCCGCAGTGGGGCTAAGCCCACACCACTGCGCCGCAGTGGATTCATTCTGCAGCCAGCACCAGCAGGTGCAAATATGCAGGATAGCCCAAAGTGTTTTTCGACTAAATTCCTTTCATTATAACAAGTTTCAACATGTGCAATAGACCTGGAAACATACCATTTCGCCAACCATTTCGCCATTTTAATCATTTAGACCTCAAAACCTAATTCTAAGTCAAAACCTAATTTAGTCAAAACCTAATTCTAAGTCAAAACCTAATTAGGTTAACCAACCCAAAACTCATTTCATTTCCATGGCTATCTAATTCATTTAGAAATACTGAAATTAAACTTGAAATGGAAATTAAATCAAATCAAAAGTTTGAAGAAGAAAGTTACTTACCAAAATTTGGTGTTCTTGAGAAAATAGGAAGAAAATGGTGAATATGATGATGATAAACCCTTGAAACTAATAGATGATTACTTCTTTTGTCCAACAAAAATCAGATTCTTGATGATGATATGATAGATAATTGGGAGGATTTGAAAATAATTTGGTGATTTGTGTGTGTTCTGTGTGTGTGTGTGTGTGTTTGTCAGGCTATATAAGAAAAGGGGTGATGGGGGGGTTTGTTGTTTCCCTCCCAGCCTTTCAAACCAATTTAAGCCCACGTGGCTTCTTTTTGGGATATCTTTAATACCCTTAATTTGGTAAAATGCTTACGATAAATTACCGTTTGACCTAAAAGTCAAAATGTAAGGTAAAGGTATTTTCCCCCGTCTTATTTTAGTTAAGACAAGAAATTAAAATTAAATAAACTAAACTTTTAGAAATATTTAGTTCAGACAGTCTATTTACTGTGTTAAATTTTAACCTTTAAATCTTAATTTAACGTTATTTTAAGACTCGGCATTCGTCTAAATAGCTAATAGTCTACGTCACAAGGATACGCCTAATTGAACTATAATGAAGGTTCAATTAACTAACAATTTCCACGTCATAATCTCTATATTAGACGAAATTATAATAATGATCGAGATTAGGACTAACCCGTTGTTAATAAATTACGAGTTGTCACAGCATCCCCGACTTCTAAGGATTTCGTCCCGAAATCAAGTCTTGCTTAGTAAAAAGATGAGGATACTTATCCCTCATATAGTCCTCACGTTCCCAAGTCGAGTCCGGTCCGTGTTTTGAGTTCCAACGAACTTTGACCAATTTGATACGACTTCGTCTAAGCTGTTTGAGCTGTTGGTCTAAAATTTCAACAGGCTCCTCTACAAATTGGAGAGAGTCATTTACTTGCAACTCTTCCACAGGTACAACTAACGTTTCATCAGTTAAACATTTCTTTAGATTCGATATATGAAATGTGGGATGAACATGTTCAAGCTCCTGGGGTAAATCGAGCTTATAAGCCACGGAACCAATCCTTCGGACAATTTCGAATGGTCCGATATAACGAGGACTAAGTTTTCCTCTCACGCCAAAGCGTGCAGTGCCCTTCCAAGGTGACACTTTCAACATGACTTTGTCTCCCACTTGAAACTCAAGTGGTTTCCGTCTACGGTCGGCATAGCTCTTTTGGCGATCTTGAGCCGCCTTCAGACGTGCCCTAATTTCGACAATTTGATCAGTAGTCTTCTGAACTAGTCCATATTTAAATAAACGACGTTCTCCAGCATCAAGCCAACAGACAGGAGATCTACACTTTCGTCCATATAAAGCCTCATAAGGCGCGCATTTGATGCTAGTATGATAGCTGTTGTTATATGAAAATTCAGCTAACGGCAAAAAGGTATCCCAACTACCTTTGAAGTCAATGACACATGCCCGAAGCATGTCTTCTAACGTCTGAATGGTACGTTCACTTTGCCCGTCCGTCTGTGGATGGTAAGCCGTACTCAATTTCAATTGAGTGCCCAAAGCGTCTTGAAAATATCTCCATGATTGAGAAGTAAAACGACCATCACGATCCGAGATAATAGACACAGGAACACCATGAAGTGACACAATCTTCTCAATATATAATTGAGACAATTTCTTTATTTTCCAATTCTCCTGTATGGGAATGAAGTGTGCAGACTTCGTCAATCGGTCAACAATGACCCAAATAGTATCGTAACCCTTCAAGGTTCGAGGTAACTTCGTAATGAAGTCCATAGTAATCTGTTCCCATTTCCAGTCAGGAATTTGGGGTTGCTGGAGCAGCCCAGAAGGCTTTTGGTGTTCTGCCTTAACCATTGAACAATTTAAACACTTTGAAACATATGTGGCGATATCTCTTTTCATACCAGGCCACCAATAAAAATCCTTTAACCCATGGTACATTTTGTCAGCACCAGGATGGATTGAGTACTTAGATCGATGACTCTCGTTCATTAAGAGTTCTCTAAGTCCATTATACTTGGGAATCCACACTCTGCCCTTGACATGTCTGATCCCATCGCCATCCAATTCAAATAACCGTTCGGTATCCCACAATGCTTCCTTCTCGATACGCCCTGGTTGTAAGGCCTCATTCTGATCATCTACAACTCTATCCCTTAATGATGAGCCAAGGTAAGAACTTGCTCTTGTTATGACAGATAGTGAAATTCTATCTTTTCTACTCAGCGCGTCAGCAACAACATTTGCTTTACCGGGATGATATTTGAGTTCACAATCATAGTCACTGAGTAATTCTACCCATCGCCTTTGTCTCATATTCAGCATTTTCTGATCGAAGATATGCTGAAGACTTTTGTGATCTGTGAATACCGTACACTTTGTACCGTACAAATAGTGCCTCCAAATTTTTAAGGCGAAAACAACCGCTCCGAGTTCAAGATCGTGGGTTGTGTAATTCTTTTCGTGGGTTTTTAGTTGTCTGGAAGCGTAAGCAATGACCTTACCCTCCTGCATAAGTACACATCCCATTCCCTGATGTGATGCGTCACAGTATACCACGAAGTTTTCAATTCCATTTGGTAACGCTAAAATAGGAGCATTACATAGCTTGTCTTTCAACGTTTGAAATGCTTCTTCCTGGGCATCCTGCCAAATAAATTCCTTGGTCTTTTGAGTTAACAACGTCAAAGGTTGAGCAACCTTTGAGAAGTTCTCAATAAATCTCCTATAATATCCAGCCAATCCAAGAAACTGGCGGATTTCTGTCGGAGTCTTAGGGGCTTCCCACTTCTTTATTGCTTCAATCTTAGATGGATCTACGTGGATCCCATCCCTGTTCACTACATGACCCAAGAAGTGTACTTCCCTAATCCAGAATTCACATTTTGAGAATTTCGCGTACAACTTCTGATCCTTGAGCAGTTGCAGAATGGTTCTCAGATGACCTTCATGTTCGTCTTTATTCCTTGAGTATATCAGTATGTCGTCAATGAATACAATGACAAACTTGTCAAGATACGGTCGACATACTCGATTCATTAAGTCCATAAACACAACAGGTGCATTGGTTAAGCCAAACGGCATAACCAAAAACTCATAATGTCCGTAACGAGTTCTGAAGGCTGTTTTAGGAATGTCCGTCTCCCTAACTCTGAGTTGATGATACCCAGATCTGAGATCGATCTTGGAAAAATGTGATGCACCTTCCAATTGATCAAACAAGTCGTCAATACGAGGCAAAGGGTACCTGTTCTTGACAGTCAACTTGTTCAGTTCTCTGTAATCAATACACATACGCATAGAGCCGTCTTTCTTCTTCACAAATAGGATCGGAGCTCCCCAAGGTGATGAACTTGGACGAATTAGTCCTTTAGCTAACAACTCTTGAAGTTGTTCGGACAATTCTTGCATCTCTGATGGCGCAAGACGATAGGGTGCCTTGGCCACGGGTGCAGCTCCAGGGACCAAATCTATTCCAAACTCAACTGGCCTGCGAGGTGGAAGTCCCACCAAATCTTCAGGAAATACTTCTGGAAAATCCCTAACTACTGGAATATCTTTCATTTCTTTAACCTTTGGTTTCCTTTCCACTACAAATGCTAAGAAGGCAGGGTGTTCTTTTTGTAAATATTTATTTGCCTTTATCGCCGATACTAAGATTAATTTCTTTCCTGCCTTGTCTCCTTGTACTTCTAGGGTTTCGTTATTCTGCAGAGGTATTCTAACAATCTTCTCATAACAACTTATATTAGCTCTAACCTTAGATAACCAGTCCATACCAACAATCACATCAAAACTGCTTAGTTCTATGGGGATTAGGTCAATTTTAAAAGTCTTACCGGCTAATACCAAACTGCAATCTACTAAATGATCTCAAGCAATATACTTTTGACCGTTTGCATATTCGACAATATAAGTGTCTTTCATAGGGATAGCTACTATACCAAATCGAGACTTAAATTCTAAGGATATGAAACTTTTATCAGCACCAGAGTCGAATAATACAAAAACATAATGATTATTGAGTATGAATGTACCTATCACAACGTTGGGATCTCGTCGTGCATCAGCAGCATCCAAAGCAAAAACTCGACCTCTGCCTCGTCCTCGTTGATTCCTAGCTTGATTGTTCCCCGCATTGTTCCTTACTGGAACTATAGCATTGTTGTTCGGGTTCAGATTAAGTCTTGGACATGCAGGTCGCAGATGGGTTTCGCTCCCACATTCGTAGCACTGATTTGGTATCCTTTCCCTACAGAACCTTGCCTGATGTCCCGTTCTTTTACAACGGTGGCAAGTAGGACAATTTCCCAAGTGATGGAGACCACACTTGTTGCATCTTGTGTCTGCGCCGGGGTACCTCTTGATATCTTGTGGAACTACTGCAAAATTTCTAGCAGCTTTAAACCTCTTGCTGTTCCCACCATTTTCAAAACCACTACCAGAGGCTTGATCATTTCTTCGCTTGACCACCTCAGTTCCAACAGAAGAACCAGTGGTTCTCTTCAAATCTATCACCATCCGATTGGTTGCACTAACTGCTGCTTGAAGAGTCATGGGGTTAAAAGCGGCCACCAATCTTCGGATGTCAGGTGACAATCCATAGCAGTACCTTTCCACTAACTTCTCCTCCGTATCCACCATACGAGGAACTAGCCTTGTCAGCTCATGAAAACGAGTAGTGTATTTCTCGTTATCTAATCCAACCATAGCATGGTTCCAAAATTCGTTTTCCATCCTCTGTACTTCCTCCCTAGGACAGTACTTCTCCATTAGCATCCTTTTAAAGTTCATCCAAGGTATGTTATATGCCGGCTCTCGGCCACGAGTCCTAATCTGTTCGTTCCACCATGACAAAGCGTGCTTTTGAAACTGAGAAGCTGCATACTCCACTTTGTTCTCTTCAGCACAACGGCTGATATGAAGCACCGCCTCTATACTCTCTAGCCAATTTATTAGACCTACCGGGCCCTCGGTACCATTAAATTCTTTTGGTTTACAATATGTGAAGGTCTTGTAGTCTGTCCCGTGCAGATGAACTCTAGGAATAACTCGTTCCGCAGTAGGTTCAACGTTGTTACTATTATCAGTGTGATGATTATTATTGGCGTTCATGCTTGCCGTGATCTGAGCAACTAAAGTAGGCATGGCGGCCAACAGTTGTTGTGTCACAAACGCTGCCATATTATTTTCCCCGTCAGTACGTGGGTTAGATCCAAGACCTGTGTTCATATTTGCAGTAGCAGTTTCTGGTTCTTGCTGGTTCACAGGTTCTTCCTGTTCAGTTGTATTGGGTTGAGGAGTTGATCTAGTAACTCTCTTGGGAGCAGCCTTCTTCTGGACCTTGCCTTTTTTCTTGGGAGCCATAAGTCTAAGACATAAACCAAAAATGTCATTTAGAGGTTTTCCTCGTAGGAACAACAAAGATTGTAGCTTTTCAAGATGTTTTAGATATAAGAGGATGCCAAACACAAGTCACAATTTATCGACTTACTTGAACTCATGAACTAAACAAGAAAAGAAATATAGAACACTATACTTCTAGAATTGAAATGAGCAAGTGACGTAGTTTTGAACAAGTAGGTAAGCCGAAGAACTATCATATTTCATTTATACCGAAAACTTTTCACAAAATCTGACTCGTACGTTTCCAAAATCTTGTGGGAAAACTACATCCACAATACAATTCATGTGGGAACTACATCCACGATGATACATTACATGGTCAGAATAATTACTATCTGACATACGTGGGAAATACATCCACCAAAAAGATTACAACTCAAATACAGATGTATGAGTTGTCAATTGTTCTAAGGCTTACAATACGTTACTACTACTACAACTATTACTGATTACATCCTGAAAAGAACTACAACAAGCAATGCCACCACCAAGACCACCACGACTGATAGTATCCAGATCATTCTACCAATAGCTTCTCTCCCTTCCCTAGCCACAGTCATAGCCTCAGCCGCCTGCTGATAAGCTCCAGTCAACTCCTGAGCTTGATTCTCCATACTCTTTCTGGTGCAGATGAGGGAATTGTTCATCCTCGACAGCTGCCGGCGATAATATTCCATCCTATCAGCTGCAGATGCAACTGGCATAACGGCATGTGGATTGTAAACAGGCACTCTTGAGGGACCCGCAGCATACGGATCTCCCTGAAAGAATGAAAGACCGGGTCCACTGTTGCCTTGAATTGGTGCAGAAGGACCAGGAGCATAAGGGTCTCTAGGAGCATAAAGCATATGAGCTCCCTCGGTAGTCCTCCTCTGATATGGAGATACTGGTGTTACAGATGATTGAACATGGATAGATACATGTTCACTTCCAGATTCACTGGATGACGATACAAGGTTGATAGGGCGAGATTCATTGCCCGATTCCTCCATTGGTTCCTCTTCATAAGAGTCAGGAACATATGGAATGGAGTTTACCAAGACAGGAACTGGAGGTGTACAAGGTACAACAGCATTAGAGCTAACTCCATCCGACATGACTAGTCTGAAAAGATAGTCAAATAATCCATATAAGTCTACTGGATAAGACAGCACGAATCAATTGAATGTGACAGTACGCAACATTGAGGTTTAAAGAAATCTTTGTCTAGATTACACACATTCGGTTTGGGTTTCTATTACCAACATATTTAAAATGCTTATATATAGGGTCACCCGCAGCCTTCCCACCACATTTAAATATGTTGTCAATATAATCCAAACTATCACGTATATAAACCTTATGCATACACATACGAGTCGAGTTTCTATTCCTAACATGCCTTAAATGCTTATGTATAGGGTCACCCGCAGCCTTCCCACCACATGTACAGCATGCTGTGAATATAATTCAACTAACACGTATATACAAAATTTTAGATATTTATTTCGAGCCTTATACTATTTTTCATAATCGGGACGTAGTTGATCGGGTTAGGTCTAATTATTAACAAATAGTATAACTCTCGAGATAAGTATCCTAAACCTTAATGACTTAGATTTCCTATATGAAGCGACCATGGCTATAGATTGAGTTATTCACGAGGAATAACTCCGTATTCACTATAACCTTGTCTCTGATACCAATTTTTGTCACACCCCGTTGTAGCGGAAATACAGGGTTAACAAGTAATTGCGTACTAATCAGAAGGTAAATAGAGATTACATCCATAAATCCAAATACAAGTTATTACAAGTATAATCGTTCGAATGTGGGACCCAAAGCACGGATACAAACTATCCTCAAATGGAAATAGGCCCACAAAATACAAACATATCATTTGGACAGTCTAGTACAATTAGGACTAATAATTCGATAGTCCTCAGAAGTCTGACGCTAATTGTACGTCCAAGTTCATAAGATGGCTTCTAAAATGCCATATACGCTTCCAAGACTTACTGCTGGTTCCCTGAAAAGCGTGAAATTTGAGAGGATCAACTATCGAAATAGTTGGTGAGCTTACAGTGTGTTTGACCAAAAGTTTAGTCGTCATTGATACAACACAATGACCAGTAGTTATAAATGACCAGACAGTTAGAATACTACATCTAACAATACTTTTATTTCAAGACAGTCAGAATACCACATCTGACAGCATATGATAGTCAGAATACAACATCCGACAGTATCAGTCAATATGCCTCGCACAGGTTTCCGTTCTATGTGGGTGCGGACCTTAACAAAGACAGTCAGAATACAACATCCGACAATTTAACCAAGACAGTCAGAATACAACATCTGACAGCATATGATAGTCAGAATACAACATCCGACAGTATCAGTCAATATGCCTCGCACAGGTTTCCGTTCTATGTGGGTGCGGACCTTAACAAAGACAGTCAGAATACAACATCCGACAATTTAACCAAGACAGTCAGAATACCACATCTGACAGCATATGACAGTCAGAATACAACATCCGACAGTATCAGTCAATATGCCTCGCACAGGTTTCCGTTCTATGTGGGTGCGGACCTTAACAAAGACAGTCAGAATACAACATCCGACAATTTAACCAAGACAGTCAGAATACAACATCCGACAATTTAACCAATAGGGGGAAAACATTTTAGTTTGTCAAACACAAAGAAACATCTTAGTCAGCCATCACACGGCAATTCAACGTCATTTTATCCAACTTTTAATAAATGACACGTATACACATTTTCGACAGCCGTCAACATGGCAAAATTTAAGTCAAATGATCTAAGTATCCAAGTCGCATGGCATACTCACAAAACAATCATTTATTTAACAAATAGTGTATACAACAGTGCATGCTTTTCAGGCCCAAAGTAAAAGGAAAAGGGCGCCATAAACTCACCTTAGCGATCTAAATGCTAAAAGGTATAATGTAGCTCGAGAAGATCCGCAGTCAATTCTCCTGGTTATCCAAAACCTATGATATCATTACCAATAATGAGGATCAAATCCCTTGACGACGGGTATCCTACGTACAACTACTTAGCTATAGACCCTAGAATGCCATAACCGAGAATGTGTTTCAAACTTCCATTTTACCAATCAAAAGTAAATAACATATCCGGACTTTCGGATTAAAAGTTATTAATGTTTTAAAAATGGATGCGCAAAAATCTTTACAGTGGGTTTCCACTGCGCCGCAGTGAGCTAAGTCGAACCAGGGACCAGTATAATAGCACTGCGCCGCAGTGAGCCAATCCACTGCGCCGCAGTGAGCCAGAACCTTGCTCACTGCGCCGCAGTGGGCTAAGTCGAACCAGGGACCAGTATAATAGCACTGCGCCGCAGTGAGCCATTGCCAAGCTCACTGCGCCGCAGTGAGCTAACTAAACACAAAACCAGCCCTAGCCACTGCGCCGCAGTGGGGCTAAGTCCACACCACTGCGCCGCAGTGGATTCATTCTGCAGCCAGCACCAGCAGGTGCAAATATGCAGGATAGCCCAAAGTGTTTTTCGACTAAATTCCTTTCATTATAACAAGTTTCAACATGTGCAATAGACCTGGAAACATACCATTTCGCCAACCATTTCGCCATTTTAATCATTTAGACCTCAAAACCTAATTCTAAGTCAAAACCTAATTAGGTTAACCAACCCAAAACTCATTTCATTTCCATGGCTATCCAATTCATTTAGAAATACTGAAATTAAACTTGAAATGGAAATTAAATCAAATCAAAAGTTTGAAGAAGAAAGTTACTTACCAAAATTTGGTGTTCTTGAGAAAATAGGAAGAAAATGGTGAATATGATGATGATAAACCCTTGAAACTAATAGATGATTACTTCTTTTGTCCAACAAAAATCAGATTCTTGATGATGATATGATAGATAATTGGGAGGATTTGAAAATAATTTGGTGATTTGTGTGTGTTCTGTGTGTGTGTGTGTGTGTTTGTCAGGCTATATAAGAAAAGGGGTGATGGGGGGGTTTGTTGTTTCCCTCCCAGCCTTTCAAACCAATTTAAGCCCACGTGGCTTCTTTTTGGGATATCTTTAATACCCTTAATTTGGTAAAATGCTTACGATAAATTACCGTTTGACCTAAAAGTCAAAATGTAAGGTAAAGGTATTTTCCCCCGTCTTATTTTAGTTAAGACAAGAAATTAAAATTAAATAAACTAAACTTTTAGAAATATTTAGTTCAGACAGTCTATTTACTGTGTTAAATTTTAACCTTTAAATCTTAATTTAACGTTATTTTAAGACTCGGCATTCGTCTAAATAGCTAATAGTCTACGTCACAAGGATACGCCTAATTGAACTATAATGAAGGTTCAATTAACTAACAATTTCCACGTCATAATCTCTATATTAGACGAAATTATAATAATGATCGAGATTAGGACTAACCCGTTGTTAATAAATTACGAGTTGTCACAACAGAAATATGCATGACATGTAAATGGAAGCGACCTCGTATTTTTTCTCACGACCCCATTCCAAGAGATGACGATGGGTTGCAAGCTTTAGGCGCACCTAAATTATCAGGAGGGCGGTATCCACCAATTCCAGCCACTGACCACATGTTGCCTAGCATCGGGTCGTACGGACTCAAGCAAATGCCGCTCATGAAACCATAAACCTTCTAAAATCTGTATGTTGTACATAACACCAAAAATAGACAATATAATTTTACTTTTGGTACAAAATATTGTAGTTAGTCATATCTTCAATATTGTATAAATAAACAAAAGATTACCTCGATCATATTCCAAAATTGTAACTGGAAATCACACCATAAACTTAATCCATGTCTAAAGCCTGCAAAACAAAACCAAAAAATATAAATAAAATACAGTTACTCAGTTAGTATAAATTAAAGGGCTAATTACTTGGAAAGTCATCCAACTTGTCACAAATACCTTTTCCGGGGTCCCAACAAAAAAAAGTTTTAATGTGGGGTAAAAACCCGCTAAAAAACGTATTAAGGGGTTTTTTGTAAGTTGCAGGTAACAATTTAATTTTCAAATACCCCACATTAAAACTTTTTTTTGTTGGGACCCCGGAAAAGGTATTACTTTTTTTTGTTGGGACCCCGGAAAAGGTATTTGTGACAAGTTGGATGACTTTCCAAGTAATTAGCCCTAAATTAAAAAATAATCCAAAAAAATTAAACTCCAAAACTCGATTTAAGCAACGCAAAGAGTCAAACAAACCCTAAATCTATATGCCTCCAATTATCCATCTTCATTATTCAAAATCATCCACCAACATCTACACTTGAACAACAATCTTGGATTGAAGAAACTCTATATAAAAATCAAAAAAATCAACAAACATACCCCATATCTCGAATGAATATCACAGACCTGAGATTCCCAACCAATAAACCATTGAAAGTGAATATTGATCATTAAAAGTCATTTATTAGTACATCCATAATTCCATATACATCACTTAATATCACTTATCACTTAATGTTCAAATACCCCACATTAAAACTTTTTTTTGTTGGGACCCCGGAAAAGGTATTTGTGACAAGTTGGATGACTTTCCAAGTAATTAGCCCTAAATTAAAAATAATCCAAAAAAATTAAACTCCAAAACTCGATTTAAGCAACGCAAAGAGTCAAACAAACCCTAAATCTATATGCCTCCAATTATCCATCTTCATTATTCAAAATCATCCACCAACATCTACACTTGAACAACAATCTTGGATTGAAGAAACTCTATATAAAAATCAAAAAAATCAACAAACATACCCCATATCTCGAATGAATATCACAGACCTGAGATTCCCAACCAATAAACCATTGAAAGTGAATATTGATCATTAAAAGTCATTTATTAGTACATCCATAATTCCATATACATCACTTAATATCACTTATCACTTAATGTTCAAAAAATATCACTTATCACTTAATATACATATACACACATCGATTCATTGCAGTAAATGTAATAAAAATACAAAACCGGAATTGATATTAACCACCAAATTGAAATCAAAACACACTAAAATTATAAATACTTTCATCAATTTTGGCTTAGCATTGATGATATCAGATTTCCAACCTTTATACTCCCTCCTACCATTTTAATTGTCCTATTTTGACTGGTTCTTTTTTTTCCGACTTTGACCATAAATATCTTTGTTTGTGTTATATATTAGTTGATGAAAGTTATATCAATGAAAAGTACATTTAAAACTCAATCAATTCATATATGTTATATCAAGTTTTATATAACACAAACAAAAATATTTATGGTCAAAATTGAAAGAAAAAGATTCAAAAAGTCAAACTAGGACACTTAATATGAGACGGAGGGAGTAATACAAACCGATTATTACTATACATATAGAATTTTGCATGCTTTAATCACTATGAATCATCAATGAAAATCATAAATAACATCATAAATTTAAGTGCCAAAAAACCTTTAGGCCTTCAACTTTATATGTTTATAGAATATATATATGTATATAGATAGATACCCACCAAACATCCACTATACATTAATTGTTATGCTTTTATAAAGGTTTTGGAGCTTCATTTTTGTCAAATTGTACATTAAGAAATTAAAACTAGTAAAAACTAGCATGTCTTTACCCGGGTATGTGTATGCTTACGATTGTAATTGGGATGAACGGATAAAGACATGCTATCGGCCCTTATCGGCTTATCGCATTAGGAGTTCCGGATCCAGGTTGTTACAATGAGCTAGAGGAGCATAAAGATTGCCTATGTAAATACTACGATTTGAGATAAACTAGAATATGATGAACATCGATCAGATCATACTTTGCGTGGAATTCCTCATTAAGTCGTTTTGATGACGGCAAAAAAAGCTATAAAAGTGAATAGAGAGATTAAATCTTACTTTAGTTCATAAACTATATATTTTGAATAACACTAGCTGACTAGAAAATAGCTTCTATTGACAAAAGCTATTTTCAAAATAACCAAGCCAGGTAGTTCACATAGATCGAATGCCAAATTCGTATTCAAACTAGTATGTATCTATCTATACAATACTGCATTTTTCAACATTCAGCGATAGATGATTTTGATTTATTTGCTGGTTATTTGGTTAATACTATGAGTGCAAGAATGTTCAAAAATGCTAACATGCGTAAGGAAAAGTTAAAGGATCACATATTGGAAGGCATTAAACTCAAGTTGGTAAGTCTAATATATAATCAATGCAAGGCGTATTATGAATAATTGAGGGAGAAATGGGATGAGCTACAATAAGAGTTAAATTGGTTATATGCTACAATATTGGCCGGTTTATGATAAATTGGTTAAAATCAGTGTTCAATGAGTTGTATGTAATAAGGGCAGTGATATTAGTACGATGTCTTTTAATACATTTACCATTATTTTACATTAACCAGTTGTACAGTAGACATAAACTGTTGTATCTTATATGGTAAATATATCAAAACTGATGGTACTAATATCACTACTCATGTAATAAGGATGATGATCCGTACACCACCTAATTTTAACCATACATCACAAATGTGCTTTAGAATGTTGTACTGTACAATACTGTGAAACATATTTGGTGGTGTACGGCTAAATTTTGATGGTGTACAGATCACCGCCCACGTAATAAACATGTAAAGTGAAGTGAGAAATTGAAAGGAAAGAAAGAGCTTAGTCATGTTTTGTCGAATTATCCTTAACTTGACAATTTTTTTAGAACGGACAACCCTTTCCTGGTTTCCTAAGGACCATTACACAAGTTTGTGAAGGGGTATGTTTACACATAAAATATGTATCTAAGAAAGTCATTCTTTCTAGACCAACAACAATCACCATTTACGAAAGTGATGATGTGAAGACATTCATTAAGCTTAGTAAAAGTGTAAAACCTTGTTAGAGAATAATGGAACTAACTTGTTTCTTAATTGAAAATATTTAAAATGCTAATCATCATATAATACAACATCTTACAAGTTATTTTAAAAGCTTGTGTCATTATGTGTTAAGTCATGTTCATAATCTAGTAAACTTTTAAAGTGAAGTGAAAAAATAATAGGGAAAGAAAAAGCCTACAATACAAGTCAATTGGATAATTTGGGCTGGACTGTGACGAGCTTTAAGTGGGGCTATTTCGAGGTGAATCCAATAATGAGCAAAAGCACATAATAGCAAATTATCTGCGTTTTATTTAGAAAAATTTACATACTCTATAGGCCCATGAACTAAGCCTTTTAGTCTTTTACCACTTACAGGCTATTGTTATATTGAGTATTGACTTCTTTGCATTGCAGTATATCTAATTGTAATATTATAAGACGAGCTCCAACCCTAACATGGCTGTTGACATGCTGGGGATTCGGCATTTTCCGCATTGGACCACCAACGTAAAATGGTCGAAGTGAGGAAGATCTATAGCGTCGGGTTTTCGTTTTTTTTTAGTGCGAAATGTGGGATAAATAGTTTTATTAGGTTTTTTAAAAAAGGCTATAAAACAGATATTGATTAAACTAAGAAATGAAGAAATGGTTTGAAAGTGAGTTTTAGGTTGAAGAAGGTTTATAAATAAGGGAAATAATAAATCTACAACCACTTCCAATCATCCCTAACATACATGTTTTACATAATTATATATCATAAGTAAAACTTGACTTGAATGGTTAAAATGTATTTTAGTTTATCACTGTCCTAAACATAATGTGAATTCACACATCTCGATTAAATTTTTCCTTATATGTTACTTGAAAGACTATCTTGGATATAGTTGGAACAAAAGGCTTTTTGAAGCAAATCCTTTGACAGAATGGAATTTCTATTTTAATCACTTTGACAGCATTTGTAAGTTGTTTGGCATCGACCAATACTTTTATCATGCTATTAATAAGCATCTTTGATTTTAAGATTGATAGAATGTAAAAGACAAAAAAGGAGTATGAGAAAAAATTATTTTGAAAAAGATATATACCAGTATAAAAAAGACATCAGAAATTTGAAGAAAAAATCGATTCCAAGGATGGAAGATGAAAATTAAGATTTTGAAGCGGCATAAATATAAGTACATCATAGAAGTAGTTACCCAATGGTTAGGGAGTTTTCCACTTTGTGGTTTTTCCTAGGGGGTCATGGGTTCAAATCCTGCCACATGCAAATGTGGTGAGTGGTTCTTAACAATGCTATACCCATCTACACTGTGAGAGCAAACCCCTTGGGGCATTGCCAGGATTCGAACCCGGCGTGGGCGCATCAAAGTTGGGGGTGTTAGCCATTTATCCGCTCTGTCTTTCAAAAAAAATTTCATAGAAGTAGTTTAGAAATTGCGGCAAAGAGAGCAACGGCTTAGTGACGAATACATCCGTTTTAGCTACGAAAGCAATAGTTTTGGCAACGAATGCAACAACTTAAGCCGAATGTTGATCCAATAAAAACAAACCGTTTATTTGATCAAACAAACCATATTTTATTTGATTCTACAGTTACTTTTTCATATTTTCGGTTTTTTTCCAAACGTATTAAGTTGAATTTATCTCGAATTGAGTGGCTCAAAAGCCCACTACCATAATATTTTTCTTGGTTAAATTCTTTTAAACGGTTAAATAACATTAATAGAATATTGTTAAAATTAAAAAAAAACAGTTAGCAACTTACATCAATGGTGGAAGATTAGAAACATTTAATGGGATTAAAGCAATCAATTAAGAGAAAGAAAACAAAATAACGAATATTCGGATCATAGGCGATGTGTAAGCGAACCAAATGATTTTTCCGATGGAATTTATGTGTTTTCACATTGATATCATGTGTATTTTGTTTGATTTATACATTCCTCTTTTTTAAAATACATAATTTTGGAAAAACATATACATATTTATTTTAACAGTTAATTTCATCTCTTACGCTTTAGCAACATATAATTACATTACAATACAATAAATACCATCTGTTGATGCAAGAAAGGTATCTTCCCAATATTAATACTTAACATATGTCCCATTGGGGATATCATGGTGCACCATAGCTAGAAAGAATATATTTTCCTTATATATTTTATTTATTTTACTTTCCTTATTTTTCCTTTTATATTAACAACCTAGCTTCATTTGCACCCATCTAAACACTATACTATTTAATATTTATCTTCTTAAAAATATTTTAAGAAATTTTTTTACCATTTTGTTAAGGGTGTTTGCTAAATAAAGATCTAAGGATTGGTATGCATTAAATAATTGTATATTTATCATAAAATTTAATGATTGAGATTTTAATATAAAATATACAAGTTTCTTTATACACGTTAAGTTTTTATGCACGTTAGGTGCAGCACATAAGGCTACATGTAACATTTTTTCCCCCTATTAATACTCTAA
This sequence comes from Erigeron breviscapus, assembly GCA_034093135.1. Taxonomy (NCBI): domain Eukaryota; kingdom Viridiplantae; phylum Streptophyta; class Magnoliopsida; order Asterales; family Asteraceae; genus Erigeron; species Erigeron breviscapus. The sequence goes on along the minus strand of CM067173.1, from coordinate 27,028,694 downwards.
CTTAATCAAATAAATAAACTAAATAATTTTGTATAGCATTCCACTATTATAAAACATTTTATTTAAAAGTGAATAAATAGATATTTAACTAACTACAATCAATTAGTAATTATCTAATCATCTATTTTAACATAAGATAATTATAACTCCTCTTACATTACTACCACCTTACAATGCCAACATTAAGCAAAACCGAATGTCGTCACTCCGACTCTTTAACCAGGTATTATTGCTAAACAATTAACTTGAAACACATCCGGTTATATAGCGAATTAGGCACACATTTAGTCGTTTTTTTTCTCCTGATCAAATAAACATCACACAAATAAAAAACCGAACAAAAAAAAGGGATATTCTAGAACTGGAAATCAACAACAAAAAGAAGGGCTAATAATTTGAAAATGCATTGAACTTTCACACAATTCCAATTATATGCATTTAACTTTTAAACTTTCTATTATATTATATGTGATGACGTACCATCCTTGACCCTCCGGTTTAACCTTTGACCCTCCGGATTACATGTGCTAATGACAAACCGAAGCCTTCATTAAGGCTTAGGTCGGAACGTAAGAACATTAAGCTAAGCCAACAGGCTCCGCCGGTTGGCCAGAAAGGTTGCGGTCAGCCCACAGACAAATAGTACAAATAAGAACGTGCACTAGTACGTACAACCCGTACTTGTACCTTTAAATCAGAAGCCGTTGCACGTCTGTCCAAGCTATAACAGCTGCCCGTTAACGTTACAGTTACCGTTAACCTCCAGCTTCTGGATCCTTCCCAAGAGGCCTATAAATACCTCTCAAAAGATTCACCTAAAACCCTAATGAAAAACACACACAAACACTCAGATTTTACACTTGGTGGCGTGAAGCTAATAAATACTTCACACCATTAGGGAACCGCCAACAAGTATAAACCACTCATTATCATTTTCCTAAACAAGATTAACCCCTATTAATTTAAGAGTAACTTTACCCTTAAACAAGTGGCGCCATCCGCACTAAAACCACAATAATCTTGTACGAAAATGGCAGAAGACGGTGATCCACGGTCACCTCCGGGTTTCGAAACCTCAAGAACAACACCGCTGGCTCCTCCGACCGCCAGCAGTTAGAGGAGCTCGCACCACTCCTAAGAGAGTATCTCAGGCAGATTGATATGCAAAGTGTACGAACAAGACTCACGTACTCAGATGAAACGGAGGCGACGGAAGAAGATTTTGAAGCAGAAACACCCGTCCACAGAGCCTCCGGCGGTAGACCAGGAGCAAGAGTCCATTTTGATGAGGCCCCAAGAAGAAATTTCAATGGCCAAAATGAAGAATACCAGAGAGGACCAAACCTTCCACCCATGGCGGAGGAATATGTTCGTACAACAGGCCAAACATACAACCATAACTATCATGCTTACAACAATCAACCTCCGCAATACAATCATTATTCAAATACAAACCCTCAACAGTACTTTACACCGCAGCCTACCAGGGGGTCGCGGAACATGCACACGCATTTTTCCACCCCGCAACCTGGTAGAAGACAAACACAAAATACTCCCCATCAAAATACAAATTACTATCAATCACACATTCCCAACACTGCGAGGCACGCTCCGCCGCCTCCGGGATGGTTCCCAAGTGAGGAAGATATGATAATTCAAACAGAGCCGGGACCCTTTGTGCAGTGGATCGAAGACTATCCGCTACCGGAGGGAGGCTTGCCAAAGGGGATAGAAATGTACGATGGAAAGGATGATCCGGACAACCATTTGAAACATTTCAATGGGATGATCCGGATGCAGAGGTGGAACGTTCCGATAGCCTGTCATATGTTTGCTCTTACATTGAAAGATTTGGTGCGTGCATGGCTAGACGCGCAGCCGGAAGGAAGCATAGCAAATTTTGAAGACTTGAAAACAAAATTCCGCTCACATTTCAGCCAACAGAGAAAATACAAGAAAATGCATCTAGAAGCCCACAATATCAAAAGAAGAGAAAATGAAAGCGTCCGACAATTTATAACTCGCTACACGGACGAGACGGCGTTGATGAAGGGCCTCAGTGAAAATCAGAAGATTTCAGGTTTTGTCCATGGGCTACGGTTTCAGCCCCTTGTGGAATTCCTCTCCACAGACTTTCCGCAAGAGTACACAGTATTAATGGACAAGATAACACATTTCTAGTGGGCAAGGAAACAGCGGGCGGAGTCACAGGTCCAGGCTACGGAAAGGACCTCGATAGAAACAAAAGAAATAGGAACTTTCGGCACGAAAGGTTCCGAACAGCTCCATTCAATAGATCACAAGGAGGAGCCTCCGGAAGTCACTTTACTCTCCAGCATGCTCCAAAGAATTCTCGTGACATTTTGGCAGCGGAGAAGGCTCCGATGAAAGTAAACCTCCGGAACAAAGACATGTCTAAATATTGTGAATTCCACAATCGCTATGGCCATGAGACAAATGAATGCAAAGTTTTCAAGAACAAGGTAGAAGAAGCCATGAAGTCAGGAAAATACTCGATGTTACTGAAGGGCATCAAGGAGCCGGGACCAAGACAAAACAATGGCAAAAATCCAGTGATCGAAGCTCCAGATGCAAAAGCGGAGCCACTGGAAGACATAATTGCGGCAGTTATCTCGGAGCGTACAACGCCAGAAAGACCACCAGCAAGGGCCGAAGCCTAGAAGAAGGTAGCCATAAGTTTCCCTCCGGTTAAAGACGAAGAAGCATCGGAGGCACCAATCATAATCGGAGCCATCATAGGGAATCACCCAGTGAAACGGGTCCATTTGGATACCGAATGGCATTAAGAAAACAAGAAAGGACAACATAAGCCCTCTAGTAGGCTTTTCAGGAGAAAGAACTTGGTCACTGGGAGAGGTTGTATTGAATGTTACCGTAGGAACGGCTCCGCGAACAAGAACGGAAGCTTTGACGTTCGTGATCGTAAGGGCAGAATCCCCATATAACGTCATACTTGGTCGTTCAGCAATGAGAAAAATGGGTATGGTGTCATCCCCAGTTCATGCAGTCGTAAAGTTCCCAACTCCAAGGGGGGTAGGTTTTGTAAAAACCGAACCCCGGCCGGAGGTACAATGCGCTCAAATTAGGGCTCCGGAAACCGGAGAGTGTTCAAGCAAGAATGAAAACCTTGAAGTAGAGACAGAAAAGTAGCAAGTATCCAGACCAACACATAATGATTGGCAAGCAGTTACCAACTGAATACAAAAGGAAGTTGAAAGAAGTGCTGGATAAAAACAAAGATGTATTTGCTTGGACGCCTGCGGACATGACGGGCGTCCCCAGAGAATTGAAGATAAACGGTGAAACTTTTGACACTCAACACCGCCTGAATACAAGACCACATCTGGAGCCCATCAAACAAAAGCGTCGGAGCCTAGCTCCAGACCGAAGCAAGGCTGCGAAGGAACAAGTGGAAGATTTGGTAAAAGCTGGCATCCTCAGAGAAGTTAAGTACCAAAGCTGGGTAGCCAACCCAGTAATGGTAAAAAAGCATGACGGAGGATGGAGAATGTGTGTCGATTTCACCGACATTAACAAGGCGTGCCCTAAAGATTGTTATCCCCTTCCGGAAATTGATTGGAAGGTTGAATCACTTGTGGGCTTCCGGCTAAAATGTTTTTTAGATGCTTACAAAGGCTACCACCAGATACAGATGCATCCGGACGACGAGGACAAAACAGCCTTTTATACGTCCGAGGGAATATATTGTTACAAAAAGATGCCTTTTGGCTTAAAAAATGTCGGAGCCACATATCAGAGGTTGGTTGACAAAGCCTTCGGGAGACAAATAGAAAGAAATCTGGAAGCTTATGTAGATGACATGGTCATTAAAAGCAGAAGCGAAGAAGATATGCTCTTAGACATTGAAGAGACTTTCAAAACCCTCCGATCCATCAATATGAAGTTGAACCCCAAAAAGTGTTCTTTTGGGGTGGAGGAAGGTCAATTTTTGGGGCACATAATCACAAAGGAAGGATTTAGAGCAGATCCAGAGAAAATCAAAGACATTCAAGATATGAAGCCCCCGCAGGCTCTCAAAGAGGTCCAAAGCCTCAATGGCAAGCTCGCAGCCCTTCATCGCTTTTTATCCAAGTCAGCAGATAGATCTTTGCCTTTCTTTCATACGTTGAAGGGTTGTTTAGAAAAACAACATTTCAGATGGACGGAGGAAGCCCAAAAAGCTTTCACCGAGTTAAAAAATTACTTATGCCAACTGCCGACCATGACAGCTCCGGCTCCAGGGGAAACCCTCCAGATGTACTTGGCAGCCTCCGGTGAAACCATAAGTGCCGTATTGATAACAAACAGAAAGGGAGTCCAACAGCCGATATACTATGTTAGCAGAGTTTTGCAGGCTCCGGAAACAAGGTATCCAGATATTGAAAAGCTAACTCTTGCCTTAGTTCATGCAGCTAGGAGGCTCCGGCGATATTTCCAGGCACACCCTATCCAGGTCTTGACAGACAAGCCGATCAAGCAAGTCTTAACTAGGCCGGAGGTCTCTGGAAGATTAGCAAAATGGGCAATTGAACTCGGAGAGCACGAAATTGAATTCAAGCCTAGAAACTCAATCAAGGGGCAAATACTAGCAGACTTCCTTGCGGAGGTCCCGCTAGCAGAATCAAAAAGCAAAAGAAAGGCGGAAAGCAATGTGAAGCTGGAAGAGTCGGAGACGAATAGTGCTCCGGAGACATGGAAACTTTTCACCGACGGAGCCTCTAGTGCAGATGGCTCCGGAGCAGGTCTTATTTTAACAAGCCCAGAAGGTCGGGAATTTACTTATGCTTTACGATTCGAATTCAAGGCGTCAAACAATGACGCATAATACGAAGCACTATTAGCAGGCCTGCGAATCGCGAATCAAATGAAAGTGGATCACATCCATGTTTGTGTAGACTCTCAAATAGTAGCTTTTCAAGTAGATGGGACGTATGAAGCAAAGGAGCCAGCAATGAAGAAATACTTGGAAAAAGTGAGGCAGATAAGGCAAAAATTTAAGAGCTTCCGGATACAAAATGTGAGTCGGAGCCGCAACAAAATAGCAGATGCTCTGAGCAAGCTAGCCTCCACCTCTTTCGCTCATCTAACTAAAGAAGTTCTCGTCGAAACGTTGCAAAAAAGCTCTATTGAAGAAGAGATTGTTGTGGCACCTGTGGAAGAAGAAGGACAAACTTGGATGACACCAATTATAGAGTACTTGACAAGTGGACTGCTGCCTGCAGACAAAGAAGAGGCAAGGAAGATCCGAATTAAAGCTCCACAATACACCCTCCGAGATGAAGGCCTCTACAGAAAATCTTACTTGGGACCACTGTTAAGATGCGGAGGCCCAAATCAAGCAAAGGCAATTATTCAAGAAATACACCAAGGATGATGCGGAGCCCACGCTGGACCTAGAATGGTGGTGGCCAAAATCACCAAGATGGGGTACTACTGGTCGTCCATGCACAACGATACTTTGAAAGAAATTCAAGCTTGTGATTCATGTCAAGTTCATGCTACAGTTCCGAAGGCTCCCAAAAACGAGCTCATCCCAGTAACAGCAGCGTGCCTTTCTCTAAATGGGGCATTGACATCGTCGGACCTTTCCCACAGGCTCCGGGACGTATCAAATTTCTGGTCGTAGCTGTTGATTATTTCACAAAGTGGGTCGAAGCCAAACCTTTGGCCACCATTTCAGGAAAGCAGATGGAAAAATTTGTATGGGAGCAGGTCGTGACAAGATTCGAAATCCCACAAGTCATAGTCAGCGATAATGGGAAACAATTCAGTCAAGGAATTTTCCCTTAATTTTGTAATTTGGAAATTCAACAAAGATTCACATCCGTAGCCCATCCGCAGGCTAACAGACAAGTAGAAGCAATGAACAAACAGTTTGTGCAAGGGATCAAGACAAGATTGGGAAGATGCCAGAATGGATGGCTAGATGAGCTCCATCAAGTACTATGGGCTTTGCGAACAACTCCAAAAACAAGTAATGGAGAAACGCCATTCAGCCTCGTGTACGGCTCCGAAGCCATGATTCCAGCCGAAGCCAGTGTACCAACTATCCGCAGGTTTAATACAGAGGATGAAAACGAAGAACAACTCTGACAGAATTTAGAACTGCTTGAAGAAAGAAGAGAAGTAGCCTCCATCAGAGAGGCATCATACAAAAAACAGATGAAGAAGTATTATGACCAAAGGGTCAAGAAAGAAGCCTTTTTTACACTTGGTGGCGTGAAGCTAATAAATACTTCACACCATTAGGGAACCGCCAACAAGTATAAACCACTCATTATCATTTTCCTAAACAAGATTAACCCCTATTAATTTAAGAGCAACTTCGAGCCGGGCCTCTTCTGGATGGTAAACCAATCCCCATCGGCTCCCAAACAATAAAACTTACGAAAATTACCCACCGTAGGCTCCGCATTGCGAGCACGGCAAGCGGCTTCGAACATGGTTATTCGAAGGGCTCCGAAAGGGGTCAGTTGAGAGATATGGCATTTAAAGTGTTTAAGAACCTCAAGGAAAAAGGTAGTGAACGGCAAGCAGACGTTTGCAATTTCGAACATGGCCATGTACAACACCACTTTTCCTGCCGGAACCATCCTCGCATTGTCGGAGGGGCGCGGAACAGTATAATGGTAGCCTAAGGGAAACCTATGGTCGGACAAAAATTGAACTAGCTCCTCCTTCGAAACGCTACAAAAACTAATACACAGATCCTTCCTATTACCCATAATAAAAGTACAAAAGCGGAAACTAAAACACCCACCTGCGGAGGATCACAACAAAAGCGGAAGACAGAAGATACAGAGGCTACGGAAGCTACGGATTTGAGAGAAAAGTTGGCGCAATTTTGAGAGAAAAAGGGAAAACGTAAGAAGTGAATGGAAAGAGTGAGTATTTATAGGGAGAAGGAGACGCAACTGTTCATACGATGAGACGTGTCGAAGCAGAATAGCGTAAGGATCGAGCACGTGTTTTCCACTAACTCTTCAGTTGCCAACATTTATGACAGTCGTTTTCGAGTATAAAACGTGTCCCCCACTAACGATACCATAATGAGAATAAAACAAAAGTAAAGTGACATAATCAAAAATTTTGTTCTTCTTCCTTTTTATTTCATTTTTAGGGGGGAAAGAGTGTATGATAATACACGGCAGGCTACGGATTACAGCCTCCGGACTAGGGGTGGGAATCGAGCCGAGTTGTTCACGAGCTGCTCGAGCTCGAACTCGTTTAAACCGAGTTCGAGTTTAACTATATCGAGTTTGAGTCGAACCCGAACCAAAAAACGAGCTCGATTAGTTAGACGAGCCGAGCTTTAAAAGAAAAAATTGGGCTCGGCTCGCTCGAAAGATCGTTTACTTTTTCGATCCGAACGAGATGAACGAGCTTTACGAACTACTCGACTAGTCGAGCTACTCGAGCCTTGCTATACATGTTAAAAATATCACTTATATGTTACTAAGGAGACTTGAACCCATGACCTCCAAGTTTAATGGATGACACTTTAACCACTAAGAACAACCATCTTTTTATTATTATCTTTGCATATATTTTATATAAAGGATCAAACCTTTAAGTCTTTAACCATTACTATCCATTTCGCTTATGTATTACTTAAATAAAAAAAATCGAGACTTAATACTTTAATAGTGTATCAAACTTAATATTTTTCCAATTTATTTCAACTTCCAAGTAATGTGATATGTGTCGCTTGCTCTTAACATATTAACTTTTTTTAACTTATTATTTTGATAACTAATACATATTCTTTAAAAAAATGTAAATATAATATGTTTTATCTAAATCTTTTTTATATATATTTAAAATAACATCTTATTATTCATTTTAATTTTTATGAGATCGATAACTTGTTTTAGGATAAATGCAAAAATACAAACAAACTTTTCATCATATTACCATGAATAAAAACGATCTATCAAAATTATGATTATATATATATATATATGTATATATATATGTCTGTGTATAGAGTTAAATTGTCCAAAGGTTGGCCTATAATGATAACATATTACTACATGTATGCTGTGAATAACTTTATTTCAATAGTGATCATTTTAATAGATCATTTTTATTCATAGTAATGTGATCAAAGTTTTGATTATACACGATTAAGGATCGATAAATGTTTAATGGTAACATATTTGATAACTAATACATATTAGGTATCCTTTAGTACTAAAACGAAGATCATATAGTTGATTTTGTCCAAAGTTCTTTCTATAAGGATAACATATAACTATATGTATAAAGTAACTAACTTTATTTCAATATTGGTCATTTTAATAGACTGTTTCTATTCATAGTAATGTGATCAAAGTTCTGAGTATACACGAATGAGGATCGATAAATGTTTAATGGTAACATATTTGATAACTAATACATATTAGGTATCCTTTAGTACTAAAACGAAGATCATATAGTTGATTTTGTCCAAAGTTCTTTCTATAAGGATAACATATAACTATATGTATAAAGTAACTAACTTTATTTCAATATTGGTCATTTTAATAGACTGTTTCTATTCATAGTAATGTGATCAAAGTTCTGAGTATACACGAATGAGGATCGATAAATGTTTAATGGTAACATGTACCGCTCTATAACACGAGCTAATCGAGCTCGAGCTCCTAAACATGGAAACGAAACTCGAACTAAGTTAATCCTACAAGTATACAAATAACTATACGAGCTTCGAGCTCGAGCTCGAGCTCGAACACTAATGAGTCGAGTCGAGCTCGAGCTCGATTCGAGTAATAAATAAACAAACAAGCCTAAATATCCTGAAACTCGACTCGACTCGACTCGTTCCCACCCCTACTCCGGACCTACTCGCGACCCCCAGACAATAAATAAAAAAAGTAATCACAATTCTCGAAGCACACTTAGCTTTACCCTACCATCACGCAAGAACATAATGCTAGGCTGGGGGGCTTGATGACGTACCATCCTTGACCCTCCGGTTTAACCTTTGACCCTCCGGATTACATGTGCTAATGACAAACCGAAGCCTTCATTAAGGCTTAGGTCGGAACGTAAGAACATTAAGCTAAGCCAACAGGCTCCGCCGGTTGGCCAGAAAGGTTGCGGTCAGCCCACAGACAAATAGTACAAATAAGAACGTGCACTAGTACGTACAACCCGTACTTGTACCTTTAAATCAGAAGCCGTTGCACGTCTGTCCAAGCTATAACAGCTGTCCGTTAACGTTACTGTTACCGTTAACCTCCAGCTTCTGGATCCTTCCCAAGAGGCCTATAAATACCTCTCAAAGGATTCACCTAAAACCCTAATGAAAAACACACACAAACACTCAGATTTTACACTTGGTGGCGTGAAGCTAATAAATACTTCACACCATTAGGGAACCGCCAACAAGTATAAACCACTCATTATCATTTTCCTAAACAAGATTAACCCCTATTAATTTAAGAGTAACTTTACCCTTAAACAATATGCATTAATCTTTACGAGAGAAAGGTGGCGGTGATGGAGGTGATGGCGGGGTGGTGATGTAATGACGGTTGCGGCGGTGGCGGTGATGGGGTGATCTACCTGACGGGCTCCGCCCTTAGCCTTACGGGCTCCGCACTCGGATTTAAAATTCGTCGAAAGTATATCGAATGACCTCTCTAATGAAAGAGCATGAAATTTTAAGAACACCCATATAATTTTTATAATTTATCGATGTACGTTTTGAGATAAAAGATTTTGAATGAATTAGAAGAATAAAATGATTTATGAATGAGAGAGAAAAAAATGAGTGGTTGAGATTTGAGGAGAGAGAAGGGGTATTATAGTTATTATAGATAAATATAGAATAAATAGGAGGACATTTTGGGGTAAATGTTGAAACTTAAAAGTTAGACATGGACTATTTACTTTATAATATAGTACGAGAGAAAGTATCCGCGCGTTGCGGCGGTGAGATGGTGGGGGTGATAGGTCATAGAGTGTGATAGGTCATAGAGTGTGATAGCCAAATGTCTTAGCCGTACGGGCTCCGCCCTCGGATTTAAAAATTCGTCGAAAGTATATCAAATGACATCTCTAATGAAAGAGCATTGAATTTTAAGAACATCCATATAATTTTTATAATTTATTGATGTACGGTTTTGAAGATAAAAGATTTTAAATGAATTAGATGAATAAAATGATTTATGAATGAGAGAGAAAAAAATGAGTGGTTGAGATTTGAGGAGAGAGAAAAAAATGAGTGGTTGAGATTTCTCTAAGGGTATTATGTATAAGTGACAGGGATATTTTGAGGTTTTCAACTACTTAAAGTTGAAAAAATGGAGAGAGTAAATGCTTTTTATAATGTAGTAGAGATAGATATTTCATCCTATTATATGACTTAAGTGATCCAAAATGACTTAAAAAGTCTTAAATGCCCTTAATGAGTTAGTTTTCCAAGTTTAGTTCAATTTTCAATAAAGAAAAACTAGCTTTAATACAAAATATAATTAATCCTTTTCAATTCTTGCCATTTTCACCAAATTTTTTCTTACCAAAACTTTCTACATATGCCCCAAGAAGCTTGAATCTTTTATAAACATGTATAATTATACGTATATAATTTCGACAAAGTTTAATCTAATCGGTCATGCTGAAAGAGTTGGTGGGCTTTTACTTATTACGTTCTTGATCAAATTTGCTAACATTTTTGTAGAAAACTAAATAATCCAGCGTTTAGAAAATGAAATTTTTAATGCTTTAATCATCCAAACTGGTGGGTGGTGATAATGTGATTCTTAATTGCCAAAACAGTCACTTCTCCGATTTTGATCGCAACGTGTCTCAACGCTAATCACGAAAAAATGATAGTAAGATCCATGTGTGTAACAAATCATTCTGTCATGTGAATTGACTTTCTTTCGAGTATGGGAGATAAATCTGGAAAAGAAGGTAAAGTTTAGGAAAGAAGATAAGGTTTTCAATTTGAAAAAAAAAAGTCTTGTATATTTTGGTTTAATAGATTATATTCAATATAAATTAAATAAATATCAGAAGAAAAAAATGGTCAAGGATAATATAGTCATTTAAAATCAATCATGCATATAATAGATAGAAACCGAAAGATGAATGCATACAATAAAAGATTTGAAAGATGAATGCATACAATAAGAAATGAATGTAAGGTCAATGCATTTTCAATCTATTAACCCTAAAACTTTCACCAAACAAAACACCTTATTTACAAATCAAAACTAAGAAAAACAATTCAACTTGACTTTCCATTAGTACGAAAAACATATCCCGGTAAAGGAGTAGGCAACTCATTTAACAAATTCCCATCTTTATCGTAATAAATAACCCCCGAGAAATCCAAAGGTTGACATTTATCTCCCATAAGAATCTCCTTCCGCCACAACTCGTCGGTTTTTCCTTTTCGTCTACATAGTTTCATAGTTTTATCGTTTATTGACGTGGCAAGTTTCTTTGGTGTACGTAGGCTAAATTTCGGCCCGTTTTCCAACTTTTTTGTAGTTGTGATTGTGTGTTTTGCACAAAGGAGTAACATGCTTGTTATAGATTGAAGAAAATAGGTGGTTCTACGTTTTGGTTTCAATTCTTTTGTGTTCATGTTGTATGTATGATGCTTGTAATTTTTGGAGGGTTGTATTGTATTGTTGTATGTATATAAAGGGAAGAGAATGATGAAGGTTATTAAATAAGGCCTGACTTGCCCGTTTCTTCTACATTCCTTTTGTTATGTATGAGAAAGATATAGTATGCTTTTTAGTTTCCTCTTTGATGTCAAAATTACCATGTTTAAAGATTTGTAAACTTGCAATTAATAATTTTTCTATATATATATATACCGTAAAAGAATTTAATTGTGGGACTCGTTACTACTATTTATTGCGCAATACGCAACACAAAAGGTATGTAATAAAATAATATGGTAAGTATTTTAAAAAAAATTTAAGGTAAGTAATAATAAAAAAAAAGTAATATGTAAATTAGTAAAGTACTGTTAAGAGACATTTTCCACATCAGTTGACTTGTGTGATATTTATGATTAATGCCGAACCTAAGTTAAAAAAAAAATTGTTACTTATTCTTGATTACGATATAAATTCATAAATAGAAGTTTATGATAAACATCTGGTTATGAAAATAGTAGTGTCATTATATTTAAATGTTAAACATTAATGATAAATTTCTCTATTGTGGGCTCATGAAATAGATTTATGTCAATTGTGAATTGGACAAAGCACATTATAACTCATATGGGCTGAAAACCGCAAACAGCCCACTGAAAAGTCCTGATGCGTTGCACATTTGATTTTACAAACTTAATTTCAAATGTTTGGCTCAATCATGAAACATCCTATACTCGAACTTCGGTATACAATCTTTATTTATTTGTATATATTACCAAACATGTCTTCAAAGTATTGTATGTTATAACATCCTAAACCGCATTTGGTGATATACGGCTTGAAAAAAAACAATGTACGTATAATTGAAAGTTTTCTAGAATTTCAAGTTCTTTCTATTTTATTTCCATTCATTAACACTGTATTGTTAAGATTTTTTTAATGAAGAAAGGAAAGAATTGGGAAGAGAAAATTTGTAAAATGCATTCTTAAGATTTTTTAAAAGGTGGAAAGGAGAGGAGAGGGGAGAAAAATGAGGGGAAGTTACAGCATAAATTGTTTCAACATTTTTCCTCTCAAAATTGGGCTGATTTGTTCCCTCCCCTTTCCTTTCCTTTCTTCATTAACAAAAACTAAAGAATAGAGTGTAAGGGTCTAAGTTCTGAAGCCAGTTTGGAGATGACCTTTTGGCTAGAAGTTTTCAAGTTGCCCAACAACAAACACATTGTAATTTTAAGTTTCATCATATTTTGTGTCTTATAATAATATTGACATCAAATGGTAAATGGTAAATGTTATTTTCTTCCACATTTTCATTCCATATTAAAATATCCATCATCCAAGCCACCTGATTCGGATCTTCATCCTCACTTTATCCATCATCCAACCACCCAACCTACCACGCCTCCTGATAAATCGGACCAACCCACTGTCCAAGTCAACCAACCGCTACACCCGGTAACTCCTTCGAGGTTCGCTCAAACTTACACCCGAAACCGAAACCGTCCACCACAACCTCCCAATCCCACCACCGTCCAGGCCCCTGTCATACCACCTACATCCCCCGTCCACTCTCCTGTTCCCTCTCCGCCACCTTCACCCACACCACCGGCTAGTGTTCATCCCATGCAGACACGAAGCAAAACTGGCCATTCCAAACCAAAACAACCCTTTAGTTTACATACCTCTACCACTGTCACTCCCTTGCCTAAAAACCTAACCGAAGCTCTTAATAGTCCCGTTTGGAACCATGCTATGACTGATGAGTTTAAAGCTCTTTATGATAATAAGACGTGGGAGTTAGTTCCTCGTTCTCCAGGTATGAATATTATTCGTTGATGTATGTGGATTTACAAGAAGAAACTGAAATCCGACGGGACTCTTGAGCGGTACAAAGCTCGTTTAGTGGGAAATGGTAGAACACAACATGTGGGCATTGACTGTTTAGACACTTTTAGTTCGGTCGTCAAGCCGGCTACTATCCGGACAGTTCTTTCTTTAGCACTTAATCGCAGTTGGGATATTACTCAACTTGATGTTAAGAACGCGTTTCTCCATGGGCACTTGTCAGAAACTGTTTTTATGCATCAACCCCCCCGGTTTTCGGGATGCTCGCTTTCCGGATCATGTTTGTCGGCTGCGTAAATCGTTGTACGGCCTAAAACAGGCACCACAGGCTTGGTACCAGCGCTTTACCGACTATGTCACACGGTTGGGTTTTCATCACAGTTCCAGTGATCATTCACTGTTTATTTACAGGCGTGGTACCGATACTGCTTACATTCTCTTATATGTTGATGACATTATTATGGTTACTTCGTCAGGTCAGCTAAAGCAACATTTTATGTCTCATTTATCAGCTGAGTTTGCCATGAAGGATCTGGGTCCTCTCAGTTATTTTTTGGGTTCTGTCACCCGCTCTTCTAATGGGTTATTCTTGTCTCAAAGCCGTTATGCCTCTGACATTCTCCAACGGGCTATGATGCAAGATTGTAACCCTGTTTCTACTCCTGTTGACACTGCGGGCAAACTTGGTGCTCAAGCCGGTGTTCCCTTTGATGATCCTACATTGTATCGTAGTTTGGCCGGTGCTCTTCAGTATCTGACATTTACTCGCCCAGATATCTCGTATGCCGTTCAGCAGGTGTGCATGCACATGCATGCTCCTCATACTGATCACTTTCTTGCATTAAAACGCATCTTGCGTTATGTCAAAGGGACTCTTGATATGGGTATATGGATGCGGCCATCTTCTTTGTCTACACTTGTTGCATACACTGATGTTGACTGGGCTGGTTGCCCTGACACTAGGCGCTCTACATCCGGGTATATTGTGTTTTTCTGGGGGACAATCTTCTTTCTTGGTCCTCTAAACGCCAGTCAGTTGTTTCCCGATCTAGTGCTGAGGCAGAATATCAGGGCATTGCAAATGTTGTTTCCGAGTTATGTTTGATTCACAATTTATTGCTCGAGCGTGGTTGTCCTCTTCGTCGAGCCTCTTTGGTGTATACCGATAATGTTAGTGCCATTTATCTTTCTGAGAATCCGGTCCAATATCAACGCACTAAGCATATCAAGATTGATATTCACTTCGTTCGAGAGAAAGTTCAACATGGTCAAGTTCGTGTTCTCCATGTTCCGTCCCGGCATAACTTCTCTGACATCTTTACCAAAGGGCTCCCACGTGTTTTATTAATTGATTTTCGGTCCAGTCTTAGTCTTCGGAATCCTTCGCCTTAGACTGCGGGGGTATATTAGACCGTGCATATTGTATATTGTGTTAGTTTAGATTATGTAATAATTCAAGGTAGTCGAATGTAATTTGTGATTCTATAAATTAATATCAATGAGAAGGGAAAACCCCAAGGAATTCATTATCATCTTAAGGAACATATCAGAACATGAGACAAAAGTATAAGCGCGTATATCTCATAAACGCGCATCTAACAAGCTAGAGCACTATAACATTAACCGATAAGCAGGAGAAAACTTTGTGATTATGAAGAGTAATCATGTGTTAATTTCCACATTTTGGTGTGTGGTGTTGTATGAATTTGAAAAAGAAGTGACCCATATGGTACTTGAATGCAAACTAATTAAACCGAACTTTGTCCAATATTTTCACTCCAGAACACTATACCAACCAGACCAGTTAATGTTCATTGTTTTCTTCTTCTCCTTGATCTCCATATAATTGCAGATGGATCTGGACATACTTGATATGGGATTTTGGGTGGAGGAACTTCAGGTACACTGCAAGAATCATAATATATCATTATGACCAAAACATGAAAAGAAAATATAAAAATGATGATAATTTGTATTATGTATATATAAAAATGGACATTGGTTCGTTGTTTTTTAATAAACGGTCAGACTAGCTAATAGCTGAAAACTGTAACTACGACGGTGGAACCCTCAAACTTTATGTTAATAACCATAATTGATCGATACTATAGCCTACAAGCTTGTTGGTTGGTTTGATTACAAAATGATTTCAAAAAATCAGGTTGATTTCTTTACTGAACAAGCTAGTTTGGATCAAGTGTAAAACTCCTTCTCTTCAAAAAGTTGTCATTTTTTACACAAAGATAACGAGTTTTTAGGGACAAGTACTTTTAAATAGTGTCTTTGTTTACCTGGTTTGCCTCTAAGGGGCAATTCAAGATATTATTTGTAAATAAGTGGATATGGATAGTCATTTACCCAAGCATAATTATTGAAGGAAAATAGTTCTAAAAAGAAGCAGAGATCCACTTTTTTATTGCTATGTCTCCTTTTTTAGTTCCCAAAGGCTACTATTTTGATCAAAGTAAATGTAGCTAGGTTCAATCAAAGCCAAGTAAAGAGGGAAATCACGAGCATTACGATGATGCATAGCTTTCATCAAAGTTCAACATGATAAATTATATAAGGCCAGTTATAATAGATTACACACGATTGTAGTCGAGATTTGTCAAAAATTTTGGAAGCCCTTTGCGTGTATCAGATTAGGGTGTTAAAATAACTGATGACAGTCAAAAGTGGTGTATGAGCCTAATAATATTCAATAACCCAACTGAATTCATATCTAATTTGTATATGTATATAATAATTTTGGAGGCCTTGTGCGGTTGCACAACTCACACACCCTCATCAACGACCCTGTGATCACTTAGTCTTGAATATCAACTATCGTTGATTGAAACTTGAAAGCGATGATGATGATTGCAAATTTCCTAAACTAGTGAACCTATAGCGATGGCCCATTTCTTCAAAGGGCTCACTTCACCCATTTGTGATCCCAAAACTATGGATAGTCATATACTCATCTCTAACACTTTTAAATTACAACTTAAAGCTATGAAAGAAGATATTGAAGTTTCAACTTAATTTCTATGTGACTCAAACTTATATCTATACACCAGTAGATATTAACTTATTGCGATTTCTTTTTGGTACTAAACATCCATGGAACATATCATTGGTTAACATTGACAAAGATTGATCGACACAACTTATACGTATCCACCTATTTGTTTGTCATATAATTATCAAGTCATTAAGAGCCGACACATACATGTAACACAACTGGTCCAGTTAGAGTTGTTGATAATGATACATAAACAACTTATGAATGAAAAATGAAAATGTCCTTGCTTCATAAGTGATAATATATAATAAAAAGTACAAATTTGGGCTGGGTACGTCTTATAACAAAAAGGTAACATTAAATTAGATGTAGTACTAATTTGGGCTGGGTACGTCTTATAACAAAAAGGTAACATTAACTTAGTTACATACAACAAATAAAAAAAATTATATTGCATAGTATAGAAATATAACCATTTAGTAGTATAGTTCGGTAAACTAACTGTTCTTATAATATATATATACATAGATTCTTATTATATACACCTAACCTATTTTTTATGTCATCTTAATTTCAAGTCATGAAGAGCAGCAACCTATATGTACGCAACTGGTCCAATTAGAGGTTATTGATACATGACAACTTATAAATGACATACAATATACTACAATTAGTACTAGTTTGGACTTGGTCTTAAAAGAAATAGGTAATCAGGTCCTGCGGAGAGGCAAACCCGAGCTTTTCAAAAAAAGGACCAATTTTTTTGTTTTATAATATTAGTCATCAATAATATAATTTTTGTTTATATATTTAAATTCGTTTGATACTAACAACTATGGTTAGGACTAATGAGCCTATTCTGAACCCATACAACAAAATTTAGTTACACGGGACAAAAAGGAATTGAAGCATTACATTGTAGAGTGTATAACCGTATAAAGTAAGGTCGTTGTGCGTTACTATATATTCTGATGTATATATCGTCTAACTGTATGGAATTTGTCAGCATAAGAAAGTTGGAAAGTAGTAAGAAAATGTACCTCAATGTGGAAATATCAATCTGAGAAAAGTCCATACTAGTTGAGCTATCTGACAATGTGGGTCTACTTCTCAATGTTAGTGGTGAAGTAGGTTGTTTGATGGCCAGAACTTTGCAATTAAAGTTGTGTGAAATGTTCTTGTGGGCCATTGCTAACCTATCATACCAAAACAAGTAGATAAAGATCACTACACGTATATTGGTACCAAAAATGTGTTGTTTTCTTAGTATAACTTTCAAAAATAATTAAACTTGTACTTTGCTAATCTGTTACGAATGGTTTAGAGTCGATATCAATATGGATATCGATATATAGAAGCTAGGTAGTGTTTGAGTAAGTCAAAAAGATATGTTTGTTTTGAAGTACATGTGAATGATAATAAAGAATGGAATTAAAGAAGAGAATGGAATAGAAAAAAGATAGACGGTCAATTATTACCAAAAAAAATCCCAAATAATAATAAAACATCTATTCTATAAATGAAAACTACAATAAAATCCAATATCATCACTCCCGTCGAAATTTTGAGTACCCCACCATTAGCTTTGATATTCCAAGACTCCTCTAAATAGCCATGAACAAATTTTCTTTTTCTTTACCCAAATTAAAAGTGAAGAAACTAATTTATTAAAACAATACTCAAGGTTTGGTAGGTTTTGAAGGAGGAGATCGGGACAGAGTAGCAGTGGTGGTGGTTCATGACGAGGGTTCCTGGTGATGACCGAAAGTGGATGGGCTGAAGGTGGCAGTGGTTGCCGGCCTGGTGATGGTGGTTTATGGTGGTGATCGGAAGTGTTGTCCGGCGGTGGTGGTCATGTCATGTGGGTTTCAATGGTGGAGACCCAGAAGTGGAGGGTGATGGTGGTTTCTGGTGGTGACCGGCGGTGAGTGTCTGGTGGTGGTGGGGGTTTCAATGGTGGAGATCCAGAAGTGGAGGGTGATGGACTGATGGTGGTGGGGTGGACTAGTTTCATTCACATGAGAATCCTCTTAAGCTTGATTTCACCATTCTCACCTTTCCTCAGGTTTTTTGAAGGAATGAAAAAGTGGGAAAGAGAATGATAAAATGATTCTCTATTTCCATTTTTATGCATCACAAACAAGGGAATTTTTCCCTTTCCCTTTCACCCATTCTCTTTCCATCCTACCAAACACCCCCTTAATGTGTACCGATTGACTTAACAACAAAAAAAAGTCACATGTATATTGACTTTCCGTGTTGATTTATAATATTATCTTTTATGCATTGTTTTTTTTTTTAACAACGAATTAGTAGTTAGCATTCGAGACAACACAGTAAAATCTAATTGGCATCACTGTTTATTATTTAGGACATAAGACAAACAATAATACTGTCTAATTTATACAGACAAATTTATCAGCACAAACACTTTTACCAGACAAGATTTGATGAATGAATAAGAAAACGAAACAATTTGTTAAGATAGAATTTAATTTCGAGCTGTCTATCACCAAACGATGATGTTATAAATTGGGACCATTTAATCTATCTAAAATATTAATTGTGCAACCATAACTTTGCTTTTCATAATATCATCATTCATACCAAGTTTATTTATTTGGCATCTTTTCTATAAGTGCAAAAAAACAAATGTATATATACATTCTATAATAAGGACATATGATATGAAAAATATACATGCAAGATAAAGGGTCAAATTGACACTTATTAGAAACAACTTATATTTGCAAAGTCCTTTTTTCATAACAATAATTATTTCTAATAATTAAACAATTGGACAGAAAATCCTTGCACACTATATCTATATACATGTGTAAACTGTCTGTACCAGTATACCACCACTATGCACCCATGACCTATTGTTTGTCTTTGTTTTTTGCCACACAAACATTTACATGATCATATATACAAACATAAAACATAAAACAAATTCCTAAGTATAAAAATATAAATGATTTATAGAAGATGGTGCAAATGTATAAACAATACTACATTAATCATAGAATCATATATACAAACATAAAACATAAAACAAATTCCTAAGTATAAAAATATAAATGATTTATAGAAGATGGTGCAAATGTATAAACAATACTACATTAATCATAGAATCTATATTTTTTTATCATCCATGTGTAAACATCTCTATGACAAGATTTAGACACGAAATCAATCAATCTTAGTTTTAATTAGTTTTGACAAACTTGGTTTATGTGTTACTAAAAGCCATCTTAATTTGTCTTACTTTGCCATCTATTTGTTTCCTCTACTTTATTTTTTATAATGTGATATATTAAACTAATGAAAAGGAAGAAACAAACTTTGTTTCTTGTGTTACTAGAAGACATATTAATTTGTCATACTTACCATCTATTTATATACACTCATATTTTTAATGCGAGTCATTAAACTAATGAAAAGGGAAGAAAGAAAACAAAAATAATAAAACTCCATAGTCGGTGATAAAGCAGATATCAATGGCATTGACTAAACAACCATCTTTAGACAATTAAAAAGATGCAATTCAAGTTAAATTTTACATTCAATTGAATGATCTCAATTCATAAAATAAAAACTTTCTATTAAGCCTGGCTGACCTGTTTTAGCCGACTAATCTTAAAACACGCATTTGCTTTAATAATAGTCTGGAGTTGTCGCTTGTAAACCTTTAAGTAGAACCACGAAGCAGCTTTTCTACCTTGGTAGATGTAAGGTCGAAAGGTTTGCCTACATCATAACCTCTCACATACATCATCGAAGTATTGAGGCTCTAAGTATTCTTAACCCTTAAAAGGCCAAATTTTAATCCGAACTTGGAATTTCTAAGTATTTTTAACCCTTGAAAGGCCAAACTTTTACCACTAGGCAATTACCATCCAACATATACAAATTTTAAATTATATAAATCAATATAATATATGAAAATGAAAATTTACCTGTAGAGAAAACTTTGATCATGTAAACCAACTACCAAAGTTGAAGCCCCAATCTGCCTAACCAAATCCGTCATCCTTCCACCATCTTCATCACCTTCCGTCACAACAATATCTATCTTCGTCTGTTTTCATAAAAAAAAAAAACCAAATTAACGATTTTGATCAAATAAAAACAATCTTTCATCTCTCTTGTGAGGTACTCAACAACAACGTTAAAACATTCTCATCATTGAAAGATATGATTTAGATAGTCGTACCTCTAATTGATGTAATATGGAGTGTATATATATATATAATACGCATTACGGCATTAGCTTAGGTAATTAGATTATATATATATATATATATAATACGCATTACGGCATTAGCTTAGGTAATTAGATTATTAGAGGAATAAATTGTAATCAATAAACAACTAATTAAGAACGATACGAATATTGATCAAATGATTTAACTTACATTAGGAAAACTCTGAAGACATGTATCCTTAAACGAAAGTGCCAAATGAAAACCTTTCAACCTTAACAATCGAGTTTTCTTTTTGTTACGTGATTTGCTACCGGTTGTTGAACTCACATGAAAAACATGAAGTAGAGTCACTAAATCCCCGTAACGAAGAACGTTATGAAGTGCCCATAAAAGAGCTGTTCTTGCAACTTCAACATCTTCTACAACCACAACTATTTTCCTAACTTCCATTTCTTCCATATATATAACTCTAGTCAGTGGCGAAACTTGAGATGAAAAGTAAGGAGGCAGAAAGTCAAGGGACCCAGAAATAACATAAAGAAAAATATAGATTTTGTGAAATCATTCACTCTAGTACTTTTTAAAATGCTTTGTACAAAGGTTTCTTGAAATCCTTATTAGATTGGTTGAAACTAATTAATTTGATGTTTGATACATAGAAATTTGTAGTGATTATATGGGTTTGTGGCAAGGAATTTGGCCGGAGCATCGGGGAGGTCTTATGGGGTGGGTTGTCTTTATTATATGTGGTCTAAAATATAAAGAGGTCTTTGTTTTTAAAAGTATGGTGGCATATGCACGGAAAAACATCTGGATTATTCATATATGATGATATTATGATTGGAGTAAAATATTATTTAGAAAATTCACTAGTTATTATAGCCACGCGTTATCGTTATATGTTTTTTATACGATAAAGTTTTGGACCCAAATTTATGTCGAATATTTGAACCCAAAATTTAAAAAAGACAACTAAACATTTAGCAATAACAATAAAAAAAAATTGTAAACAAATAATCAGATGTATAAAAACATAAACAATAACTATATTAATACTTTAAATGTTACATGAACGTAAGACGCAACGATGATGAACGGATAAAAATAATCAAAAACCAGATGTTTAAAAGTAAAACCGTAATTGTGTGAAAGTTGATTGATGAAAACATGAGAGTCCAAAAATTTAGTGTCAAAAAAATGAAAAAGAAAACTTTGATGTGGGAACTTAAAAGAAAATAATAACTATATTAATGTTTTAAATGTAACATGAACGTAAGACATAACGATGATAAAAGTTATATAACCGTAACATGTGAAAGTTATTTGATGAAAACATGAGGACCTAAAAATTTTAGTGTCAACAAAATGAAAATGAAAACTTTGATGTGGGGTAAAAGTTAAAAGATAAAACTTTAGGGGGTATTGATAAAAATTAGTATGTGTTATAAGAACATGTACATTTCATGCTTAAAGACTTGTACATTTCACATTACTTTTAAGTATATATATATATATAATTGATTGATGCAAATTTTTTATGCATTTTTCTTTTTACTCTCGATCACTTTTAAAATGAGTTGATATTTGTATCATTATTTTTAATCAATGTATCACAATGTACAAATTTCACAGCTCATTATACAAGTCATGAATGCATAAATGTGGTACATTAATTAAAAGTGGTGGTATAAATATCACCATCCTTTAAATATGATAGTGATATTCTAATTTATGATAAATCTTTCACAATATATCATAACGTATATATATCATGCCACTGTTCAATGCATAGTAATAATAAAATATTAAAAGCTATGGTATTAGTATCATTGCCCATTATGTGTAACAATGGTGAAATTTACTGTATTAAGAAATCATACTATTTTTTTCAATTTATTTTGTTTAAAAAATTATCATTCGGTTAATTTTAGGTCGTTCATATCAAACAATTTTAGGCCTAGTATGTAAGACGTAAATTGAGCTAGATGAGCGATCATCGGTTAATTTTAGGTCGCTCATATCAAACAGTTTTAGGCCTAATATGTAGAAGGTAAATCGAGCTAAATGATCGATTATCACTTATCGATTATAAGGATAGAGCATTAGACGTTCATATTTTATTAAAAAGTTCCACATTATAGCTATACCCTCAACCAACTCATGCACATGCAGGGGCGACATTACATACAAGCTAGAGGTAGTCCGGGCTACGGGTCCGTGAAATCCACGTAGTGTAATTTTTTTAGAAAAATGGTGTATTTTTTATTAGTGCTATGAGTCAAATATATATGAGATACCGGTCGATGTAACTAACTCTAAACTTTTGAAAGATTTTCATAGCGATAAAACTATCAAAAGTGTATTTCACAATACAACTTATGAAAACGTGGATTTTCATACCGGTCAATAAAACTTATGAAAACGTATTTGTGCAACTAAATGAGTAACGGAAACTATCAAAAGTGTCAAAAACTTTTAAAAACGGTTGAAAATAGCCAAAATCGTAACAATCTAGTTGTTATTGTTACTTTACACCGATACAAGGTTAGTTATAAAAATTTTGTGCTACAGGTCACTTTAGATCTGGTTCCGCCACTGTGCAGGACAAAAATTTAGTGTTTTAAGTTATCATATTTTTTCTTATAAATTATAGTTATTTGAAAGTTTGTTACAAACGCGGGTAATCATGAGTAACAAATTGATTTTCATATTTTTTGGTAGACAATTTTCAAATTTTGAAAATCGAGATGTCTTTTACCATAATAACACATAGCATACATAAAGAGAGAAAATGAGAAAAGATAAGTAGTAAATAACATATCAAATATGTCATGATCATATAATCATATAAACTTAAAGAGAATTTTTTTTTGAAACGTACGTTTTTCAAGTTTTTGAATTTTTTTTATGAAAACGGGTAATCCGGTACTCCCAGATCCATTAACCAGATCCATCAACCATTGGTGCAATTTCATCACCAGATCCATCAACCATTGGTGCAATTTCATCGATGTATTCATCGCTTGTATAAGGTGCCTCATCACCAGATCCATCAACCATTGGTGCAATTTCATCATCTTCATCATGTTCATCGTCTTCATCGTCTTCATTGTCTTCATTGTCTTCATCATCGTCATTGTCTTCATGATCTTCGTTATCTTGTGACTGGTTACCCGGTTGAAAAAAACATTGACTTTGAGTCAAGTTTAACAACTGGTTTGTAAAAGTAGGCTCGAACTTCACTTCAAATTGCGCATCACCCAGATGATAAATCATTCCCAAAGTATTATCATCCGTAATTAAATTTCTAAAAGGAACACCCTTAAATTCATACCATAAATGTAATTGCAGTTTGAAGTCTTTTTTTTGAAACACCAAAACAACTGTAAGTGACATCACAAATTTCTGAATAAGTCATTACGTGAAAAAGAGGAAAACTTCTTTTTTTTTGATGAATCTGCATTTTGAAGGATCCCATTTGCGAATGATACACAATCATCCCATATTAACTGAACCATAATTGGGTTGAATGATGAAGATGCCATTTTTTTGGAAATATAGTTTATCAAAGTGTTTGAAATGTTATCTGAAAATATTTGTTGGAATACTTGTAACACCCCTAAGATTTTAAGGTAAAAGAAATTAACCCCTTTTATAGTTTTGACATTAAATTAATTTTCTAGTATTTTATTTTTGGAAATTGAGTTAATTTAGTTGGAACTTTAGCGGATAGCGGGTATTTTATTACCCAAAAAGTAAATGGGGCGTGGCATCCTCCATAGAGTGCCAGCCATCTTCTAGTTGTGTGTCACCATTCCACCCCCTAACTAACACTTCTTCTTCTTGAAACTTCATGCAATTCCATCCTATTCTTTCACAATCAAAGCAATTTCTCTCTAATTTAAGAACAATAATAATCACCAAAATAGTCTTCATTCAAGAAATTAAAGCTAGGGTTTGTGTGGAAGTGGTGGTGGTGGCCGATTTTCATAGAGAAAATTAGGAAAGAAGAATTTCCAAATTAAAGTCTTGAATTAGCTTATTATTATTGTGGTATTGATTTCCCCTAACTTAGCTTTTATCTTTCAAGTGGAATTAGGGTTCATGGATGAACCAAATTGGGGGTTTTGCTAGAAAATGAATTATGGTTAATTTTCCCCAATTCCTTAGTTAACCTAGTTGTCATTGAGTTGTATGTTGAGTTTGATTATGAAATGGATAAGTTCATGTGAAAATTTTAGTTAATGGGAAAAGATGAATTTTTGCTAGTTATTGAAATGTGGATGAAAATGGTAGGATGAACTACCTAATGTTGATGTTAAAGATGAAAGTAACTCAATGACAAATGGGTTGGGTTTTGGGTTTAGAAAGGCTAGTGATTGAGTATGGCAAGGTTAAGCTAGTCAAGTTGTGATTATAAGCTTATGCATTTTTATGATATGATTATAGGTTGAAGCTTGTTTGTGCTTAATCGTTTTAGCATTGTTGTTCTAGTTGCGGAGGAGGTGAGTATATTTGCATACTTTTATGTTATGTTGGTATCCATGTGTGGAAAGACCACCATGTTGAAGTTGATTATCCATGTGTGGAAAGACCACCATGTTGAAGTTGATTATCCATGTGTGGAAAGACCACCATGTTGAAGTTGTTTATCCATGTGTGGAAAGACCACCATGTTGAAGTGTTTATCCATGAGTGGAAAGACCACCATGTTGAAGTTGTTTATCCATGTGTGGAAAGACCACCATGTTGAAGTTGTTTATCCATGTGTGGAAAGACCACCATGTTGAAGTTGATTATCCATGTGTGGAAAGACCACCATGTCGAAGTTGTTAATCCATATATGTGTTTAGTGTGCAAGGTGAGCAAGTAAATGTGACATGATGATGTTATAGGTTTCTTGTGATAGTCCTTGTACTTTGCCCTCCTTCGTAATCGTAATTGTATGCAAGTATATTCACTAAGCCTTTGCTTATATTTTAGTTGTTTACCTTTTTAGGTAGTTCCGGGAGAAGGAACTAGTTGTTGATAAGCTTGAAGTTTTTGAAGTAAAGTTGTTGCAAGACTTGAAGGTATCTAGGTCATTCTTGTATGAATGGCAATCTTTTGGTTAGAGGCTTAGAAATCCCTCCTCTCATGGCTCTTGGTACATTTTGGTTTAAAAAGTATATTTTGTAAAAGTCTTGTAAATGTTCAAGTGTAGAGCTTTTGGAAAGATGTCTAGTGTATGTTGGATGAAAATGGTGTCAAAATGGGTAAATGACCCATTAATATTGAAAATGAGATTTGGAACAAGTTGATGTTGTAATTATGTTTAAAAATGTGTTTTTATAATTGTTGCCAATTCTGGATGGTGTTTTAAATGTTGGTCATGAGTTGAATGAATGAAAGTTTGGGTAAAAGTGTTAAAGGAAAAAGCTGGTTGCTGAATTTTGTTCAGGTCTGAGACCAGTGGAATCCCACTGCGGCGCAGTGGGAGGGTCTCAACCCCACTGCGGCGCAGTGGGAGTGTGTCACCCACTGCGGCGCAGTGGGAGTTGTCGAACCCACTGCGGCGCAGTGGGAGTGTGTCGAACCCACTGCGGCGCAGTGGGAGTGTGTCGAACCCACTGCGGCGCAGTGGGAGTGTGTCGAACCCACTGCGGCGCAGTGGGAGTGTGTCGAACCCACTGCGGCGCAGTGGGAGTGTGTCGAACCCACTGCGGCGCAGTGGGAGTTGTCGAACCCACTGCGGCGCAGTGGGAGTGTGTCGAACCCACTGCGGCGCAGTGGGAGTGTGTCGAACCCACTGCGGCGCAGTGGGAGTGTGTCGAACCCACTGCGGCGCAGTGGGAGTGTGTCGAACCCACTGCGGCGCAGTGGGAGTGTGTCGAACCCACTGCGGCGCAGTGGGAGTGTGTCGAACCCACTGCGGCGCAGTGGGAGTGTGTCGAACCCACTGCGGCGCAGTGGGAGTGTGTCGAACCCACTGCGGCGCAGTGGGAGTGTGTCGAACCCACTGCGGCGCAGTGGGAGTTGTCGAACCCACTGCGGCGCAGTGGAGTGAATCCCACTGCGGCGCAGTGGGAGTGTGTCGAACCCACTGCGGCGCAGTGGGTATCCTCTGTAAAAAAAAAATATATATATTCAGTTTTCGGTTTATCGAGTCTAGTCCTTTCAAGTTGAACGGCAAGTTGAATTTTCAATTGATCTCATTCCGGGGGCTAACCCCATTGCTAAAGCTCCTTACCGTTTGGCTCCAACAGAAATGCAAGAGATGATGAAGCAATTACAAGAATTACTTGATAAAGGTTTTATTCGACCTAGTAACTCTCCTTGGGGCGCACCGGTACTTTTCGTTAAGAAGAAGGATGGAAGCATGCGTATGTGTATTGACTATCGTGTCTCAACAAAGTCACCGTAAAGAACAAGTATCCTTTGCCTAGAATCGACGATTTATCCGATCAACTTCAAGGAGCATCATATTTCTCTAAAATTGATCTTCGTTCGGGTTACCATCAACTCAAGGTACGTGATGAAGATATTCCCAAAACTGCTTTCCGTACTCGTTATAGTCATTTCGAGTTTGTTGTCATGCCTTTTGGTCTCACTAATGCTCCCGCGGCTTTCATGGACCTCATGAATCGTGTTTGTCGTCCCATGCTTGACAAGTCCGTGATTGTTTTTATAATTGTTGCCAATTCTGGATGGTGTTTTAAATGTTGGTCATGAGTTGAATGAATGAAAGTTTGGGTAAAAGTGTTAAAGGAAAAAGCTGGTTGCTGAATTTTGTTCAGGTCTGAGACCAGTGGAATCCCACTGCGGCGCAGTGGGAGGGTCTCAACCCCACTGCGGCGCAGTGGGAGTGTGTCGAACCCACTGCGGCGCAGTGGGAGTTGTCAACCCACTGCGGCGCAGTGGGAAGTAGAATCCCACTGCGGCGCAGTGGGAGTGTGTCGAACCCACTGCGGCGCAGTGGGTATCCTCTGTAAAAAAAAAATATATATATTCAGTTTTCGGTTTATCGAGTCTAGTCCTTTCAAGTTGACGGCAAGTTGAATTTTCAATTGATCTCATTCCGGGGGCTAACCCCATTGCTAAAGCTCCTTACCGTTTGGCTCCAACAGAAATGCAAGAGATGATGAAGCAATTACAAGAATTACTTGATAAAGGTTTTATTCGACCTAGTAACTCTCCTTGGGGCGCACCGGTACTTTTCGTTAAGAAGAAGGATGGAAGCATGCGTATGTGTATTGACTATCGTGTCTCAACAAAGTCACCGTAAAGAACAAGTATCCTTTGCCTAGAATCGACGATTTATCCGATCAACTTCAAGGAGCATCATATTTCTCTAAAATTGATCTTCGTTCGGGTTACCATCAACTCAAGGTACGTGATGAAGATATTCCCAAAACTGCTTTCCGTACTCGTTATAGTCATTTCGAGTTTGTTGTCATGCCTTTTGGTCTCACTAATGCTCCCGCGGCTTTCATGGACCTCATGAATCGTGTTTGTCGTCCCATGCTTGACAAGTCCGTGATTGTTTTTATTGATGACATTCTCATTTATTCCAAAAGTTCTTCCGATCATGAAGTTCATTTAAGGGAGGTGTTGGAAATTTTACGCAAGGAGAAACTCTATGCCAAATTCTCCAAATGTGAGTTTTGGTTAAGAGAAGTGCAATTTCTTGGTCACGTTATTAATAGTGAAGGAATTATGGTGGATCCGGCTAAGATTAATGCGGCGATGAAGTGGGAGCAACCTAAGAATCCGTCGGAGATTAGGAGTTTCCTTGGTCTAGCGGGCTATTACCGTCGTTTCATCCAAGACTTTTCTAAAATAGCTTCCCCATTGACCAAGTTAACTCGCAAAAATATTAAGTTTGAATGGAAAAGCGAACAAGAGATGGCCTTTCAACAACTTCGAGAAAGGCTAAGTCAAGCACCGGTTCTTGTTTTACCGGATGGACTTGAAGATATGGTGGTGTATTGTGATGCATCATCTAATGGCCTAGGTTGTGTTCTTATGCAACGAGGCAAAGTCATTGCCTACGCTTCAAGGCAATTGAAAGAGCATGAAAAACGGTATCCTACACATGATTTGGAGTTAGCGGCGGTGGTTTTTGCTTTAAAAATTTGGCGCCATTACCTTTATGGAGTCAAGTTTACCATTTATTCCGATCATAAAAGTCTCAAGTACTTCTTTGAGCAAAGAGATCTCAACAATCGCCAACGAAGATGGTTAGATCTTTTGAAAGATTATGATTGTGAGATTTTGTATCATCCCGGGAAGGCTAATGTTGTAGCGGACGCTTTGAGTCGGAAGAGTTCTCATCATGCTCTAGTCGTTTCTCCCCTTTGGGTTTTGATCACCAATGACTTATTTGATCAAATTAGAGAAGCTCAAGAGAGAGCCTTGCAACGAGATCCTAAGAAAGAAAGAATTCAAGGCCAAATACAATATTTTACCAAGGATTCTCGTGGCCTTACCGTTCGTTTTGAGAGAATTTGGATTCCTTTCTCTTGTGAGTTGAAACAAATTCTACTTGATGAAGCTCACAAATCCAAGTACGCCATTCACCCCGGTGCTACAAAGATGTATCATGACTTGAAAGTAGAATATTGGTGACCCGGAATGAAGCGAGATGTGGTGAAATATGTCGAAAAGTGTTTGACTTGTGCACAAGTGAAAGCGGAGCATCAAAAGCCTTATGGTATGTTGCAACCGTTGGAAATTCCCAAATGGAAGTGGGAAGAGATCACCATGGATTTCATCACAAAATTGCCCAAGACCCCTAGAAATCAATTTGATACTATATGGGTAATAGTTGATAGATTAACCAAGAGTGCCTTATTTCTTCCTATTCGTGAGGCATCTTCATCTGAGATATTGGCAAAGATCTATGTAAAAGAAGTAGTGGCAAGACATGGAGTTCCCATCTCCATTGTTTCGGATAGAGACACTCGTTTCACTTCTCACTTTTGGCGAAAATTTCATGATGATATGGGCACCAAGCTCAAGTTTAGCACCGCTTATCACCCTCAAACGGATGGTCAAAGCGAGAGGACCATTCAAATTCTTGAAGACATGCTTCGGGCATGTATAATCGATTTTGGAGGCACTTGGGATCTTCACTTGCCTTTGGTAGAATTCTCATACAACAATAGCTACCATTCTAGTATTCAAATGCCACCATACGAAATGTTGTATGGGAGGAAATGTCGATCTCCAATTTGTTGGGGAGAAGTAGGCCAAAGAGAAATAGGCGGCACGGAAGTGGTGTTAAAAACCATTGAGAAGATAGATGTGATCAAGGAGGGACTGAAAGCGGCTCAAGATAGGCAAAAGTCTTATGCGGATAAAAGGAGAAGGCCGATTGAATTTCATGTGGGTGATCGTGTTTTGTTGAAAGTCTCACCATGGAAGGGCGTGCTACGATTTAGAAAGCGTGGAAAACTAAGTCCCCGATTTATAGGCCCGTTCAAAATTTTGGCTAAGGTTGGCAAGGTTGCTTACCGTTTGGAGTTACCGGATGAGCTTTTGGGAATCCATCCAACTTTTCATGTGTCACATCTTAGAAAATGCCTTGCCGATGAGTCTTCTTATGTGCCTTTGAAAGAAATTGAGGTTGATAATAAGTTGAACTATGTTGAAGAACCAATTGCCATAGTAGAAGAAGAGCTTAGAAGAATACAAAATAAGACGGCGAGGACTTATAAGATTTTGTGGAAGCATGGTAAGATGTCCGATTGTACATGGGAGTCCGAGCATGACGTCCTAGTTTACTATCCGTCTTTGCATATGGCTTGGATCACGAGGTCGTGATCCGTTCCAAGTGGGGAGAGTTGTAACACCCCAAAGATTTTAAGGTAAAAGAAATTAACCCCTTTTATAGTTTTGACATTAAATTAATTTCCTAGTATTTTATTTTTGGAAATGGAGTTAATTTAGTTGGAACTTTAGCGGATAGCGGGTATTTTATTACCCAAAAAGTAAATGGGGCGTGGCATCCTCATAGAGTGCCAGCCATCTTCTAGTTGTGTGTCACCATTCCACCCCCTAACTAACACTTCTTCTTCTTGAAACTTCATGCAATTCCATCCTATTCTTTCACAATCAAAGCAATTTCTCTCTAATTTAAGAACAATAATAATCACCAAAATAGTCTTCATTCAAGAAATTAAAGCTAGGGTTTGTGTGGAAGCGGTGGTGGTGGCCGATTTTCATAGAGAAAATTAGGAAAGAAGAATTTCCAAATTAAAGTCTTGAATTAGCTTATTATTATTGAGGTATTGATTTCCCCTAACTTAGCTTTTATCTTTCAAGTGGAATTAGGGTTCATGGATGAACCAAATTGGGGGTTTTGCTAGAAAATGAATTATGGTTAATTTTCCCCAATTCCTTAGTTAACCTAGTTGTCATTGAGTTGTATGTTGAGTTTGATTATGAAATGGATAAGTTCATGTGAAAATTTTAGTTAATGGGAAAAGATGAATTTTTGCTAGTTATTGAAATGTGGATGAAAATGGTAGGATGAACTACCTAATGTTGTTGTTAAAGATGAAAGTAACTCAATGACAAATGGGTTGGGTTTTGGGTTTAGAAAGGCTAGTGATTGAGTATGGCAAGGTTAAGCTAGTCAAGTTGTGATTATAAGCTTATGCATTTTTATGATATGATTATAGGTTGAAGCTTGTTTGTGCTTAATCGTTTTAGCATTGTTGTTCTAGTTGCGGAGGAGGTGAGTATATTTGCATACTTTTATGTTATGTTGGTATCCATGTGTGGAAAGACCACCATGTTGAAGTTGTTTATCCATGTGTGGAAAGACCACCATGTTGAAGTTGTTTATCCATGAGTGGAAAGACCACCATGTTGAAGTTGTTTATCCATGTGTGGAAAGACCACCATGTTGAAGTTGTTTATCCATGTGTGGAAAGACCACCATGTTGAAGTTGATTATCCATGTGTGGAAAGACCACCATGTCGAAGTTGTTAATCCATATATGTGTTTAGTGTGCAAGGTGAACAAGTAAATGTGACATGACGATGTTATAGGTTACTTGTGATAGTCCTTGTACTTTGCCCTCCTTCGTAATCGTAATTGTATGCAAGTATATTCACTAAGCCTTTGCTTATATTTTAGTTGTTTACCTTTTTAGGTAGTTCCGGGAGAAGGAACTAGTTGTTGATAAGCTTGAAGTTTTTGAAGTAAAGTTGTTGCAAGACTTGAAGGTATCTAGGTCATTCTTGTATGAATGGCAATCTTTTGGTTAGAGGCTTAGAAATCCCTCCTCTCATGGCTCTTGGTACATTTTGGTTTAAAAAGTATATTTTGTAAAAGTCTTGTAAATGTTCAAGTGTAGAGCTTTTGGAAAGATGTCTAGTGTATGTTGGATGAAAATGGTGTCAAAATGGGTAAATGACCCATTAATGTTGAAAATGAGATTTGGAACAAGTTGATGTTGTAATTATGTGTTAAAAATGTGTTTTTATAATTGTTGCCAATTCTGGATGGTGTTTTAAATGTTGGTCATGAGTTGAATGAATGAAAGTTTGGGTAAAAGTGTTAAAGGAAAAAGCTGGTTGCTGAATTTTGTTCAGGTCTGAGACCAGTGGAATCCCACTGCGGCGCAGTGGGAGGGTCTCAACCCCACTGCGGCGCAGTGGGGGAACTTTTGTCACGCAGGACAGTAGAATCCCACTGCGGCGCAGTGGGAGTGTGTCGAACCCACTGCGGCGCAGTGGGTATCCTCTGTAAAAAAAAATAAAAAAAATATTCAGTTTTCGGTTTATCGAGTCTAGTCCTTTCAATACTGATAATGGTTGAAGATACATCACATGTACTATATATAGATAAATGGTTTACAAGTTGAATTAGGGTTACACCACGTCGTGACACGTGTTAGGGTTACGGCCGAACCCGGTATTCCCAAAACCGGGTTCAGGCTTTTCTGTATACTACTGTTTCGGTCAAAAAGGTGCTGTGAAGATGTCAGATCACTGCGAAACCGGTAATGTCAAAACCGGTGTCAATCTTCTTTTTCTGAACCCGGTTTTGGGAATACCGGGTTCGGACCAAAAGTTTCAAACCGGTACTGGGAGTACCGGATTACCCGTTTTCATAATTTTTTTTTCCAAAAACTTGTTTGACAAAACACCCTTGAAAAACGTCCGTTTCAAAAAAAATTTAAAACTTAAGAGAATTTGTAACAAAAAAGTTTCAAAAGAATATTGATATCACTCGAATTGGTGTGATAATGTGTATCAGTCGAATACTTTATACTCGTCGGGTTTGGGTTTGTGTTCAATTAACTATCCTATGCTTATGTGTCGGTACAAAATTTTGAAAAAGTCTAACTTATTTAATTTGTAATGTGACACATATTTATAAATCACTGAAAAGTTTAATCATCGTCTAGATAGTATAAAAAATGCTTTGTGATTTGGATTGTTGATAAAGCAATTATATAATAAGGTTATGAACCTTCTGTTAGGTTTATCATGGATATATGTCGTTGATACGATGATAAATTAATGTAGTTGACCATGACATATAAGAATGAATTAGTTTTTTCGTTTTTCAACGTATCGTATTATGTCGTATTTTTGACAATCGTGTACATGATTTGACTGAATATTTCAAAGATGTCATCTTCCATGCAACCTCCGCGAAGATTAAAAGCAAGAACTTTGTATATAAATATGAAATATGACTTTGTAGCCTTGTAGGAAAGATCATTGAGGGACATTATTCTAGAAGTAATAAAACTTATAGGTTTATTGTGGGTTAATCTTTATATATAAATAATCACTAGTCTTAATGCCCGTACGATGTACGGATTATATAATATTTGATGATACAATTATATTTATATAGAGAATAGAGAATATGTGGCTGTTAGATACCTAAGTTTGGATACAGATCCTTTCACATATTATATGAAACCCCATGAATTGTATAATATATTTGTTTAATTAGATGTTTAAAACTTAGCATATATCTTATCTTTAAGATAGTTGTATTCCGTATTGATGTTAACATTATTAATTTTTTTATAAATCATATATATGGAAACTTAATATATAATTAGATATATATATATATATATTAAATCTAAAGATTAGTATTTGATTACAATTAGGTAATTATGAATTAGGAATTTTTTTTAGTTACACCAAAGTGACACATGTCGTGCAAGGAATGCGCCAAGTGTCGATCAAAAATCTTTTTTATATTAAATCTAAAGAAAGATTAGTATTTGATTACAATTAGGTAATTATGAATTAGAATTTTTTTTAATTACACCAAAAGTGACACATGTCGTGCAAGGAATGCGCCAAGTGTCGATCAAAAAAATACACAATCCTGTTTTAATATATTGGTAGATTGTTATTTAAATACTTAAGTGACTAAAATCTTTAATTGCCAAATAAGCTGGTGTTAAACATGTAACTTTGTGGTGTTTTTTTTTTTTTTGCCAACTTAGATACGTATTTCCCACATATTAATATTAATTAAATTTGTTAATTTAAATTTTAGTTAAATTGTTATAATATAGGAATTTTTTTTTGTGTGCAAAGTTTATCTTAACCCACGAATGATTCAATGAACTAACCAATTCATAATATTATGACTTAAAAAGTTGTATTTAACTTTTAGAAAATAATAGAATTGATCTCAAAAATAAAAAAAATAGCTTTTATCTATAATATAACTAAAAGAGGAGGTTGGGGGTACACTTGGCACCCCTAAAATCTTTTTTTAGGTCTAATACTCTCTTCTAATTACTCTAGAATTTATATTAATATTTGTAGAAAAAATCTCATTAATTTACACTTTTTTGTTTTCCATCAATAATTTACACTTTTTAGCCCTGAATACTTAATTTATATTTATTTTTAGCCATCAACTTAAGAAGATTTTAATCATTTAATTAATTTAAAAAAATTCAACATATGAAATATTGTCTACAAAAAATTATTTCAAAAGATGAAATACAATATATGTATTCAATGTAATTTTGACTTTTCTTGACTTTTTATCTTATAAATAAATATAGATTTACACATATAGATATCAATGTCGACAACATGACTAAAGATAAATATTAGCTTATAAGTAAACATTATAAAATATTATAAATTGATACCTATAAATGTCGTACATTGGTATGTCAATACAATTTTGATAATGTCGTCCAATTTAATAATATATTAGATTATATTTTTATAAATTATAAATATTAATAAATTTAATATTTAATATAAACACAATATGAACTCTAGATACCTATTCCAAACACAATAACAGATGACGATATACAACATTCTAATCCTAAACACAATAGGTTTCACATAACATGGGACGATCACTAAAACAAAACACCATTTACAACAGAGGTTATTTAAATACTAAATCCAAATCAATATTAACTACATTCAAGATTCATTCTATCTCTCAATCAATAAGGTATAATATTTTCTCCTCAGTTATTTATTAGTTTTGCGTATTCTATTTGTGTTATGGGCCCATATCATGAACAAAGACATATACTTGAATGTCAAGTACATGATCACAAGTATGTTTATATTTTAATTCTTAATTATCTTTCATAATAATATCACATTGTAAATATATACTATAACTAAAAGAGGAGGTTGGGGGTACACTTGGCAACTCTAATCCCTCTTCCTTAGAGCCTAATTCTCCCTCCTAATTAGTCCTTTTTTTTTTAAAGATTTTTCCTAATTACTCTAGAGCTCTCATTTTTTTCTAGATTTTTTTATTTTTTATTTGCTAATTAAATAGATAATTATATTTAAAACTCTATCATAAATCTTTTTCTATCAAAACAAATCTTTTTAGATTTTAAAGATATATAATATTCTTAAAGCTCTCCCAATAAATTATTATATATACAAGCTAAATTTTTATTAATTATCCTCATTCATATTATTCTTCTTCTTCTTATCTTTAATAAACAAATCAAGTTAAGTAAATTTCTCAACAAAAGAAACATACGGCTTTTTTTATATCACTTTAAATTTATTTTTGGTATTTTGTTCGTGTTTGTTTATTATTTGATATTTGTTATGTTATTGTTATTTTTCATTTCTTTTAATTTATTTTGTTGTCAATTATAGTTTGATTATGACTTATTCTTCTACTACAAAAGGCTTTATTAGTTTGTTGTCAATTATAGTTTGATTATTACTTATTTTTTCTATATTTTTTAATTAAGAATCTATATTTTTCTATATATTTTTAATTAATCTAGCTCTTTTTTTTCCTATGTTTAACTAAAAGAGGAGGTTGGGGGTACACTTGACATCTCTAATCCTCTTCCTTGAGCCTAATTCTCCCTCCTAATTAGTCTCTCTCTTTTTTTATATTTTTTTTCAAAAATTTATTTTTTTTAAATTTGTTTTGTCCATGTTTTTTTTTAAATTTATTTTTCACCTGTTTTATTATTCATTATTTTGATATTACCTTTAATATATTTTGGGAGATGATCTGTACACCACCTGTTTTTGACCGTACACTACTAAATGTGCTTTAAAGTGTTGTACAGTACAATACTATATAGCATGTTTGGTGGTGTACGGTCAAAATCTGGTGGTGTACAGATCACTTCCCATATATTTTAAGACTATACGTCCATTGGACGGGCCTAAAGACTAGTATATATATAACTAGGCATATATTTATAAGATACTAGGAAAAGATGAGTTTTTAAGGACACATACGTGATTATTATATTTAAATTATCACGTATGTAACCAACTAAACAAGGATAATTTTACTCTTATGTGACTATTATATTTGAATAGCAACTTATTTGTTATTTTTATCATCATCTTTTAGTATTTTGTGATGTTATATCTACCAATAAACTAAAACAGGATTGATATGTTCTTGAAACGACACATGACGTAATCCTTGATCGACATGTGTCCTTTTAATTTATTTATTATATTAAATTAGCTTTTTTAATTGTATATGGATTCAATTTCCTTATTAGAAGAATTAAAGTCTAACTCTTGGCTAGGATTGAGATATTCTTGAAATGACACGTGGCGTAATACTTGATCGACATGTGTCCTTTTAATTTAATTATTTTATTAAATTAGCTTTTTTAATTGTACATGGATTCAGTTTCCTTATTAAACTTAGAATTAAAGTCTAACTCTTGGCTTATAGATACAAAACTCATTATAACCTTATTTGATTGATCGTTTTCTAATTAATAAAATTGTCTCTTTCTCTTTCTCAATTTCTTCAACTTCTATTACTTATAATAAGTTATTAACATGACTTCAAAAATTTGAATTTACGATCGGAAATCACAAGGATATTTGCCGTCATCCACTATGCTTACAAGTTTCGATTTTGATGTGATTGTAAAAATTTTAGGTAAATCCAAAATTTTAACTAAACATATATTATATTTATCATTACTGTTTATTATAACTTAGCTTCAATCATCGGTTTACTTTAAGGGCTAATTACTTGGAAAGTCTCTCAACTTGTCACTGAAACCTTTTATGGGGCTCGAACAAAAAAAAGTTCTATTGTGGGGAAGGAAAACGGCTAAAACATCTTTTGTGGGGTTCCGTACAAGTACCCA
Organism: Erigeron breviscapus; assembly: GCA_034093135.1. Taxonomy (NCBI): domain Eukaryota; kingdom Viridiplantae; phylum Streptophyta; class Magnoliopsida; order Asterales; family Asteraceae; genus Erigeron; species Erigeron breviscapus. Next base: position 26,991,382 of record CM067173.1, on the reverse strand, counting down.
GTCAAAAATATTTTTAAAACACATATTCATTTTTTTAAACTTATTTAAAGATTACATGGATATTACACATCATTTATTCATAATATCAATATTTCCACATAGATATTCCACCATCATATTATCATCTCATATCAACATCTATATCTATCTCAAATGCAGATCATAAAGATCAAACCACCCAAAATCATAACATTTTCTAAATTCAAACCAAATCCATTTTCATTTCCAATCTCATCTTCTATTCAATTAACAAACATCAATATCTCAAAACCCACATATGTATAAACTCCCACATAATATATTAGACCCATTTATAGTGATGGTGATGTTCATGCCGGCGGCTACAACTTCCGGCGGAGCAGTGGTGGTCAGCGGCGGTGGGAATGAAAAAAACGGGCGGTTAGGTTTTTTTATTGAAGCAGCCCCGTTTTTCTCCCCTAAACCTAAATTCTGATCAGAATTATTCACAGATCCCCCCATTTCGAAAACATCAGTAGTTTTGTTAGGCTGAGTCGAACCATCAGCCACCACATGGTGGCCGGCCGGAGGAGCAGTGGTGGTCAGCGGCAGTGGGGATGAAAAAAACGTTGGCGGCTGCAACTCGATCTATAATCAACAACAAAAAAAAAGAACTTGGCGATCTGGAACCACATTTAAAGTGGTGGTGGTAATCGAATATTCGTTTGTGGGTGGTGATCGGATATGCGCCGCCCACATCGCCGGAAAAAAAGGGTACACCTCGCCGGAAAAACGGGGTTTGTTTGAAATCATATTCCAAAAGAGAACAGATCAGAGTTATATGTGTATATGGTGAAGGATGTGGAAGATGCTGTGTAAATAAAAGAAAAAGGAAAACTACAACCGGTAAATAAAAAGGTCCACGTCATCAATAGTAGGTCATAATCCCACAAAAGATGTTTTAGCCGTTTTCCTTTCCCACAATAGAACTTTTTTTTGTTCGAGCCCCATAAAAGGTTTCAGTGACAAGTTGAGGGACTTTCCAAGTAATTAGCCCTTACTTTAACCATAATTTATCTCATAACCACGGATCGAGACATATTCGAATTTGTTCATGATACAATTTATATAGCTACCGTACATCGTACGGGTATTAGGACTAGTAATTATTTTCATCAAATTATTAATAAACTTTTTCGGACACAAAAAATAACTTAATACTATACCTTCAGTGTTTTATGTATTTTTTATGTTCTCGGATAATTTTTATTCTTTTAACTTATTAGCATAAATATCATCTGAGTTATGAAAATCAAGAAATAAGATAAAAAGAAAGAACTAATAAAATCCAACAAAAGATGTTTTAGCCGTTTTCCTTTCCCACAATAGAACTTTTTTTTGTTCGAGCCCCATAAAAGGTTTCAGTGACAAGTTGAGGGACTTTCCAAGTAATTAGCCCTTACTTTAACCATAATTTATCTCATAACCACGGATCGAGACATATTCGAATTTGTTCATGATACAATTTATATAGCTACCGTACATCGTACGGGTATTAGGACTAGTACTTATATATAAGAATTATTAAAATCCATTATTTAAGGAAATCTATTAGTATATAATATATATATTTTAAAAAAGAGATTCTAATATCTATAATAAATGATTTTACTTTTCAAAAATTGCCTATCATCGTATACAACCTTTTTATATCCTCTAATATAATTTTTGCTTTTAATTTTTTTATATAAGGATACATCTTATATTATATTACCGTACATCGTACGGTTTAATCTAGTTATTATTATTTTCATTCAAATTATTAATAAACTTTTTCGGACACAAAAAATAACTTAATACTATACCTTCAGTGTTTTATGTATTTTTTATGTTCTCGGATAATTTTTATTCTTTTAACTTATTAGCATAAATATCATCTGAGTTATGAAAATCAAGAAATAAGATAAAAAGAAAGAACTAATAAAATCCAACAAAATAAAGGATTTATCATTTTCCATTCATAAGTCATGTGATAGTTGACTTCAAGACATATTAACGTGTGCTTAATTTATTTATTAAAGTTTTTATAATTTTATTATTATACTAGTCCTAGCTTTATCGTACGTGAACTAAAACTTTTTAATTCTAATTTATTTGAGAATTGATACTTTACTTTATGTCTACCTATTATTATTGCCATAACATAAGTAGTTAAAACTAAAAGATTATATAGAGCGAGAAAATAAGTGTATACATATGTCATAACACTAAAATATGGAGAGAGAGATAAATCTATAATAAAATTTAACTATTTACAATAATACATGTTTTATATAATTGTAACACTTCATAGTGAAATATATATATTTGTTGTGAATGATTAGAAGTTTATAAATTTATCACCATCCGTAAAAAGTTAAAACAATATCAAATTGTGATAGTATAGATTAGCATTACAAGGAATACTTTCTTATAATTCTAAGAATTGTGGCTTTATTAATATGTGTTTAATAAAGGAAGTGAGTTACTATGCAATATGCCAATATGTATGCACGGTGTAAATTTGGAGTTAGGGATAGTTAAAGAATGAGAATATTAGAACTAAGTTTCAAAGGTTACAAATTATGGGTATGTTTGGCACACAAATTTTGAGTTATGAATGTGGTTAGAGATTTGGAGCTGAAACTTGTAGATGAAGTTAGGAACTGAGGCTTTATTTTCAACTTTTCTTATCCAAACTTTTATTTTAAAGACCTTACAGGATTAAAAAAAGCTTTTTGGAGCTGAGACATTTTATTTTAAAATATATCCAAACACGGCTTAACGGGCTTATATGTTAAGGGACTTCATAAGTCATGATTGTTCCGGTATTTATCATTAACTCCCTCACATTATAAATAGTTAGACTAAAACTACAATTAAACACAATAAACATATTTGTAACATTATTTTATTTGTTATTTCAAATAAAATAACAGAATGAAATATGCTTCTTCAAAAAGTTGGTTGATTTCATCATAATGCTTTTGATACGATCATTTTCGTTGAGTCATCAAATTAATGATTTTATATGATTAATATAATATAATATAATATTATTTTACTTCTTTTATTATATTTGGATTAAATGTGCTATTTTATTTTAAATAACTTGGGTGTGCAATTGTGCAAAGAAGTGACGAGGGGAATAATGGTCAGACTTGCAAGCGTGGTTCTTTGCGTATTTTTTGGATCTTTGTCTTGTCTTCTTTGCTTTTCTTCTTTTATTCTTGTTTATTTGTTTTATATTTATTCAAACTTCTTTTCTATAAAAGTTAAATAAAATAAAATTGATTGTAATAATTTCACGAAATTTCTTGAGAAAGAAATTGAAGGAATTTGGGAGTTATGTAATTTGTACCATGGAATTAAGGAAGTATGTGATGAATCTAGGTTTAAGGATTGAAATTATAAAAGGAAAAATGGTTTCGAGTTCGAGACATGGAAAGACATTTAAAGGAATTTCGCAAATGAAGTCCTCCGATGAAGCAAGTTTGAGTCCTGCAGAAGAGGCAGGGTTTTATCCCAACTAAATGTCGTGCTTTCGGGCGGTTTAGTTAGAGGTTTCTCCTGCTACTAGGTATTGAGGGTGAGGGGGCTCTCTAGCGCGGACCCGGTTAAGACAACGTAAGCTAGATCCCCTGTTGCGAGCAAATAATCCACACCTTTCCAAAAATTTAAAACTTTCAAGAATGATGGTAAAGTGAGATGAACAATTGTAAATGAAGAGGATTCTCTTTAGAACATTCACAATAACTAAATATTTACTTGGGTTATCAAATGCTACATCATAGTTATTTATTCCGATCATGTTTCCAAAATCTAATATCTTTCAACACTATACCCTACTTTTTATTTACTTTAAAATTAAGTACTTTTAATTCACGTAAGTCCTTTTTCTAGTGAAGACGAAAGATATATGCATGAGACGGGTCGTATCGGGTCTGCGCAAGTCTTGGCGGTTTGTTAGAACATATAATGTTTCATTATTTTTCTAAAAATATCACAAGTTCTGTTCAAAACGTATTTTTGTCTATCAAAAACTTTCAAAAATATTACGTTTTTACTTATAACATGTTATATTATTATGCAATATAAGCTGCAAATTCTGTTGGAAAAGTTGACATTTTCCACGAACTTTAAAAAGTATATGTCATCAAAAGGATATGTTGGGTTTCAAAACCCAGAGCAATAAGTTAACTAAAGGCCGTAAATGGGCCAACAGGAACCAAGCCTTCGCTACATTAAAAGTTAAAAATTGGACCCTAAATGGGCCAACAAGAACCAAGCCTTACATTACAAGTTTAAAATTGCTGATTTGTAGCCTTGTAGGTCATTTAGGTGACTTGAATCCTTGATCATGTTGCTTGATCATGTTGCGGGTTATTATTTACTAGTTAGAATGTGAGACAACACAATAACATTTAATTGGTCAGTATGAGGTGCTCGAACCATGCATGCTTGGGATGAGTGATCCTAATTGCGTTAAAAAATAATAATTTTGGTAAAAAAACAAGTTGGATAAAAATGATAATAATTACACATTCATCTTCACCCCTCCCAAAACAATCTTTCTTTATCACTTTTTCGTAATCAAAACTATCTAGATCTTGAAGAGCTTAAATTTAAGTTTAGTTTATTTAAAATTAATTTTTCTATATAAGACATATTACAATTTATTAAGTTTAAGCTATGCTCAATTATCAAAAACTAGGTTTTCTAGCATAATAAGATTTACAACTTATTAAATTTAATTTCAAAATTAATTGATACAAAACCAATTGTTATTAAATTGTTAAGTATCGTGCGCCTAATTGAAAAGGAATGTTTTTTAGATTAAAAACTATAAATGCATGTCTAAAATATCACTACTTCTAAAATTATTTCTAAACTTTTAATTTTACTGCCTAAACGTGAGACTAAAGTTTAGTAAATGATAATTTGATAATAATAATAACATCAATAATGACAATATACTAATATTAATAAATAAAGTATATAGTTAATAATTGAGTGAAGTTGTTGATACAAACATGAAATTTCAGGGTATAAAGTGAAAATATATAATAAAGCAGATCAATAGACTTTTTGTCATCTTCTCCAAAGTCATCTTCTCCATGACTGACTCCATCTTGTACTCCCCCCATTGCCGGTCAAAAATTTTCTTTTTTACAACTTTATCAGTTTTTTATTATTTTGATGAGGGCATTGAAAATTTGAGCCTGAGGGCATTAAGAGAAGTTGGGTCAGATTCACCTTAAAAATTCATAGCATTTGTATTAATTTTTTCAAACTTATCAGGGGCAGTACCCCCCGGTACTATCAATGTGGATCCGCCCCTGTTTAGGAGGAGCAAAGCAGCGCACTAGGACTGATTTCCCTCCGGAGGCATCATTACTTGATTATCCCACATAGGTTGTTCACATCAGTTTCATGTTGTATTTTAACAAACATGCTAATCAACATGCTACGTTAGCTTTCATTCATTCTTCTCACTAATACTTTTTACCCACAACAATAATATATACATCATTCTTACAAACAGCCAAATAATTTATAAATCACCAATAAACATCAACAAACTAATTTATGTCATCTACCTTTATCTCTCCCACAAACAACTTAGGATGAACACAGTGGCGAATCCAGGGTTTTAAACGAGGTAGGTCCTAATTTTTGACTTATTTATACTGAGAAAATGAGTGTGTTAATTTATCGGGTCGGGCCGGGCCGGGTAGACACTAATTCCATCAACGACATAAATTTTGATTAAGAAAAATAAGACATTAATACCATCTAATGTATGAATATAAAACCTTTAAATTGTGAAAATATTTTGACACATGCATTTTTTTCTATGTAATCTCATAGATTTGTTATGTTATTAAATAATAAAGGCACTTGTGTATTTGTTACTCAAGTTTAAGTGTTTTTATTTGTTCCAAAAGAATTCAAAACTTCTGTATACATTTATAAAGAAATAATCATGTACAATATTGAAAGGTTAAAAGCTCAAGAACTTAATGAGTTTGAATGGAATCATTTTAAAGTTAAAAGCTTAAGGACTTAATATGAAGTTTTATCTAAACTTAAAGGGGTCTAATATAAAAATAATAATAAATGAAAAGAAAGGACTCTCTCTTTCCTCTGTGCATCTTCCTCAACAAGATTGTAACCAAAAAACTCCATTGAAGCTTGAAATCTCATTTTTAACTTCAACAACTAGATCATTGGTTAGATTAAAAACTATTATACTCATCATAAAGCTTAGTTCATATTCATTTAACATCTAAGGTAGGTCCTTACAAGAAATTAACATGGGTCCTAAAAACTCTAAATATTTTTCCGAAACTTAGGTAGGTACATACTACTACACTGAATCCGCCCCTGGATGAACATCCTCCATGTCACCACCCACATCAATAGCTTCTTCACAAACAACCTCGAGATCATCATCCCGTCTTTCTCACAAACATATTTTATGTGGATAGCCTAATGGATCAACATATCTAGTGCGTGAAATCAAACTTCCTGAAAGAACAATATTTGGATTGAATCTTATTGTTGTACTGGGTACAGTGGAACTTGCATTAGTTTGCCGCTAGCATTATGTGAGACACACTCTCACTTTGAATCTGGTTTGTTCAATAACGACACATCAAATTTCACATGGGAAACTGGGGAAGGCGGGTGGCAATGCTGGGAAGATCGCTTAATGATATCAGAAGACCGTCATAGTTCTTAAATGATGCGAATTTTGTTTCAAGTTCCAAAAATAGCAATGGCTTCTCGATGTTATAGAACAATATATACTTTGTTAAATCAAACCTCTATTTACTAGCTAAGAAACTACTCCTTGTTAAAAGGAATAAATGGGATTAACTGTCAACTTTATTTCCCGAATTAGAAGGATTGCAACATTAAGACAGAATCACAACAATGAATAAAAGATCAGGACAACCAAGAGTTACAGCCATTGATAGCTAAGGAATGAGTCATCATTCTGGTTTTATCTTCCATAGTTTATGTATAAATAGGGGCTTAATACTCATTGTAAATCATCAATTCAATAAAGACTTCTCATTATTCATATTTATTTGTTAAGATGGTATCAGAGCCAGTTATGGTCTCATCATTTACCGATTAATCGGTACCATTCTATTAGCCGCGACATCAAAACCCAAGCCACCATGGAAAGAAATTCCGGCGGTTTTTGGTCTGATTTAGCAAACATGTGCAAATCCAAAATCAATAAACAACCACAACCCCTAAAAATCTCTGACAAACACCCAGTCAAAACCACCGGAATAACCACCAGTGTTACGAAAAAAAACCCCATGACAAAAAAGGACAAATCTTACCTCAAATGTGATGAGTGTGGAATGAAAAGACACACAAAAGATCAATGCTTTCGAATCTTTGGATACCCGGAGTGGTGGGGCGACGTCAACAAAAAAGACACCAGGTCAACCCGATCGGAGAAATACGGGGCACCTACCGCTCAAAATAACTCCAACCACAAGAGTAATAATCACTCAAATGGTGATTTTGGAGGATTAATGGCGGCCGGAGGAGATGGAGAACCGAAGTTCACGACGACAACAGTAGAAGGGGTAAAAAGGAAAACCCTAATACCCCTTTATGTTTAAAACCCGATCAATCATCCCATTTTCCAAATTTCTTTTATTCCTAAGTCTTTTATAAATAATAAAAGTTTTCAAAATACCCCCTTGAACTCGTGTGGAAGTGCAAATGTGGCCAAAGAATGTGTTAAAGAAAAGAATGGGTGGATATTTGATTGTGGTGCTACCGACACGATCTCATACGAGTTGTCGGATTTTAAAGTACTAACAAAACCCAAAAAAACCCATATTCAAGCTGCAAACGGAGAAAAAATGAATGTAAAATCCAGAGGAACTGTTGAAGTTTCCCGATCCATTAAACTTTCTAACAGTCTTTATGTTCCATCTTTGTCACATAAACTTTTGTCAATAAGGCATGTGACAAAAGAACTCAATTGTACAGTTATCATGTATCCTACCTTTTGTCTTTTACAGGATATCAGGACGGGTCAGATTATTAGGCGTGACACTAAAAATCATGGATTGTACTATGTTGATGAAGTCACTCAGAGTGGTACTGTGATGTTAGCTCATTGAACGAGAGAAAGAGAGACATGGTTATGGCATAGACGATTGGGACACCCCTCTGCTGAGTATTTACATATCTTACTCCCTGAACTTTTTCCTTCAAATAAATCAATTACTTGTGAAACCTGTGTTAGCCAAAAGCCATAGACAACCTTTCAAACCTAATAATACCAGAGTTGAAATACCCTTTTCATTAATCCATTCGGATGTGTGGGGTCCTGCACCGGTCATTGGGGGCAAATTTTTTGATTTTATGTAATATTTGTTGATGATTGTACACGGATGACTTGGATTTATTTTTAAAAAAATAAAGCTAAGGTATTTAATGTCTTTACAACCTTTTATACCATGATTCAAACTCAGTTCAAACAAAGTATCCAAATTGTCCGGTCAGATAACGGTGGAGAATATGTTAATTCCCAAATGAAACTATTCTTTCAATCAAAAGGAATAATCCACCAAACCACCTGTCCACATACCCCAGAGCAAAACGGTGTTGCAGAACGAAAGAATCATATTCTATTAGAAATGACTAGAGCACTCATAATTGAATCCCATGTTCCTAAAATGTTTTGGCCAGAAGCTCTACCTACCTACTTAACCGTCTACCAACCAAAATCCTTAAACTAAAAACACCGCTAGAAACCCTCGAAGAATATACCAAAAATCCTTCCATCCCCACCCTTCAACCTAAAGTGTTTGGGTGTACTGTGTTTGTCCACATACCCAAATCTTATCGAGATAAACTTGATCCGTGTGCTGAAAAATGTGTATTTGTGGGGTATGGTGTTAATCAGAAAGGATACTGGTGCTATAATCCAAAAAAATGTCGCATGTTCACTACGTTGAACTGTGATTTTCTAGAAACCAAATATTACTACTCTCTCCAACACAGTGGCCAGGGGGAGGATCAGGGTGACACACTGAGTTGGTTGAGAGGTGTCACAGCCATAGGAGATGTTATACCCTCGGAAGCAAGCAGTCCAGTTCATAGTACCACCCCGTTTGAAGACCATGTCAGTGCCACCGAAGATATATCCCCCAATCTGGTATCCGAGGTATGTAATTCTTAGCCTAGTGAGTCTGTTGAAACATTAGCCAATAACACATAATCAGATCCTGCCAATGCAGGAAGAAAGTGCAGTAGAACCTGCTAATGAAGATGTTCAAGAAGAAAGTATAGCAGAACCAGCCACGTATGTCCTCCCAGCAAGAGCAAATAGAGGAGTCCCTGCGAAACGGTATTCGCCAGAAAGAATTTCTAAAGGCTCAAAATATCCTATGGCTAATATAGCTGTAGGAAACTTATCCAAGGAAGCAAAGGTATTCACTGCAAGTCTCTACAATGAGGAAATTTCATCAAATACCGAACAAGCTTTAAAGTCAGAAGAATGGAAAGAGGCTATGGATGTTGAAATGGATGCTTTGACCAAAAATGAAACATGGGAGAATTGTGTCCTACCAAAAGGTAAAAAACCTGTGGGATGTAGATGGCTCTTTACAGTAAAATACAAACCAGATGGTACAATCGAGAGATATAAAGCCCAGCTAGTCGCTAAAGGTTATACTCAAACGTATGGAATTGACTACTCTGAAACTTTCTCCCCAGTTGCAAAATTTGATACAATAAGAGTGCTATTCTCAATTGCTGCAAATCAAGAGTGGCCACTTCACCAGTTTGATGTAAAGAATGCCTTCCTACATGGAGAATTAAAAGAAGAAGTATATATGGAAGCACCTCTTGGTTTCTCGCAGAATTTCAAGCCTGGAGAAGTGTGTAAGCTGAAGAATCTCTATATGGATTAAAACAGTCTCCCAGAGCATGGTTTGGTAGGTTCACTCTGTCCATGAAGAAGTATGGATTCAAGCAAAGCAATTCAGATCACACCCTGTTCCTCAAACATAGAGGAAATCGTGTGACATGTTTGATAATCTATGTTGATGATATGATTATCACTGGAAATGATGAAGAAGAAATTAAGAAACTAAAAGAAAGGTTGTTTACAGAGTTCGAAATGAAGGATTTAGGAAGGTTAAAATACTTCCTTGGAATCGAAGTGCTTAGATCACAATCTGGGATATTCATCTGTCAGAGGAAATATATCCTGGATCTACTCGCAAAAACTGGAATGATTGACCGCAAACCAGCTGAAACACCTATGATGATCAATCAGAAGTTATATATGGAAGCAGAAGCAGAACGTGCTGACAGAGACAGGTATCAACGATTGGTAGGAAAACTGATATACCTGTCTCACACTCGTCCAGATATTGCATATGCTGTAGGAGTAGTGAGCCAATTTATGCATCAACCACAGGTGTCCCACATGGATGCAGTACTGAGAATCATTAGATTTCTCAAAGGAACTCTAGGACATGGGGTCTTGTTCAAATCAAATGGTCATCTAAACATTCAAGTGTATACAGATGCTGACTGGGCTGGTGATAAAGGTAACAGAAGATCAACATCAGGGTATTTTTCACTGGTAGGAGGTAACCTTATCACCTGGAGAAGTAAAAAGCAGAAAGTGGTGTCACTATCAAGTGCCGAAGTTGAATTCAGAGGGATATCCAGGGGATTGGCAGAAGTGCTATGGATACAAAAACTTCTGACTGAAGTAGGGTTCCCTCCAAAAGAAACTACTCAAGTCATGTGTGACAACGAAGCTGCTATTCAAATTTCAGAAAATCCCGTACAACATGACAGGACAAAACATGTAGAGATTGATCGACATTTCATCAAAGAAAAACTCGAAGCTGGGATTATTGAAATTCCCATTTGTCAAGTCCGATGATCAACTAGCTGATATCTTAACCAAAGCAGTAGGTTTGGCCGTTTTCAATAGATGTTTGAGCAAGTTGAATTTTGGTAATCCAACTATTCAACTTGAGGGGGAGTGTTAAAAGGAATAAATGGGATTAGCTGTCAACTTTATTTCCCGAATTAGAAGGATTGCAACATTAAGACAGAATCACAGCAATGAATAAAAGATCAGGACAGCTAAGAATTACAGCCATTGATAGCTAAGGAATGAGTCATCATTCCTATTTTATCTTCCATAGTTTATGTATAAATAGGGGCTTAATACTCATTGTAAATCATCAATTCAATATCAATTCAATAAAGACTTCTCATTATTCCTATTTATTTGTTAAGACTCCTCACTTCAATGGAATAAACTATGTTCCATAAAGATTTATGTGTATTTGGAGGAGGTGCGCGCGTCGTGTTCCTACTCTGATTAATCTCCTTTCGGGTGGCGTCAAGTTAGACTACCCTGCTTGCCCTTTGTTTTCCCTATCGATGGACTTTTGAAATAAAACAATCTGCTTTGTCCTTTTGTAGAAGAAACATGAAAAGAAAAGTAGAACTATTCATTGAGGTCAACTTTTATGGTAGAGCTTAATTCAATTTTGGGTTCTGAAAATTAATCAGGCGTATTAATCCATGATTGGTAACAATCTATTTACACTTAATATCATCTAAACTTGTTTTTGATATTAAAATTTTTTGATGTCATCCATCATATTGTAGCCCCTATTAATGGTTTGGGATTCACTATAAACAAATGTTTATAGTGTAAAAAACTAAAGTTCTGTTCATGGTCGTAATGAATTTTTAAATCATATGCATTGTATTTATCTGACGAATCAAAAACTTTATAAGTAGCAGCTTATATGGTTGCCACATATACCCAAATACATACAATGCTCATGATTTGAAAGTTCATTACTACAATGAACACAACTTTAGTTTTTTCACACATAACACATTATAGACATTCGTCCATAGTTAATTACATTTGCAGATACGTATCCTTAATGGTGTTTGTTTAGTCTTGAAAAGAATTAAGAGATAATAGTGATGATCGTATTGTCACACCCGCCCCAGACGGGGTATGACGTACATGGATTCACAACACAAGATATACTGAACGACACAAAACGTTGTCGTTTTAAAATACATTTATATAAAAGCATTGTTCACAAATTTATATTACAATTTATAAAAGATATTATTCTTGAAAACATTTATTTAATATTAAACAATATTAAACAGTAGACAGAGACTTTAGCAAATTGACTTGTCTTTACTAGAGTCTGAGGGTAGACCATGGTCCAGTATGTTGTATGCAGCGGATAGTGGTTCCATGCACAGAGTATCATCTAGTTACCTGAGAATACATGCTAAAATATGTCAACATAAAGTTGGTGAGTTCCATAAGTTTTTCATATAGAAAATATAGTTTCCAAAATGCCAGAGTTCAGTGTGATCATTGCCTTACCGCAATATCAAATAGTTATGATACAATATCAGTAAAGAGTATCATATGTTTTTAATCAAAATACAGAGTATGAACCACAAGATTTAAGTAACCATTTGATCACACAATGGATCAAACATAAGCAAGAGTTGAAACTGTATATATACCAAGTTCTAAGCTCATGAACCGAAACTAGACAAGTGTGTGTTTGTTTGCCTCCAGAGTAGGTACCTTGTTCAGGGTACCCTAAGCTTTCCAAATATAATGCATCCGTATCCAGTTGGTATGACCAACACGAATGGGGGTGCCTACCCCAATAGTACTATTCAATATACCCACGTTTATGTTTCCATAATTAATCGTTCATGATAGTGAGGACTTTGAGTGAACAGAGCAACTTAGAATCAACCATATATACATTTCTGGAGTACTTGTGTTCATCATAACAGTAAAGAGTTTATATTTTACCCCAAAGGTAAAATAAATAAAGTGGAGTTACAAAATATATAATATAATATATATATTTGTAAATATACATATAAGTATATAACTTTAAAAATATACATATAAGTATAACAAACAGTTTTCATGCATGTATCTCAGTCCCCAAATAAATGTATAAATAATTGAAAAGGGGAGTATGAAGACTCACCTGTTGATAGTAGCAAGTAACGGCAATTTAGAACAGCAGATAATCCTCGTGCTAAGTTAATCTAAAACATATAAAGTATAATTAACACATAATTTATACTAAGGTTTTATTGAGTGATTTATTATCCATCAACTTTTGTAAATACATTTAAAAATGTATTTCTTTTTATTATTAAACAATTTAAATCATTAACATGTTTAAATCAACAGTTTTAACGGTTAGGACCAAAACTGTCAGAAAATCTAACGATTAGGACTGAAAGTGTCAGAAAATCTAACGGTCTTTAACGGTCAGATTATAACTTTGTATTTCTTGTTTCTAATTCAACATAGGAAACTTATAAGTGATAAATAACCTGTTTAAATGATGATTCTGGCTGCTTCGTATCAAGACCCAGTTGACGTTTTATGTTAATAAAACTATGTAAAATGCTTCCACGGAGCATCTCGCGATGTGAATAACTTGTAAACGAAACGAGTTTTAACAAATCCGTTTTCTTTTCTAGATTCTCTGTACCCCAGTCTATCCATATAACTATAATAACAACTTGAAAGTCTTAACCATTTTCCTTAAATCTAACCCGAAAACCTTACGAGAACTTTAAACTAACAAAATCTTCCAAAAATAAACGATCACCAATTGTAACGAAACTCACCACACAACTAGAGGAATCAATAACGAACTCCCAGCAACTTTCAGAATTGAAAACTAACGTGTAACTTTTACGTAGCATGAATCTAAAGTTTCCCCAAAACCCGTTTCTTTTCTTTCTTTCTTGGCTTTCGTTGGTTCATGGTGGTCGTGCATGGTGTGATGATGTTTAATAGGTGATGGAAGTAAGGTTGTTGATCAAGCAGAAGGAAGGTGATGGTTGTGTTGTATGGTTGTATCTATATCTATACGTGTAGGTAGGTGTATACACGGCATGTATATACATATATATATCTATATCTATATCGTATATTTATGTATATATATATATATATGTATATGGTGATCATATCTCTCCATATCTCTCTGCGTGTATATATATAATGGTAATGAAGGTGGAGTTGGTGATGGTGTCGTAAGGTATAAGGTGGTGGCTCGATGGTGACACTCAAAGATGGTGGCGGTTGTAGTGAGAACGAGAGTGAGAGAGTGAGAGAGTAAGGTGGCGGTTGGAGTGGTGGTGAAGGTTTGGGTCGGTGATGGTGATACCAAGGGTGTTGGAGCCGTGAGAGGTGATAATCGAGAGGAGGAAAGGTGGTGAAGATGATGTTGCTTGTTGATTCATATATATCAGTATGTGCGTATATATATCTATAGATATACATATATATTTATGTATGTTTATGTGTGTGTATATATATATATCTATCGGGTGTTTATGTATATATATATCTATATGTATTTGTAAGGTGGTGGTTTGTAGTGGTAGTCGGGGTGTGGTGGTGGCCGTGGGTGAGAGAGGAAGATGATAGTGGTGTTGTATGGTGAATATGGTGGTGATGGGAAGGTGGTGGCCGGTTGTGGTGTTAGGCCGAGAGGTAGAAGGAACCGTGGGTGTTGGAGGTTGATGGTGGTTTGGTTTTTAATGGTGCAACCGTATATATCTATACATATATATATGTATATATATGTCTATATCTATATCTATATCGTATATCTATCGGGTGTTTATGTATATATATATCTATATGTATTTGTAAGGTGGTGGTTTGTAGTGGTAGTCGGGGTGTGGTGGTGGCCGTGGGTGAGAGAGGAAGATGATAGTGGTGTTGTATGGTGAATATGGTGGTGATGGGAAGGTGGTGGCCGGTTGTGGTGTTAGGCCGAGAGGTAGAAGGAACCGTGGGTGTTGGAGGTTGATGGTGGTTTGGTTTTTAATGGTGCAACCGTATATATCTATACTAATATATATATGTATATATATGTCGAGAGAAGATGATGGGTGTTGGGAGGTTTAAGCCGAGAGAGAAAGTGAGAGAAGGAGAATGAGTGTTTGAATGTATATCCCACTATCTATATTCTATCGTATATTTATGTATATATATATATATGTATATGGTGATCATATCTCTCCATATCTCTCTGCGTGTATATATATAATGGTAATGAAGGTGGAGTTGGTGATGGTGTCGTAAGGTATAAGGTGGTGGCTCGATGGTGACACTCAAAGATGGTGGCGGTTGTAGTGAGAACGAGAGTGAGAGAGTGAGAGAGTAAGGTGGCGGTTGGAGTGGTGGTGAAGGTTTGGGTCGGTGATGGTGATACCAAGGGTGTTGGAGCCGTGAGAGGTGATAATCGAGAGGAGGAAAGGTGGTGTAATGCTGTTGCTTGTTGATTCATATATATCAGTATGTGCGTATATATATCTATATACTATATATATTTATGTATATATATATATATATATATATATATATATATATGTATATACATGTATATACATATATATATCTATATCTATATCGTATATTTATGTATATATATATATATATATATCTATACATATATATATGTATATATATGTCGAGAGAAGATGATGGGTGTTGGGAGGTTTAAGCCGAGAGAGAAAGTGAGAGAAGGAGAATGAGTGTTTGAATGTATATCCCACTATCTATATTCTATCTTTATACCGTATATATCTATACATATATATATGTATATATATGTCGAGAGAAGATGATGGGTGTTGGGAGGTTTAAGCCGAGAGAGAAAGTGAGAGAAGGAGAATGAGTGTTTGAATGTATATCCCACTATCTATATATCTATACATATATATATGTATATATATGTCGAGAGAAGATGATGGGTGTTGGGAGGTTTAAGCCGAGAGAGAAAGTGAGAGAAGGAGAATGAGTGTTTGAATGTATATCCCACTATCTATATTCTATCTTTATATTATATATATATATATATATATATATAATAGAGGGGAAGGGGGCGGCAGGAAGTAAACAAAAGGAAAAGGAAAGGAAATTGTGGTGGAGTGCAGTGTAGACTTCTTCCACATGGGGCGGCTGAATATATATATAATATATATAAACTAGATTTTTATTTATAGTATTTAGTCATCGTTCGTCAGATGTTTAGTCCGTGATTTAGTTTAAATAGTTGTCGTTAAATGTCAAAATTTAAATATGATCTTATTAAGGCTTTAGAAATAATACCTTAAGATTTGGTATCCTTTACTTTAATTTAAATATTTTCATTATTCCAACTTATTTTAGTTGTTCATAACATATTATATTAAATAGACAATTTCTATTTAATATAAAGCTTAATACTTAATATTTCTTAATATTTATAGATTAAATTATAATAAAAAAAATTTAAAAAGTTTATCCGAAAATTGACGATTGTCACATTATCCACCCCTTAAATGAAATTTCGTCCCGAAATTTAAATTGTATCTTGAGAGAAGAAATATATAAATTATTTTTATTTAAGTGACAATAAATCAACGTTCAAAAATACCTCATTTAATTCACCTAAATTATAGGTTTAAATTTTTCAAAATTTGAATTTTTACCTTTTTCCCTCTTTCCTTTTTCGATCGTTTGAATCTGTCCGTTTTTCTATTATATAAACAACGCTACAACACACAATTTTTATTACTTTCTTTACGCTTAATAACTATTTCTCCTTTCTTTATCATCTTCATAATCCGAAAATTTCTAGAAAATGTTGAACCCTTTTTTAATCTTAATTTACTTGGGTATCTTACCCTGGTTATATGGCGCGTTACAACTTCCATCGGATGTAGCTATTCCACTCCTTATCGTGTTTATTTTCATTGGTTTACCCCTTCTGTTTTCTGCAACTTGGATTAACTTGTATGGTCTTTAGATATGTTGTAGTTCTAATTGTTGTATTTCCGTTTCAAATAATGTAACGAGTTTTCGTTCGTGTGTTGTACTAATAATGAAATACAACTTTCTTTTATAGTGTTCGTCTTATTGTGCTATATCTCTTAAATTCAATCTTTTTTTTTTTTTTTTTTTTTTTTTTTTTTTTTTTTTTTTTTTTTTTTCTTCCTATTTCATTTTTTCTCTTTTTTTAAATATTTTTCTGTTTTTTCACTTCACTTTTTTTTTTTTTTTTTTTTTTTTTTTTTTTTTTTTTTTTTTTTTTTTTTTTTTTTTTTTTTTTTTTTTTTTTTTTTTTTTTTTTTTTTTTTTTTTTTTTTTTTTTTTTTTTTTTTTTTTTTTTTTTTTTTTTTTTTTTTTTTTTTTTTTTTTTTTTTTTTTTTTTTTTTTTTTTTTTTTTTTTTTTTTTTTTTTTTTTTTTTTTTTTTTTTTTTTTTTTTTTTTTTTTTTTTTTTTTTTTTTTTTTTTTTTTTTTTTTTTTTTTTTTTTTTTTTTTTTTTTTTTTTTTTTTTTTTTTTTTTTTTTTTTTTTTTTTTTTTTTTTTTTTTTTTTTTTTTTTTTTTTTTTTTTTTTTTTTTTTTTTTTTTTTTTTTTTTTTTTTTTTTTTTTTTTTTTTTTTTTTTTTTTTTTTTTTTTTTTTTTTTTTTTTTTTTTTTTTTTTTTTTTTTTTTTTTTTTTTTTTTTTTTTTTTTTTTTTTTTTTTTTTTTTTTTTTTTTTTTTTTTTTTTTTTTTTTTTTTTTTTTTTTTTTTTTTTTTTTTTTTTTTTTTTTTTTTTTTTTTTTTTTTTTTTTTTTTTTTTTTTTTTTTTTTTTTTTTTTTTTTTTTTTTTTTTTTTTTTTTTTTTTTTTTTTTTTTTTTTTTTTTTTTTTTTTTTTTTTTTTTTTTTTTTTTTTTTTTTTTTTTTTTTTTTTTTTTTTTTTTTTTTTTTTTTTTTTTTTTTTTTTTTTTTTTTTTTTTTTTTTTTTTTTTTTTTTTTTTTTTTTTTTTTTTTTTTTTTTTTTTTTTTTTTTTTTTTTTTTTTTTTTTTTTTTTTTTTTTTTTTTTTTTTTTTTTTTTTTTTTTTTTTTTTTTTTTTTTTTTTTTTTTTTTTTTTTTTTTTTTTTTTTTTTTTTTTTTTTTTTTTTTTTTTTTTTTTTTTTTTTTTTTTTTTTTTTTTTTTTTTTTTTTTTTTTTTTTTTTTTTTTTTTTTTTTTTTTTTTTTTTTTTTTTTTTTTTTTTTTTTTTTTTTTTTTTTTTTTTTTTTTTTTTTTTTTTTTTTTTTTTTTTTTTTTTTTTTTTTTTTTTTTTTTTTTTTTTTTTTTTTTTTTTTTTTTTTTTTTTTTTTTTTTTTTTTTTTTTTTTTTTTTTTTTTTTTTTTTTTTTTTTTTTTTTTTTTTTTTTTTTTTTTTTTTTTTTTTTTTTTTTTTTTTTTTTTTTTTTTTTTTTTTTTTTTTTTTTTTTTTTTTTTTTTTTTTTTTTTTTTTTTTTTTTTTTTTTTTTTTTTTTTTTTTTTTTTTTTTTTTTTTTTTTTTTTTTTTTTTTTTTTTTTTTTTTTTTTTTTTTTTTTTTTTTTTTTTTTTTTTTTTTTTTTTTTTTTTTTTTTTTTTTTTTTTTTTTTTTTTTTTTTTTTTTTTTTTTTTTTTTTTTTTTTTTTTTTTTTTTTTTTTTTTTTTTTTTTTTTTTTTTTTTTTTTTTTTTTTTTTTTTTTTTTTTTTTTTTTTTTTTTTTTTTTTTTTTTTTTTTTTTTTTTTTTTTTTTTTTTTTTTTTTTTTTTTTTTTTTTTTTTTTTTTTTTTTTTTTTTTTTTTTTTTTTTTTTTTTTTTTTTTTTTTTTTTTTTTTTTTTTTTTTTTTTTTTTTTTTTTTTTTTTTTTTTTTTTTTTTTTTTTTTTTTTTTTTTTTTTTTTTTTTTTTTTTTTTTTTTTTTTTTTTTTTTTTTTTTTTTTTTTTTTTTTTTTTTTTTTTTTTTTTTTTTTTTTTTTTTTTTTTTTTTTTTTTTTTTTTTTTTTTTTTTTTTTTTTTTTTTTTTTTTTTTTCTTCATTTTCAATTTTTTTTTTTCTGTTTTTCAATCTTTTTTTCTCTTTATTTTTTTTTTTTTTATAAATCATATCTTAAGTTGTACAGAATGTGTTTTTAAATCAGAATAATATTGTTGATAATGTTTCTTTGTTATGTCAATTGTCTGACCAAAACTTATTGTAGATAAGAAGAACTCAATATAATCATGGACGCAAGGCAAAACCAGATGATTGGTACTAGTGAATGGGGAACATCAATCGATGATTTTTGCCAAAACTGGCTTCTCCAAAATACAGTACCATCATCCCAGTTAGAAACCCCAACAGAAAATGTCAGTGCATCGTTCTCAACTCTTGTTGATGCAGTACATCCTGGAGTTTCATCTCCAATCCAAATGAACCCTTTATATCAAAACTTCTCTTTCGATACCCCAGAAGCAACATTCCAGTTGAAACCAACTTTTCAACCGGAACCATCATTCCAACCAGAATCTTCCGAGGAGGTTAACAGGGCACCGGGCAAACGTCCAATGACAGACTCGCCCACACTATACCCAAATCCGATTGGTGACTCATATTATGAGGTCTCAACCTCGAACAGGGTGGAACCTGTTGATACGATAATGAATCATGGATCCGAGTTTGAGAAACACGTAGAAGACTCATGGGCTTATATTTGCAAGCTGTATAACCGTAAGAAAAAGTCCGCAAAAGTATCGTCCTCGAAA
>CM067173.1:26959239-26966739 GCA_034093135.1 Erigeron breviscapus | reverse complement strand
GTTGCTTGTTGATTCATATATATCAGTATGTGCGTATATATATCTATAGATATACATATATATTTATGTATGTTTATGTGTGTATATATATATATATCTATCGGGTGTTTATGTATATATATATCTATATGTATTTGTAAGGTGGTGGTTTGTAGTGGTAGTCGGGGTGTGGTGGTGGCCGTGGGTGAGAGAGGAAGATGATAGTGGTGTTGTATGGTGAATATGGTGGTGATGGGAAGGTGGTGGCCGGTTGTGGTGTTAGGCCGAGAGGTAGAAGGAACCGTGGGTGTTGGAGGTTGATGGTGGTTTGGTTTTTAATGGTGCAACCGTATATATCTATACATATATATATGTATATATATGTCGAGAGAAGATGATGGGTGTTGGGAGGTTTAAGCCGAGAGAGAAAGTGAGAGAAGGAGAATGAGTGTTTGAATGTATATCCCACTATCTATATTCTATCTTTATATATATATATATATATATATATATGTATATCTATCTTTATATATATATATATATATATATATATAATAGAGGGGAAGGGGGCGGCAGGAAGTAAACAAAAGGAAAAGGAAAGGAAATTGTGGTGGAGTGCAGTGTAGACTTCTTCCACATGGGGCGGCTGAATATATATATAATATATATAAACTAGATTTTTATTTATAGTATTTAGTCATCGTTCGTCGGATGTTTAGTCCGTGATTTAGTTTAAATAGTTGTCGTATATATATATATATATATATATATATATATATATATATATATATATATATATATATATATATATATATATATATATATATATATATATATATATATATATATATATATATATATATATATATATATATATATATATATATATATATATATATATATATATATATATATATATATATATATATATATATATATATATATATATATATATATATATATATATATATATATATATATATATATATATATATATATATATATATATATATATATATATATATATATATATATATTAATCAACGATATATATATTATATATATATATATGATTCATATATATCAGTATGTGCGTATATATATCTATAGATATACATATATATTTATGTATGTTTATGTGTGTATATATATATATCTATCGGGTGTTTATGTATATATATATCTATATGTATTTGTAAGGTGGTGGTTTGTAGTGGTAGTCGGGGTGTGGTGGTGGCCGTGGGTGAGAGAGGAAGATGATAGTGGTGTTGTATGGTGAATATGGTGGTGATGGGAAGGTGGTGGCCGGTTGTGGTGTTAGGCCGAGAGGTAGAAGGAACCGTGGGTGTTGGAGGTTGATGGTGGTTTGGTTTTTAATGGTGCAACCGTATATATCTATACATATATATATGTATATATATGTCTATGTATATATATATATATATATATATATATATATATCTATAGATATACATATATATTTATGTATGTTTATGTGTGTATATATATATATCTATCGGGTGTTTATGTATATATATATCTATATGTATTTGTAAGGTGGTGGTTTGTAGTGGTAGTCGGGGTGTGGTGGTGGCCGTGGGTGAGAGAGGAAGATGATAGTGGTGTTGTATGGTGAATATGGTGGTGATGGGAAGGTGGTGGCCGGTTGTGGTGTTAGGCCGAGAGGTAGAAGGAACCGTGGGTGTTGGAGGTTTAAGCCGAGAGAGAGTGAGAGAAGGAGATGAGTGTTTGAATGTATATCACTATCTATATTCTATCTTTATATATATATATATATATATATATATATATATATGCTCGTTGATTCATATATATCAGTATGTGCGTATATATATCTATAGATATACATATATATTTATGTATGTTTATGTGTGTATATATATATATCTATCGGGTGTTTATGTATATATATATCTATATGTATTTGTAAGGTGGTGGTTTGTAGTGGTAGTCGGGGTGTGGTGGTGGCCGTGGGTGAGAGAGGAAGATGATAGTGGTGTTGTATGGTGAATATGGTGGTGATGGGAAGGTGGTGGCCGGTTGTGGTGTTAGGCCGAGAGGTAGAAGGAACCGTGGGTGTTGGAGGTTGATGGTGGTTTGGTGTTTGGCTAACCAGTCCATTCCCAATATAATATCAAAATCATGCATCTCCAAAGGAAGTAGTTGAGCCAAAAGTTCGTTATTTTCAATTAATATCGGACAATCATGATAAACACTAGCTATAATCACATAATTTCTCATCGGGTGTAGCAATAGATATAGGTTCAAGTAACAAAGAACTAGACAAATCAGCACGTTGAGCAAAAGCTAGTGAAATAACTGAGTGTGTAGCACCAGTATCAAATAACACATAAGCCTTTATGCCACGTAAAGAAAGAATGCCAGAAACAGTACCTGGAGCTGTTGCTGCCTGATGTGCGGTCATAGTAAATACTCGCCTGATTAGGTTGGTTATTGCCACCACCACCACCACCACCACTATTACCCTCGCGTTTCACAGTGCAATCTTTAGCCTTATGCCCAGTCTTCCCACATATGTAGCATGAACCGGTCTCTCGATAACAAGGCTTCCCAGGATGATGACCTCCACATTCAGTACACGATGCAACTGGAATCCTGTTTGGGTTGTTTCTGTTAGCTACACACGGATAACGCTGATTCTGAACCGAACCACTATTACCTCCCAGTTCTGATATGGCCTCTGACTCTGCCACTGTCCCTGACCACTGTAATTGCCTCTGTTCTGATACGACCTTTGACCTTGCCACTGCCCTGACTGACCACCACGAGACTGATTCCCATAACCACGATCATATCCAGACTGACCCCCACGAGACCTATCCCCAAAACCACGATCATAACCTGACTGGTACTTGCCACTTCGATCTGAAGCTGATCGAGATGGTTCCTCTCTAGTTCTCTTCTTATTACTGCTGTCAGGTCTAGAAGAAAGATAATCAGCACGCTCCAACTCTAAATTCCTAGCAGCATTTGTGACATCTGACACTTTTGCGAAAGTAGTGTTGATAAGAGGATTCCTATATACAAATAACAATCCCCATTTAAATGTTTCAGCCTGCTCCTCTGGTGTCCCTGCCATGTGACCAACAATCCCAGCTATCCTAATAAAACGTTACATGTAGTGTGTAATTGATTCCCCAGGTTTCTGTTTAATACAAGTGTACTCTCGGCGATATGCAGCTCGATCAGCAGCTGGAAAGTAATGCAGATAAAAGACCTCTAAGAAATCACGCCATGCAAGAGCTTCAACAAATCCCTGACCCTCAGCATCCTTTAACGCCTTCCACCAGCGTTGAGCATCCCCTTCAAGTTTATAAGTTGCTAGGCGTACTTTCTGGTTATCAGTGCAATCTAGAACCCCAAATATCTTCTCCATATGGGCAATCCAATTTTCAGCATATATTGGGGTAGGGGCTCCATGAAATGAATCTGGTTTCTGTTTCTAGAAACGCTCGAGTAAAACCTGAGTAGCCACTGTGTTGTTATTGTTTCCAGCATTGTTATTATTTCCGGCGTTATTATTATTCTCAGCATTATTGTTTCCAACATTATTATTTTCAGCATTATTGTTTCCAGCATTATTGTTTCCAACATTATTATTCCCAGCATTATTGTTATTATTAGCATTATTATTTGCTTGATTTGTTTGAATGGCATTTGCAACTGCTTGCGGGACTGTCTGAGCAATAGCAGCTGCAACTGCCTGGTTAACTGCTGCTAAGATAGCCGGATCGATATTCGCATTATTCGCATTGTTATTAGCATTATTATTTCCATTACTTCTTCTAGGAGGCATCTACAAGGAGGATATGAAAACACATAAAAGAATGATCAGAATCAACTGAATAACGGAGGAGTGAAAGATTATGAACTGATAAACCTATCCCAGTATTTCTACCCAATCTCACAGGTCAAGCCTAATGGCAAACTACAAGAAGGAAACCTGGCTCTGATACCATAAGTTGTAACACCCCATTCCAGAAAGAAATAGGGAATTACATCAAATGTTAAAAGAACAATAAAATACTAAAAGGTCTTGCATTGCGATAAATAAATAAGTTTCCAAGCAGCTAAAAGTTCAAATCCTCCGACAGGAATTATTTTCAAAAATAAAGAAAGTCTAGAGTTGATGATAATAATGAAATAAAAGCATGATGTCTAAGAGTCTTCAAAGCCTTATGTCACTCTCACTCATCCCATATCACCCCTGATTACCTAAATTGTACATGTACCCAATGACCCATATTGGACAGTCCTTGACTCGACTTGAATTGGCTCAACCGATTTCATGGTATAGTAAGTCTAACATTATTATACATACTACTACCAGTTTAACCTCCCATAACGATAGCTAAATATTTATCACAAGACTCGTAAACTCTACTTTATTAACTACTGTATAACCAGAATATGATCTGATGCTTATTCTAAACACGAAACTATGATTTTGTAACCAGTAACTATAATGTCACGTGTTATATTCGGCCACATGAATCTGACATGATTAACGAGACTCAAGGTGAGACTAGAACAGTAGAACACATCATTAATAGACCAGAACGATATAGTTATACCTCCAGTAGTGATATCGAAACCTAGCAAGACGGCACCCTCCTTGTTAACTCTTAAACCCGTTGATTAAACCTACTTGCCGTACTGCCTTCTCCTCTGACCTTGATGTAATTTCGAATGGTAAATAAACCGAATGAGAATTCTTGAAGTATAATCAGCAGGGTTAGTGTGCACTTATAATTCAATTTGGTTCAAGACTTTACCTCACACGTTAGAAGATTTGAAGCAAGGCTCCTGCTAAGCACAACGTTTCTTACTACTGATCAATCCTTCCTTTCTATTTCCACCCAATTGAGAGTTGTGATTTATGATGAACCGAATGGAGATTAGAAGGGGTATTTAAAACCAACTCAGCCCCTCTTTCTCTGATGGAGTACGTTATATGTGGAGAGTTAGTTAATGGGCTTTGGTCACGTTCTAAATATCTAAGTCAATCCCTTTTTCAACTGACTATATTTATCCTAATTTTATTTATTTATTTATTTCCCCCTATTTTACTACTAACATTATATTAAATAAAATCACGGGTTATTATAACATAACTATCATTTTTCTAGAAATCCATTTCCTTCTACTTTCAATTTCTATGTACTTAATCAAAACATTGAGGTATCCCATATTGCTAGAATTGCTCATGGGATATATAGTCACTATAACTATTTTTAATGCAATGTCAACCAATATATACTCAGTTCGGTTATGAGCGGTGGCGGATACAGACTTTTATAAGTAGGAGCCTAATTATTTTCCTTGTGAGTCCCTTAAGTTCGATGGTTAACCAGGAAAGTGCAAAATACAACAAGTCTAATAAGCACTAGATTGGACTAGTATTACTTTAATATAAATGCAAGTATATAAATAAAGTAATACAAGACTTAAAGCAATAAACAAATAAAGTGGAACATTATGTATTTTTCATGGGTATTTTATTTATGATGTTAAATAAAACACAAGGTTGTTGCGGAATCAAGATAATACAATTAAGTATGTATCCTAACAACCTATGAGTTACAAATGATCTATATTTGTCAAATAACTCTTTAGGATCGAGATACTTAAAGTTGTGAAGTATCCCAGTTTAAGATCGAGAGTATTTGGAAAAATTCACTTCAATGCAAAATGAATGCTTAAAAGTATTTATGTCAAGGAAATGACTTTGTATTTATAGGCAACAAAATTCACCAGTGAATTTTGTGATTTGTCTAAAAAATCTAAGTTACTGGAAAACACTTTATAGATCATGAGTGTTTTCAGTTTCATCAATTAAGTTCTAACTTAGACTAAATCTGATCATTTACTTATAAAAATAAAAAATTGCAACTATTATTACATTCATCAACTGATAAATAGTATACAATTTTCATAAGACAATAATTTACAATAAGTAAACAATAAGAGTCAGGCCCTTCTTTTCGATGTCCTTTCTGGAGCATCTTCAGTAGCCTTTCTCTTTGGTGATGGAGAAGATGGTATTGAATCTGGTGATCTTATGCCCATTGCAACTTCCATTTGTTGCTTTCTTCTCCATACCTTCTCAATCCTTTTAAGAAATGCTTTAACATCAGTCGACACATTTGTCTTCCCCCTGAACGTTAAAGCAATTTCCTTCAGTTCACTCCATCCAAATGCTTGGACTGAAGTACTTCTCCTTTCGTCAGTAAAGTTACCCTCCCTGGTCAACTTTACTTCAAACTTAGACATGCCTTCATGATCTTTAGCCAATTTGATTTCAGCACTAGTGATCCTTCTTGCATCAGCCCTGAAATTCAACATCTCATTGTATTTTTCTTTCAGCTTGGCTTGCTGGATCAAAGCTTCAGTATCCTTGGACACTCTTCTTTGCTCTACAGCAGATTGGAGTTCTTGACGATTTATTTTTCGAGAAGTGTCCAGGGGAATGAAAGTACTTACATCAGCATCTTTGATTGCTTTGATCTGTCTGGCAGTCAACTTTGGTAAACCAGTAAGTCTCTTTCTGTACTCTATCTCCAGAGCACCAGCATTCTTTCTTATCTTTTTCTGGAGACTTACCAGTTCATCCTTTCTTTGTCTGATGAGTTCTGGTACACTCACGCCATAAATAATTGAATCATATACCTGTTCTTCTTCAGCGTAGCATGAGCGTACATGAACATCATCTAATGCATTTAGGCATTGATGAACTCTGGGGTCATCTTTCATCTTTTTATAAACTTCAATGTTAATGCCTAACCTTCCAGCATTGTAAGAGTCTAGAGTCCCCATTGTTGCCATCTCCCTTTGATGGGCCAGCAGTTCATCCTTTTGATTTCTTTTAAAAATCTCTATCATGATGCATTCTTGTTCTAACTTCCTTGATGTTTCATCATCAGCATCTTCAGTATGCTCTTCCTCTTCACCAGACACAACTTTTTCTTTTCCTTTAATAGCCTTCAGTGTAGTTGGAATATCTGGGAAGGTCTCAAACTGGGGCTCACTGGCTTCAGTACCAGTAGCTTCTTCAGTTAGGAGCCCGGCTTCAGTGCCATATGCTCTTTGTCTTTCAGTAAGCCCGGCTTCAGTGCCATATGCTCTTTGTCTTTCAGTAAGCCCGGCTTCAGTGCCATATGCTCTTTGTCTTTCAGTAAGCCCGGCTTCAGTGCCATATGCTCTTTGTCTTTCAGTAAGCCCGGCTTCAGTGCCATATGCTCTTTGTCTTTCAGTAAGCCCGGCTTCAGTGCCATATGCTCTTTGTCTTTCAGTAAGCCCGGCTTCAGTGCCATATGCTCTTTGTCTTTCAGTAAGCCCGGCTTCAGTGCCATATGCTCTTTGTCTTTCAGTAAGCCCGGCTTCAGTGCCATATGCTCTTTGTCTTTCAGTAAGCCCGGCTTCAGTGCCATATGCTCTTTGTCTTTCAGTAAGCCCGGCTTCAGTGCCATATGCTCTTTG
>CM067173.1:26939075-26958239 GCA_034093135.1 Erigeron breviscapus | reverse complement strand
CTACGCACGATCTGCCCAGCGCCGCCTCGAGGCGTCCCCTATAGTAAGTGTTAGCTTGCCTATCACCCTCACATGTCTCGTAGCAGCCTTCTCAACGTGATGCTCTCGCCGCGCTTGCACACCGACGCAAAACCTTAGACCAAAGCCGTCCTAATCCGTTCTCTTCATACTTTGGCCTTCGGCGGCTTAACAGGGTCTAGCGCATAGCCTACCTCGCCCCTCTGCCCTGGCTAGCCAGGGCCTAACAAGCACCCTTTCAATTCGTGCGGATTCCCCGGGCCATGTTTACACTTCAGCTCGAATACCAAAGTTTCTCCGACGGGTCGAACTCGGAATACTACGGCTCCGCTTTTGTATTTAAAGGCAATAAAAATGAGTTTTATAAACATATTATGTTTAGAAGATATGCATGAATCTTCAAACATAACTTTTTGATCACACATCAAATTTGATTGACCCAATAAACTTAAGTCATTTGCCATCCAACTTGTAAAGGACACTTGTGGCTGTTGTTTTACTCACTGGTACACAGTGGTGAAATGGCAGTTGCATGGCAATTCCCACTCACTGGTACACAGTGGTGGAAAATTTGCGCGTTCTTGGTTGGACGACTTAAAGCGAGTTAAGCGGTGAGACCTTGACCCGTGGCAAAAGATGGGACAAAACATGACTACAAATCACTTGATGAATCAAGTGATTTGTAGGTCCCATTCTTACTAGGAATTGCACATGTAATGCAATTACTGCTCGTCACTTACCTTTTGAGTACAATCATTTCTAGCAGATCAACTGATGAAATGATTGTATGTCAATTGGATCCTAGCCTTAATGAAATTAATTGTTAAATGATTTAACATTGGGTAATTATATTTCTTAAGGATTTATTATCGAAAATACTGATTTTTTAACTTAATCTGTTTTGTAGATGGCAATGAATCCTTCCACAAACACCAATGCTTTTCGGCAAATGTTTGAAAGAGAAAAGCTTAATGGATCAAATTTCAATGACTGGTATCGTCAACTGAGAATTGTTCTAAGAGTTGAGGAACGCATGGATGTCATTGAAAGGCAATGGCCAACCGAACCAAGTGCTGAATCCACAGCAGCTGAAAAAGCTGAATATAGGATTCAGTACACTAGATTCAATGAAGTTTG
Organism: Erigeron breviscapus; assembly: GCA_034093135.1. NCBI lineage: Eukaryota > Viridiplantae > Streptophyta > Magnoliopsida > Asterales > Asteraceae > Erigeron > Erigeron breviscapus. Next base: position 26,957,084 of record CM067173.1, on the reverse strand, counting down.
TTGTTTGATGCTTGCGAGCATGTCTCCCGAGCTTCAAAAACAATTCGAACTCTACACTCCATATGATATGATCACAGAACTTAAATCCTTGTATGAAAAACAAGCTGGAGTGGAACTGTTCGACTTAGTCGTGGAACTTCATGACATGAAACTTGAATCTGGCAAATCGGTTAGCAGTCATGTGCTCAAGATGAAGAGCATTTTGAATGAAGAGCATTTTTGACAAATTGGATTCGATGGAGTACGCTTATCATAAAGAGGTAAAAGTTGGCATGATTCTCAAATCCCTTACTAAGGAATTTGAGGGTTTTGTGCAAAACTATACCATGCACTCTATGAAAAAAAGCGTCAATGAACTTCATGCTATGCTCATTGAATATGAGAAGACGATTCCAAAGAAGGCCAATGACCCAAATGTCCTTATGATAAAGGGGGGTCGGATCCAGAAAGCTAAGAAATCGCACCAAGCTAAAGGCAAGTTTGATGGTAAAGGCAAGGGTAAGCAAGCTGCTTATTCCCCCAAACCAAAGAAAACCCCTCCGGCTAAGAAAGAGCATCCGGCTAAAGACCAGACCTGTCATCATTGTAATGAAGTCTTGTAACCCAAACAACTTTTTAGCAACATCAAGGGACAACCTCATTCTTCGATCTCTAGGGCCTCGAGCCGTGTTAATTTTACTATGACGATCTCTTTTAGAAGCCATTTTCATTGGACTACTACTACTAATTTGGTGCTCCATGACACGAGTATTAAAATCGTCTCTATCGTTCATCGTAACTTGTCCATTATTTGTAGTAGTGAACATCTCTTGAGGTAGAACGACGTTATTATTATCGTAGTTATGACCATTACAAAAGAACTCCCAAAAGACGGCTTCATCTTCTAAAGGAATGTGTGGGGATGGATGGAGATAAGAGGAAGAAGAAGATGGAGTATGATAATGTTCTTGTGGGTACTCATTTGAATGGTTTGATGATTCATTGTAGTAGCTACTAGAAATAGTAGTTCTTGGTGGGTCAAATCCATTGTTGATTGAAGAGGGATACATCTTTATATATACTTAGAAGTCCAGAAAGCTACATATGGTTATGCAAAAAAAAAAAAAAAAGATCTAAAGGAGGCTTGAAAATGAAAGGCTTAATTATAATACTACAAGAAACATGATTATTGATTAACTATGACTTAATTTGAGATTGGTAAAGACCTAAAGCAAGAAAAAAGGATGAAGATTCATGAAAAATGTATGAATTGGGACTTTGAGAAAGACTTGAAAGCATGCTAAAGATGTTATTATAGAGATATAGATAGACATATATATTGATGGAGAAAGAAATGGAGGCCCATTAGCTTGCCTCTACTCTAAATAGTCAAGAATACAGAGGGGGAGCACTTAGCTTGTTAATAATGGAGACAAATAAGTGACATTTTCATCTTTCTCTTTCACCTTTTTTTTTAGTAAAAGTGAAGCATTTATTTGATGATGAAGAAGAAGAGAAAATTCTAAGTAGTTTCTTTCTAGCTCCCTTGATCGAGTGGATATGATGCACTTCTTATTGTGCCACTTCACGTGCTTGATAGCAATGTGTGTGTGTGTTCAATGGATATATATGTATATAAAGAATATATATATATAGATATATAATGAATCCAAGACAACTTTAATCTGAAAGCAACCCTTTAGTGCCCTGACCAAACACATGCATGCTTTTGATCAAGAATTTGTTGCACCATGATTATGTATTTTACAAATTAATTAATTAGGCAGATGAAAGGGGAGGGGGGTCTGGATGAAGAAGAGATATAGTGCGGTGGTGGTTCATTGGTGGTTGGAGTGGAGTGAAGTGGGGTATGAAGAACTTAGGGTTGTGGAATTTTTTTTTTAAACGGTCGTATTTCAAGGGTGTTTTGTCAAACAAGTTTTTGGGAAAAAAAATTTGTGCAACCAGTTAAACCGGTAATGCTAATACCGGTTTCAATTTTTTGCCTCGAACCCGGTATTAGCATTACCGGTTTCAGAAAAAGCAAATTGAAACCGGTTTTTGCATTACCGGTTTCAGAGGTGTAAGTGAGATGTGACAAGCTGAAGTAAGATTGATGACAGCTACAGTTGCCCTTCGCACATATTTTGAAACCGGTAATTCAAATACCGGGTTCGAATAGAGTATATATATATAATTCAGCTTTCCTTTAAGCATTTGTAACATTGACATCAAATAACTTATAAAACTTTATCAGTATAAGTTATTTTTTCAAACAAAATTTATGGCTTCTTCATCTTCATCTGAACCATCATCACCTCCTACAGTAACATTTCATGCATTGAAAGCGCAATGTAAAGAGGATATAGACGACGAGTATGAACTTTACCACAAAATTAATGATTGTAAGCTTCTTATGGAACAAAGGAAGCTCGAACATAAGAAGAAACTAAAAGAAATAAGGAAAATTGAAACGTGTAAACCCCATATCACCTGCACATCTTGCAAGGTGACAGTTGCTTCACCTATAGGAAAGTGAAACGTGTTGGTTTCTGGACGTCATCTCTCCACCAACGCGTTGATCAAAGAATGATCAAGTTGGCAAATCATCGCCTTGAAGAGTTGGAAAAACCCAGCATTCTTGAGATGCCGAAGGACTATGTTGGGCACACCAGCCTGCATTACTCTAGCCAGCCCTCCATCACCTTTTCTACATCTTGGGACTGTCACATCACGTTCATGGGAAATGTTGTATGAGCGATGCACATCTGGAGCTTGTAACCACAACAACTCTGGATTTCATGGTACACAGCTAACATTAACAGAGGCCATCTGATGTGACCAATTTATACCCATCGCCCACATCATTATTGGCCTTGTTATTAAGTGTTTTTAGTCGATTTTGTTGGCATTTGGCGCGTTTATGTGTTTGTTAGTGTTGTCAGGCTCTAAACAGGATACGTGTCCATTTGGTGTAAGTTCGGATGATTTCATAGGCCAAGATGTTGATTTGTGAGTCTGAGAGTTGTTCAGGGTTGTGAAGATAGAAAAGTCCAGCATGATTGGACTGCGCCGCAGTGAGGAGTGCATATGCCACTGCGCCGCAGTCATCTAATGGAAAAGGCGTATTGAGACCAGTTAATATAGCAACGCGCCCGCCCCCCGGCTGTGGTGGTGATCTAAACCCACTGCGCCGCAGTCATCAAGTGCCAAAAGGAGGATAAATCCCAGTGATAATGCACTGCGACGCAGTGAAGGCAACATATATCACTGCGCCGCAGTCAGGCGAAGTCAAAGTCAAAAGAGATCCACTGCGCCGCAGTGGAGTCCTTATTTTCCCACTGCGCCGCAGTGGCTCGACGGGCCTGTAGGATTTTGGCAGCCTCGTTGCCTCAAATTCCAGGGGGTATAAATAGATAACAAAAACCTAATTCCCAAGGCAATCAAATTATCTTTCTAGGAGCTGCACTATAAGGGATTTCTTCAAGGTTCAAAGGCTAGTTTTCTTCCTCAAAATCATTGGAGATCTACGTGCACCCATCTAGATCGTATCTACTTTTCTTTTCTTACAATTTACTTTCATCAAACGATTGGTATAATCATGTTTACCTTTTCTTTTGATTATTATTTACCATTCATCATGAGTGGCTAGATCTATTATCATCCACCTTGATGAAACTAGACGGATAATGTGATTGCTATATATTTTAATTCAAAGAGTTGATTTCAATTATCGTTGAGTCGTGATCTTGATGATTAATTCCTTATTCTTTATTCTTTGTGATATTAATAATTTATTTGTTCATCGTTAGTGGTACTAGGTGAATAGGTATTTTATTTCCATTAATTGTCTATGATTGATTGTCTCCGGTTGGTGGTACCACGGTGAATGTCATTAGAATAATAGGTATTAATTGGTAAACGTGTTTAGATACGGTTGGTGGTACCACGTATTTATTCACATAGATATGATTGATAATTGTTAATCAAACAAACTAATTACTAGGGATATTTTCTTAAGCATTGGTGGTACCGGCTTGGGTAATTGAACTAGCAAATTAGGTGTTTGGGTAATTTGCAAGCGGTTGGTGGTACCACGTAAGCATCTTTATCCTTACACGATTATCTATTCAACTTAATGAATTTGATCTTAATTTAAAGCAATCACATTTGAAGTCGAGGGAAGTCAAGGTGGATGAATTTTAATATTATTGTCTAAAGTTTCATTTCATTTTATGTTTTTAATTTTCTGTTAAAAAGAGATTGAAGTAACACCCTTTTTCCAAACCATTTTATGAAACAACTAGTTCAACCAATCCCTGCGAACGAACACGGTCTTACCTGTTAACTATATTACAAACGATCGGGTCCACTGCCCGTGAGTGCGTAGTAGTGAGTTTTTAGGTGATTCTAGTTTTAAAAATATAAAACTCGATTTAGCACATCACCATCTTTTATTTAAACACTGGTTTTGTTGATGATTGAAAAATGAGAAATATATGTTTGCTTAAGTTTGCGTGAACAACTATCAACAAATATGCATGTATATATAAAAATGATGCATGGCTGCTAATTTGTCGCGACATTCGAACCCGGTATTGGAAAAACCGGGTTCGCAGGCCTTGTCAGTGTCAAGTCACAATCAACCTGCCATGTTACTGTTTTTCTGCAAAAGGTGCTACGAAGTTCGAAACCGGTAATGCAAATACCGGTTTCAATTTGCTTTTTCTGAAACCGGTAATGCTAATACCGGGTTCGAGGCAAAAAATTGAAACCGGTATTAGCATTACCGGTTTAACTGGTTGCACAATTTCTTTTTTCCGAAAACTTGTTTGACAAAACTCTCTTGAAATACGACCGTTTTAAAAAAAATTCGGGTTGTGAGCTTAATTAACTGGACAAAGACAAAAGAAATTTATGTAAGAATGTCTATATATATTAAAATATAATTAATACAGTAAAATATCTTAAGATTGATGTGTTGTTTGTCTTATTGATCATTGCACAATAGATAAATCAGACATTTAAAAGTATTTGATGCTAACTTTAGCTTTTGTTTGTTTGTTCTAAATAGTAGTAATAAAATGATAAATAACGAAAATGGACAATTGATTTTAACTTATTTTAGGTTACTTTGGGAGCCTGCTTTATGGATCGCGCAGTTATTAATGAAATTCGTAAATGGTTGCTTTATTGATCCTTTGACTTGAGATACAAGCAGGTTATGCATGTATGGATTGCATTTTCTTGATATAGTTCTAACTATCCTGAATAAGGTAGTAACAAATGGCTATTTTCAGAAGTGTATTGAAGTACATGACTGACACGTGTAGTCAATACAGGATTTGTTCCTCCAACTGATAGTTGGAGAATGATACCATTGGCGCCCTCATTAGGACTAATTAAGATGTTTGCATGGCCGTGCCCAAATAAATCCAGATGGTTCTCGATTATATTTGGTAATCATTAATTAGTTATGGAATGAGAAACAGAATCGTTAAATCATGAAATGACATTGATCCGTATTCATGTTTAACACGGTATCTGAACAAAGGGATAATAAATGCCTCAACCATTTAAATATACTTTAAGAAACTATACTTAAATATTTCTGGGAGCATTGGCGTGTTGCTAGACGCTAACCAATGTTATTACCTTCATTTGTTACGAGCTCAAGTGGGAGCTGTTAGTATGTGATCACGTAGAAATGAACGTATGTCCAGAAATGATTTAAGCCTACGGGGTCACACGTCTCGACACAAATGTATTTAATATTAATTAATATATTTAATGTATTTAATTAATATGATCACGATTTCAATTAACGAGTGGTCGTTAAAAACTAACGGTTACTAGCTAACGGCGTTAGTTAAGGAAGGCTTAATTTGTAATTAGGAGATTCTAGAAGTTTCCTAATTATAAACTAAAGGGGGCCGGTTTTAATTAATGAGTTTTTAACTCATTGAGTTTGACTTGGTTTCTAATATACTAATCCTAGTTTATATCTAATACGAATCCTAATCTATGTCAAATATGAAAAGGGTTTTGGATATAAATAGGAGATAGAAAAAGCCCTCATTACCTTTTTTCCTTCCTCCTCCTTCCTCCTCTAAACCTACGGCCGAAACCTTCCAAGAACAAAGGATTTTCGGTTTTTGTTGTTTGACAAAGTAGAAGAGAAAGCAAACGTTGCGGTTCGTGATCAAGTACTAGCATACGTGCATTCACGTGTCGTGTGTGCAAACGTAGAGGGATTTATTTTAAATCCTCATAAAGTTTCTTACTTTATTCTTCTCCAAATCAAAGGTACACGTTTCTATTCTTGGTTAATTAATTAACTACATAGATTATTTTCCGCTGCGTGCTTTGTGATTTGATTTGATAAATTGTTATATAACCCCAATCTAATCGACATGTAAGATTCCTATGAAATATTAACAACGCTAATTAATGTCTTAAATTTTTCAGAGTTAATCATCTGAGGTGCCTTATGACTTCGTCCTTCACATTTGTCCTCCATAAAATACCATAGGGTTGGACTTGTCCTTGGACTCGTCCTTGGTCACTCGTCCTCCATGGACGAGTTGTGTAAAGATTTTTTTTTTTTGATTTGTGAGTGTATAATAAATTAAAAGGTGGGTCCAAGATTAGTCTTTGGTATAAGAGGTGCCCAATACCTCCGTCCCCGCTCGTTCCTCAGGGACGGACGAGTCCACACCATTGGGTGGGACTCGTCCCCCACTCATTCTTCGGACTCGTCCCTCTAACTCGTTCCCCCAGGGACGAGTATTGAAGCTGCAATTTTTTATTTTTTTAAAATTGTTTTTGAATGTAACGGTCGGAATTAAAAAAAAAGACAAAAAAAAAAGTTTCTGAACTTGGCAAAACAGTCCCTCTAACGGCAGATTTGACCAAAACAAGTTCAAAAAAAGTGACACTTTTAGTCCTTAACGGCTAGTTTTTCTAAATTCCATATATACCTCCATTGAAGCACTAGATCACACCAGTCTTTCATTATTCAGTTATATTAACACATACAACTCCATTTTAACAACAAATCATGTCAAACTTCAGCAACCAAAGATCCGATGATTTCTTTAACTCTTTGAACGATTTGAATGAATCGTTCCCGAACCAACCACCACTCCAACCTGATTCCACATTCAAATGACCTCCGTTTTCAACAATTCATGGCAGCTTATTACGCTCAGTTTTCGCAACAACCCCCTAATTTCTACCATGGGGGGTCATCGGCGGCAGGAGCTTATCAACAACCCGATTTTGCACAACAAACACTCCAATCCTTTCCCACACCACCATCTGTTTCCACACCCGAATATGTTCCCACACCCCAATCTGTTCCCACACCCCAATCCATTCCCGAAACACAACCAAAGCGTACCAAGGTCAAACCATGGCCAAACGCACGAAGAAAGACAAACAACCTGTTGCAAACTCGTCACATTGGAGCGAGTTGGAAATGAAAGTTATCACAGAGTGTTGGGTCGATGCTTCAGAGGATCCAATATTTGGAAAAGACCAATCCGGTGATTCTTTTTGGGGGAAAATCATATAAAACTACAATGCAAGATTCCCCAACAACCAAAGAAGAGCCAATCAGATTACTAGCAAATGGAGAAAGATCAAAGCAAATGTTGCAAAGTTCAATGCAATTTGGACAGGTTATGATGGGCACCGGATTAGTGGGGAGAACGATGCCCAAGTCATGGAAGAAGCGGTTTCAGAGTACTTTTCTCAAACCCACACTCAGTTTAACATGTACGAGTGTGGGTTGCTTGTATCAGTTTAACATGTACGAGTGTGGGTTGCTTGTGAAAGATATGCCAAAGTTCGTCGCTCCATCCGCTCATGATGTTATGGGTCGAAGCTTGCATAAAAGGAAACACATTGTTAATGTTGTTGATAATGATGAGGAGGAGGAGCCCCAATTCGATCCTGTAGACCTTGGAGACAACGACCTTTTCGGTACGGATACGTATACGCGCCCCCTACTAAGTCAAAGGCTTCGTGAACCTCGGCGTCTTCCGATGCAGGGTCTGCTTATTCTTCAGCTTCCAACCTAGCCGCCCGGCTCGACAGACTTGGGTGTACCATGCAAGCAGTTTTGGAAGAACAACAACAATCTTTGGCGGCCATTCGTGAGGAAGAAAGGAAGCGCACCATGTACACGGCTCTTTCGTTTATGGGCCAAACCGAGTGTGATGAGAAAGAAAAGAGGTTCATCAAAGAAGCGAAGAAGAAACTGATGGCCGAGTACAAAGGCTTCCTTTTCGGAGACAACGACAATTAGTTTAGCTTAGTTTAGTTTTTTTTAAATAAAAATGTAACATCCGTGAATTTTGACCCGTTGACTTTACGTGTAATTTGACTAACCATCTTGTTGAATGAATTAATTGGGTCCATTTTGTGATTATATGACTATGTGGTATGTTAGCCGGGTCGTTGGTGTGTTTAATCGGCGTTTAATCGTGTTAATGATTGTGTTTTGGCTTGAGAAGGGAAACGGGTCGGCCCGTGGGTCATCCACGACCCATCAGCCTCTTTTGACCCATTTTCCCCTTATCTTCTCATTCCCCACACTTTGCTTATCTATCTATCTTATCTTCTCTCTCTCAAGTAAAAGCAAGTAAAAACCATTTCAATCTTCATCCCCTCTCTTGCATCTATTTGGTTTTAGAACTGTTATAACAATAGAATCATAATCATCTTCATCTCATTTCCATCATATTGAAGAATTAAAAGTCAAGTTCTAGCATTTTAACCATTTTGACCTAATTTCGGGTTCTAGCTCAAGGAGAAGTTTTGGTAAGTCTAATTCATCCCATTTATACCTACTTATGTTTGCTTATGCATTTCTAGTCATTTTGAACATTTGCAAGTCCTAAATCGGCTTACAACTAATTTTGGGTCAATTTAGGGTTAAATTAGGGTTTGGGTGATTTGGAAGCGATTGTGATGTTTTGGTCGAATTTGTGGGTTGGAATATGTGTATTTATGGTTAATAGTGTATAGTTATACTTCAAAATGGGTTACAAGTCGTTGTAAATTCATTTGGGTCGATTTAGAGGGGTTTTGGTATGTTTTTCCTGCATTAACTGCTGCTGCTGTTCGTGGGCTGCCCAGAAGGGGGCGTAACCTACGGCCCTATGGGGCGTAGGTTACGCTGGTACAATTTTGTTGGGGCGTAAGTTACGGCCCTTGGGGCGTAGCTTACGCCGATCCCTCCATCTTACGCCTCGACCTCCTGTTTACGCCAACTTTTACGCCCACCTTACGCCAAAAATGACATTTCTAGAGGGCCGTAGCTTACGCCACTTTGGGCCGTAAGCTACGCCAGTTGATTTTAGACCCACCGTAGGTTACGGTGGTTGGCACCGTAACTTACGGCCATTGAAATTCTGAATTTTCCTTGTTTGACCTAGTTTGACTTTCTAGACCTTTTTACGCGCCGAGTCTTAATCTAATTCACTTCTTATCTTGCATAACATTGATTAAGAGTCTTAGAAGCCATTTAACGTCGAGAAACACTTTGGAAACCTATTTAGGGTTTTGCCGTTTACTTGATAACTTTGTATGTGTACTTATGAATGTTGATGTGAATGTATGATCGATATTTAGGTGTTGGACGCACGGAGAACATTGTACTTCCATAACTCGACTTTATATCGACTTAACTTTTCATAAGTCATCGAGGTGAGTTCGTATCTCCCTACTCGCTTGAGATTCGGGCTGAAAAGTGTAAACCTTGCGTGTTTACTTGCATTTATTGATTGATTGGTTGATTTTCTTGATAGTTGGATTGTTGTGATGGTTCATTTCGTTTGATTGGCTTGGTTTACGTTTTGTTAAGTATTTCATTAATATTAGGATAGACGTACATACGTGGAAGTCGGTTATCCCTTCATTAGGTCTTAGATGTGGTGGGAAGGCTGCGGATGACCCTATATATAAGCATTTGGGATTCGAAGAATGGATAACCCTCTTAAGTGTATGTACGTATAGTTGGTTTAAGTTGTAATTATTGGTTTATGATTGATGATTATTGATTGTTGGCTCATGTTTGTCGAATGTTAATTATTGGCTTATAACTTACGATTATTGATTGTTGGTTCGAGTTCATCGTATATTGATTGTTGGTTCATGATTGATGCATTTACAATTGATTGTAAGCATTGCATACATTGTTGATGACCCTCGGCAGGGGATTGCCGACATCCTGGTGTATAGATGTACACACCCATCTGATGGATGTAGATCTTGATCCCGAGTATATAGACATATATATCTCGATGTTTTTGAGATGCCGCCTTGTTCATGGTGATGACAGGCGAGTATCGTTGCATAGGTGACCTGAGTTCACGCATAGGATAGGCATGTTGGCTTATTCATGCATTTGGCACATACCTTGGTATTTTCATCATTTGTGCACTCTTATTACACGCTTACTTACTTATGAAATCTTGTTGTTGGACGATATTGTATTGCTTAGAGGCTCACTGTAAGTCATGTCTAGCCTCTACTTATATTTGTGATTATTGACGATGGTTCCTTATGGACCATTACTACGAACTCACCAACCTTGTGTTGACTATGCTTAGTACACTTTTCAGGTAATCAGGTTATCCCTGGACGTGGAGTTTGATTGTTGCATGCTGTTAAACCCAGGCTTTGGACTTTATGGATCAAGGATTCATTGGCCTTCTTTTGCATTATACTTAGGATTAATTGCCATCTTCTTAATGCTCCTTGTAAACTTTGATGGTTATTGCTCCTTTTGTATTTTGGTACTTGTTTCGTTTTTGTAATGGATTCACTGAATCTTTACTAGGAGTATATTTTTATAAAAGAAATAAGATATGTTTATGTCTGAATTTTTCATAATTATATATTGGGAAAATGAATATGAATATAAGCTGTTTAGTACCTAAGGAAACCTAAAATATTTATTTTTTTAATATCTTTTTTATAATAAATAAATGATTAGATTCATGTTTTTTTATGAATTAAATAACTATTTGATGTTTCAACCCTTCACATACTATTGTCTTTTCAATCATGTAAAAATGTAAAATACGATACTTCAGTAGAATGTTTGGATGTTTCATATTAACTTACTACTTTATTTTAGTTTAAACTTTCATTTCATCCACACTTCCCGTTAAATGGTCTTTTATGTGTTAGTCCTTCTTATAGCATCATAACACAAACCCTTAATTTTCCCTCCTAACATTTCCCGCCATAACAACACACTTTAATGTTGTTGTTCACAAAATCATACCAAAAAATGGCTTCATCAAAATCCATTACTGATTTCTTCTCACCATCATCCAAACGCCCAAAACCATCATCATCATTTGAGCCTTCTTTCAAGAAAAGCATCGTTTCTGTTCCCCAAAAGCCCACCGGCGCCGCCGCAGCCACCTCACCGGAACCTATTTCCGATGATGGACCCACACCCACATCCACCGGAGCTAGCGCTGGACCTTGTTCAAGTCTCACTTCTGAACAGAAACTTAGGGTTCAGGTTAATCAATCACTAGCTAAAGCTAAACTTAATCTCAGAATTTGTAAAGAAAGAGTGTTGAAATCTACTAAAGGTTAGATTTTTTGAATTGGGTTTTTGTTATTTTTGTTTAATTGATCATTTTTAGTATATATATTATAATATATACTATATATATATATATATATATATATATATATTATAATAATTATACTTATATGTATATATATATATTTAAAGAGGGGTTTTTTGAATTGCAAAAATATTGGTTATTTATGATATTTAGGATGTGTTATCCTTTTAGGATTACTGAAAGGTAAGTTCTTTGACATGGGTTTTCCTATTTTTTACTCTTTTTTTAGGTATGAAAATATGGAGAGATTGGATTTAGTACTTTGATTTACATGATACTTTGATAATTTGTGATTTATAAGGGGTGTTTGGGATTGCTTATTTGTAATTACTTATCTGGAAAAAAAAATAAGCAATTACCTACCGTTTATTTAAAAGTGTTTATTCCTTATAAAATAAGTAGATAAGTAGTTTTCAAAGAATGTTTGTTATTACCTAGCTGCTAAAAAAACAAGCAATAAGCAGATAAACTTTTAAATAAGAAATCCCAAACACCCTTTGAACTATGTTGTTGAAAAATGATTTATCCTCTACCAAAGATACTCATAGCTGAGGATTGTCATTATTCGAAGAGATGAGGAAGATGTGGACCCTTTGGAAGCATGTGAAATGTGAATTAGAAGGATTTTTAGGTTAATGTTTAGGATACAAGGATGATATGGAGAAAAGTCATCTTATGGAGAAAAGTTTATGAAAGATTATGGTGATGACACGTGGTGTTTGGTGCACTTTTCTTTACACCTTAATGCGCAAAAATTATTATGGCGCATTAAAGTGTTAAAAAGTTGTGCATTAAGGTGTAGAGAGAGTGCATCAGACACGTGTCATCCCCAAAATCCTTTTTTAGTTTTCTCCATGAAGAGACTTTTCTCCTAAAATCATCCTAGGAGAATATATTAGGGGAAATTTATAAAGACTCCATTTTACATAGTTTTGATGGTTGAACCCTTGAGGTTTGGCTCTTGTGGAATGTGGTATGTGAATATGTGATGACCCATCAAACTATGGGTTATGGCCTTATGGGTTCAAGTCCCATGGTGGACAGACTTTGTAAATAAGTGTAAGTTTGTTTGATTGCCTTTCTAAAGTAAACGTTTTATAGTTCTAATTTAATAAACTCTTTTAGTATATGTTTAGGTGAGGGGTTGGGATTAGGAAAATTGGAAGAACTGTTGGTGGAAGAAACATGGTTGAAAGCTCTTCCTGGGGAGTTTCAGAAACCATATGCTAAGAAACTGAGTGAATTTGTGGAAAGTGAAATTCAAGGCTCCATTCCAATTTACCCTCCACAGCATTTGATCTTCAACGCTTTGAATTCCACCCCATTTGACCAAGTCAAAGCTGTCATCATTGGTCAGGTAAGCTTCAGATGTTTAAAATACTGAAAATATGCTGATCAGCCGCAATGTTGTTGCTTTAGTTAAAACCCGCATATAGTACTTTTTTGGGATTTTATGATCTTTGTGAACATTTCTTACCAAAGGGAACAACAGATAGAAGTATAATAATTACAATCATCATTTTGTTTAACAAATTCTGACAAATAACCATACAAAATGAATCAGCTTTGCGATACTCAACCCCTAGAAACTGATATTCAGAACTTCAAAATGGAACGCCAAAATGCAAGGCCGGTTCATTGAAATGCAATAACATTATCTTTTCTATTCACCTTCTTGTATGGAACTTTGTAACAGTCTAGAATTGATGTATTTTAGGATCCATACCATGGACCTGGTCAAGCTATGGGGCTCTCATTCTCTGTTCCGGAAGGAATTAAAACACCTTCAAGTTTGGTAAACATATACAAGGAACTTCAGCAGGATTTGGGATGTTCGATTCCATCTCACGGGAATTTGGAACGATGGGCTGTACAGGTGAAGTTTTGCTATTTCTCACTTAGGGAGTGTTTTATCCTTATTGTTTCATTCTAGAATCTGAAAACCATGTCTCATTGTTAAATGCAGTGTCTGAAGTATTATCTGACAAAATAAACGCCTCTAAGTATCTTTACGTTGTTAAAAGTATTATCTAACAATAATATTCTTAAATGCAGGGCGTTTTGTTGCTCAATGCCGTTCTTACAGGTAAGACACTTACATTGAGAAATCATTAGACTTTAACCCAAGTTGACCTGGATTAATATAATTAAGATAAAAGCCTGAAACTATCACTTGTATTAAAATTTCGCATATACTAATTGTATGCTAATAAGATTGTTGTATTTTAGTTTCCCTACTCTCTAATCCGCTTTTTATCTCATTTTCAGTTAGGCAGCATCAGGCAAATTCTCATGCAAAGAAAGGGTGGGAGCAATTTACTGATTCCGTAATTGAGACAATATCTAAAAAGAAATCAGGGATCGTTTTTCTTCTTTGGGGAAACTATGCTCAAGCAAAATCAAGGTACTTGCAAGTCAAAATCTAATATGGAGCAGACGACTTGTGGGAGTATATAATTTTCACAATCTGGTTAGATACAAATCTTCATTAATATTATGATATCTTATTGTGGAGACAATGTATAGGTTAATTGATGAAAGCAAGCACCACGTGCTTAAGGCGGCACATCCTTCTGGTTTATCTGCCCATAGAGGATTCTTTGGATGCAGGTTAGTGTTTTAAACACAGTTTTCGTCCATTGCAAGACTGATGTTTAATCCTTGATGCTTGAACTTATATAATGTTGGGACATTTCTGGGTTTGTTTGGTTAATTGGTACAAATGAAAAGGTACAAGCGGTTTTTTAAAAAATTTTTGTCCATTGGTACCATTTAACTAGACAAACATAGAAATGTCCCACATGCTCCAACCAATATTTGTTATTTGTTATAGCAATTAGCAAGTAGTTAATAATCTATGGTTAATTGGTACAGAACATAAGTACATGTGGTTTTTTACAAAAGTTTCCCTTTCTTTTAAAGTTATTTATAAGATTATTTTCTTTAAATACCACAAGTACTTTTTGTTTTGTACCAATAAACCCATACCAACCCAGAAAATGGCCTACAAATTAATCATACAAACCCAGAATTATTAATGCTACGTAACGACCATGGGGCATGTTTGTTGAATGGAACAAAAATTACACTTTCATTTAGGTATGTGGGACTATTGACTTCATTTGGTTAGTACAGTTAGTTTTATTAGAAATTCCCTTGTAAGGTTGTATTTACATAACAGACGTCAACTTATAAATCAACTTTCAAGCCATCACTAAAACCTGTTTTAATGGACTACACATGGAAGCAAACGCTATTGACCTAACTTTGATGATGGATTCAACCCTACTTGTATGATTAAAGACATGTAATTTCACGCCATTTGCTTATTAACAAGTTGATTCAGCTATTCAGGCTGTTTTTATCCATAGCAGATCAACTTAGGTAAAGCTATACAGATAGCTCCTAAAAATGGGTTGAATGTCACTCAATGTGTATTTTTAATTTAATTTGATTATTTAGACTCGGTATACATATGAAAGTTTCTGGGCGTCCAACCTATCTATTTTGCCACCTCTAATGTTATATAGGTAACAAATGACATGAGCAGTCAAATTGTTGATGTGCAGGCATTTTTCACGTATCAACCGGATCCTAGAGGAAGCAGACATTCCTCTTATTGACTGGCAACTCTAATCCGAACCTAAAATCTTGCAATGATGTTGATGTTTGTCTATAGACTAGATTAATGGAGCCGACTCACCTTTTTGTATCTTAATACTTGATTATGTGAGTTGTATGGAGTGACTTTATGTAGTATTACCAACTAGAATGTCCTTTTTTGGTTATGCGTAAGTGGTTTATTTAGGATATCCGTCCATGGAAGTTGTACTGGTGAACTCAAGAGAGTGAAGCTGCCCAAAGTACTCGTCGTAAACGTGAACGGTCGTATCTTCCAGGTATTTGTTTTCCTAATGAATGATATTTTAAGCTGCTTTTTTTTTTGTTGAGCTCTATTTTTTTAATTGGGGTGAACAAATTTGTTTTTTGTGTGTTTCGAGGCATTAATGTGGAAGTGGTGTGATCTGTCTTGATTGGGACATGGGTTAGGCTCATGAAGTCATGCTTGGGGATGTAAACGGGCTGAACCAACACAAATGGAGCTTGTTCACGTTTATCCGTTTAAGATTAGACACACAAACACAGACATTTAAAAGAAAGGAATTTTTTGTTCGTGTTTGTTCGTTTAAGTTAAGTGCACTAACACAGACATAAACGAACGGATACTTGTTTGTTAAGATAAAAGGGAATAATCTCTTTTCTTTCGTCCTTTTAAAAAGGCAATTAAGCACAAAAACGCAAACATAAACTGACATACAATGCTTAGAATATATCTATTGTTCATTTTTATTTATATTATTTGTTAATTGTTACAACCTCTGTATGTATACCATACATGTTTGAATTTTTTATTTAGCTAAATAAACGTGAAATGTTGTTCATGCTCGTTCGTTTATTAAATAAACGAACACAAATGAACTTCCCGACAAACAATTTCACGTGAACATTTGGTTTTGGTGGTCCTAGTCAATTCTATCTTCTTCTCCAAATGGTCAGTTCTATCTTCTTCTCCAAATGGTAGAAGAAAGAATATAAAATAACCTTGTGAAACTAAAAAAAAAATGCTTATTTATCATTTTTATATATATTGCGAACACAATTCAAGTTACTTCTACATTTCTTAAAATCATCAAATAATGTACAGAACAATTTCCTTGTAGCATCGTTCATCAGTTTATACCAATCTCTAGTGTGTAATCGACATGTAAGATTCCTATGAAATATTAACAACGCTAATTAATGTCTTAAATTTTTCAGAGTTAATCATCTAAGGAGGTGTCTAATGACTTCGTCCTTCACATTCGTCCTCCATAAAATACCATAGGGTTGGACTTGTCCTTGGACTCGTCCTTGGTCACTCGTCCTCCATGGACGAGTTGTGTAAAGATTTTTTTTTTTTGATTTGTGAGTGTATAATAAATTAAAAGGTGGGTCCAAGATTAGTCTTTGGTATAAGAGGTGCCCAATACCTCCGTCCCTCGCTCGTTCCTCAGGGACGGACGAGTCCACACCATTGGGTGGGACTCGTCCCCCACTCATTCGTCGGACTCGTCCCTCTAACTCGTTCCCCCAGGGACGAGTATTGAAGCTGCAATTTTTTATTTTTTTAAAATTGTTTTTGAATGTAACGGTCGGAATTAAAAAAAAAGACAAAAAAAAAATTCTGAACTTGGCAAAACAGGTCCCTCTAACAGCCGTTTTGACCAAAACAAGTCCAAAAAAGTGACACTTTTAGTCCTTAACGGCTAGTTTTTCTAAATTCCAACATATACACCTCCATTGAAGAACTAGATCACACCACTCTTTCATTATTCAGTTATATTAACACATACAACTCCATTTTAACAACAAATCATGTCAAACTTCAGCAACCAAAGATCCGATGATTTCTTTAACTCTTTGAACGATTTGAATGAATCGTTCCCGAACCAACCACCACTCCAACCTATGATTCCACATTCAAATGACCCCCGTTTTCAACAATTCATGGCAGCTTATTACGCTCAGTTTTCGCAACAACCCCCTAATTTCTACCATGGGGGGTCATCGGCGGCAGGAGCTTATCAACAACCCGATTTGTGACACCCGCAAAATTTCAGGTTTGCTATACTTAGAAAGTTTACTATTACATGTGATATTTGTAGAAAGTTCAATTTAAATATTTGGTGTTTGATTTTCCTATGTGTCAACACGATCAAACGTCGTTATGAAATAACGATGCCGACACACATTCATCGAATTGATGAACCAGTCAAGGATGACCTCAACAGTATACAATATGTGATATATGAATTTATGTTTTGATAATATGTTTAGCTAGGAGCCCATACGTTAGAAAAATCCTGTGAGAAATATATGTTGATATATAGTCGCGGAATAATTAAAGAATACACATATACATTAAAACATTTAATAAAAGTTTATAAAAATATAAATAATAACTTGTATTATTAATAATCCTATGATTAAAGATTATATAGAAAGATATACATAATTTTTATGCAAGACACAAACTAACTATGCAAGTCTAATTAAAAGGCTAATTGATTTACTAGTTAAATTGGCCCAAATATTCTTTAGCCCATCCTAAAATTCGGCCCAACCTAACCCTAGACCCAAGTCCACCTAATAATCCATATAAAATGCACTAGTGGTCCACTGCACTCTTTCTTTTTTTTTCTGCACGTTCTAAACACACACACACATATGAATTACACATCTATCTTCCTCCCCTCCTTCTCCCACTCCGATCAGGCACCACCATATCACCACCGCCGCGCCACCACCCCTGCTCGCCGGAAAAACGGCCGGC
>CM067173.1:26911916-26927459 GCA_034093135.1 Erigeron breviscapus | reverse complement strand
TTCTTCCACTTTTTCGAGATATTTTTTCATTATTGGTTCTTTTGCTTCGTATTGTCCTGTTACTTGGAAGGCCACTATTTGAGAGTCTACGTACGCGTTTAAGTAACTCACTTCCATCTTCCTTGCGATTCGGAGGCCTGCTAGTAGTGCTTCATACTCGGACACGTTGTTTGATGCTTTAAAATTGGACACGTGGTCAACCGAGATGATATATTCCCTATATCCCCGATATATCGCTTATCGGTGGTCGACCGAGACGATGTCACATTATCTACCCGTTAAATGAATTTCGTCCCGAAATTTAAAGTTTATCAAGTAAAACAAAATTTTCTTATTTTACATTTCGTTCCCACTGATAATAAATTAATTTTTGAAGAAAATTTTAAATTTTCATATAATTAAAAATCAAGATATATTAAACAATTACATCTCAATGAGATATCTTTTTCTCTCAACAGAGTAAGATGAATTTATACGATCCTCAACAGGATCCTTCTACTCTCAACAGAGTAGAATAAACTCATATAATAACTGGTACTAAAGTACCCTCTACTCTCAACAGAGTAAGAAGAACATATACATTATGATCAGTTTATCATAAGAACAATATTCAATCCTCAACAGGATCTACATTTGAACTTACATTTTCAAATATTTCAAAATTTGTATGTCTGTAGAAATTTATAATTTGTATATCTATAGCATAGTATAGATGATCTGTCGGTTAAGTCTTAAATTCACTTTTCTTTTTCAATATTTGACCGTTAGAAACGGCTCTTTTCAAATATATATAAATAACACCACAATACACATCTTTTGAATTCATCTCTATCATTTCTTTATATAATATTATCCTAACCTTCTCAAATTTTCTTAAAAATATAACTGAAACAAACCATTCATTCAAAGATGTTGAATCCTCTTATTATCTTGGTGTACTTGGGTATCATACCCTGGTTATACGGCGTGTTCCAACTTCCACCGGATGTGGCTATTCCGCTCCTAATTGTGTTTTTATTCATCGGGTTACCCCTTTTGTTTTCAGTAACTTGGATTAACTTGTATGGTTTCTAGATATGTTGTAGTTCTAATTGTTGTATTTCCGTTTGAATAATGTAACGAATTTTCGTTCATGTGTTGTACTAATAATGAAATAAAATTTTCTTTTATGATATTCGTCTTATTGTGCTATATCTCCTAGATTCAATCATTAAGGCGATTTACGGTTTCAAAGAAACAAATATTATTTAGATCACTTTTGAAACAACAGTTTGGATAAAAACTCATCTAGAGATCAAAAATGATTTTTTTGAAATTCAATGGCTATGGATTCATGTCTTCCTGTAATCCATTTGATTTGTATTAATGTGCTCTATTCCTTATGATATTAAACAACTCTTTTTAAACACGATGTGTACTTTGAGAAGTTTCTCTCAATCTCGGTAAAAATAATTTACAGAGATAGTAAAGTTTAAAAATTTTTATCTTTGGTAAAAATAGTTCAGTAATTACCAATTATTGTAACAATAATTGAATTTACTGTAGTTTACGGACAGCTGTCCGTTCTTCCAGGTTATACTTGCTTTTTAGCCTCTATATAATTACGCGTTTTGTTAAGGGAAATGCACACCAAATCTTCTTTCTCTATCTCTTTTATTTGTTTAATTCTTCATCTGCAAATTTGTCTTAAGTTATTCCGTTCATAGCCAGCTTGTTCTAACAGATCTCCGACTTTATCTTTGGTAAGCTATTTTTCTCATCTTAGATAATGTACTATCTATTTATATGTTCATATAAAACTTTTATCTCTTAATTCATGTTCGTTTAATTAACAATATTGTTTATACCAAAGTTAATATTGTTTGTTTATCATAAGATAATGAAAAATTTCGGTGCCTCTTCGAGCGATCCAAAAGGTAAAAGGCCAATGGCTCAAGATGATCTTGAAAATCTTGAAACCAATAGGGTCAAGAGAATCAAACTAGAGGCCACGATGTTAGGTATCTCTTATGAGGACTACAAGGTGATGGTAGACGAAGATGTCCACCTTTTTGATAAACAATCTTCTGAAGATGAAAAGTTAGCAAAACTTTTGTCTAAATTTTTAGAAGAGGAGGAATCTATCCTCGTGAATCGTCAAATAAAAGAAGACGAGGAGTTTGCTAAAGCCTTAGCTCAGCAAGAAGAAGACAATCTCTCACGAAGGAAGAAGTCCATCTTCTCTATGTCATCTGAAGAAGATGATAAAAAGGAAGATCTTATTTTGAGGAAGAGGAAGAGAGATGATGTTGGAGGAAG
This sequence comes from Erigeron breviscapus, assembly GCA_034093135.1. Taxonomy (NCBI): domain Eukaryota; kingdom Viridiplantae; phylum Streptophyta; class Magnoliopsida; order Asterales; family Asteraceae; genus Erigeron; species Erigeron breviscapus. Next base: position 26,925,161 of record CM067173.1, on the reverse strand, counting down.
CCATCCACAGGGATCTGGATCTGACACAACCTCTAATTCTTAAAGTTTTAATAGAACTTTTGTAAAAATGTCTAGGATCCATCATGCCATATTGGGATCCATATAAAATGTTGGTGTCACAACAACAACATAATTAAGTTTATTAATAAAATCTCAAATTTATTCAGAATCTGTTTTTAAATAATGTATCATAGTGGAGAAGTTTTCTTGAGTGTTTGTTATAACAGTCACCTGACCAAATTTTTCTGTAGGTAATAAAGACTCAAGGCTATCATGGACAAAGGGAAAAGTCCTATGATTAGTACTAACAACTGGGAACAAGATTTCGATGACTTTTGCCAAAACTGGCTTCTTCAAAATACAGCATCGGCATCACAACTAGAACTCCCAACCGAAAATGTCAGTGCATCGTTCTTAAATCCTATTGATGCAATTTATCATGAGGCATCATCTTCTAACCTAATAGAACCTTTTCATCAGAACTGGTTTCTCAATCCACCAGAACCGACATTCCAGTTGGAATCAACATTCCAACCAGAACCAATATTCCAACCAAAACTTTCTGAGGAGGTTAACAGGGCATCGGGCAAACGTCCAATGTCAGACTCGCCCATACCCAATCCAATTAGTGACACATTTTATGAGGTCTCAACCTCAAATAGGGTGAAACCGGTTGATACCATAATGAATCATGGACCAGAGTTTGAGAAGCATGTAGAAGACTCATGGGCTTATATTTCTAAGCTTTATAGTCGTAAGAAAAAATCCACAAAAGTATCGTCCTCAAAAGTCCAAAGAAATGTAAGGTCGAAAAAGCCTTACCAGTTTGTGAAACAAAGTAATACTCTAGTAGTATTTGGGGAAGAAATGAACATATCAGAAATGCCTACACCGATATGCTCATGCACAGGTATACCTAGGACTTGTCGCGGTTGGAGTACAGAGGGATGGACCTCCGTTTGTTGTACAGCTTATCTTTCCATGTATCCATTGCCAACATATGCCGGGCCAAGTCGTATTGTAAGGTTGCCGGGGAGAAGAATGGGTTGTAGTACATTCTCAAAGGTCATAGAGAAATTATTGTTAGAAGGGTACGATCTTGATTGTCCAATTGATTTAAAAGATCATTGGGTTAATCATGGGACTAACAAGTATGCAGTGAATAGATAAATGTGTGATCTTCATAGATTCAGGAATACTTAATCTATAAAGTATGATTACATAAACAGTGGTGATTTTCGTATGTCCATTTCTCTATTTTCTTTATTGCGAAATTTATATATTATTGTTCATATCAAAATATTCTCATAAAGCCATCCTGCTTTATCTTGTTCCATCAAGATCCAGATATCTTGTTTGTTGTCGGCCATTTTGGAAAATTATTTTCATCTGACGTCATTGCTTACGTTATATAAGCAAATAAGACATTGTAGTAAATTCATTTTACTATCAAAGTATAAAACTGTTAATTCCAGATGTTTTCTACATCCATACATGTGAATCTACGCATTATATAATATCAATTAAACTCAGGTATGTAAGCGATGTAATATGTATACATATACATATTTTTAGCATGTATAATCAAAATATAAATTTTAAGTCTTTATACTAGTATACTTCCATATTTAACGTATTTAATTTAAGATTTTCTAATATATGATCATAATAATGCTGCAGTCATTATTGTGATTATATATTACAATGCCTTGAATTAAATTCATTAAATACTTTCATATGTTACCATAAAGCATCCTATATCAAGTAGTCAGGTAAAGATTATAACAAGTAGGAGTATGCAGCGGATATTTCTAAATAGGGTTATAGTCTAGGTCCGTCAAATAATATCATATAATATCTATCCAATTTTAAGCAACCTTAAATTTAATTACTTTCTTTTTATAAAATCTTGGTAGTATCTACCCGTTAAATTTAAGCAACCTTAAATTTAACTACTTATTCTATGTAAGGCATGAAATTTTACCTTCTAAGCATGTATAAGCACATTGTCACATAACAGTTATAGTCTAAGTTTATTAATGCAACCTAATAATTCATTAATCAAGCTCACTAATGCAACCTAGTTCACTATAACTTGTGGCTCTGATACCAATCTGTCACACCCCCATAATAGATTTATTTGCGGAAAACAGGGGTGAACGATAATGGATATCACAAACACATATTACAATGAACGCCCTCTATAATGAGACGTTTTGATAAAGTTTTATACATAATACTTGTTGAGATATTACAAAAGATATAATGACTTCAAATATCAACAAGCTAAGACACCTTGAAATGTTTGTGACTCCAAAATATGCATCCAATTGTCCATGAATTATAATACTTTCTTGGTTACCTGAAAAGTATACTAGCAAGTGTCAACACAAGGTTGGTGAGTTCGTAGGGTTCAGATAACAAATTCGGTCATACTAATATATCAAGTAATTATATAATATCATAGAATTATATAAATACTTATCTTCAACTCTTGTTATTAGGCATACCCTTACATTTAAACTGTCCTTAAATCAGTATACAAACAACAAATGATATGCAAATAACAACAATACAATCCATTATTAATACGTCACCCATGGGTCCATAGTCCAGGATGCGAGCATTAATAAACATAACTTATAGGTCTCTCTATGAATAACTATTGTAAACAGTTTCTGATTCACAGCTCTTTGATTATACCAAATGATTATCTGTTTAAAAGCTCAATAAAACCAACTAGTCAACCGTATAATGTTCAATATGAATATCAAGTAATCAAGGTTTATATCAACCACATGTCTTTATAAAATAACATAAGTAATTCTATTGGTTTTATTTCTCTGCTTATACACGCAGACAATTACTGTATCGTATAGTAGTCTTTCACTATTTCCATAGTGAGCATCTGCTAACCCGCAGGCATCTACTGTATCGTATAGTAGGCATGTCACTAATAACATAGTACGCAACTGGAATTTAGTCTTCAGGCTTCTACCGTATCGCATGGTAGGCATTCAATAATAACATAGTGAGCATCTGCTAACCCGCAGGCATCTACTGTATCGTATAGTAGGCATGTCACTAATAACATAGTACGCAACTGGAATTTAGTCTTCAGGCTTCTACCGTATCGCATGGTAGGCATACACTAATAACATAGTGCGCAACTGGCATTAAACTTCAGGCTTCTACCGTATCGCATGGTAGGCATCGTTATAATATACATTTTCTCCAAAATAACTGCATTTTAGTATAAAACAATTGAGACAATGTATTCTCAGCTTTTTCTATCAATTTAGTTTCATAATGATCATTTATTCATATATAATAATCCAACAAACCATAACCAGTATAACACAATACATGATTCATTTCCCAAAAGTACACACATATCTAAATAGCCAGATAAACAATTAAGTACACTTAATATAAGCACATAAAATATAAGTATACTTTTCAGCCCGAATCTCAATTAGAGTAGGGAGTTACGAAACTCACCTGATTGCGCGTAGAATAGTACAAGATATGTAACGGTCTGAAATGTATCCGAATAGTCCAAACGTATTTAGTCCTCGGTAAGCGAAACTGTATAGAATAATCCATTTTTATAGAATTATGAGTTTCATTAGAAACTGACGGAAAAGGACTAAAAGTGTCAGAAAATCTAACGGTTTAGGACTGAAACTGTCAGAAAATCTAACGGTCTAACGGTTGTCATAAATGGACTTGTTTTGTAACATATTTAACGGTCGTCAGAAATTGGACTTGTTTTGTAATAGATTTTATAACGGTCGTTAATTCAAGACCCAGATGACTTTAAGTCAACATAACTATGAAAAATGTTTCAACGGAGCAACTTGCGATGCGAATAACTTGTAAACGAAACGAGATTCAACAAATCCGTTTTCTTTCCTATATTCTCTGTATCCCAGTCTACCCATTTTACTATAATAACAACTTGGAATTCTTAACGATTATCTTTAAATTTAACCCGAAAACCTTACCAGAACTTATAAACTAACAAAATCTTCCAAAAATAAACGTTAACCAATTGTAACGAAACTTACCGTACAACTAGATGGGTCAATAATGAACTCCCAGCAACTTTCAGAATTGAAAACTAACGTGTAACTTTTACGTAACATGAATCTAAAGTTTCCCCAAAACCGTTCTTTTCTTTCTTTCCTTCTTGGCTTTCGACTACGGTTCCTTTTGGTGATGATGATGTTAACAGGTTGTTACAGCTCGTGGGTGTAGTTACATGGTGGTGGCTCGTGGTGCATGGTGGTTGGGTGTGGTGGTGTTCGTTGCATGGTGGTGATAGCTTTTCGAACCACAGCAACAATAGCTACAAACGAGCAGCAACAACAACCTATGTTGAGGAGCAGCTTGGTATTTCGATGGTCATGGTGAAGATGATTACAGGTGGTGGCTGGTCTATGTGCAGGTGTTGGGGTTGAAGATGGTCGTGATCATCATCAACGAGTAGCAGCAACCGTGCAAGAACATGGTGGCTAGAAGAAGATGAAACAGTAGCAACCGAGTGAAGAAGATGTGGCAGCCATAAGTCGAGTAGTATGGTGGTGGTGGAGTCGTGGGTTATTTTGCATGGTGGTGGTTATAAGATGAAACCGTGGGGAGATGTTTGGTTACTTCTATATCTATATGTATACCGTATATATATATACTATATGTGTATATATAAGATGGTGGTGTTTGAAGGTTAATGGGTTGATGGTTCGGTTTTGGGGAGTAGAAACGAGGGAGCGACGAGAGGTGTCAGAAGGAGAAGGTTTTTGGTTTTCTCATTTCTCATTCATGGATGCCATATATATAATTGAGAAGATAAGTGCATGTTGTAATATTAAAGGGTAGGGGGGGTCGGCGGCTAAGAAGAAGAATATAACTTTTAATTAATAAATTAAATAGATATTTATAGAAATAAACCGTCGTTCGTCAGATGTTTAGTCCGTGATTTAGTCTAAATAGTTGTCGTTAAATCGTCAAAATTTAAATGTAATCTTTTTAAGGCTTTAGACATAATACCTTAAGATTTGGTATTCTTTACTTTAATTTAAATATCTTTATTATTCCAACTTATTTTAGTTGTTCATAACGTATTATATTAAATAGACAAATTTCTATTTAATATAAAGTTTAATACTTAATATTTCTTAATATTTTTGGATTAAATCTAAATTAATTAAAAGATTTAAAAATTTTATTTTATCCGAAAATTTACGATTGTCACATTTATCTACGGGTTGCGGTCTGTAAACATTTTCGGCAGTGTTTTGTGGCAGAGGAGGAGGTGGCATTGAATCCCGATTGTTTGGGGGCGGTGGGTTTTTGCGACGTTTTGGAAGTTGGGAGAAAACTGGATTTTTTTGTCTTGGATTACCCCTCCCTCGATTCATTTTAGTGATTTTTGTAGTTGTTTAATTGTTATTTGAAAGAAATAAAAGGAAAAAAAGAGAAGAAATCGGCAGTAGCAGCAGAAAGAAAGAAAGAAAAGGGAAAGAGAGAGAGGAGCTGACCGTTAGATGTGGGCCCCATTCGATTTTATTTTTTTAATGTTTGTAACGTTCAAATTGATAGGCATGGAAACCGGCACCACATTCTCCAATTCGCTCCCCACCCCACCGGTACCGGTCGGACGGGGCGGTGTTCAATCCGGTACCGGACCGACACCGGTTCCCTCCCCACCGCACTCCGTGCACCCTTATTTACTACCTAATTTATGAATAACTAATTTTAAATTGAGAAAAGTAAATATGGTACTGACGTACTGTTATGATTCGAAATTGAATGAAAAATGACTTAACAAGCCAAAATTGTTTGTAAAGTATATTAAAAGTTATCATTGTAGGTAGTTTTTCATCCATATTCACTTTCCTTTTATCTTACCGGTTGTTAAATGCAGATCTAGGCTGCAGATAAGGTATATTAAATAATTGTACTCTTATCATTAAATTCAAATGTGGACTTTTGATATGGAAGGTACAAATTTTGTATATACGTTAAGTGCACCTTTAAAGGCTGCATTTAGCATTTTAAGGTTGCAGACTTCATGGGAATATGCTTGGCCTGAACAATGGTTAGATTTTCTATGCCTGCTCAGATAACCAGATTGAAGCCCCGAATCGTATTACCCATGGGCATTCTAAGGATAACAATATTTGTGAATCCTGACTTGGTGAAACTTGGAAGACTATTCGGACTCGGGCAGAGTGGGTACCATGGGCTCACGTAGTTCGATTTCTCATGTATCACGACACACGTCTTTCACTTTTGACTTGTTCTAAAAGGAAAGCTGAAAACGTTGGATAGACTGAGGCATTAGAGCATTGGTCCTATAATTGACCTCAGCCTGCACTGCGTGTTATGTAAATGTGTCAGTATTCTCACAATTATCTTTTTATTTTAGTGTTCATTTTATTCTCAAGTTTGGATGTGAGAAGTAAATAGAGTGGCTTTGTAGATTAATACTAGTTCATTGGCAAATATTATACGTCTTCTAATTCCTAACACAAGCTTCAAGAATGTAGATCAAGTGATGGATCGTCTTATCCATTTACTAAGAATGGAATAATCACCTCTTTGGATAAGCCAGCAGATCAATTGCACAAGATACTGAAATTATTTTTTGTATAATTTGTTTGAAGTTGTGTGCCCCTTTAAATTAAAAAACTCCACGTGTGCCCTTCGTACAATGGAGAGATGGAAGACGCCAAAGGAAGCGGATCTTTCGCTAATTGAGTAAATATGATGTAATTGTAATAGATAATAGCTTTTGGTCTAGAGATGTAAGAGCACCCCCAATGGGTATCACCAATACTATCCAATATAGTGTCACATCAGCGCCACATCAGCAAAACCTCTTTCCAATACATTTTCCTCATTTCACACCCAATACCCAATACATCCAATACACTCCAACATATTTATTTTCAAACTTTTAATAAATAAAACCACAAATATAATTTATAAAATAAACACAAATATTATATTAAATCCTAAAATACCATTTTATTAATAAAAACGAGTACCATACATTAAAAAAAACATTAAAATACATTTAAAATAAAAAACAATCCTAAAAATGAATTAAACACAACAAGGTTTAAAGAAGACTCCAAATATGCTCGACGAGATCATGACGTAGAGAATGGTGGACGTGTCGGTCTCGAAGTTCCTTGATGGTCCGCTCATGCACCGCTAGCCTCTCCTCGAATGTTCGTCGTGGTAAGTTACGTGGCTCATTAATAAAATCCTCTTCGAAAGAGGTTATGGCATTTCCCGAATCCTCAACAATCATGTTATGCAATATAACACACGCATACATGGTTCGGCGAATCTTATTAATGCTCATGGCTTTTGCCGGTGCCTGAAGTATCTCCCAACGACCTTGAAGAACTCCGAATGCCCACTCAACATCTTTTCGACCACTTTCTTGGTACTTCTTAAACTTTTTCCTTTTTTCGTCTTGCGGGCATGAGAACGACTTCACAAACATAGACCACTCTGGATAAATGCCGTCAGCAAGGTAGTATGCCTTCTTATACTCGGTCCCGTTAACGGTAAATGAAGTATCGGGAGCCGTATCCTCAATTATTTCCCTATATTTTATAAATATGTTACATTTTATAAATAAAACAAGAAATTATATTAAAAAGCGAGAAATCATATTAAAAATACCTAAACAAATTTGACTGATTCAGGACGTTTATGTCGTTGTTAGATCCTGCAGCGCCAAAATATGCATGCCATATCCATAAATCATAAGATGCAACCGCTTCAAGCATGATGGTTGGACGTCCCTTATCACCACGAGTGTATTGCCCTTGCCATGCTTTTGGGCAATTTTTCATGGCCAATGCATACAATCGATGCTTCCTAACATCCTCGGAAACCCATGAAGTTCTTCGTGTTTGCTTAGCAAACGTTGTATGTCATCAGGCGTGGGTCTTCGCAAATACTCGGCTGCATAAAGCTCAAAAACACACTTACAAAAATCTTCTAGACATATTCTAGCTGTTTCCTCCCCCATATGCAAATATTCATCAAGTGAGTCTGGACATTTGCCATACGCCAGTTGTCGTATGGCAGATACACATTTATGGATGGTAGTAAAACCAACCCTTTTCGACACGTAAGTCTTCCATATGGGTAAAATGGATTGGTTTTGGAGACAAAGAGTAGCTTTGTATATCGCGAATGATGCGCATGAACAAGTTCTTTGACATTCGAAAACGCCGCCTAAAATGGTGTGGCGCAAACGTTGAGTCTTCAATGAAATAATCTATCATGAGTCGGCCAGAAGTCCCATACCGATCTCTATAAACCGGTTCCCGAGTTAAAACTTGGGACGGTTCGGCATCATTGAGCTCGACACAATCTTTCATGATAGCCATGAGCTCGTTATCACTATCGTCATCGCTAATCAATGGACCCGTGTATGTATAGATGCTCGATATTAAAGACATGGTGATTTTTAGTTTGAAGAATGGATTGGATTTGGATATGAAAGTGTTTGAGTTTTGGTTGAATGAATGAAATAAGTGGGTTAAATAAGTGAATAAATGGTGAAAAAGGTTGATTTTTTTGAAATTTTTGAGAACTAGCCGTTTGAAGTTTGTGGACTAGATTCAAAAAAAAAATTTTTTTTTTTACAAAGTAGCCGTTGTGGGGAAAAAAAAAAACAAACAAACAACAACATCCGTATTCACCACCACGAAAGGAGCAATACGCGCCCCAATACGAAGCCAATACGGCTCACACCCAATGGTGTGCACCGTATTGGTTAGTCAATACGCTCCAATACGAGATACATTAGCGGTGCTCTAAGGAGGACGTACACATGATCTGTCATGAGTGTATGTAGTAGGTTTTTGTTGACTAGTCTTTAAAAAAAATTCAACGATAATCATACCGATTATCTTATAATATAAAATTTGTTTTTTTATAAAAAGATGTTAATAATAAAAATAAAATAAAACAAAACAAAACCAATAGCTAACGAGACTTTCTGTGTTCAAGTGCAAGAAGATTTTCAAAAATTACAAACATTACATCAATTTCATATTTGGCCACAACAATGCTAAATTTTAGTTTCACAGTTAGTTGATTATATATAAGTGTGTACATCCCATACCTCTTCACATGTTCCTAGTCCTCTTGAAATTAGCGACACATGCATAACAATCCTTCATTAGAGACAAAAAAAAACATCTTTGTCGTTAAGAAAAGGAAATACGGCCAAAACTATAGCATTCACGAGTATTTTATGCATATGATCCAGAAAGATATATACGTCCACGGTCCACTTAACTACAAAATATGTGCAACTAACTACGCCACAAAGTATTTGAAAGTTGAAACCGATTAGACTATTAAAGAGCATATATCTCCGGCAAAAATAAAACATGTCTTCATCTTAAGAAACCTTAGTCGAGAGGATCAGTTTCATTAATGCGATGTCTAGTCTATGACATTTCACATAAGGACAATCAACAACTTCACAAAATCACCTTCCATAAACGGCAATTAAAATAGTTCCGAATTTTCGTCACGAAGTTTAACATAATTGTACTAGACAACAAGCATGTTAATGGTTGATGTTTCACAGGTTCATGCCTACGAACATGACATTCAGAGAGTATTTCAAGCAGCACAAGGCGGCACAGAACCTAGTCGCCGCCGACCTGTCTTTTCCAAGAATCCTCCACGATTAGTTCATCAACTCCCCAGTCTTCATAGCTGAAAGAAAAGAAGTCGCATTAGAATGACTAGATATGGCAAAAAAGAAAAAATGGGCTAATCTACTAATAACAACACAGCACCATGAATCCTAGCAGAAGATAAAAAATTGTACCTTCCATCAGGCAGGTACCGACGGATGGTAAAGGGTATCTTCCGCTGTCTAAGCTCCTTCATAGCTATCTAAAGTTTTAAAAAGATAAAAACAAACCACTTCAGTTGATTCATGTATACTCAATACAAAAGATAGAAATTCATGGATAACAAGTCTTTTTATCCTACACAGAGAATAAACAAGATGTTTAAGCGCTCTAAGTCTACAACTCAAGGTAGACACGGCAACTTTCAACCTATTTAGTACAATACTTGTTACATCTAACTGGTATTAAAAAACGAAAGTGTTCAACACAAGTGAAAACAGAAATAAAATGGAGAAACTGGTCAGAACTCGCCAAATGCATATAAACCCCTAAATCTTTTTGTTGAAACTAAATAAGCCCACTCGAACGGCAAATTTCTCATAATCTCTCCTAGTTACCTCTCTATACCAATGTTGATTGATTATTCTTTAGACTTTCTGACACAAACGATGGGTGTCATGTTGGACTAACATAAGTAACTCAAATGTGAACTCTCATCTGCAATATAGCATGCTAGAACAAAATTGATAACCTTTGTTTGTGAATCATGTTGTTAAGCCTCTTCTGGTAGACTCGTTTATCTTTAAAGGTGGGCACCCGCACCACACTTAAGCAATTTAAACTGGGTCAAGTCAAGTCGAGTGAGACTAGAAAGGGCTATTATTACGAATTGTCTCTAGAAAATGGAGGCAGGCAATAAATCATACACTCGGCTAGATATATAGGAAAGCAAACAAAAGAGGATCACTTTAATTGATGGTATGACTGCATAGTTCATATCAGATAGAAAATAATAAAGTTTAACAACAGAAAACCAATTATGAAGTATCTCAAATAGTTATTGATAAAGCAAGACCAAGAAAGCTACAGATAGTCAATCTCATATATATCATATAAGCCGTATCATGGGTGTTTAACGTGTGTTTGTGGGTGACCATGTTATATTGAATACTCAACTAAATAAAAAGATGTGATGGTAAAATAACCCTCCTATGTTAGCTATTTTTTGAAACTTATTTCAGGATAACTGGGCAAGAAAAGAATCAGAGCAAGGCAGGGAAGATTGACACTCTTTGTAAGCAGATTACTCTCTATACGATTTTACAAGACAAACCAAATGAAGTTATATTTGGCATAATCCAGTTAGTGATGTCAAATGGGCTGGAAGTGTTAATAGTAAGAGACTTGCAAGCAGTCAAGCACTGGAGATATACGAACTGTATCATTAAAACTTATACTTAGCCAGTTATAGTAGCAGAAAAAGTTAAATATCTTAGAACCCTTGAACTCGATTTGAGAAGTAACTGCCAGTTGTTTTATCCGAAACCAAATAGATGTAAAGGTCAATTAGCACACTCACATGTCACCATTTCACATTTTTCTGTTTAGCTTTTTCCCAATACCAAGATAATCCCATATAAGTTTAATGAATATATATGCCATAGGAAATGCTAAGGAAGACATGGTTAGGTGGATTAACAAATAAACAAATAAGAAGGGCAGCTCAAACACAATGAAGGCAATGTGAGACTGTAATTAGTCAACTTCAAAGGTAAAATGATAATTAATAGATTGATAATCAATAAACGATAATTCATCAAAAAGAAAGAATCAATAATACCTCAAGGGGATCAGTTTCGCCCTCCAACTCAACCATCACTGGAGCATTCATGCTGACCAACCAACATTGAGAGAGACTTGATTAGTTGTTTTCACTTTCTTTCGAAAAGCATTTACAAAAACTTTAGGGTGCGTTTAGTTCGGGAAAACACCCCTTGTTTTCCATTTTTGTTTTCCAATAAAACATGGAAAACAGAAAACGCGTTCAAATCATAGTTTTCCAAAAATGTTTTCCATGAAAACGGAAAACACTATTTTCCACTTTTCTATGGAAAATTAGAAAACACTTTTTTTTTATTGTTTTCCACTTTTCATTTTCCATTTTCTAAATTTTGGAAATCTCAAAGTGTTTTTTATTTTCTAGTTTTGAACTCGTTTTCAAAATTTTTATTTGTTTTCTAGAGATGGAAAACTCCTTACATTTTCTAAAAAATTAAAAATGGAAAACTAGAAAACATGAACTAAACGCTACCTCACTTATTGAACATGTTTTCAATCTAAAATGCAAGTATTTGAACATGTTTTCAATCTAAACAGGCGGTCTAACTGAATTTGTCAAATTATTTAATGTCATGTTATATCATAATAATCACGTCAACAATAATAAACGAATAAAAAAGGTTACGAAAGAAAGAGCAACCTAATTTGGAGAGCACGAGTACCCAAAATCCTAGCCCTTTCATATTTAGTCATATATTTGATCGTTTTCCTCGGTTTCTCAACAGGAGCAGATGCTCCAGCCTCTTCATCATTATCACCGGCTAAAAGCGGATCTCCTATATCTTCTTCTTTATCTCCTCCTCCGTCAATCTCTTCTTCTGCCCCTTCCTATTCCATTCCATTCCATTATAAACACAACAACAACAAAACGGAGCCACAAAATTTATCTCGAGAAGCGACAAATTTCAAACGTTGGTCTTACACTTCGTATGTATTCACTATATATATATATATTTTTTTTTTTCCTTTTTGTAGAGCAAAATTTCAGATATATCCTTAAAATAACAAACAATTATATTGTATCAAAATTGGGGAGGAGGCACTAGGCAGCTGCCTAACAACAACTATACCTAATCATTTGTTAATTATTAACTATATAAACAAATGTAATATCTTTGTTAAACTAATTGATTTCATGTTATATTTAATAGATAAAAAACGAACTTACATCGAGTTCAGGTTCAACTGGCTCATCTTCGTAACTAGAAAAAAAAAATAGTTTAATTATTATTAGTATAACTTACAAAAAGAAAAGAAATTAATATAATGAAAGAGGAGGGAAAGAAAAAAAAAAGGATTAATATTTAATTACCCTCCTGTGTCCATCTCGTAATCATCGTCAGCCATCTTCTTTGTTTTTTGAGATTACTGTGTGTGTGTGTGTGTTTTGATGGTGGAGACGGACGGAAGAAAGGGCGAAACTAGGGTTTGTTATAATTATAAACCCACCCGAGTCCTATTTATGTAATTGGGTATTTGGGTTTATGCATATTGATATGGATATGGATATATTAGTATTTGTTTTTCATCTTAGAATCATGTATAACTAACCTTTATTATGTTATACGAGCTTAGTGCATGCGTGTTGCGGCGGCTTGAAGGCGGGGACAATATAAAAGGGAGGCGGTTGTGGAGATCAAGGGAGGCGGTGGAGAAGGAGGGCGGCGACGGAGGGTGATAGAAGGTCGATGAGAGTGTGTAATGATTAGAGAGAATGAGTTAT
>CM067173.1:26896157-26910916 GCA_034093135.1 Erigeron breviscapus | reverse complement strand
ACCTAGCATGCACACCTTAAGTTTAAGTCCAAATCCTATGGTCAATAGGCCTTGGTTCACTTAAACTACTTCTCTGATACCAACTTGTAACACCCGTCGTTTAAAAATATGGGTTTTCAAAAACTTTGCACCTAACGGTGTCATATTGCGGAAGAAAGGACCTTAAAAGTCAAAACCAATAAAACATTTTGGTTTCTGCATTCAGTTGGTGTTACTTGCGACATCATAGAATAGTTCAAATGAAAACCCAACGGTTGCCCAACATAAAACAACCGTCCAAACGTCATTACATAAATTCGACATTAAGTACTGAATGTAAACAAATGTCTAAACAAAGCGTCTATAGGGTAGCTAAGGCTCCTGCATTGCATCTACCCAAGCCTCACTCGTCTGCATATAGTTCCTTCAAGCTAAACCTGAGGGAACAACCACATTAAAAGAAACAAGTGTTAGCTATTAAAATAGCTAAGTAAGATAACACTTAATTTAAAAGCATTTTGTCCAATTAAAACAATCTTCATTATTAGACAAGTTCTTTAGGCACGTCACACATCACACAAATCTGCATAACAACTTCATATCAATAGGATAATCATCCTAAATGTGCCTATCCTGCATTACTTCATTAACCACATATCTGCTTTCTACATTTCTGCTTTACTATGTTATTAACTGCATTAAGTGTGCTCTACATTGCACCCGACTTGATGGTTCACCAAAAGGCCACCCATCGTACGTCGTTAAGGAATGGCAAGCCAATCCGAGAGTAATCCAAAATCCTGAGGGGGTCAATCCTCCGTTAATTACTCAAACTGCGTGTGACCACGTTGCTAGGAGCCACCCAAGCAACAACTGCGTTAGCGTACTCATCCGGCTAAGACTTGTACGGGTTAAGCTTAACACTTTACTGCATCAAAGTTTAACGAGCTCGAACCTACGTTATTTAGTTTAGGTGACTGCATTACCTAAACATTTACTGCGTTACTGCTTTTACGTTTTGGGCCCTTAAACGTGCAAGTGACATGGCAACCTAGCAAGTCTAGTGCACTAGGTGTTCAAGCCATACAAACATGCACACAACATACATCAACTTCATTTCGACATTTCATGCATAATACAATACTTCATTAGACTACATCAACTGCATAGCGTCATGCTACATTAAGCAATACTTCATTATACTACATAACTGCATAATAGATCACTACATTAGGCAATACTTCATTCTTCTACATTAGGGACTGCATTTCAGGTCTCATGGTCAACTACGTAATCCCATAATACCTCCCAAGTAACCCCATAAGCCCACATGCATTATAAGTTATCAATTGGAAGTATGTAAGTTTGAAACCTGCTTTTAGTTGATCCCCCAGCGTGACAAAAGTAGTGTATCTTACCTGATAGTAGTGTATGCGCACAAACAAGTAGCTAATACTGCTTATCAGTAACCTCCGACACCTATCGTACATTAACATAATGAATATAAGTCATTTAGGACCTCAAATAGACCCTCGTACGAATTTAAGACTGGCTACGTAAAATTCCAGAATTACACCTAACGAATTTAAACTTCGTACGAACTTAAACTTCGTTTACTTGTTCTTACGAACTTAACATTAACTTCGTTACTTAGTTCTTACGAACTTAACCTTAACTTCGTTACTTAGTTCTTACGAACTTAACCTTAACTTCGTTACTTAGTTCTTACGAACTTAACCTTAAATTCGTTGGATTTAAACTTACGAACATAGACAACGAATTTGATCATTAACTTCGTTTGATTCACTTTACGAACTTAACTCAACCTACGAAAATAGTCATAAACGAACATTAACTTCGTTTGAACGCTGGTTCGCCTGTTTTTCAAAAACGACTAAGTTCTTCAATTTTCCAGAAAACGATCCATCTAGGCTTCACCCAAAACATGTATTTGACATCAGTAAACACCTTTTGATCAACCAAATCGGCTAAGGACTCGATTGACAACATTTTGAACGTTAATTTAATCAAAACACCAATAAACACTAATTCTTTGAAAACTCCTTTAAAACTCAGATTTGAATCCATATAATTCGACCTTAGATCTCGAAAATACATTCAATGATTCAATAATTACCTGCTTGTTTAGATGATCGATCAATTACAACACCCAAATCGTTTGATCAAAACTCAATTAACGGCTTTAGGACTCCAGGAAGGGTTAATTACTTTGATTATTGCTAATGACTGCCAATTAACTTTAGATTAGGGTAATCCTAACCTAAACCCGTTTTTCACTTTCCACCTATGTCAAAATCAGTCCTCGGACTTCTATATCCTTCATTATTGGTCACAAACTGCATTATTGACCATATACAACATTAGTCCTTCATTAAAAGGCACTACATAGCCTTTAAGCGACATTAAACACACTTTTATTCGTCATTAGTATTTAGGCTCTCAAACCTAACTACTTTATCTACGTTAATCACACATAGCTACATTCAATTATTAAGTAAAGACTTAACGACACCCCAATTGACTTAACGGCATTAGTCAAACATTACATAAAAGTTCGGGATGTTACAATTTCCTCCTCCTTAAAAGGATTCCGTCCTCGGAATCTCATCAGATAGGAATAACTCGGGATATTTCTCCTTCATTACTGCTTCAGTTTCCCAAGTCAAGCTTTCTCCATGATTATGTTTCCACTTTATCAAAACAAGATCTATCACCTTCCTGCGTAACTTCTTTTGCTTTCTTCCAAGTATCGCTACCGGTTCGTCTACTATTCTCTTCATTGGGTCAATACTCACGTCTTTAATAGGAATCACACTTGACTCCTCTGCTAAACATTTCCTCAAGTAGGATACATGGAAGGTGGTGTGAATTCCATCCAATTCTGGAGGTAATTCCAACTGATATGCCACATCTTTAATGCGCTTCACCACTTTAAAAGGTCCAATAAATCTTGGACTCAACTTTCCCTTCTTTCCAAATCGGATAACTCCTTTCCAAGGTGATACTTTCAGCATCACTAAATCACCCACATTAAACTCAATCGGTCTCCTTTTCTTATCTGCATATGTTTTCTGCCTTTCCCTTGCCACACGTAAGGCTTCTTTAGCTACATTAACCTTTTCAGAGGTAATTTCAATAATTTCGGGACCGGTCAACTGCTTTTCACCGGGCTCCATCCAACAACTTGGAGTCCTACATCTCCTTCCATATAACATTTCAAATGGTGGCATCCCAATACTTGCATGGTGACTATTATTATAAGCAAATTCAATCAACTTCAAGTGTTCATCCCATGCTCCACCATATTCAAGTACACACGTTCTCAACATATCCTCCAAGGTTTGAATAGTTCTCTCACTTTGCCCATCGGTTTGGGGATGATAGGCGGTACTCAAATTTATTCTACTACCCAACTCCCGTTGAAGACCCTTCCAAAAGTTTGACACAAACCTCGAGTCTCGATCCGAAACAATAGATAAGGGAACTCCATGTTTCGCTACTACTTCATCAATGTACATTTTTGCCATCTTCGTTAAAGGCACATCTTGTCGGGTAGCTAGAAAATGAGCACTCTTCGTCAATCTATCTACAATCACCCATATCATATCATTCCCTTTCGGCGTTTTAGGTAGCTTCGTTACAAAGTCCATGGTAATATGGTCCCATTTCCACTCGGGAACGTCTAATTGATGCAACAAACCGTACGGCTTTTGATGGTCCGTCTTCACTCTTGCACACGTCAAACACTTTGCTACAAAATGAGCTACTTCACCTTTAATATCCGGCCACCAATAAATCGGCTTCAAATCTGCATACATTTTGGTGACACCGGGATGCATTGAATACCTACTTCTATGGACCTCTTCAAGGATCAACTCTCGGTTACCACCAAGCAGTGGCACCCAAATGCGACCCTTGTATGTTTTAAACCCACGACTATTAGTCTCCATCACAAGTCGTTTCTTCTTCCCAATACTCTCGTTATCAATATTATCCTTCATTAATGCCATCTCTTGTGCTTCTTTAATTCGATCTAATAGACCCGACTTGGCCTGAACCTGCATGCTCATCAACTTGCAAGAAGAACTTTGCACTTTCCTACTTAGTGCATCCGCCACTACATTGGCTTTACCCGGATGGTATTTGATTTCACAATCATAGTCTTTAAGTAACTCCATCCACCTTCTTTGTCTCACATTCATCTCCTTTTGAGTAAACATATATTGTAAACTCTTATGGTCGGTGTAAAGTGTGCATTTAGTACCATATAAGTAATGTCTCCATAGTTTCAATGCAAACACAACCGCCGCTAGTTCCAGATCATGGGTAGGGTAATTCTTCTCATGAGGCTTCAACTGACGTGAAGCATAGGCAATCACTTTGTCTCTCTGCATTAAGACACAACCCAAACCCGTAATAGAAGCATCGCTATATACCACTAAATCATCAGTACCTTCAGGCAAGGCAAGGATAGGAGCTTCACACAACTTCTTTTTCAACGTCTGGAATGCATTTTCCTGCTTTTCAGTCCACTCGTACTTCACACCCTTCTTTGTTAATTCCGTCATAGGCTTGGCTATTCGAGAAAAATCCTGAATAAACCTTCTATAATACCCAGCCAAACCAAGAAAACTCTTAATCTCGGTAGGTGTCTTTGGCTGCTCCCACTTTGAAACAGCTTCAATCTTTGAAGGATCTACTTTAATACCTTCCGATGTAATAACATGACCAAGAAACTGCACTTCTCGGAGCCAAAACTCACATTTAGAAAACTTTGCGTACAACTTCTTCTCCCTCAACACCTCCAAAACTGCTTTCAAATGCTCACGGTGTTCATCCTCTGACTTAGAGTAGATCAAAATATCATCAATAAACACAATAACAAAATGATCTAAAAATGGGCGGCATACCCGATTCATTAAGTCCATAAACGCGGCTGGAGCATTGGTCAACCCAAATGGCATGACCAAGAACTCATAATGACCATATCTAGTCCGGAAAGCCGTCTTTGCTACATCTTCCTTCTTTACCTTTAACTGATGATAACCGGACCGCAAATCAATCTTTGAGAAATACGAAGCACCATGTAGTTGATCAAAAAGATCATCAATTCTCGGGAGAGGATACTTATTCTTGACCGTTCGTTTGTTCAGCTCACGGTAGTCAATACACATGCGCATTGATCCGTCCTTCTTCTTAACAAAGAGAACTGGAGCTCCCCAAGGCGAGGAACTAGGTTGTATGAACCCTTTGTCAAGTAACTCCTGTAGTTGCGTCATTAATTCCTTCATTTCTGTAGGAGCTAATCGGTAAGGTGCTTTAGCAACGGGTGTAGCACCGGGAACAAGATCTATCTGAAAAGTAACTTCACGATCGGGAGGAATACCTGGTAGATCGTCGGGAAACACATCGGGGAAATTTGATACTACATCAACACTAGCGATTGAAGACTTCTCCTTTCTCGCATCAATGACATAAGCCAAGAAATGGCTCTTGTTTTTCCTTATACATTTAATAGCTTTCATCATACTAATAACCTTTACTCCTCCTCTCTTCTTGTCTCCATACACCGTTATCACATTACCCTCGGATATGGGCAATCGAATTATCTTTTGGGAACATAAAATACTAGCTTCATTTCTAGCCAACCAATCCATACCAATCACTACATCAAAACCACCTAAGGTAGTAGGCAATAGTTGGACCGGAAAAGTACGACCTTCAATCTCAATGTTACAATCGTCATATCCCACACGTATATTATTAATCGAACCATTAGCAATTTCTACCTCTATTGAGCAATCTAGGGGAGTAGTAACTCTTTCTAGCTTAGGAGCAAATAATGTGGACACAAACGACCTATTTGCACCTGAATCAAATAAAACAGAGGCAGGCTTTGAGTTAACAAGGAAAGTACCACTTACCACCTCATCGTTGTTCCTTGCGTCATCAACCGTCATTTGAAGAGCTCTCACTTTTGTTGCTGTCGTGGCGATCTTCTTTCCAGCATTCTTCATCTGTGGACAATTGGCAATGAGATGACCCGTTTCTTGGCACTTGTAACAACGAGCTTTGTCTCTGCATTCAGCTGCAAGGTGTCCCGACTTCCCACAATTATGGCACCTTCTAGTCTTGTCGGAACATGTACCTTCATGCACACTCTTGCATGAAGCACACCACGATCCCTTCTTCTTCTTATCCTTGTCACCGCTTGAGCTAGAATTTCCGCGGAACTTCTTATTATTATTATTGTTATTAGAGGACCAGTTTGCTCTTCTTTTAAATCCCACTTTCTTGTCGTCGACTTTCTCAACTACTTTCTTGTCTGAAGCAAAGTCATCATCAAGCTTTTTAGACTCCTTGATAGCTTCAGTCAGAGTTTTGTGCTGCCTGCAGATACCTCGATAACTCGGAGGCAAACCATCAACATAGCAAGCAACCTGATCTGCATCAGTACGAAACAGATGGCCTACGAACTTCATCTTTTCCAGAAAGGAACGAGCATAATCATTAATTTTGCCAACTTCAGCTATCAAAGCACGGAACTCTTTTTCCATTTTACGCTGCTCATGTACCCCCCCCCCCCCCCCCCCCCCCCCCCCCCCCCCCCCCCCCCCCCCCCCCCCCCCCCCCCCCCCCCCCCCCCCCCCCCCCCCCCCCCCCCCCCCCCCCCCCCCCCCCCCCCCCCCCCCCCCCCCCCCCCCCCCCCCCCCCCCCCCCCCCCCCCCCCCCCCCCCCCCCCCCCCCCCCCCCCCCCCCCCCCCCCCCCCCCCCCCCCCCCCCCCCCCCCCCCCCCCCCCCCCCCCCCCCCCCCCCCCCCCCCCCCCCCCCCCCCCCCCCCCCCCCCCCCCCCCCCCCCCCCCCCCCCCCCCCCCCCCCCCCCCCCCCCCCCCCCCCCCCCCCCCCCCCCCCCCCCCCCCCCCCCCCCCCCCCCCCCCCCCCCCCCCCCCCCCCCCCCCCCCCCCCCCCCCCCCCCCCCCCCCCCCCCCCCCCCCCCCCCCCCCCCCCCCCCCCCCCCCCCCCCCCCCCCCCCCCCCCCCCCCCCCCCCCCCCCCCCCCCCCCCCCCCCCCCCCCCCCCCCCCCCCCCCCCCCCCCCCCCCCCCCCCCCCCCCCCCCCCCCCCCCCCCCCCCCCCCCCCCCCCCCCCCCCCCCCCCCCCCCCCCCCCCCCCCCCCCCCCCCCCCCCCCCCCCCCCCCCCCCCCCCCCCCCCCCCCCCCCCCCCCCCCCCCCCCCCCCCCCCCCCCCCCCCCCCCCCCCCCCCCCCCCCCCCCCCCCCCCCCCCCCCCCCCCCCCCCCCCCCCCCCCCCCCCCCCCCCCCCCCCCCCCCCCCCCCCCCCCCCCCCCCCCCCCCCCCCCCCCCCCCCCCCCCCCCCCCCCCCCCCCCCCCCCCCCCCCCCCCCCCCCCCCCCCCCCCCCCCCCCCCCCCCCCCCCCCCCCCCCCCCCCCCCCCCCCCCCCCCCCCCCCCCCCCCCCCCCCCCCCCCCCCCCCCCCCCCCCCCCCCCCCCCCCCCCCCCCCCCCCCCCCCCCCCCCCCCCCCCCCCCCCCCCCCCCCCCCCCCCCCCCCCCCCCCCCCCCCCCCCCCCCCCCCCCCCCCCCCCCCCCCCCCCCCCCCCCCCCCCCCCCCCCCCCCCCCCCCCCCCCCCCCCCCCCCCCCCCCCCCCCCCCCCCCCCCCCCCCCCCCCCCCCCCCCCCCCCCCCCCCCCCCCCCCCCCCCCCCCCCCCCCCCCCCCCCCCCCCCCCCCCCCCCCCCCCCCCCCCCCCCCCCCCCCCCCCCCCCCCCCCCCCCCCCCCCCCCCCCCCCCCCCCCCCCCCCCCCCCCCCCCCCCCCCCCCCCCCCCCCCCCCCCCCCCCCCCCCCCCCCCCCCCCCCCCCCCCCCCCCCCGTTCCATATAGTTCCTTCAAGCTAAACCTGAGGGAACAACCACATTAAAAGAAACAAGTGTTAGCTATTAAAATAGCTAAGTAAGATAACACTTAAATTAAAAGCATTTGTCCAATTAAAACAATCTTCATTATTAGACAAGTTCTTTAGGCACGTCACACATCACACAAATCTGCATAACAACTTCATATCAAATAGGATAATCATCCTAAATGTGCCTATCCTGCATTACTTCATTAACCACATATCTGCTTTCTACATTTCTGCTTTACTACGTTATTAACTGCATTAAGTGTGCTCTACATTGCACCCGACTTGATGGTTCACCAAAAGGCCACCCATCGTACGTCGTTAAGGAATGGCAAGCCAATCCGAGAGTAATCCAAAATCCTGAGGGGGTCAATCCTCCGTTAATTACTCAAACTGCGTGTGACCACGTTGCTAGGAGCCACCCAAGCAACAACTGCGTTAGCGTACTCATCCGGCTAAGACTTGTACGGGTTAAGCTTAACACTTTACTGCATCAAAGTTTAACGAGCTCGAACCTACGTTATTTAGTTTAGGTGACTGCATTACCTAAACATTTACTGCGTTACTGCTTTTACGTTTTGGGCCCTTAAACGTGCAAGTGACATGGCAACCTAGCAAGTCTAGTGCACTAGGTGTTCAAGCCATACAAACATGCACACAACATACATCAACTTCATTTCGACATTTCATGCATAATACAATACTTCATTAGACTACATCAACTGCATAGCGTCATGCTACATTAAGCAATACTTCATTATACTACATAACTGCATAATAGATCACTACATTAGGCAATACTTCATTCTTCTACATTAGGGACTGCATTTCAGGTCTCATGGTCAACTACGTAATCCCATAATACCTCCCAAGTAACCCCATAAGCCCACATGCATTATAAGTTATCAATTGGAAGTATGTAAGTTTGAAACCTGCTTTTAGTTGATCCCCCAGCGTGACAAAAGTAGTGTATCTTACCTGATAGTAGTGTATGCGCACAAACAAGTAGCTAATACTGCTTATCAGTAACCTCCGACACCTATCGTACATTAACATAATGAATATAAGTCATTTAGGACCTCAAATAGACCCTCGTACGAATTTAAGACTGGCTACGTAAAATTCCAGAATTACACCTAACGAATTTAAACTTCGTACGAACTTTATCTTCGTTCAACTTGTTCTTACGAACTTAACATTAACTTCGTTACTTAGTTCTTACGAACTTAACCTTAACTTCGTTACTTAGTTCTTACGAACTTAACCTTAACTTCGTTACTTAGTTCTTACGAACTTAACCTTAACTTCGTTACTTAGTTCTTACGAACTTAACCTTAACTTCGTTACTTAGTTCTTACGAACTTAACCTTAAATTCGTTGTGATTCACTTTACGAACTTAACTCAACCTACGAAAATAGTCATAAACGAACATTAACTTCGTTTGAACGCTGGTTCGCCTGTTTTTCAAAAACGACTAAGTTCTTCAATTTTCCAGAAAACGATCCATCTAGGCTTCACCCAAAACATGTATTTGACATCAGTAAACACCTTTTGATCAACCAAATCGGCTAAGGACTCGATTGACAACATTTTGAACGTTAATTTAATCAAAACACCAATAAACACTAATTCTTTGAAAACTCCTTTAAAACTCAGATTTGAATCCATATAATTCGACCTTAGATCTCGAAAATACATTCAATGATTCAATAATTACCTGCTTGTTTAGATGATCGATCAATTACAACACCCAAATCGTTTGATCAAACTCAATTAACGGCTTTAGGACTCCAGGAAGGGTTAATTACTTTGTTAATTGCTAATGACTGCCAATTAACCCTAGATTAGGGTAATCCTAACCTAAACCCGTTTTTCACTTTCCACCTATGTCAAAATCAGTCCTTGGACTTCTATATCCTTCATTATTGGTCACAAACTGCATTATTGACCATATACAACATTAGTCCTTCATTAAAAGGCACCACATAGCCTTTAAGCGACATTAAACACACTTTTATTCGTCATTAGTATTTAGGCTCTCAAACCTAACTACTTTATCTACGTTAATCACACATAGCTATATTCAAATATTAAGTAAAGACTTAACGACACCCCAATTTGACTTAACGGCATTAGTCAAACATTACATAAAAGTTCGGGATGTCAATAATATATGCTTGCACTCATATGCCCGTGATCAAGTGGACCATGTCTACTATTCAAAGATGCCCTTTGAGATCACGACGTCTGAACTAATATGATTCTATAAATAGAGAATCATATCTCTTCGTTGAATATAACAAGAAAAGAGTAACACATACTTACACACACAATTGAGAGAAAACAAAAATAGTCTTGTTCGGTTAGTTCAAAGCAAACCTGTTGAAGGATTCTTAGGTTGAAAAACTCGAAAGTTTTCCTTTATTGTGATCACTTTCTCGACCGGTGATTTAAACATCATAACAATCTCTTTCGTTTCTACTACTAGTATTCGGGTACGTTTCAAATACTTTACATATACCTTCAATAATAATGTCCGGATTTAATGAGGAAGAGATTACTTCACCTGTACCTGAATCCCCTGACTCACCTCGACATATACAAGACCTACCTATAGATGAGACCGATCATTATGGAGAAGAATATAATAACGCACTTGTCCATGTACCGAACATCACGTCCACTACTGTCGTTACTAATGTTCTTGCTGTCACTACGCCTATTGTTACTATTCCAAACTCATCAGGGGAAGGTTCCTCAAGGCCACCCCGACCTTTGTTACGAAGGCCCCGAACTCCCAGACACCCGGTGTTTAACCTCCCTCAGTCACGACGCTTCCAACCTATCCATCCTGAACCACCTGCTCAACGTCTGCGGCGAGCCCGCAACTTAAACGGGATACCAAGATTCCTGGCAGAATGGAGATTTGAGGAAGGACTCCTTAACTCCAACCAGTTCAGAAGAGCCGCTGGTCCAACTAATATTCCTGCACTAACTATGGAACCCCTACATGACACTGTCCCTACTTTGGTCTTACACACACTTCGAGCAGAAAGGCGTATTGCAGAGTTGAGAGAAAGGACCAACATACTGCGGACACATGTGGAAGACCAAGGTAGCACGATAGTCGCACTGGAAAGTGAGATGGAGGGAGCACATTTCAGGATTCATGATCTTGAAGACACTGTGTTAGAGCTGCAGGAAAAGATAACACGATTCGAGGCTATGTTTGAGGCAATATCTAGAGCCGCCACTATAACCCCACCTACTCCATCACCATAGATATTATCTGGTTAGGTGCTATATGCGACAGATTGGTATCAGAGCCACAAGTTATAGTGAACTAGGTTGCATTAGTGGGCTTGATAAATGAATTATTAGGTTGCATTAATAAACTTAGACTATAACTGTTATGTGACAATGTGCTTATACATGCTTAGAAAGTACAATGTCATGCCTTATATAGAATAAATGCTTAAATTTAAGGTTACTTAAATTTAACGGGTAGATACTACCTAGATTTTATCAAGGGAAAGAAGTTAAATTTAAGGTTGCTTAAATTTAATGGATAGAGGTTATCTATATCTATATAAGTTGGAGAAATAAAACAAAAACAAAGGTTATTAAATCATTTTATATACTTATTATGGTATATAAACAAAGGCATAGTTATATACCTAACTATCCAAATTTATAAAATTACTATTCACTATCTGTGAATTATTTCGTATTCTTCGAATTATTTGATTTATGGATAGAATATATCCTTGATACACTTTTAACCGCACAATGTTTCCGAAAGTGATTGCACCTTGGGCCTCTTAGGCTTATATCGGAGGAATGGAAGGTAGTTCGCGAAAAGTTTGCATAAGCATTCACTAAGCAACTTAATTCGCCGTCATATCCTTCATGACCTACGGTCAACCCTAACACAACTTGGAAATAAAATGCTGGTTTTTCCTACCATTTAAGGTATCTCTTCATTTGTAATCAATACATTTTGTATTGATTATAATACATACCCTTCAAGGTATTTTTTCATATCTCTACTATTAAAAACATAAATTCATTACAAAAATTAATACATTATTCGTATTAATTAATAAAAAGAAATACATTTTTAAATGTATTTACAAAAGTTGATGGATAAAACCTTAGTATAAATTATGTGTTAATTATACTTTATGTGCTTTAGGTTAACATATCACAAGGATTATCTGTTGCATTTAATTGCCACTACATAATTGCTACTACAACTAAGGTGAGTTTCATATTCCCCTTTAAACTCTTTTATATTATTTATATTTTGGGGCTGAGAATACACAACTGTTTTATGGATACAAATGTTTTATGGATACAAATATTTTTATTGATACAAATGTTTTATGGATACAACTATTTTATGAATACAACTATTTTATGGATACTACTGTTGTTATGGATACAACTGATTTTATGGATACAACTATTTTATGGATACAACTATTTTATGGATACAACTATTTTATGGATACAATTGTTGTTATGGATACAACTGATTTCATGGTTACTATTTTATGGACACAAGTGTTTTAAAAAGTTCTATGCTTATATGTTCGTTACAATGCTTTGGTTTGAAATCCCCTATAGAACTTGGACCGATAAATGGAGCGCGAATATTAATAATAGTACTATTGGGTTGACACCCCTATCCGGGTTAGTAGCGCTAACCGGGAAAACGGATAATTAATATTTGAACTAATTCGTGATTGCGTTGAGAATTAGCATCACATGAGGGGTAATATACATAAATTGTATGGTTAAGGTACTCGGTTTCCAAGGTATAAGCATAGTGAGTAATGGATTGAATAATCCATACTGTTTTATGATATATGTAATGCATGCATTATCATACCAAAGAAAAAGTCTTGTGATCCAAACGTAAAATTATTTTATTGGACGATGATCCAAAGGCATATTTTATCATTTTTGATTTAAAGTTAGGTATATTGTTTGGGCCCGTGATCCAAAGATATAGCCTTATTATTTTGGATAATGATCCAAAGGTATAATCATTTTATTGGACAATGATCCAAAGGTAAATCCTTATTATAAACTCTATGAACTCACCAACTTTATGTTGACGAAACTTTAAAACGTGTATTTCTCAGGTACTTGAGCTATTTAATGCATATACGTGATGCATGTTTTGGAGTCACAACATATATTAGAAAGCATTTTGAGATATCTTTTGTTTATTGATATTCTCATGTTTAAAAGGATTTCGTATGTACTTGATATGTACTCGTACTATCTTCTTTAAGGAAATATGGATTATGTATAAAAGCTTTCTAAAACGTCTCATTTAGAGGTCGTTTGTTGTAATTTGTGTGTTGTGATTTCCATTATTGTTCACCCCTGTTTTCCGCATTTTGGGGGTGTGACAGATTATATATTGTAAAACATAAAGTATAACAAACAGTTTTATTTGCATGTATCCTCATATATAAAGATTTGAGGGTGTAACAACCGTCCTAGAAATGATCTAAATAAGTTCTTTAAGAAGTACTTTCGCCACTCGAACGGCTAGACAGTTCAATTTATTTAAGTTCTTGACGTACTTTAGACCTAAATTATGTGCTTATATGAAGATCAATTTGATCTTAGATCATGATTTATATGACGAATTTATGATTAAGTTCAATGAAATACTAAAGTGCAGTACGTAAACGTTCGTGTTCATAACAGTTCTAGTTCAAAAATGTTCGCAATTAGTCCTTGTATTTATGAAGTGTATTAAATATGGGCAAGGTATATAAAGGAAACCTAAAACCCTAAAAAGGGATGCAGTCACTGTTCATCCTCTCCACACACACTAAAACACCTTGAAACACACACATAAGCAATCCTTTGATTTCGTGATTGTTAGATCGAATTCCTGGTATTATAAGCATCCTTGTGATAA
This sequence comes from Erigeron breviscapus, assembly GCA_034093135.1. Classification (NCBI taxonomy): domain Eukaryota; kingdom Viridiplantae; phylum Streptophyta; class Magnoliopsida; order Asterales; family Asteraceae; genus Erigeron; species Erigeron breviscapus. The sequence continues at coordinate 26,897,057 of CM067173.1, read as the reverse complement.
TCAAAACGTGTTTCTGAAATTAATTTTGAGGTAACAACAACATCTTATAAGTTTTGATCAAATTAAATATGAACTTTTTATAGACTTTATGTTCTTGATGATTTGGTCCATTTCGATGTGAAAATCGTGTTAAAAGTTAATGGGTTTGTGTCTAAATGTGTTTAGTAACCTTTTGGTGATCAAATTTGGGTCGTAACATGTCGTGATCTTCAAAACCCGCGATTATACCAAGTGCAGCCCCTAAATTCGTTTATTTGAGTTCAAACGAATTTAGAAACTATAAAAAAAACGAATTTGTACTTTACTCACGAAGTTAGCATTAATTGGTCAGCACCTCACGAAATTATATAATAAATTCGTTCCATGATGTTCAAGTTCACTAAGGCAAAACGAAGATGACTCCTCCAAACATTTTAAATTCGTTTGACACAACTATGTACGTGGCATCTTGAGTTCATTTATTACATGTTACGAAATTAAGAATTAAATGCGTCCAAGTCTCCTAACGAAGTTACACCTTAACTTGTGTACTCCTAAGTTCGTTCACAGCCTCTTAAATTCGTAAGGGAAAAACTCTTAATTTCGTTTTATAGAACGAAGATGTGACTATTTTTGTCCTAACTAAGTCGTAACTTAAACCCCCCCCCCAACTTCGTGACAACCTTATATTCGTTCAAAGCTTAAGTCCAATTGCAAAGACTTATGTTCGTAAGGTTCGTAAAGTGTCCTATGTTCGTAAGGTCCATAAGTTCGTGACCTATCTTAAGTTCGTAAGACCATTTGGATTCGTTGGCAGCTTTAAGTTCATTCAAGATCATTTAAATCCGTTCAATCTATCTTCGTTTTGACTTAACTTAAAAACCCTGGGTAGGGAATCTAATAGGATGACAAGAATAACTT
>CM067173.1:26883435-26895157 GCA_034093135.1 Erigeron breviscapus | reverse complement strand
TGTGTTCAGGGTAAGCTCACTGGAGAGTAGGCCCGTACTGGATCAAGATGAAGTTGTTAGTGTGATCAGTAGTGAGTATACAAGGAAGTTCAGAAACGATATGCTAAAAGAGTTATGTGAAGAAGTTTCTGGAACTGTCCTTCGGAGTATTCATGATGGGGTATTACCAAAGATTGAGAAGCTTCTGGATGAGAAGCTGCCTAAGCACTTGCCTGAACAAATTGAAAATCTGAAGAAGGAAGTACTGGCATTAAAGAAATGTATGACTGCTTCCATGCCAGAACAAGGAAGAACCTTTGGCTCACTGGATAGGCACATGATGGAAGAGTTGTGGAATGATCTGAAGTCAAGGACTAGAGATCATTCCAAGGGGGAAAGAGTTCCATCAACTAGTGAACATGAAGAGTTGATAAGGAAAAAGAAAGAGGTTGTAAGGGCAGTCGCTACTGAAAGCGTCATTCAAAGAAAACAAGTGACTGGTACTGATGCCAGTGCACTTATTGCCCAGAGAGCACTTGGCACTGAAGCCAATGTGCAGACTGAAGAAGAGGCTGCTGGTACTGAAGCCGAGCCCCAGTTTGAATCCTTCCCAGACATCCCTACCACACTGAAGGCAGTTAAAGGAAAGAAAAGATGGTGTCTGGTGAAGAGGAAGAACAGTTTGAAGATGTTGACAGTGAAGCATCAAAGAAAATGGAACAACAGTGTATCATGATAGAAATTTTCAAGACTAACCAGAAGAATGAACTGCTGGCCCATCAAAGGGATATGGCTAATCATGGGACTCTGGACTCCTACAATGCTGGCAGGTTAGGCATAAACATTGAAGTATATAAAAGGATGAAGGAGGATCCCAGAGTTCAACAATGTCTTGATGCACTGAATGATGTTCATATACGCTCGTTCTATGCTGAAGAAGAACAGGTATATGACTCATTGATTTATGGTGTGTCCATTCCAGAGTTGATCAGACAAAGAAAGGAGGAGCTGGTAAGCCTCCAGAAGAAAATAAGAAGAAATGCTGGTGCTCTGGAACTGGAATACAGGAAGAGGATGACTGGTCTACCCAAACTTACTGCCAAGCAACTGAAGGCAATTAAAGATGGTGATCTTAGCACTTTTATTCCTTTGGATACAACTCTGAAGATAAATAAAGAACACCAGTCCACTGAAGGACAACAGAGTGGTGTATCCAGGGAAACTGAAGATATGGTTCAGTTGGCTAAGCAAAAGGCTAAGTTTGAAAAAATGATGACGTTCAGGGCCAATGCAAGAAGAATAATTAATGCTGAAATCACACTGGCTGAACATCATCAAGGTATGACCAGGTTTAATGTGAAGTTGACCAGAGAAGGTAACTTCACTGACGAAAGGAAGGATACTTCAGTCCAAGCATTTGGATGGACTGAACTAAAAGAGATTGGAATGACCTTCAAAGGCAAAACTGATCTCTCTCCAGACGTAAAGGCTTTTATGAAAAGAATTGAAAAGGTCTGGAAGAGAATCAAACAAATGGAAGCTGTGTTGGGTCTAAGACCACCAGTGTCTGTTCCATCATCTCCATCTCCCAAGAGGAAGGCTTCTGAAGATGCACCAGAAAGGATATCTAGAAGAAGGGCCTGAATCTTTGTATCATTTTACTTGTTGTAATTATTGTATTAAGAAAGTTGTAATTATTTTCCTTTTTGGTGAAAGTAATAATAGTTGCAAGTTTTTATTTTTTACAAGTAAATGACCAGATTTAGTCTAAGTTAGAACTTAAAAGATGAAACTGAAAACACTCATGATCTATAAAGTGTTCCAGTAACTTAGATTAGACTTAAATCGACCAAGTGTTTTCCAGACATACAAATTTGTATATCTATAAGTCTGGAAAAATACTTGCATTATTTCTAAACAAATAGGGGGAATTTGTTAGGTCCAGATTTAGTCCAGACCTACTGGACTGGTCCAGACTGGACTACTGGAATCTTATTGAAGATAAGTCAAGAAACATGTTTTGCTGGACTTGCTCCAGACCCGACTTCTGGAGCCTCACTGAAGATCTGACCAGAAAACATGTTCGACTGGACCTACTCCAGACTTGGAATCTGGAGTCCCTCTGAAGATTTGTCCAGAAATAATTGAAGACTAGTGAGCAATACTTGTATAGGTAATTTGGAGCATTCTCCAGATTAGCTCACTGAAGACTTCACCCCAGTCCAGATCTACTCTACTGAAGACATTCTGACTGAAGTCAAAGACTGAAGTCTGAAGAAGAAGACTTATCAAATGGCGGAGTCCACTGGAAAGTCTTACCAGATCTGTACACTGGAGGATTGTTAGTGTTCTAGATCCTGCAAGTCTGAACACTAATATCGAGGTTTGACTTATGCCTTTAACACACTTTCCAAAGAACAATCCACTTTGTTGATGCATGTTGATGTGACAACAGCAACTTAGATTTGATTATGTCTTATTCATTTATATGTAATTGATAGATTATGGACTTTGTGTTTTAGTAATGATCGATTACATGTTTTGGTGTTATATATATGTTTATATATGATGTTTGTTATGTATGTCATACAAGTACAATCATAATATATGTTAAGTTCTTGTACATAAAGTACTTGGAAAATAACTAAGCATAAGATGTTGATGGTATTTAGTACTAACGAAGATAATCTTCGTTAGGAACTAACGAAGATAATCTTCGTTTTATGGGCTGGGATGCTAAGTTCGTAAGAACAAAGCCCAGCAAAGCCCAATATCGAATTGGAACATATATAAACGATTAGAAACCCTAAATTGAGGACTTCTGATCAGTTTAACACACACATATACGACTAAGTTCGTTTAGCAAACGAATATAGTTAATATAAGGCTGATTATATTAAGATAATTAGCAATATACCCGATAACTAATCAAACTAGTTATCTCGTGAGGATTCCGCACTCACGACATAACAATAGACGATCTCGAGAGCGATCAGTAGCTATCGAGGGACTCACAAGTGGTATCAGAGCCTATCGATATCTTATCGAAGGTTCGAGATCGTTTGTTTGATCGTTTTCTCTCAAAAACTGTTCGAAAACCCTTCCAGTCGTTATCTTTGTTCTCTCTACGAAGATAGCAAACGAACTTAATCTAAATTCGTTTGCAGTCCTTGTTACGAAGATAGAAAACGAAGTTCCCTACCTTCGTTTTGAATCTTTATACGAATTTAACTTACGAAATTAAGTTATCTTCGTTCAGCTTTCACCTTACGAATTTAGCTTACGAACTTAAGCTATCTTCGTTCAGTTCACACCTTACGAACTTAGAGTCATCTTCGTTCTAACCTTCACTTGCGAATTTAGCTATCTTCGTTCAGATCTCTTCTTACGAATTTAGTCTTATTTTCGTTCTTATTCCTATTTTCGTTCCTATGGCTTCCTCATCGACAGTAAACAGTGCCGTTGCACAATACCTAAATTCTCTGGTTTATCATGATCATCTAGTCGGAAGGACTAATTCACCACCGAAGTTAGTTTCATTAGCTGACTTCTGGGCGTGGAAAGGTCGCTTCGAAGATTTTATTCAAAGAGAAGATTTAAATATGTGGCTTATGATTACTGAAGGATATGAGTGGCCTACTCTTACTGTCAATGGCGTTACTTCGACATATAGGATGTCAGAATTAAAAGGTGAAGAAAAGGCCGCCTATGCAATCGAAGTAAAGGCTCTTTCGACTCTTCGTATGTGTATTCCACAAGAGTTGGTGCATCTGTTTCCCAAACAAGAATACAAAACTTCAAAGCAGTTGTTTGACGCTATTGAAGCACATTGTGAAGGAGATCCACTACTAAAGAAAAACAGAATTAAAATGCTTAAGAAACAATTTGACTGTTTCAACGCTACCAAAAACGAACAAGTTGAAGATCTTATTCTAAGATATCAACATCTTCTTGCCGAGTTAGCGTACTTTGATCTTAAGTATACCCCTACTGAAATTGTGGATAAATTCTTGGACGGGTTACCGAAGGCCTACAAGGAGTTTTGTCATGGACTACAAGAAAGAGATGATTATGCAACTCTGAAGATTGATGGTGTAATTTCCACTCTTAGAAATCGAGTAATGAAGGACAAAGCAAAGGATCTTCAAGACAACTTCACTCAAGATCCGTCTCTGTATCATGCTACCATGAAGAATCCAACCGCTGATGCAAACGCATTCTTCTCTGGAGTTGGTAGTTCTGGCGTAACACAGAATACTGATGAAGATGAGTTTGTTGGTCTCATGGCTTCTGATGCTGGGAACAAAGGCAAAAAGACTGCTGAAGGTTTAAAGCCTGGAAGTTTAAAGATCGGTAACATTACATCTTCTTCAGCTGGTTACAAGTCCATGCCAATGGATATGAAATCAGCTGAGGGGAGGATGAATGTCTTTGCTGCTATGTGTGCTGCACATGAAGCATTTGTTGCAGGTAGGATCACAGATCCATCTCTCATCGAGGAAGATTATGACCAGATTGATCCTGACGATGTTGAAGAAATGGATCTAAAATGGCAACTGGCCATGATTACAAGGAGAGCTGAAAAGTTCATGCGAAGAACGGGAAGACAGCTTACTGGGGGTACTACGGGTTTTGACAAGTCAAAAGTGAAGTGTTACAATTGTGATGGATTTGGACATTTCGCCAGAGAGTGTCAACGACCCAAGAGAAATGTTAATGCTACTCCTACACGTCAGGATAATCGTCCGTTCAACAATAATGCGAATAGAGCTCTTCTGTTGACTAATGATCCTACTGTGAATGTCAACGACAATGACAAAGCTATTGTGGCCGTTCAACCTGATGGTTCATATGTCTGGAATCTTCCACAAGACGAAACCAACAATGCTTATTTGGCTGAAATCATTGATGATGTGGCACAGATAGTTGATACTCCGGAAGATTTCTTGGACACCACACATTATCACAGTGATGAGCAATTATATGAGAAGTTTCAAAGTTTGTCATTGGAATCTCCTAAGGCTGCTGAATATGATACTGATTCTGAGTCTGAGGATGAGTTAGAGGTGAAAGATTCAGAACAAGTGAACGTTGCTGAGATTCAAGAAAATTCTGCTGCTGAAAAGGTCGAGAAGACGATTGAAGAGCAGATGAAAGATTTTGAGATTCCTGAAGGGATGACTGTAGATGACTTTGTTGCCTACATGGCCGATTGTAAAGAAGCTGACCAACAGGTATCTTATTCCTTACATACTATTGTTCATGTTTGTAAAATTGTGAATAAAATGTATGATGAAATTGAATTGAAGAATAATCAAATTAGGAATTTAGAATCTATTGTTAATGCTGCACAATCAGAGAGAGATAGGCTAATTAAAAAGGATTTAATAGTCAATGATAAAGAAAGATTTTTCAAGGAAAAGATTAAGTCCTTAGAGTCTGATCTAAGTGCAATGAAGGACAAAGTCAAACAGTCGGTAGCTGTAGAAAGAGTAGGCGGTGAAGCTTACTCGTTGTTAGCAAAGAAGTGTGCAACTATCGAAAGAGAACTAGCTGATGCTAAGATAGAGATTTTGGATTTAAATGCTAAATTAGATTCTGCTAGGCATTCTGAACTGTTAATGCATATGGCCAAATTTGAGGATTCTTCCACTAAGAGTCTAGACCCAGTTAAGATCTCTTATAACGATGTTCCTCCACCTTTCAACAACAATTATACCTCTGTTGAACCCAACATTCCTGAAGTTCTACTTCAATCTAGTACTGAAGCTAGTAAACCAAAAGACTCAATTCCTGAAGCCAAGTTGCCTAAGGAAACAAAAGAGTCTGTAGGAGGTTCGTCTCAACCTAAAAAGGAAGAGAAATTGAAAGGTATTGTTCAAAATAAGTCTATTCCTTTTGGTCAGAAAGATAGTGTTACACACTTTACTCTTCACAAGAGTCATAGGTATATACTGAGTTAGAATTCCCTTTAGAATCTATTGACCCTAAAAGGATTGATAAAGTCTGGGATGTGACTGTTGAGGACATGAAGAAATTAAGTCAGTCGCGTCTCACTCCATTGCCTAGGCAGACTAAAATTAGAAAATCTGAGGATAGATCAGCTGTTGATGAAGTAGCTACTAGGACTTTGAAGCAAATCCTTATGCCTGCACTTAAGAAGTCTCCAATAGGTAAGGATGAGATAGATGATGCTAGAAAGTCTAGGAATTCACCAACTAAACGTGACTTTGATGATACTAGAAAAACAAGTAAGACAGTGGACACTAGGACTAAAATTGAATCTGTAGGTACCGATAAAAAGGTAGATACAAAGAAAAAGGTCAAGGTCCTTTCTTGTTTTGCTTGTCATGAAAAAGGTCATGTTTACAGTGTATGTCCTAATAGACCTCGGAGATCAGGTTCTCCTTCAAAGGTTTCAACCTCGGAAGAAAAAAGAGGGTTGGGTAATGATAAACTGGTTAATGAGACTAAAGTTCAATCTTCTCCAAAACCGTTTACTATACCTCAACGAAGAGAATCTTCACCAAAAGGTTTTACAGGAAATGTTCATAGGAATTCAACTCAAAAGAGGAAAGTATCACCTGAATCTAGGAGTATATCACCTAGAGAAGATAGATTCACGACCCCCACTGGGAGTTCGAGTCGGTCTCAAACATCTCCAAGTTGTAATTCATTTTATGACCGGGTTCACTCAAGTGTTCGACCTTCTTTTGGCCCTCATTCTCCTAGAACTTCTCCAACGAGAGGTCCGAAGACTTCTCCAGTGAGAAGACAAGATGAGAAACGTGTTCCATCCAAGGCTTCTAGCAATGGATATTGGACTGAACTACTTCTCAAGGATGAGAAGGGACGACCCAAACCAATGAAGGTTTGGGTCCCACACGAAAACTAACTTATCTCATTTTATGTGCAGGGAGTTCCTAGGAAACCAATTCATTTGTGGTACCTTGACAGTGGATGCTCCAGGCACATGACAGGGGACAAGAAGCTTTTGTCCAATTATGTTGATATACATGGGTCATATGTTAGTTTTGCTGGATCCAAGGGCGGCAACATCACCGGTCAGGGAAATGTCGTCAATGGACAACTTACTCTAGAAAGAGTAAACTATGTGGAACAACTTACTCATAATCTAATGAGTGTCTCACAGATCTGTGACAAGGGCAACAATGTTCATTTCACAGAAAAGGAGGCATTCATCTTGAAGCCGGGTTTTGTTATTCCAGAAGAATGGATTATGCTCAGAGCTCCTAGGAAGAGAGACATCTATGGCTTAGTTTTAGGTGTTGATAATCCAACGGAGCCCCTCTGTTTGTTGAGCAAAGCAAATGAATCTGAATCTCTCCTCTGGCATCGTAGAATGGGACATATCAACTTTCGGAAGATGAATGAACTTATTAGTCTTGGTTTAGTTGACGGTGTTCCAGTTAAGAAGTTTGGGATGGAGGATAAATGTGTACCGTGTTTGAAAGGGAAGCAACACAAGAATCCTCACAAACCAAAGGTGCACAACACTATATCCAAACCATTCGAACTACTTCATATGGATCTCTTTGGTCCTGTGAACGTAAGAAGCATTGGAGGGATGTTTTACTGTTTGGTGATCACTGATGATTACTCAAGGTACTCATGGGTATTTTTCTTGAAGACAAAGGACGAGACCGCAAACCGGTTTATGGATTTTGTTAAACAAGTTGAGAAGTCCATGAAGTTAAAGTTAAGAGAATCAGGAGTGACAATGGCACTGAGTTCAAGAACAATACTCTTACAGTTTTTTGCTTGACCAAGGGTATTCAACATCAATTTAGTGCACCGTATGAGCCACAGCAGAATGGAGTAGCTGAAAGGAAAAACCGGACTTTGATAGAAACAGCTAGGACAATGCTTGCTGATTCAGGGCTTCCTGTTACTTTTTGGGGAGAGGCAGTGAATACAGCTTGCCACATTTTGAATCGGGTTTTAACAGTTAAACGGTTTAAGAAGACTTGTTATGAGCTGTTGCACAACAAAAAGCCCAATTTGCAAAATGTTGAGCCATTTGGTGTTCCTTGTACTTTTCTTACGGTACTTCCTCAGGGTAAATTTGATCCTAAATCGGAGGAGGGTTTCTTTTTAGGTTATGTACCTAGTACACCAATTCGGCGTGTGTACAATCAGATAACTGGCAAAGTTAATTTTGGTACAAATGTGGTAATTGTCAGTCATAAACCTGCTGTACACATTGGTCCTGCTAATGATTTCGATTATGATGGTGTCTTCACCTCTTTTCGTGGTCCTGTTTCTTTTACAGGTGTTCCGATTGTGGAAGATGTAGTTACTCTTCATGATCCTCTTGAAGGTGGGCCTGTTCCTGTCTCTACTCCGGTTTCCTCACCACTCATTAAGCCTGCTTCAAAATCTGGTGAATCAAGTGGAATTAAGGAACCAGTTTCTACCTTAGAGACTGTTCCTAAAGATTACTGATCCTTTACATATACATTTACCTGATGATCCTTTCTATGATACTGACGACACGGAAGGTGAAAATCAGGAGGAGCCTAAAACTCCAGAGCAACATGTGCAGACTAACTTGGGAAATGATCTTACAGTCGATACGGTTCCTCAAACAAGAGTCAACAAGGATCATCCAGTAGAGCAAATCATTGGTGATGCTTCTGCCTCTGTTCGCACGAGAAATCAGAATAGGAAAAAATTGTCAAGTATGTTTGCTGAAATTAAGGATACTGGGGCAATACTTGGTACTTGTACTTTTGCTTCATCTCTCAGGTTGAGCCTAAAAATGTTGGATGGCTCTTAAAGATCCGTCATGGGTTGAGGCGATGCAAGAAGAATTGGCTCAGTTTAGGAAGCTTGATGTGTGGAAGTTAGTTGACTTACCTCATGGTGAATCTCCTTTATCTACACGATGGGTTTTTCGTTGTAAAAAGGATGACAAAGGTGTAGTCACTCGCAATAAGGCTCGGTTGGTGGTTAGAGGATTTGAGCAACAAGAAGGTTTTAATTACGATGAGACTTTTGCACCTGTAGCTAGACTAGAAGCTATTCGATTATTTCTGGCATTTGCTAGTTATCAAGGTATAAAGGTGTGTATCAACTTGACGTAAAGAGTGCCTTTTTGTATGGAGAAATTAGAGAAGAAGTTTATGTAGATCAACCTCAAGGATTTGAGGATCCAGATTTTCCTAATAGAGTATATCGTCTTGATAAGGCTCTATATGGTTTACATCAGGCTCCTCGATCATGGTATGAAAAACTGTCTACTCATCTGCATGAAAATGGTTTTACTAGAGGTTCTATTGACAGCACGTTGTTTATCAAATGGAAAGGGAAGGACTATTTGCTTGTACAGGTTTACGTCGATGATATTATTTTTGGTTCATCTGATGAGAATATGTGCAAGGAATTTGAGCATAGCATGAAGGCTAAGTTCGAAATGAGTGCTATGGGGGAATTAACCTTCTTCCTAGGACTTCAGGTGGATCAATTGAAGGATGGGTTCTTTATTCATCAGAGCAAGTATGTTCAAGATCTTCTTACCAGGTTTCGAATGACCGATGCTAAAGATGCAATTACTCCCATTCAGACTAATCATGGGCTGTGTCCTGATAAGACAAATGATCCAGATGTTGATGCAACTCAATATCGGGCTATCATTGGTTCTTTGATGTATCTGACGGCTTCACGTCCAGACATTACCTTTGCTGTTTGTATGTGTGCTAGATATCAGGCTAACCCGAAAGAGTCACATTTGAAAGCTGCGAAAAGGATTCTTCGTTATGTGAAGGCCAAGCCTCGTCTAGGGCTTTGGTATCCCATGCATGGTTCCTTTGAATTCAAAGCTTATAATGATTCGGATTATGGTGGCTGCAGTTTGGATAGGAAATCAACGTCAGGTGGATGTCAACTTTTAGGGGGGAGAATTATATCGTGGCAGTGCAAAAAGCAGACATCTGTTGCACAGTCTACCTGTGAAGCAGAGTACATAGCTGCTGGTCAATGCTGTTCTCAGGTACTTTGGATACAGCAACAATTGCGCGACTATGGTATGGATATCTCAGACTCTCCTATTTGTATTGATAATAAGTCTACCATAGATATTACTAAGAATCCGAAAAACTTTAAAGTCACCAAGCACATAGATATAAAGCATCACTTTTTAGTGACTGTTTTGAGAAAAAGCTTATTCATTTAGAAAAGGTTATTACTGATGATAACCTTGCTGATCTTTATACTAAAGCTTTTGATAGACCTCGTCATGAGTTGTTATATCAACTCAATGGTATGAAGAATGCCGAGTAGTTTCTCTCAAAGAACTTAAATTTTCTTTTCGCGTCTTAGTAGTTTAAGTCGTATATAGATAGTGTCAAAAAAAAATAAAAAAATAAAAAAATAAAAAAAATAAACTGCACTACATGATTAGACGTGACGATACTTTAGCTTTTAAGCCTACTTAATTGTACTTTAAAATGCTCAGTTCAGTGATACCATTATATGATGTATCGATAGGCACAAAGTACCAAGGTTTCCTTTTTAATCTGAACTTAAATGTATACAATGTTCTTATGGGAAACGTATTCAGATATATGGCTGAGAATGCTTGTTCTTAAAATAGACAAGTCCTTTAAATCTTATGAAAGATCTTGCATTATAATTTTGTATATTTGGTCTTTATATAGAAGGTCTCGGGTACATATATGTGTATGTATTGCTTTCTCGGATGTATATTTGTGACAAGTTATTCAAATATCAACTAAATCTGTTGAAAATATGAAGCTAATGTGGCCTTTGAGATTCGAACAAGTAAGTCCTTGGGGGTCTTTGTATACCTAGCCTACCTAAAGTTTCCAACTTGGGATAGGTTGTCAGAAAGTTCGCTACACGGGTCTCATAGAAAGTCACGGGTTTTCATAAGTGCTTTAAAGTAAAATTAATGTCACAAATATGCAAGTACTTGGCATTATGCAATGTTAAGTATATTTCCGTACGTGAGTCAAGTTATGTCGCTTTACGTGTGAGGAATCACCGACCTGTCACCGCTGACTTGATTCTTAAAGACTTTCTCACTTTAATCACCAAATGTCTTAATCTTAGTGCTTGTTTCGATTATGGGAGTGTATCTGAATATGGGGCACATAAGTTCGCAAACTAAAATTGTGGCATGAGTAACTTACTAGGTTACATGGTGACTGTCCTTGGCTCAAGTAATACGAAAGTGCCACAAACCAAAAAGGAGACTGGAAGTACCGAGTGTTTAAGAGGACAAACATATTGGTAATCGTTTTGGATCACTGTTCATAACTAATAATAAGAGAATTATCTCTCGCTAGTGGGCTTATGTAAATGCTAATCTGATCTGATCTGCAGTACCCTAGTCACATGTGAATAATGAATAAATTAAGATAACTATTGTGTATAGACTAGTTTATTATTCTGTAATTTTTATTCTAATTTATTTTTCTCTTTTATTGAGTCAAAATAAGTATTTTCATAAGTTTATTGCACGAGAGATTCTACTTAAATTCTGTTGAGTATATGTTTTGCTGAATTCATTCATTTGAATTCTTGATGAGGTTATGCGATGTGTACAAAAGAAGATTTTCTGATATGGACATTAATTTGTTTAAGTTTAGAAAATGATCTTTTAATTGTTTTGTGAAAAGTCAAAGTTATTTGAAATCTCATAAATTTTCAGTTGTTACAAGTTAAGAATTTAATTTATAACTTGGTGACATTTTAGGGT
>CM067173.1:26839293-26882435 GCA_034093135.1 Erigeron breviscapus | reverse complement strand
CCCCTCAATCCATGAGTGTATACACTTTTTGAAGCATCTTTGATCTTTTGAAGCATCTTGAGTGCAAATTCTTCTGAATACGAGGAGCCTATTGATACATCATAATGAATTTTCTTTCCCTATACAAACTTTGATAAATCTTGAAACAACAACCAAACACTTTTCTCCTTGTTTTCCTTAACAATCACTAAATCAATCACTATATTCTCTCCCCCTCATAATGACAAACTTGGGAACCAATGTCATTATGTTCACTTTGATTGATTAAATGACAAAAAGGAATAACATGAACTAAATCTTAGAAATCTTGTACTTGAAGAAATATCGTATTATGGTGTTGGTGTATTCTGAGTTTGTGTGATAAGGAATGAAACCGGATAATAATAATCCGTTAGCATTTTCAAAAAATCGAAAGAATTAATGAAATGACCGATAAAAATGTATAACATTTTCCGGATTTCCTATGTATCTTTGAGATATGCATAAAACAAATCTCTAACATAGTTCGGTCTGCGGCTTTGCAACCACGAGATTGCTTCAAAGAATATAAATCATGGTTAACACTACCGAAGCATTTGATAACCACAATTTTATCCTTAAAGACTTTATAGGGAAAACCGAAGTCACTTAGACTTTTCGTTAACTCAATAATCACATAAATGTAATCATGAGACCTACTTTCAATGTTGGAAAAGATGTTAGCATTGGTAGGATTTCCATTCGATCATCGTGGAATATCAATTAAGATATCACTACAAATGTTCCGGCTATATCACAAAGATAAGCATTAATATCACAAAGATATGACTCGAATGTGTTCTAAGAAGAATAAACGATGATCAATTTAATGACCAATCAAAATAGCTCTAGACACAAAGTGATCAAATGAAGTCGGGGACTGGAGCAGAATGTCGCCCTTTTTCAATATCAACATCTTCCAAATGAAGAGTCAATAGAAATGTGAAAAACTCCGTGAGGAATGAAACAAGCATTTGTTAAGAAATACTTGAGTGGTTAGGAATGATGTGCATTGCTTCACTGGGTCCATGAAGACTTCTTCAATATCGAGATATCAACAAATGACATCCGATAGAAACGTGTTTTACCCGGCTTTTGAGAATTTTGGGGAGGACTTTTGTTTCTTTTAGTCCTTTCTCACATCATCATATCACCGTAACCTCTCACTTTTCGACTTTACTCCCTCCATTCTAGTTGCACGAAATCAACATCACTCAAAATACCCTCACTATCTAATGAAAGAAGTGAATACTCCGGGGTTAGAATTCATCGGCGATGATGAAATTCATGGAGCAAATTTTGAGAAAAACTTATCGCTCATGTGCACACTAATCACCGAACTTCTTTGTAATGAAAAGTATTTGAAAAACAACAAATGTGTGAATGAAAAAGTTTGAAACACATTTGAAGTTTGAGGATTTTTGAAATCACAAACTCCTCCTTAATCTATGCAAGAATAGATCAAAAATGGTTTTCATAGAAAGGTGGAGCAAAAATTGTTTTTGTGAGATCAAAAAGAACAAAATTTTGCATCAACAACAATGTTCATAGTAAGACAGCTAAGGAGTACACAAAGGCGTTCAATCCATCGCATCTTACATCAACAAGTTGGAGGCAATTAAAACATTTAAGCGTAATGAAAATCCAATCAATTGTTCAAAATGATATAGCAAAGAAGTACACAAAGGCGTTCGATCCTTTGCTTCTCATATCAACAATTGAGAGTTTGAAAAGTTTATTTGGGGAGAAAAAAAACTTGATTGCTTATTACACATACATATTCATATAAAACACTTGGAAGTACACAAAGGCGTTCGATTCCTTGTACTCTTATATCAATCTATATGTATAATAACAATATCTTAGAATGTATAAACACTCTAAAATAAATAAATCATTGAAGAACGGGTTGCATACATAGTATATGCAAGCCATTTTGAAAAAAAATCTTTTTGTTTATTTTTGAAATTTTTCAATTTTGTATTTTGTTTTCTGGAATGTGTCAAGAATTCCTTCAAATGGAAAAAGATTAAGGTTTAAGATTTAACATACCAAGCTTGGAGATAAGAAAGTTAAACCTCTTTTCATCCAATGGTTTTGTGAACAAATCTGCAAGTTGAAGTTCAGTACCCACAAAGTAGAGTTCGATGTCACCTTTCTCAATATGATCTTTGAGAAAATGATATCTAACATCAATATGCTTTGAGCGAGAGTGGTTTACTGAGTTGACTGCAATGGCAATGGCACTTTGAGAATCACAATAGATAGGAATATGATCATATTTCAGACCATAATCAGTTAGTTGTGTCTTCATCCATAAAACTTGAGCACAACAACTAGCTGCAGCCACATATTCTGCTTCAGCCGTTGATAGTGAAACACAGTTCTGTTTCTTGGAAGACCAACTCACAATTTTATCTCCTAAAAATTGTAAAGTACCAGAAGTGCTCTTGCGATCAAGTTTACAACCAGCATGATCTGCATCTGAATAAGCAGTTAGATTGAATCCAGTATCCCTTGGATACCAGAGACCTAAATCGGGTGTACCCTTCAGATAACGAAAGATTCGTTTCACAGCTTGATAATGTAAATCAGTTGGAGCAGCTTGATATCTAGCACACATACATGTTGCAAACATTATATCTGGGCGAGATGCTGTTAGATATAACAACGAACCAATCATACTTCTATATCTCTTTTGGTCAAATGGTTTCCCATTTGTATCAGTATTAATGGTTGTTCGAGCAGCCATTGGGGTAGAAATTGAAGAACATGAAGTCATATCAAACTTTTTCAACATATCATTTATGTATTTCCCTTGTGATATAAAAATACCAGTTGGTAATTGTTTGATTTGAAGACCCAAAAAGTAATTCATTTCCCCAATCATGCTCATTTCAAATGATTGACCATTAGAGATGAAAAGTTTCGGCAAAATGTTTGACTGGTCGACCCAAATATAATGTCATCAACATATATTTAAACTAGTAGAACATGCTTACCTTGTTTGCGAATGAACAAGGTAGGGTCAATTATGCCTTTGGTAAATCCACCTTTAAGTAAGAAAGTAGTTAAAGAATCATACCATGCTCGGGGTGCTTGCTTAAGACCGTAGAGAGCCTTGTCTAACCTGTAGACATGGTTTGGCCTTTGAGGATCAACAAAACCTTCAGGTTGATCAACGTAAACTTCTTCTTTGAGGTCACCATTCAGGAAAGCAGTCTTCACATCCATTTGAAACACAGTGAAGTTTCGGAATGCGGCATAAGCTAAGAAGATTCGAATGGCCTCCATTCTTGCAACTGGAGCAAAAGTTTTGTCGAAATCAACACCAGGTTGTTGGCAATAGCCCTTTGCAACAAGTCGAGCTTTATTTCTTACTACCACTCCATTCTCATCCTTTTTGTTTTTGAAATCCACTTAGTTCCGATTGGATCATCTTTTCTGGGATTTGGAACTAATCTCCATACCTTCAGTCTTTCAAATTGTGCGAGTTCATCTTGCATTGCCTTAACCCACTCTGGATCACGAAGAGCTTCAGATACAGTTTTGGGTTCGATATTGCTAAGAGAAAGTGCAACAAGACATTCATTTACTGAAGTACGAGTAGTTACTCCTGCTTGTGGATCTCCAATTATTTGATCAGTAGGATGGTTTTTCTGCATACGTACCCACTTGTGTGCATGAGGAAGAGGATCTTGTTGTTGAAGATCAACATCACCATCATTGAAACTTGAAGTTTGTTGAGAGATGGAATCATAACTTGGTATAACCCTTTCCTCATATGCTGGATTATCAAAGTCAAGTGGTACATACACATTTGGAGTGTTCAGGGGATTTGTTGTCTGAGTGAATTGAGAAGGTTGTTCTTGAACATTCACTTGAGAAGAATTATCAGGAGAGGATGGTGGAATAGAATCATTTGAAGATGATTTTTGCTCAGAAGAACTTGATGATGACTCATGAGTGTTGTCAGGAACTGGATCGTTGTTATGAAGAGGTTCATTGTTTTGAATTGGTTCAACGATGTCTTGAGGTTCTTGATCATGAATCGGTTTTGAATTATAGAATTCTTCAAAAAGAATATCTAATTCATCACTGGTTGGAGTTGGAAACTTCTTGAATTTAGAAGCTAAGGTAGAATTCCTTGTAGAAGTACTTGAAGCACTTGGATCAATACTTGTTGGTAGCAAGCTTTCTTGCTCAAAAATCATGCCTGACATCTCATCGAACCAAACATTCATCATCTCTTGAATTGTGTTTGTTCGACGATTATAGATTCGGTAGGCAATTGATGTTTTGGAATAACCAACAAAATATCCTTCATCACCTTTCTTCTCGAACTTTCCAAGATTCTCCTGATCATTCAACGTGTAACAAACACACCCAAATATATGAAAGTAGTTGATGTTGGGTTTGCGTTTGTTAACAACCTCATAAGGAGTCTTTTCGAAACGCTGATTGATGATGGACCGATTCTGAGTGTGACAAGCAGTGTCAACAGCTTCAGCCCACATATTGGATGGCAATTTGGAATAAGCAAGCATTGTTCTTGCTGCTTCCACCAGCGATCGATTTCTCCTTTCAACAACACCGTTTTGTTGTGGGGGCGAACTGCTGAGAATTGATGAGTAATACCTTTGGATTTGCAGAATTCATCAAAAACAGCATTCTTGAATTCAGTACCGTTATCCGAACGGATGTAACGAACTGGAAGTTGAAGATTTACTTGAGTATTTGTGATGAAATCTATCAACATCTGAGTTGTTTCATCTTTGGATGCTAGGAACTTAACCCAAGTATATCTTGAATAATCATCAACAATAACCAAGATGTATTTCTTCCCATTTCGGCTTTGTACTTTCATAGGCCCACAAAGATCCATGTGAAGCAAATGAAGAGGTGCTAAAGAATTTGGAGATTTCTTCGGTTTATGAGAAACTCTCTTAATCTTCCCAACAGCACAAGAAGGACAGACATGCTCACTTTCATACTTATAGTCAGGTAAGCCTTCAACAAGATGCTTATTGACTAAAGTATTAATTGTTTGGAAATTCAGATGAGAGAGCCTTCTATGCCATAACCAAGAATTCTTTGAAGTAGCCTTTGAAATGAGACAAATATTATCGGTTGGTTGGTTATCATCGAGATTGACGGTAAAAAGGTTATCGTCACGATCGCCACAAAGAATATCAACTCCATCTAAGGTTTGGACTTTGCAAAGAGATTTTCGAAAAAGAACTTGAAGATTGTTATCACAGAATTGTCCAACACTGAACAAGTTGTGACTTAAACCTTCAACATAGTGAACTTTCTTGATTATAATCCCATTTCGTTCAATGTCCCCATAACCTAAGATAGGAGCGAAATTGTTATTTCCAAAGCGAACAGTTCCCATGAATCGTTCAACAAAGTTCTTCAACAAAGACTTATTTCCAGTCATGTGCTTCGAACACCCGGAATCGAGTATCCAAACACAGATGGTTATTTCCTGCAATCAAAGAAATTTAACCGTTTTTAGGTACCCACTTGAAACGGGTCCTTTTTGGTTAGATAAAACAGGCAGGGTATATAACTTAGGATGCGCATTCAAACATGTTTTAGAATCAACATAAGCATCAACAAACACATTATCAACAAACATATTTGAATAAAATGTACGAACATTCACATAAGAATTAAAAGTAACATGTCTACAAGCATTCACATCAACCACACGAGAATTAAAATTGTTTACAAGCTCACAAGGTCTTGCCTTGGAATTTTCAACATTATTTGACAAAGTAAAATTGTTTTGATTAACAAAAACACCCTTTCTCCTAATGACAGTCTTTTTCTTCCTTCTGTTCTTCTTTTTCTCAACATCCTTTTGTTTACTAGTGAACTTAGGTACTAATGTCTTAGCAACCCATTTAGCACCACTAGTTAAGCTCTTTCCACCTGTTGAATTGAAACTAAGAAGATTAGAGCTAGGAGTTTTAGACATTTTCATCTTTTTGAATTCTTTTGGAGGTGAGGAAACTTCTTGCTTCTTTGGTTTATCATGAGAAAACCATCCATATCTATCCCTATATCTAGTTGTACCATTTGATGCATCTTTAGTTAGCGAAACTGAGCTAGACTTAGACACTTTAGGTATAAAGCTAGATTGAGAGCTAGATTTAGAAGCATTTGAACAGTCTTTCGGAAGTTTCACTTTGGTGTACTTTGTTTTGTGTGGGATCTCAGCTTGTTCTTTTTTGACATGTTTTACTGGGATAGCAACAAAGGTTTCTAACTTAATGGTCTTTGGTTCAGTCTTGACGAGTTTGGTCTTAACTCGTTTCCTTGAGTAATATGAAGTTGGAGCTTTGGACAATGGTTTTTGAAATTCCAGAGATTCCTCTTTGTTTCAACTTTGATTTTGGTAGATTCAATCTTTTTCTCAGTTTCTGAATTAAAAACATATTCTCCCTCCATGAATTTATCAAAATCATCCTTTGTGGAATCTTTATCAAAAGAAAATTGCAATGGAGATTGATTAGTTTCAAATTCATTTGAAAGTTTTGAAAAATCAGGAATCTTGTTGTCCAACTTCATATCTTGGGTAGTCTCGGAAATTAGGTCAACTTGAACTGACACAGCTTTGGTTTCACAAGAAAATTGAGAAGATGTATCAACACCTATACTAGCACTAGGCTTAGGGTGAACAACTAACTCATCAACAGTGTTGCATGTGAAAAACCTATAGAAGTACCATATCAAAACTAAACTATGTGCAAGTTCGTCATTAGATAAATCAGATTGCACATAATCATCAGCTATAAAAGTAGCAGTAGTATGACAAGTACATTCAAGAGAATCAGTCAAGGTCTGAGTCGAGGTATTGGTAGATGAATCACAGGTAGTTTGAGTAGAATTTTCTACTGAAGTACTTTGGTCAGTTTGAGTAGAAACATTCTCACAAATTTTCTTAGTATTAACAACAATATATTTATCCTCTAGATTCGGACTTTGAGACTTGAGATGATTAATAACTGTTTGTTGAGATTCCACCTTTTGTTGTAAACCTTCTATTTGCTTTTCCAAAAATGTGGTTGGAAAATACATTTTAGTTGGTTTAGGTGAAGTACCAACAGATTCTTGGTTTTGAAAATTTGATTCAATTTCTTCCAATTTGAAAATTGAAGATTCTTTTGTTTTGTATGAATCATTGATTGCATCATAATTAACCAAAAAATCTTGATTAGGTATTCTCTCAACTTCATCAGTCTCAAATTCGTCATCCAATGGACGAATAAATTGTTGTATCATACCAAGGCGAAGAAATTTTTCATCATACAGGGGTTCAATTTCTTCTTTGGCCTTTTGTAATGGTGTGATATTCTCAAATCCCAACCCGAGAAGAAGATCTGTTTTGTCAATCTTTGACTTGTTGAAATAGGCAGTGAAATTCAAGAGAGGATTTTGTTCAACTTTATATAACTTTTCTTGATAGAAAAGTATATTCTTTTTAAATTCCTCAACTTGTTTTCAAGATTCTCAATCTCAATGCCTTTAGAAAACAATTATGATTTAAATCAGAAATCTTCCTTTCGAATTCAACATTGTTTGGTTTAGCTTCTTGGAGCTTCTTATTGAGAATATCAACATCCATTTGTCTTGCATTTGCCCGAAGCCATTCATTGGTCTTTTGAATTTCAAGATCTTGATTGGCCTTTTCAAGATCATGAATGGTCTTTTCAAGATTTTGACATCTTTGTAATAACTTAGAATCAGGAGAGACATTCATCTCACATTCTTTAACCAACATTTTGTCTTTGTATGCTTGAAAATCTTGTTTAATAGTATCATGTTCAAAAAGTAATTTTGAGTGTTCTTCAAGAAGTTTTGAAAATTCACTTTTTGAAAATGAAATACTATTTTTCAACTTTTTGTTTTTGTTGGCTAAAGAATTGATATGAGTTGTCAAATTAGATAAGGCTAATCTACATGACTCTTTGTCCTTAATCAAAGAAAAAGTAGAGTCAAGAGTTACCTCATCATCTGGGTATTCATCATCAGTGCTTTCTGCTTCAAGGACTTTGTTCTTGGCCAACCTCGCCATATAGCAAACATTAGCGGAGAGATCTTGATCTTCATCATCAGTGAGCAACAGCCATTTGTCATCTTCGGCAAGCAATGCATGTCCTGCTTCAACTTGTTTGGCTAACAGCATCTTCTGCTTGTAATACTCATAGTCCCGCTTTCGAGGTTGTTTGCAGTCAACAGCAAAATGTCCAGGAATACCACAATTGTAGCACTTTTTGTCAGATGACTTCCCTTTCTCAACAATTTGTTTCTCATATGCTTCCTTCTTTTCACCATACCTTGATCCAGTAGCTTCACCTTGCTCATTGCTCCTTGGATGATAGTGTTCCTTCTTTGGAAATGCACTTGTAGAAGAAGTGCGGAGATTGTTGTTTGTTGGCCTCGCTTTGTAATATTTCCTCTTGAAATGCTTTGTTACCGCGGCAAGAGCTTGATATAGTTCATCCGAAACACCATCTCTTGTAGCCATCAGATCATCTCCCTCCTCATCAGACGAAGAAATAACTACCATTTGCCTTTTGAGAGCTTCAGAAATCTTTTTCTCAACTATCAATGCCAAAGGATCAGAAGATACAACTTCTGGCATTTTGTTTGATGAAGCTTTGCTTAGGACTTGGTTTTCATTGAGTTTGAAGGATTCATATAGAGTATGAATGGTGAACTTGGTCAGGTTTTGATGTTGCTTGATTTGGGTTCCAAAATCTTCCCATTCTTGACCAAGGGCTTTGATGAACTTGATGTTTAACTCAATCTCAGTTTTCTTGACATTGTTCTTCCTCAGTTCATTTATGACATTGCAGAATCTGTAGTAGACTGCCTCAAGAGATTCATTTGGCATTTTGGAGAAGTTGTCAAACTCAGTCAAAATGTTGGTCAATCTGATTGTCGAAGTCACGTCAGCTCCTTCCATCTGTCTAGCCACCTCATCCCATATCTCCTTGGCTGTATCATAAGAATCAACAGAACCATAGATTTCATCCGGTAGAGCTCTGTATAAACATGACCTTGCTCTGTTATCTGCAGCTGTTCGATCCTTTTGCTCAGCATTCAAAGTTCATGAGTTAGAATAACTGCATTAGTAGTGGGATGACGATGAACAGCAAGTCCATTCAGAATGGAATCTTTCATCATATGACCATTTGTTTGACTTTCCACATAGTCCATGAATCTTTTCTTCCATAGTCCGTATGAACCACGGTAGAGAACTGGAGGTCTTGTATCTGAACCCAATGCCAATGCTTCACGAGAAGCCATTTGAATTTGATTTGAGTTGAAAAGATTGAAATGAATTAAGAATTGAAAAACCAGAAAATGAAACGATCTTGAGTAAACCAGGAAATGAAACGATCTTGTGTTAACCAGGAAATGAAACGATCTTGTGTTAACCAGGAAATGAAACGATCTTGACAAAATCGTTCTGGGTAAGATCGTCTTGAGCTAGATCGTTTTGAACAAAATCGTCCTAGGTGAGATCGTTTTAAAATTTTGATGAAAATTTGGTTAAGTCTTGAAAATGAAACGATCTTGAATTGAAACGGTCTTGAAAAACTGGGACGATCTTGATTGAAGATCGTCTTGGAATTTTTTGTGAAATTTGGCTAAGTATGAAAAATGAAACGGTCTGGAATGAAACGGTCTTGAAGAATGAAACTGTCTTGAATTAAAGTGACTTTGTATTGAAATGATTCAAGAAAATGGGACGATCTTGGTTTAAGATCGTCTTGACTTCAGAGGGAATGAGACGATCTTGTTTAAAATCGTCTTGGGTTTCGAAGGTATGAAACGATCTTAGCTGAAGATCGTTTTAGGTTTTTAAGAAATGAGACGATCTTGGTTTGAAGATCGTCTTGTTTTCTTTCTCAAAACTTCTAAGTATTTGTAATGACCCAACCAATCCTTTCGGATTAATTAGCCAGAAACAAACACTACCACAACACACTCTTGTTTAGAACGATCTTGTGAAGATCGTCTAACAAGCCACAAAGCACAAGAATGAAAAACAAGCTTTCAATGACTAAGACGATCTTGAGAGAATCGTCCTAGTGAAGATCGTCTTGGTCATCTTCTTCATCTCAACAGTTTTCCAGAAAAACTCCATTAACAACTTTTTAAAACTTCAATATCTTTTGAATTACTAGGAGTTAGATCACGAAATCACTGGCAAACTGTTTGAATTCATGTCCGCAACAAGTTTATGAACAAAATTCAACACAAAACACAACAGATTCAAATCCCTCAAAATTCGCGCCAAAACTCAAAAATTCAATCTCGAGATTTAGATTGAATTGGAACTTGAAACTTGACAGGATTATGTTTTCAACAACCACAAATCTATTGATGAACAAATAATTGTGATTTTATGTGATTTAATGTGTGAATTTTGATGAACCAGACGGTGAAAAGTTCGAACAGAATTTTTGAATAAATTTGATTTTGATGAATTTGTGAATGAATTCAGGTATGGATCGTCATCAGATCGATGTTTTTCTCTGATACCACTTGTTATAACACGATTTCTACCACTGAATTCGATTCAACAATGGCGGTTTGTTAGTGTGTGTTCTTGGTGTTTGTGTGTGTGTTTTGAGAGAGAATAAGGAATTAAACTGAAAGATTAGTATTAATGTGTGTATAATGAATGTGTTGGTTATGATTTCTAAGGTGTGAGGGCTATTTATAGTCTAACAATACAACTATGCTAATTATCACAATTAGCCCCTCAACCTTAGTAATCATTTATCTATGACTTAACAACTAGAAAGCCCTATTATCTAAATTACAATTTATCACTATTTTTGGATTTCTAACCAGTATCAGTATCAGTTGAAACTATTCCTGAAATGTTTTCATATGAAGAATTTCAAATTGAACCAGTACTTCAGGAAATGCCTTCCAATGAAGAATTTCATGATGCAAATCGTGATCTTACTGATTCAGATGAAGATGTTGAAATAGTTTACCAGGATCCTCATCCTGAAACTCAACTGAACTCTTGCACTGATATTGTTGTCAGTAACAATCCTGGTCAGTACTCCAGATGGACAAAAGCTCATCCTATTGATCAGATCATAGGTGACTCCAGTAGAGGAGTTCAGACCAGAAGAGCCTCCAGTGATCAATGCTTATATGCCAGTTTCTTATCACTGAATGAACCAAAGAAGATTGACGAGGCTATGGAAGATCCAAGCTGGGTGACTGCTATGCAAGAAGAGCTTCACTAGTTTGAAAGGAACAAGGTTTGGTACCTGGTTCCTTTCCCAATTGGAAAGAAAGAACCAATTGGAACAAGATGGGTCTTCAGGAACAAGGTAGATGAAGATGGCCACGTAATCAGAAACAAGGCCAGACTGGTAGCACAAGGCTACTGCCAGTCAGATTTCGATTTTGATGAATCATTTGCTCAGTGGCTAGACTTGAAGCGATCAGAATATTTTTAGCATTCGCTGCTCATCATCAGTTCAAGGTCTACCAGATGGATGTAAAGAGTGCTTTCTTGAATGGAAAGCTTGAAGAAGAAGTTTATGTCAGACAACCACCAGGTTTCAATGATGCAAAGCATCCACATCGGGTATATCGTCTGGACAAAGCGCTTTATGGCCTCAGACAAGCCCCACATGCCTGGTATGACACTCTGACTAAACATTTATTGAAAAATGGTTTCAAAAGAGGTGCAATTGACAATACCTTATTTATTCTTCATGAAAAAGGTAATCTGTTAATGGTACAAATTTATGTTGATGATATTATTTTTAGGTCTACTGATGAAAACATGTGCAAGAAATTTTTTAAAATAATGTCAACTGAATATGAAATGAGTTTGATGGGTGAATTAACGTATTTTCTTGGACTCCAGATTAAACAAAACAAAGATGGCATTTTTATTAATCAAGAAAAATATGTTAGATATCTTTTAAAGAAATATGATATGAACTCTTCACCATCTAAACCCACTCCAATTTCTGCACCTCTGACACTGTACTCAGATCCAGATGGTAAACCAATGAACACCACTGTCTACAGAGGCATGGTTGGTTCACTGATGTATTTAACTGCCAGTAGACCAGATATTATGTTTTCAACATGTTTATGTACCAGATATCAGTCTAATCCAAAGGAATCTCATATGCTTGCTATAAAGAGCATACTGAAGTACCTTAAGGGTGTCCTAGTTTGGGTCTTTGGTATCCCAAAGGCTCAGGCATGGATCTAATGGGTTATTCAGATTCAGATCATGCAGGTTGTAAGATAGACAGGAAATCCACTACTGGTGGATGTCATTTCCTTGGTGGAAAACTGGTCAACTGGACCAGTAAGAAGCAAACTTCAGTTTCATTGTCCACTACTAAAGCTAAATATGTATCTGCAGCCAGTTGTTGTGCTCAGATACTCTGGATGAAGAACCAGTTGCTTGATTATGGTATTAAGTATTCAAAGACCCCAATCTTTTGTGATAATACCATTGCCATTGCTATCTCGAACAATCCAGTCATGCACTCCAAGACGAAGCACATTGATCTCAGGTATCACTTCATTCGTGATCATATTTTGAAAAACAACATTGAACTCCATTTTATTCCCACGGACAAACAACTCGCTGACATTTTTATTAAACCTCTGGATGTCAAAACTTTTGAATATCTTGTTGGTGAGTTGGGAATGTTAAACCCTTAAATCTGGAACCTTGGTATTCAACGCCATTGTGTACTACTGAGGATCTTTGATTTAAAGATTTATAAATTTATGACTGCTCAGATATTGAACGCCGTTGTGTACTATCTTTGCATTAATAGATTTCTGGATCAACATTCCAGGGGGGAGACTTGAAAGATATTTTTGTTCTTAAAAATGTTTTATTTTTCAGGGGGAATTTATTAATTTATTTTCTCACTGGACAAATTCTTCAGAAAATATTACTGGTACTTTGTAAATGTGTCCCTCTCACTGGTTAGATAGGTTGAAGTGCATGTTTGAGGTGACTTTTTGTCTCCTTGTAAATGTGTCCCTCTCATTTGTCTGTATTAGTTGACGTGCATGTTTGAGGTTACCAGTCTCTTTCAAAATGGTTTCACTGGTACTTTACTAGAGTGTCCCTCCAGTGTACCATCAGTGCATTCTTCACTGGACTAATCCACCAGTGAGACTGGAGTATCCAGTCAACCTCCAGATGCATTGATATGTCAGTCATAATATTTCTAATACTTGGTCATTGTGCGTGCCACGTATGCAAAATATTTTTGAAAAGATATTTATCTTGATATTTATCTTATTATCTACGTGGCATGTAAATTTTTCAAAGAAATGATGGTATTTTTATCTTGGGAAGACAAAAAGTGCAACTTGATACTGTTTGTGGGCTGTAAACCGTCACACACTTATGTGTGATGTGATGTAATTAATGCGGATCTCAGAACCCGATCAAAATTTTATTTGATAATTTCAAATTAACCGTTTGAGTTCCACATTCTCTCTCCTATAAATACCCACTTTCAATTTCATTTGCATTTACTTCGAACATATTTACTCCCAAATCCTTTCAAATTCCTTCATTTAATTTCTTCATTCAATTCCAATCATAATCATCTCTCATATTTACTCCATTTCTATTCAATTCTTCATCAAATCTTCATCAAAACCCTAAATATTCAATTTCATCTTCATCTATTCATCATAAAATGGCACCAAGACAATCTAACTCTCCTAAAAATCTGCTTGCTGCAGAATATGCTCCGGTTGCCAATGTTGAAAAGGCACCCATATTACTCTTGAGGCTAAGGCCATAAGGATAAATATGAATAATTGGATGGCAAAACTCTCACTTTCCAGTGTTCATAATGCCCGATCCATTATTGGGAGACTAAATACATTCTTTCTCTCATGTCCATTATATGGTGCTTTGACCTTAAATCCAGGGAGGATGTACCACGATGAAACTTCATCAATTACTTATACTCTCAAGGGAGGTACCAGATCCTTGAGTTTCTCTGTTAGTTTACTCAGGTCTGTTCTACAATTGAATTATTTTGAACAGAATGAGTTGCCCATCGAACTTCCCTCTGGTATAAATTTCAGGGAAGTATGCAGATTGATGGGGCACACAGAAATTATGGATGAGCATGGCCAGCTATCTAGGAAGGGAACAGTCTACATGAGCAGGCTGACAGACTCATGGAGATTCTTCTTCACGCATATTGTTGAATGTTTGGGAGGCAGTTCTGGAGGGTTGGACCAGATAAATCAGACTCATCTCCAGATTGCCTACTGCCTCTGGTTTGGACTCAGAGTGGATTTTGCTCAGATCCTATTTGATGATCTGGTAGAGCGCCTTAAAGTGAAAGGCAGAAAAGCTTTTGTTCCATATATCCGTTTTCTTTCACTGTTGTTTAAAAGCGCTCTAGGAGACCAGTACGATTATGAAACTACTCACTTTTCTGTGAGTGAATATATGAGGGATCTGACCAACCTAAGATCTCCACTGAATGAGGTAGATATTCCTCAGTCCATGCTCTCTTTTCAAAGGGAAAAAGTAGAAGTGGCTCCAGGTAGAGGTCAAGTTGGTGAAGGACCCTCTGGTGACCAAGATGTTCAAATTATAGAAGTTGTACAACCCATAAGACAAGTGGCTCCTGAAGGTCAACAACCAAATGTTGAACCTTCCAGACGACCAAGATCAAATAGGCGTCTGATGAGAGATGGTGTTCAGGTGAATCCAGAAAGACATCCAGGTGATGTTATGAATTTAGATGGGTCTCCAATTTTTGAACCAGAAGAGAATGTTGAACAGGTTGAAAATGTACAAGTTGTTGAGTAGACAGAGAATGTTGTACAGGCTGTTGAGCAGATTGAGAATGTACAGACTGATGAGCAGGTAGAACAAGATGTTCAGGCTGATGAACAAGTAACTGGTGAGCAAGAGGCTCAGATCGATTTGAATGTTGAAGCTGGTGAACCGACTGGTGATCAGACTGTTGGTGAAACTTTTTGGGATGAAGCTGATTCACCCATGTCAGAAGGTCATAACTTTGACACTGACATGAGTTTTCTTGGAGATGATGTAGTAGAGATAGAGTGTCTACCAGAAATGCCACCACCTCCACCAGAATCCAATATGCCACCACCACCACCACCTTCAATTCCACAAACCACTCCATACTTCACTCTACCAACAATTCAAATTTCACAATCTCAACCCCCACCACTTGAAACCCCAGTTGACTTATCTGAACCACGTGTGCTGGACTCAACAGTTGTAACTGCTGAAACTACTTCTGAAGAGGTCTGGACACAAGTACCTTTCATGACTAGAATGACTTCCAATCTTGATCCTCCCAGTGGTCCCTCCTCTTCGTCTTCAGTCGAGGTCCAAGGCCTTTTAAGTAAGGTGGCGGACCTGGAGAGATCACTGCAATCTTCATCCCAGGTTATTTCTGACTTCAAGTCTCTATTATCAAATAATCTAGCTTCAGAAATGAATGTGTTTGCTGGAAATGAGAAGCTTGTCTTTGAGAAGCTGGATGAACTGGTACTGGCCACAAATAACAATTCTGAAAATATAAAAGTGGCAGTCCAGGGATTAGAAGAAAAGCTAGTCAGTTCTGTTCAGACTGTAGTGGAAAGTAAAATTGTACAACCACTGGCAGGTCTGACAGATGAGGTTAAGAAAATGGTTACCAGGGTGAGTTCATTGGAGAGTAGGCCATCACTTGATCAGAATGCAGTTGTTAGCACCATCAGTGATGAGGTTACTAAGAAGTTCAGACACAGTATGCTGAAAGAAATCACTGAAGAGATTTCTGGGTCTGTTCTTCGAACAATTCAAGATGGACTGTTGCCAGAAGTTGTGAGAATGGTTAACACTGAGCTGCCAAAGCACTTGCCTCAAGAAGTTGAATTGGTTAAAAAGGAAGTGCAGGCACTTAGAAAAATTGTGAATGATACAACTCCAGTGGCTGGAAGAACGTTTGGTGAACTGGACAGACATATGCTTGAACAGTTGTGGAATGATCTCAAGTCAAGAACTGGAGATCAATCCAAGGGGGAAAAGTCGTCTGGTGTTCAAGAAGGTTTGACAAAAAAAAAAGCTGTTGTAAGTGCTATTGAAAGAGCCTTTGCTACTGAAAGCATTGTGCAACAAAAACAAGTGACTGGTACTGATACCAGTGCACAATTAGCACAAAGAACACTTGGCACTGAAGCCGTTATGCAGGTTGAAGAGGCTGCTGGTACTGATGCCAGTGAGCCCCAGTTTGAATCTTTCCCAGATATCCCAACAACGCTGAAATCTGTAAAAGGAAAAGAACAAATGGTACCTGGAGGAGAAGAGCAAACTGTTGAAGGTTCATCAGAGTTTCCTACTGCTGATGATGACACCTCTAAGAAACTGGAACAAGAATGTATTATGATAGAGATTTTCAAAAGAAATCAAAAATGAACTGCTGGCCCATCAAAGGGAGATGGCAATTATGGGAACTCTGGATTCATATAATGCTGGCAGATTGGCCATAAATATTGATGTTTACAAGAAGATGAAGGATGACCCCAGAGTTCATCAATGTCTGAATGCATTAGATGATGTTCACATTCGGTCCAGGTACTCTGAAGAAGAATAATTGTATGATGCTGTAACTTATGGTGTCAGTGTACCTGAACTGATTAGGCAGAGAAAGGAGGAACTGGTGAACCTCCAGAGGAAAATAAGGAAGAATGATGGTGCTCTGGAGATAGAGTACAGGAAGAAGATAAAGGGTCTGCCAAAACTTACTGCCAAACAGCTCAAAGCAATAAAAGATGCAGATATGAGCACATTCATTCCTCTGGATACTTCTCTCAAAATCAATCGTGATCAACTCCAGTCTGCCATGGAACAGCAGAGAATATCCAAGGAAACTGAACATATGGTCCAGATGGCTAAGCAGAAAGCCAAGTATGATGATATATTGAAATTCAGGGCTGATGCCAGAAGGATCATAGGTGCTGAAATCAAACTCGCTGAAAATCATCAAGGCATGACCAGATTTAATATAAAGTTGACCAGGGAGGGTAACTTTACAGATGAAAGGAAAAATGCATCAGTCCAAGCTTTTGGATGGACTGAACTGAAGGAGATAGGATTAACTTTCAAAGGTAAAACTGATTTGTCTCCTGATGTAAAGGCATTTATGAAGAGGATTGAAAAGGTTTGGATAAGAATTCAACAGATGGAAGCTGTTCTAGGTATAAGACCACCAGTGTCTGTTCCATCCTCCCCATCACCAAAGAGAAAGGCTTCTGAAGATGCTCCAGGATAGACATCGAAGAGAAGGGCCTAACTCTTATATCATTTACTTGTTGTTTGTATTTAAAATTGTCAAAATTGTAACTTATTTTATGTTGATGGCTGTAAATATAGTTGCATATTTTGATTCATAAAGTAAATGATTAGATTTAGTCTAAGTTAGTATTAAAAGATGAGACTGGAACACTGATGATCTATAAAGTGTTTCCCAGTAACAATAAATTTTTAGACTAAGTCAAAACTTGTGTTTTTCAAGCATACAGAGTTGTATAGATATAAGCTTGAAAACACTTGCATTATTTCAAAACAAATAGGGGGAATTTGTTAGGTCCAGATTTACTGGACTCGCTCCAGACTCGACTACTGGAGCCTTACTGAATATCTGTCCAGAAATGATAATTACTGGACCTACTCCAGACTTGGAATCTGGAGTCCCTCTGAAGATTTGTTCAGAAATAATGGAAGACCAGTGAGCAAATACTTGTATAGGAAATCTGGAGAATTCTCCAGATTAGCTCACTGGACTTCACCCAGTCCAGATCTATTCTACTGAAGACATTCTCACTGAAGTCAAAGACTGAAGTCTGAAGAAAGAAGACTGACAAACAGTGGAGCCCACTGACAGTCTTACCAGATCTCCCGACTGGAGCCTTTATCAGTGTTCTAGACCTTACAAGTCTGAACACTGATATCGAGGAATTGACTTTATGCCTTTACACACTTTTACCCGGACATCCCAATTGTCTATTGATAAAAGTACATACGTGTGTAAAGGTGGTTGGTTAAAAGGACTTTATCCTTGTACCTTAACCAATGCATTTAATAACCTTGTCGGTTCATTAAATGCATGCAACCATATTTGTGCGGCAAATAAATTCATTGTTGAATTTATCAGCCTATAAATACAAAGTCATATTTCTCGTTCAAATTACTTTTTAGCAATTTGGTGAACTTGCTTAAATACTCTCGATCTAAACAGTTATACTTCACAACTTTAAGTATATCGATCCAAGGAGATTATTTAGCAAGTATAGATCACTTGTAATTCAAAGATTGTTTAGATAGTTACATACTTGTAATATCTAGGTTTCGCAACAATCTTGAATTTTGTTTATCATCAATAAAGAAAATACACTTGAAAATTACATTCGTGTTCCATCATTTATTTACTTGTTTAAATATTGCTTAAGTCGTTTATTGCTTTATTTATATTCTTGCATTTATATTTAAAGTAATACTAGTCCGATTCTAGTTCATACTTGACTTGTTATTTTACACTCCTGGGTTAAACCATCGTGTGAGGGACTGTACATTGTTTCTAAAATCTTTCATGCCACACATGAAGATTTCCAACTTGTGAACCAGCTTCAGCTCCAGCACCAGCTCCAGCACCAGCACCAGCACCAGCACCAGCACCAGCACCAGCACCAGCACCAGCACCAGCACCAGCACCAGCACCAGCACCAGCACCAGCACCAGCACCAGCACCAGCACCAGCACCAGCACCAGCACCAGCACCAGCACTATGTTGTTGATTAACCGTTGCGGCTGTTTGAGCCACAATGGTAGCAATACGGCTGTCAAGGCTTGGTTAACAGCCGCAACGATATTAGGATCCAAATGATTTTGACGACGAGGAGGCATCTAAAAGGGAACAAAAGCGGAATTAGAACGATTGAAACGAAAGTCAACAGAAACGAAATGGGACTCAAGGAAAGATGAAGTCCTAATAGAGTTTCTACCCCACACTCATGGGTCAAACCAAAATAGGTTTACTACAGGAAGAACTTGGCTCTGATACCATAATTGTAACACCCCACTTCCAACGAAGTGGATATTACTCAATGATAACAAAAAGAGCATAATCTTATGTCAAACTCATAAGTAATGAGGTCTCGAACAATTCCCAAAATGAAATAATTCAAAGTTACATCATATGGTCTGATGTTAAATAGTATTATTCAAAGTTACATCATATGGTCTGATGTTAAATAGTATTATTCAAAGTACTAAAAAAGAAATAGATAAATCTTCAACGAATACCTC
The DNA here is from genome assembly GCA_034093135.1 of Erigeron breviscapus. Lineage (NCBI taxonomy): Eukaryota > Viridiplantae > Streptophyta > Magnoliopsida > Asterales > Asteraceae > Erigeron > Erigeron breviscapus. The sequence goes on along the minus strand of CM067173.1, from coordinate 26,863,030 downwards.
TTCAGCTAGTTGGAAACTTGCCCCCGAACCGTTTATTCCTAAGCCTACTAATTACCTGCCGCATGGAAAGAAAATGCGGCTGAGCCTAATGCCTAGTGCGCGGATACAACAAAGGAAAATGCTAATCAAATAAGTATTACAAATGAATATGAACGAAATGAGAGCTGAAATGAACTAAGAGATCAAAGGGGTATGAATAGTCGGGTCCAAAATTACCAATGCATGCATATCAAGTGTGTTAGATACAACAAGAATTGGCCAAAAGGGTGCACACAGGACTGCAGATCCATATGTACCAAAGGTGAATGGGGAGTTAGCACACAACCCCAATCACAATCCAAAACACAAACACAAACTAGGGTCAACCCAACGCCCCCTAAATCCCTTATACCGCCAACAAAGAGGGGACGCCGTAACCAATCACACTGCTACGGAAGTGTCGCGCCATCGGTGCCACAACGACGTGCCTATGGTACCCCCATAGGTGGTTAATAACCCGCATACCCAGAGTAGATAATCAAAGAAGCTCATAACAAAGGAACCAATAATTCAGGTTGTCACAATATCAAAGGCACATATAACATGCAGCAAATGAGCAAATATAGTGCTAGTCTAAGGACACAATAACAAAGAGCACTAACAAAGATGCCATATCATATCAATGAAGCAAATAATGGATAGAATCAGATAAGGCCATACAAGAAATATTTGTAGGCATAAGTTATGACAAGAATCGAAAAGGAGACCTTTACAATATGGTCAGATATCGAACAATTATAGAACACACAAGGAATTCAAATCATAATTTTGATGTTTTAGATAAGCAAGAATCCGTACCTTAATAACGATATAAAAGTTCTAAGGCCGTATATGATTCCAAGTTCTCAAGCAGAATCTACATTAACAAATCAAATGACATTTAGGACTTCTTATATAATTAATTTATTTCCGTTTTTCTTTATATAATCTTCTGCTTAATATATAGTTCTATCTCGTACGGTAGTTGTATATCATTTATATAGGATTATGTTGAAAAGTTAAATTGTTGTTGTGTTTTATGTGCTTGACATTCGTGTTGATGCATGTTGATGTGACAACAGCAACTTAGATTTGATTAGTCTTTTAGATTAAGACATTATGTTATTTTATGTCTTATTTATATATGTGTAATTGATAGATTATGGACTTCATGTTTTAGTAATGATCGATTACATGTTTTGGTGTTATATATATGTTGTTTATATATGATGTTTGTTATGTGTGTTATACAAGTACAAACATAATATATGTTAGGTTCCTTGTACGTGAAATACTTGGAAAATAACTAGGCATAGATGCTGATGGAAGTAAGTACTAACGAAGATAATCTTCGTTAGGAACAAATGAAGATAATCTTCGTTATATGGGCTGGGCTGCTAAGTTCGTAAGAACAAAGCCCAGCAGGCCCAATATCGATCAGAAACATATATATATGAATGGAAACCCTAAATTGAGGTAATCCGTTCAACTCACACACCTACGGCGACTAAGTTCGTTTCTAGCATATAGAAAACAAAGATAGACCACATACGGCTGATTATATACATATAATTAGCAATATATTCGATAACTAATCAAACTAGTTATCTCGTGAGGATTCCGCACTTGTTAGCTAGAAAGTGTGCTACCATTGAAAAGGAACTTGCTGATGCTAGGATAGAAATCTTGGAATTAAATGCTAAATCTGATTCTGCTAGACATACTGAGCTTTTAATGCATATGACAAAGTTTGAGGATTCTTCCTCTAAGAGTCTTGACACTGCTAAGATTTCTTATAAAGACGTGCCTCCTCCTTTCAATAATAACTATACGTCTGTTGAACCTAATATTCCTGAAATCCTTCTTCAACCTAGTGTTATAGATGGTAATCCAAAAGACTCAATTTCTGAGGCAAAGATGCCTGAGGGATCAAAAGAATCTAAAGGAGTTTCTTCTCAACCTAACAAGGAAGAGAAATTGAAAGGTGTTGTCTTAAATCAGTCTACTCCTAATGGTCAGAAAGACAGTATTGTACACTTTACACTTCACAAGAGTAATAGGGTCTATACTGAGTTAGAATTCCCATTAGAATCTATTGACCCTAAGAGGAGTGATAAAGTCTGGGATGTAGCTATTGAGGATATGAAGAAATTAAGTCAGTTGCGTCTCACTCCATTACCTAAGCAGTCTAGGATTAGAAAATCTGAAGATAATTTAGCCGTTAATGAAGAAGCAACTAAGGCTTTAAAGCACATCTTAATGCCTGCACTTAAGAAGTTCCCAAGTAAAGGTAAACATGAGAAAGATGGTGCTAAACGAGACCCTGAAAAAGAAGATCAAAGAAAAACAAGTAAGTCAGTGGACACTAGTGCTAACAATGAATCTGTAGGTACCGATAAAAAGGTAAATACAAACAAAAAGTTCAAGGTCCTCTCCTGCTTTGCTTGTCATGAAAAGGGTCATGTTTATAGTGTATGTCCAAATAGACCTCGAAGATCAGGTTCTCCTTCAAAGGTTTCCACCTCGGAAGGAAAAAGGGGGTTGGGTAATGATAAACAGGTTGATGAGGTTAAAGTTCAATCTTCTCCAAAACCGTTTACTATACCACAACGACGTGAATCTCCACTGAAAGGTTCATCAGGAAATGTTCATGAGAATTCAAATCGTTTTCAAACACCTCCACGACTTGCTCGTTCTGCTCCTAGAAATCAAAATTCATATTATGACCGAATTCATTCAAGTGTTCAACCTTCTTATGGCCCTCATTCTCCTAGAACTTCTCCATTGAGAGTTCAGAAGTCTCCTCCGGTGAGACGACGAGACGAGAATCATGTCCTACCCACGGCTTCGAGCAATGGATATTGGACTGAACTGATTCTCAAGGATGAGAAGGGTCGACCCAAACTTAAGAAGGTTTGGGTCCCCAATGAAAACTAATTTTTCTCATTTTATGTGCAGGGAGTTCCTAGGAAACCAATTCATTTATGGTACCTTGACAGTGGATGCTCCAGGCACATGACAGGGGACAGGAAGCTCTTGTCCAATTATACTGGAATAAATGGGTCGTACGTTAGTTTTGCTGGATCCAAGGGCGGAAACATCACCGGTCAAGGAGATGTCGTCAATGGACAACTTACTCTAGAAAGAGTAAACTATGTGGAACAACTTACTCATAATCTAATGAGTGTCTCACAGATCTGTGACAAGGGCAACAATGTTCATTTCACAGAAAAGGAGGCATTCATCTTGAAGCCGGGTTTCGTTATTCCAGCGGAATGGATAATGCTCAGAGCTCCTAGGAAGAGAGACATCTATGGCTTAGTTTTAGGTGTTGATAATCCAATAGAGCCCCTCTGTTTGTTGAGCAAAGCAAATGAGTCTGAATCTCTCCTCTGGCATCGTAGAATGGGACATATCAACTTTCGGAAGATGAATGAACTTGTTAGTCTTGGATTAGTTGAAGGTGTTCCAGTTAAGAAGTTTGGGATGGAAGATAAATGTGTACCGTGTTTGAAAGGAAAGCAACATAAAAATCCTCATAAACCAAAGGTGCACAACTCTATATCCAAACCTTTCGAATTACTTCATATGGATCTCTTTGGTCCTGTGAACGTAAGAAGCATTGGAGGGATGTCCTACTGTTTGGTGATCACTGATGATTACTCAAGGTACTCATGGGTATTTTCTTGAAGACAAAGGACGAGACCGCAAACCGGTTTATGGATTTTGTTAGACAAGTTGAGAATGTCCATGAAGTTAAAGTTAAGAGAATCAGGAGTGACAATGGTACTGAGTTCAAGAATAATACTATTACTGTTTTCTGCTTGACCAAGGGTATTCAACATCAATTCAGTGCACCGCATGAGCCACAGCAGAATGGTGTAGCTGAAAGGAAAAACAGGACATTGATAGAAACAGCTAGGACGATGCTTGCTGATTCAGGGCTTCCTGTTACTTTCTGGGGGGAGGCAGTGAATACAGCTTGTCACATTTTAAATCGGGTTTTAACAGTTAAACGGTTTAAGAAAACTTGTTATGAACTTTTGCACAACACAAAGCCCAATTTGCAAAATGTTGAGCCGTTTGGTGTACCTTGCACTTTCTTAAAGTTCTTCCTCAGGGCAAATTTGATCCTAAATCTGAGGAGGGTTTCTTTTTAGGTTATATACCTAGTACACCAATTCGGCGTGTGTACAATCAGAAAACTGGCAAAGTTAATTTTGGTACAAATGTTGTTATTGTCAGTCATAAACCTGCTGTACACATTGGTCTTGCTAATGACTTCGATTATGATGGTGTCTTCACCTCTTTTCGTGGTCCTGTTTCTTTTACAGGTGTTCCGATTGTGGAGGATGTAGTTACTCTTCATGATCCCCTTGAAGGTGGGCCTGTTCCTGTTTCTTCTCCGGTTTCCTCACCATTCATTAAGCCTGCTACTAAATCTGGAGAATCAAGTGGGACCAAAGAAGCAGATTCTACCTTAGAGACTGCTCCTAAAGATCCTAATGATCCTTTAAATATACCTCTACCTGACACTCCCTTCTATGATACTGACGACACGGAAGGTGAAAATCAGGAGGAGCCTAAAACTCCAGAGCAACATGTGCAGACTAACTTGGGAAATGATCTTACAGTCGATACGGTTCCTCAAACAAGAGTCAACAAGGATCATCCAGCAGAGCAAATCATTGGTGATGCTTCTGCCTCTGTTCGCACGAGAAATCAGAATAGGAAAAATTTGTCAAGTATGTTTGCTGAAATTAAGGATACTGGGGCAATTACTTGGTACTTGTACTTTTGCTTCATCTCTCAGGTTGAGCCTAAAAATGTTGGAATGGCTCTTAAAGATCCGTCATGGGTTGAGGCGATATAAGAAGAATTGGCTCAGTTTAGGAAGCTTGATGTATGGAAGTTAGTTGACTTACCTCAGGGTGAATCTCCTTTGTCAACGCGATGGGTTTTTCGTTGTAAAAAGGATGACAAAGGTGTAGTCACTCGCAATAAGGCTCGGTTGGTGGTTAGAGGTTTTGAGCAACAAGAAGGCTTCGATTACGATGAGACATTTGCACCAGTAGCTAGACTTGAAGCTATTCGATTATTTCTAGCATATGCTAGTTATAAAGGTATAAAGGTGTATCAACTTGACGTAAAAAGTGCCTTTTTGTATGGGGAAATAAGAGAAGAAGTGTATGTAGATCAACCTCCCGGGTTTGAGGATCCAGACTTCCCTAATAGAGTATATCGTCTTGATAAGGCTCTATATGGTTTACATCAGGCTCCTCGATCATGGTATGAAAAACTGTCTACTCATCTGAATGAAAATGGTTTTACTAGAGGTTCTATTGACAGCACGTTGTTTATCAAATGGAAAGAAGGACTACTTGCTTGTACAGGTTTACGTCGATGATATTATTTTTGCTTCATTTGATGAGAATATGTGCAAGGAATTTGAGCATAGCATGAAGGCTAAGTTCGAAATGAGTGCTATGGGGGAATTAACCTTCTTCCTTGGACTACAGGTGGATCAACTGAAGGATGGGTTCTTTATTCATCAGACCAAGTATGTTCAAGATTTTCTTATTAGGTTTCGAATGACCGATGCTAAAGATGCTATTACTCCCATTCAGACTAATCATGGGCTATGTCCTGATAAGACTAATGATCCAGACGTCGATGCAACTCAATATCGGGCTATCATCGGTTCCTTGATGTATCTGACGGCATCACGTCCAGACATTACCTTTGCTGTTTGTATGTGTGCTAGATATCAGGCTAATCCGAAAGAGTCACATTTGAAAGCTGCGAAAAGGATTCTTCGTTATGTGAAGGCCAAGCCTCGACTAGGGCTTTGGTATCCCATGCATGGTTCCTTTGAATTCAAAGCTTATACTGATTCGGATTATGGTGGCTGCAGTTCGGATAGGAAATCAACGTCAGGTGGATGTCAGCTTTTAGGGGGAGAATTATATCGTGGCAGTGCAAGAAGCAGACATCTGTTGCACAGTCTACCTGTGAAGCAGAGTACATAGCTGCTGGTTAATGCTGTTCTCAGGTACTTTGGATACAACAACAATTGCGCGACTATGGTATGGATATCTCAGACTCTCCTATTTGTATTGATAATAAGTCTGCCATAGATATTACTAAGAATCCGAAAAACTTTAAAGTCACCAAGCACATAGATATAAAGCATCACTTTTTACGTGACTGTTTTGAGAAAAAGCTTATTCACTTAGAAAAGGTTATTACTGATGATAACCTTGCTGATCTATACACTAAAGCTTTTGATAGACCTCGTCATGAGTTGTTATATCAACTCAATGGTATGAAGAATGCTGAGTAGTTTCTCTCAAAGAACTTAAATTTTCTTTTAGCGTCTTAGTAGTTTAAGTCGTATATAGATAGTGTCATATAAAAAAAAAGAAAAAAAGGTAAGGTTACTGCACTACATGATTAGACGTGACGATACTTTAGCTCTTAAGCCTACTTAATTGTACTTTAAAATGCTCAGTTCAGTGATACCATTATATGATGTATCAATAGGCACAAAGTACCAAGGTTTCCTTTTAATCTGAACTTAAATGTATACAATGTTCTTATGGGAAACGTATTCAGATATATGGCTGAGAATGCTTGTTCTTAAAATAGACAAGTCCTTTAAATCTTATGAAAGATCTTGCATTATAATTATGTATATTTGGTCTTTATATAGAAGGTCTCGGGTACATATATGTGTATGTATTGCTTTTTCGGATGTATATTTGTGACAAGATACTCAAATATCAAATAAATCTGTTGAAAATATGAAGCTAATGTGGCCTTTGAGATTCGAACAAGTAAGTCCTTGGGGTATCTTTGTATACCTAGCCTACCTAAAGCTTTCAACTTGGGATAGGTTGTCAGAAAGTTCGCTACACGGGTCTCATCGAAAGTCACGGGTTTTCATAAGTGCTTTAAAAATAATGTCACAAATATGCAAGTACTTGGCATTATGCAATGTTAAGTATATTTCCGTACGTGAGTCAAGTTAAGTCGCTTTGCGTGTGAGGAATCACCGACCTGTCACCGCTGACTTGATTCTTAAAGACTTTCTCACTATACTCACCAACTGTCTCAATCTTAGTGCTTGTGTCGATTGTGAGAGTATATCTGAATATGGGGCACATAAGTTCGCAAACTAAATTTGTGGCATGAGTAACTTACTAGGTTACATGGTGACTGTCCTTGGCTCAAGTAATACGAAAGTGCCACAAACCAAAAAAGGAGACTGGAAGTACCGAGTGTTTAAGAGGACAAACATATTGGTAATCGTTTTTGGATCACTGTTCATAACTAATAATAAGAGAATTATTTCTCGCTAGTAGGCTTATGTAAATGCTAATCTGATCTGATCAGCAGTACCCAAGTCACATGTGAATAATGAATAAATTAAGATAACTATTGTGTATAGATTAGTTTATTATTCTGTAATTTTTATTCTGATTTATGTTTTGTTTTATTGAGTCAAAATAGTATTTTCATAAGTTCTTATTGCATGAGAGACCCTACTTAAATTCTGTTGAGTATATGTTTTGCTGAATTCATTTATTTGAATTCTTGATGAGGTTATGTGATTTGTACAAAAGAAGATTTTCTGATATGGACATTAATTTGTTTAAGTTTAGAAAATGATCTTTTACGTGTTATGTGAAAAGTCAAAGTTATTTGAAATCTCACAAGGTTAAGTTATTTCAAGTTACGAATTTAATTAATAACTTGGTGACATTTTAGGGTTTGACAATGGAATGACCTCCCTTGATCTTTTGATTAGAATCTTTGTTATTTAGTATTTGTTAACCCTAATTTTGTGTGTTTTAGCTTGAATTTTCTGCATTATTATGTCTTTGCTCTTGATGCGTTAATGAGTTTTTGGTAAGTGTGCAGTGTTCAGGTTAAGAAGATAAATTTGGAGTGCTGATCTTTGTTGCAATACAGTGTTATTCATATTGATGATATCATGGAGATAAGATTTTTTTTTTGGTGTGAAGTGACAATATTGTGATACAAATATGAGCACGTGAAGGAAGAATACATGAACTTGTCTTTGGAGTATTTATTTACTTTACATTTCATGTATTTAGTGAAAATAATCAGTGTTTTCGTACCTTGACTTATGACATGATTTCGGAAACTTTACTAAGTTCTTCATTGGATTTTTGGGCTATTCATTGGTTGTTTGTTTTGTAGACGGCATCTAATATGGGACTTAAGTGTTTCAAGATGGTTTGCCGTCAAGCATCTCAATGATTAGAGAAATGTTCTCCGTATCATGGTCATGATTGGTAACGCTGTTAATATGACAATTGATTATTTTCAGGATTGTTGTTGGTTGGTTTTACACTTTGGTTTTTTATTCAAGATTATAATGTTTGTCAAATACTTCCATTATGATGATGATTTTGGATGATGGTACTTTTTAGTACAAGGCATGAACAAGTTGCTTTTAACGAGTTTTTGCTATGTACAGGATTAGGTCAAAGGGTCGCATCGTGGAAAGTTTCGTGATGAAGAATCTGGAAAAATTTTCTAAGTACAAATTTGTTCGTACGAAGATAGTATTAACTTCGTTCAGAATTGCTCTTAAGAAAATTGGACTTATTTTCGTCACATCTAGTTTTGTTTTCTTTGGTTTTAACGAAGATAACCTCTATCTTCGTTCCAGTTGATCTTACGAAGGTTAACTTCGTTCTAACATATTTTTGACCGATTACCTAACCGACCAGTTTTGACCCATTTTTAACCATCTATATAAATACCAACTTAATTCGTTTTATCTTTTACATTGCCATAATTTTTAAAGAAAAACGAATTTAAGCCTCTTCTTCTGAATAAACCCCTATAATTTCATCAATCAAATCACTTGATTTCACTCGATTCTCTGCTTGTTGTTTCGATTAACATTGAAATCAGTGATTCAGGTATATTATCGAGCATCGTCATTCACAAATACCCAATTCTAAATTGTTATTTTGCCCAATTTTTGCATGAACTCAATCGGTTTTATACATAATTTAGGTTTCTAGGGTTTAATTTCGTTTTTAGATTTTAACCCGTTGGATCTTTAAGTCATCTGTACAATCGAAGTGGGTTATGCTTCATTTAATTGATACAAATGTTTTGTAATTGATTTCGGGCAAATCAAGTGTTAATCAATTTTCTTTTAAAAAATCGAATGTTTGATTTTGGGACAACATGCTGTTCAGAATGGTGTTACGAACTTATCTTTCGTTATTGTCTACAAACTTAGGTTCTGAAGCAGAGTTTACGAAATTAGTCCCTGTTTCCAACTAACGAATTTAGGAGTTCTTGTTAACAAACGAACTTAGTTATGCTTCAATGCTATCTTCGTTTATTGTTACCTAACGAACTTAAAGCCTATTTTCGTACAGTTTTATCTAACGAACTTAAAGAGTAATTTCGTACAGTTTAAACTTATGAAATTATTGATTAAGTTCATCTAAGACTGCAACTCATTTATTGTGCTAATCCTGTAATTGTTTTTAAATTATGTTTTGTTTTGCAAAAATGGCTCTTGCTCCACGTCAATTCATTAAGAAGCACAATCTTGCCTTAAATCTTGATCCAGATCAGCATAATTGTGAACGTTATCATGAGATGTTTGATTATATCGCTCGCTCTAGGCTTTCTTTTGCATTTTGTGATTCACCTAGACTCATTAGGCAGTATATTGATGCCTTCTGGAGGACTGCTCATCAGGTCATGGTTAATGGTTGTAGTTTTGTTCGTGCTACTGTCGAAGGAATCACATTTGATTTCAATGCTGCGATGCTTCGTGATATTCTGCATTTAGGTGAAGAACCAGACGAAGCAGTGGAATTGGCTTATGACTTTGAACTTATTTGTAGATGTTTTCAAAGAATGGGATATGTTGGTGTAATTAAGCTTCCTTTTGACAAAAGTGGATTTCAAGGACGTTGGAGATATCTTGCTTACGCTTTGTTGGTAAGTCTGAGCAATCGTAAGACTGGATTTGATCAGCTTTCTGCTCAGATTTCTTCGCAGATGGTTGCCTTGGTCTATAATCGACCTTATCCTTTTTCAGCATACTTCTATCAAGAGTTTATTGATCAAATCAATGCCAAAGCGAAAAAGAGGTTTCTCTTATATCCTCGCTTTGTTATGGCAATCGTTAGACATTTTTGTCCGAACTTGGTATTTGATCAAGGTCCTCGCTATGCACCACATGCTTGGCCTTTACGTCTATTTGCTGATCTAGAAGCCAACACTCGAAATGTGGCTGGTCTTAATGATCCACCGCTTTTTGGTCATTTGATTAATCCAAACTATCGATCCCGTTTTGAGGATGATATGTTAGTGGATGATGATGACGATTCTGATCATGAGGATGAAGAGAGTTCTGATGATGGTTCTGATGGTGATTCTGATTCTGATTGACTCTGATCATGGGAATGATGGTGGTGATGATGTAGTTGAAGAAGACACAGATGAATATGATAGTGTCGCTGCTGATTCTAGTAATGAGCATCGAACTAAGATGGCTCATGATATCCCTGCTGATTCAGGAAGTGATCATTCACATCACTTTTCTCGATAAGGTGTACCTGGTGCTTTACGCCGAGAGCGTCGGAGTAAGGCATGTCATTCTTCTCCTGTTCTTTCTGATACGGATCAATCCGTTCATGATGAACATGATACTCAAGTTAATCAGGATGATGGTGCTGAACAAGAAGCTGTACTTCATTATCAAGAAGAAGTGGAACATAGAGAAATGGCACCAAGTCCAATTCATGAAGGTACAAGTACTGTTGGACCTAAGAGGACACTGGATGCTCCTCTTACTTATCGCAGAGCTAAGCGTGCACGAACTACTGAGGCTACTTCAGTCTCTACAGCTGCTGCTGCTATTCCTGCTGTCTCTACAGCTACTGATGCTACTTCAGTCTCTACAGCTGCTGCTGCTATTCCTGCTGTCTCTACAGCACAGGTTGCTTCTGTTGCCGGTAGTGTAATGTTGCGTCCACTGTTGCCTCCTGCCTTACCTGTATTGCCCAGATTGCCTACTTTTCCTCCTCTTCCTTCAGATTACTCACTAGTTCGGCGTATCGATGTTCTTCAGGCTCGTGTTGATACATTAGAGTCTGATCTTACGAATGTTCGAGGTACTTTGACCTTTTTAATATACTGGGTCAAGAATCAAGGGGGAGATGTTCCTGAAGAAGTTTGCAGATTGTCAGTAGTACAGCCAAGACGTCAGAATGATGATGATGATGCTGATAATGTTGGTAATAGGATTGATTCTCGCCCAGTTTCTGACAAAGGAAAAGGTGTTGAGACTCAGGGGGAGACAAGAGGGGATACTACCCAGGTTGGTACTTCTGGTGCGGGCGGATTAAGTGCTCCTCAAGATGCTGAAGTTGTTGAAGCACTTGACTCAGGTAATTCTTCGAAATCAGTTGATTATTTAAGTGATGATCAAGTTGAAGCTGAAACTGAACGATTAAAGCGTGAAGTTAAGGCAAAATTTGGACATGACTGTAATACTGAAGAAAATGCTTTTCATTCTGTATTTGATACCTTATTAGATAAACAGCAAAAAGCAGAAACTGAAAGAGAAAAAGAATTACAGATTCAAAAGCAAACAGCCTTGGAATCTGATTCTGATTCTGATTCAACTTATGATTCTGATAAAGATTGATAAAGTGTATATTAGGTTGCATGTAATAAGTTTACGACATGTAAATGTAATCTATCTTATTTCAATGCAATTATATTTCATCTTTATTATTATTATCATGATTATTCATTGTATTCTGGTGTTCATTTTGTGTAATCTTAATAGATGATACAGATGATGCAAAATTATTCTTTGATAGTGATGAGCTTGAGGAAGGTGAGTTTGTTCCTGAACCTGATCTTAACATATTCAAGAAACCTTATGGGTTTGATGATGTTTGGGACTCAATTCCTGAAGATCCATCTATAGAAGAAAGAAAAGTGTTAGAGTTGAAGAGAAAAGAAGTTAAGGAAAGAATGCTTCAAGCTTCAATTAGTAGCACCGCTAAAGTTTTAAACTTTGTGGTATATGCTAAGATTGATGATGCATTGATTCCTTTCCACTGGGAAATTAACTTGACAAGACCTTTTGATCCAAATGATTATCCAGTTCCTCTCAGAGAAGATGATCCACTGCAAGAGATTGATCAACTTGTGCCTGGGCAAAGAATTAATGAATATATATTCACATGGGATACTTTGAAACCCATTATGTATTGGACTCACATCTCAGATAAAAATGCTGCAAAATATAAGACGATAATCTGGAGTTGGTTCTATGATGAAGAATTGAAGTTGTTCGTTCTTAAAAGACCAGAAGGTTGTCAGTATTTAGCGTGGCGTGAGAGACACTTCAGAAGTTTGTGTGAAGAAGATTTACATGAACTCGGAAATAATTGGATTATCAATCCAAGTGGTTATGGTCTTGCTGATGTGGTTTGTAAGAATCTTCATGAAGATTTCAAGTTGAGATTGAATATGAAAGACTCAGAGAAACCAAAGTTTCATATTGAACCAAGACGAAAGAAGAAGGTGGTTAAGCCAGATAAAAGCGTTGAGTATATTCAACATGATATCAAGTGTATGATCAAAGTCCCTGCCAAGAAGTGGGCACAAGATATCTTGGATAAGATGGATAATTGGGAGATTGATCGGAATTCTGGTGAAGCCAAGATGTATGCAGACTCGAAGAAGAAGATGTTGTTGAGAAGGATGTATGATCCAATGCAGTTGGTTAACTTCTCAAGAAATGATCAAAGAAAATTATACGATACTGAATGTTCATTTTTACCATTTTGGAAGAATGAAGAAGGTCGATATCGTAAGATTCTCCAAGTCTGCTTACACGAAAATATCCATGCAAATAGCAAGCGATTGTTATTTGATGGATGATAAAGATTTTTTGAAGACTGAAGAAATCGAAGATGCTGCTGTCAAGGGGGAGTTTGTTGATGCATGTTGATGTGACAACATCAACTTAGATTTGATTAGTCTTTTAGATTAAGACATTATGTTATTTTATGTCTTATTTATATATGTGTAATTGATAGATTATGGACTTCATGTTTTAGTAATGATCGATTACATGTTTTGGTGTTATATATATGTTGTTTATATATGATGTTTGTTATGTGTGTTATACAAGTACAAACATAATATATGTTAGGTTCCTTGTACGTGAAATACTTGGAAAATAACTAGGCATAGATGCTGATGGAAGTAAGTACTAACGAAGATAATCTTCGTTAGGAACAAACGAAGATAATCTTCGTTATATGGGCTGGGCTGCTAAGTTCGTAAGAACAAAGCCCAGCAGGCCCAATATCGATCAGAAACATATATATATGAATGGAAACCCTAAATTGAGGTAATCCGTTCAACTCACATACACCTACAGCGACTAAGTTCGTTTCTAGCATATAGAAAACGAAGATAGACCACATACGGCTGATTATATACATATAATTAGCAATATATTCGATAACTAATCAAACTAGTTATCTCGTGAGGATTCCGCACTCATGACATAACAATAGACGATCTCGAGAGCGATCTGTAGCTATCGAGGGACTCACAAAACGTTTTACGAATTGACGAGTCTTAAATTACTATTTTAAGTTTGCCAGCTATATAACTCATTTCATATGCAGCAAGCTAGTATAGCAAAACCCATGGTTAAGTAATAGTGCTAATACCGTAATTTTATTATCTTGGTAGTTTGAATTAAAAGTGCAGGAATCTAACCAACAATTCATAATTATAGGAAATAGTTTTATACTAATATTATTATCAAGCAGTAGTTATGCATGACACTATTGATTAATAATATTATTATAGCTAATAAGGAGATTACAAAATTTATAAGCCTGTAGCTTTCTTCTTCGTTTCACCATGCTTACGTGGGAGATAAACCAATTTTATTGCTTAACATTAGTTTCCTAATATGACTATGTAAGTAGTTGTGAGTCCCAAATATAGATGGTTAATTAAACCCGACTGGCAAGTACAACTGATCTTGATGGACAAGTTCAGTTTACGATCCAGATATGGATAACAAGAAACAATTGACTAGATATAAAATGTAAGAACAAGTTGGCAGAAACTATATAAAGATATATATAAGTATAATCAAGTATGTAGCATTGAGACACGTTGTTTTCTTTCTAATGTATTTGATTTATTGATATATAAACAAATACAAGGATTGTTGCGGAACAAAGATAAACACCCAAGTGTAAATATCTAAACAATCCCGAAATACAAGTGATCTAAATAACTTGGAAATACTCGTAAGTTTTACTTAGAGTATATCTCACAAGTTGCAATGCTAAAGTTTCAAGCCCTTTGCAAGTTGTGAGAGGACTTTGTATTTATAGACCAAGTCCATGATGACATGGACAAGATCGTATAAAAGTGGTTGTGAGCATTTAAGGAATTAAACCTAATTCCTTAAATGCTTGTACTAGGAAGAGTATATAAGTCAGTTGATGTGACTTATAGTACTATGTTCCAAACCTTTACTTTTACCTTGTACCTTTTATTAATAGATAAATCTATTAACTGGGTAAAGGTATGTAAAGTAAAAAGTCTTCCTCGTAATCAGTGTAAAGTGTTGTAAATACTTTACACTGAGATGCTTCAGTCTTCGATCTGGTAGAATCACTCTTTGCTCGCTTCTGAGATGATTCTCTTCTTCATACTTCAGTCTTTGACTTCAGAATGAATGCTTCAGATTTGTCTTGATCTGAACTGAAGTGAAGCTTCAGTGAAGGAATTCTGAGACATCTCAGAATTCTGTACAAACGTCTTCACTAAACTTCAAGCTATTTCTGAACAAATTATACTTGGTCGATTTCCGACCTAACAAATTCCCCCTATTTGTTCTGAAATAGTGCATGCATCTCAGACTTCTATCTATACATGTTTGTAAGTCTGAAATGCAAGTTTTTGTTTAAGTTGTAAAAATTTTCTAAGTACATCTTATAGATCATTGATGTCTCAGAATTTTACTTGGTTTTCTAACTTAAACTTACCATCTACTTATTGGTTACAATTTGCAAAATATATATATACAAACTGAAATGTTTGTTACAAATGTAAATATATTACAAGTACATGATAAACTGAAAAGAAACTACTTCTTGGCAGGCCTTGAACCAGAAGGTGCCTCAGTAGGTTTTCTCTTCAGTGGAGAATGATCCTTCTTTCCAAACAACCTGCCTTCAATCTCTACCTTGGCCTGCATCTTTTGTTGTATTCTGGCTAACCATGCACCAATCAAGGTAGATTTCGGCTTCCCCTTCAGAATCTGGATCATCTCCCTATGCTCAGAAATTCCAAACTCGTGCACTGAAACCTGATGGTATTCTTCAGCTGCCCTTCCTTCTCTTTTAACAACCAAGTCAAAAAGCTTCAATCCATCAGCTTTTGCTACTTCCATATCAACTATTTTGGCTGAATGAGATCGATGCTTCATATAATTCTCATATTGATCCCTTTCATGTTTTCTTTCAATTTCAATAACATCATCAGACATTGGTTTGAAGGTAGAAAGATCAGCATCACGAACATTCTTTCTTGATGATCTTGGTCCAGTCACTTTGGGCTTAATGGTTGGTCTGAGCAACTCTTTCTCAACTTTCTGAACTTCGGCCAGAATTTCCTTCCTTTTGATCGCCATTTCTTTTTCTCTATTTTTCTTTAAGTCTTCAATGGACAACTTAAAGGTCAGACTTTCTAACTTTTGTTCCAGAGGAGAGTAGTTCAACCCACGCTCATATTCAAGCATATCAACAATAGCCTTTTGCACTCTTGGATCATTTTTGATTTTCAAGTATCTTTCCAATGATAACCCAAGAGCTGCAGCATCTATGTGATCAAGGGTCCCCATCTTCAGATGTTGTTCCCTTTCTCTTTCTTTGTTTTCCCTCCACATAATAAATTGGTTGGAAACCTGCTTTTGCAATGCTTCCAACTTCTTACTATCAGCCTCAAGATCATGCAAGGGATAACCATGCTCATCCACATTCTCACCAACAATGATTCTAGAACCCTTAGAACTTTTCTTTGGTTCTTCTACTTGAGCCTTTCCTTTGCCCTTGTCTTTCTTCTGAACTTGTTCCCCCTGAACTGAGGCACTACCAGATGGTACCTCAGTTTGCTCCTTGGTTGCTTCAATCATTTCTTGAGTACTAGCCAGCAAACCAATAGGCACACTTCCCCCTTTGGGAATCTCTGAAGGCATTTTAGCATAAAGGTCAATTGTAGTTTTAATTGCCTTCAGTGGTTCCCAACTTTGTTGTTCTAGGCAATCACATATACCCTTTGCCATTGTAGCAAACTGAGCCTTTAATCTGAATGAAGAATTAAGGTTCAGTGCTTCTTGATCTTTTACATCCTTCAACATCTTTCTATCTTCTTCAGTGAAAGAAGCAGGGGGAGGAGGAGCAATAACAGTTTCTTTCTTCAGAAGAGTTAGAATTTCATCTAACTATTTGGACTGATTCTGAACTGAACCTTCAAGCTTGGACACTGAATCTTTTACTTCATTTACAGCCTTGTCCACTTTGTCATTTGTGTCTTTGGTCAGTTCAGCAATCATCATTCTAACCTCTTCACCAACCTTCTTAGAAACAGATTCTGAAATCTGAGCAGCTAGATTCTGAGTTAGCTCAGACTTCAGATTATCTAAAACACCAACACTTATAGAAGCCCCAAGTTCTTTCTCATTAATACTTGGCTTCTGAACCAACTCATTCACTTCTCTTCCAACAGCCATAAAATCTTGCTTCAAGAATTAAACACAAGATGTCAAGTTCGCAACCACCGAAGCTTGCATATCTCTCTTTGTTAACCTGAAGGCTTCTCTGATTGCAGAGCTCACCTTGTTGCAAGTCATCACCAGCTCATTTAGCTTCCCAACTACTAGTCCTTCGTTTCCAGCAACTTTGGTTAACTCAGTTCCAAGAACATCTGAGCACCTTTCATATCAGCCACAGAACTAGTATTGGCAGTTAGAGATTTTGTTAAATCCTCCACCCTAAGAATAAGGCTTTGGACTTCGGTTTGAGTTTTCTCTAACTGTGCTTCTACATTTAAAGGAGGTGGGGGTTGTGCAGAAGCAGGAGCAACAAATGGTAGATTACCAAGCCCTTTAAGTACATTATTCATTTGTAAGTCAGTTGGACTCTCAGATTCTGTCTCAGAGTCCAAGTCCTTCTCTATTGGGGCATCATAATTGATAGGCGGTGGGATGTTGTGAATTTGGGGGTGAAGAAATTGAAGTGATGGAGTGAAAGATGGATCGGTGACATATGCAGGAGTAGTGCCTGGTGGAAAAATTGGATGTTGATGAGATGGAGGTGGTGGAACATAAGGATCATTTTCTTGAATTTGGATTTCTGGGGGAGGAGGAGGGGCGTTTGCGAGGATGGTGGCTGGCTCAGAATCAGATTGATTCGCCTCCAATAATCCCTCGTCAAACTCAAAATAAGCAAGAGAATCAAGATTCTCCTGAGGTAGCTCATCGTCATCCCAGAAAGCATTCACTTTTACAATCTGGTCAGATATGCCCTGGTTTGGGTCACTAGTACCCTCACCAGATTCTGGTTCAACAGCTGCAGAAGCAGTTGCATCGTCACCAGTTTCAATGATTGGCTCAACCGTAGTATCATCGCCAGGGACAATAGATACAGGTGCTGGAGCTTTGACAATGCTCAACAACTTATCTCTAGGTCGTCTAACGGGTCCTACATTCTTTTGTAGCCCACTTAGCGACCTTTCTGAACCAGCTAGTGTGGCTGAAACAGTTTTATTGAATACCTGAAGCATAGCAGAGGAGAGTTCAGGCTCATCTTCAGTAGTGGATGCCTTTGAGAAATCTCTGCTGTATTCTGGTACTGAAGCTTTAGGTCCAGCTTGATTGTAAGCATCACCAAGAATATCCATGAAACACAAGCTCAGAAATCTTGGAAAGGCAATATGCAGACTTCTCTTTCCTTTTAATTTTGTAATAAGCTGAGAAAAGAGAATCTCAGCAAAGTCTGCTTGTATCCCATTCCAAATATAATACCCCATCTCAACTTGGGGTAATGAAAGTTGGTCCAACCCTCCATGGTTGCCACCAAGACTTTCCACAATCTGGGTCCAGAAGAACCTCCAGCAGTTGCCAAATCCAGACATAAAAATGTGTCCAGAGGTCTTCAAATTACCATCAGCATCCTCCATATCGCCATGACCGGTGGCGACTAGAACCTCCCTGAAATTGACTCCTTTGAGTCTTTTAGCAAACACTTGGGAAGGTTCGAGGTAGTTCAGATGAAGGGAATTTCTGAACCCCTCAAGAGTGATAACACACTTCTTGGTGCCCTCATTGAGAGTGAAGGAGATGGATTGTTCATCTTTGCTCACCACAGCAGTGTACCAGAATTCAAGCAAGTATCGATGATACAATGCCTGAGGATTAGCGGTCAAAACATAATGGAAAGGGGATTGCTCCCAAAAATTATTAATTCTTCCCATTAGAGTTTTGGATTTCACATTTAATTGAGCCAAGAAATTGCTCATGTTAAATCGGATTTGAGACGGAGTGAAATTCTTTGGCCATGTGGCAGATGTTTTCACATCATTTGATGGAGTGTATTCAAAATTTATGAGCGATTTGTGTTGCGAAGAAGATGATGATTTAGACATTTTAAGAATCGAAAGATGAAAGTGAAAGGAATATGAAGAGTTAAGGAATTTTGAGAGTAAATATGAGAGAGATTGATGATTGAGAAGTAAATGAAAAACGAAGTAAATGAAAGAATGAAAAGGAATTTGAATTTAAGATGGAACAAAAAGTGATTTTCCAATTAAAAACAATTTCTGGGGTCAAGTCCGCATTAAATGCAGAGACGTTTGAGTGACCCCACCCTGCACACTTTTTCAGAAAAAGTACTCATTTCTTTCTCTTTTACGGCGCAACTTGTGTGACACATAAGCATGACCAACGTAAGTTAAAACATAGTATGCAGTAGGCCACGTGTACACACAATTGACCAAGTATCAAAAAAAAATATCTTGAAAAGATTGTTGTATTTCAGTGATGACAAAATGAATTCTGAGCATGGTCAGTTCCAACGAGATCTGAGCCATCTCAGTTAATAAAATTCAACTGAAATATTTTGATTTTCTGAAGTGCTTCAGTTAAATACGTTTTTCTGAGCAAAAGGTTCCCCCTCAAAAATGAAGGTTTATTTTACAATTTGAAAAATATTTAACATTCCCTCTGAAGTGATGATCCATGAATTAATAAGTGCCAAGATAGTATCACAAAGGCGTTCGATAGCTAGGCGAGCAAAAATTACATGGATCGCTCAGACTGGTGAACCAGATCAGTGTCACTGAGGCGTTCATAACAAGATTACCAGTCTAAGGATTTAACATACCCAACTCACTGACCAGATGTTTAAAGGTTTTGACATCTAAAGGTTTTGTAAAAACGTCAGCGAGTTGCTTATCAGTGGGAATAAAGTGTAATTCAATATCTCCTTTCAGAATATGATCACGAATGAAATGATACCTGAGGTCGATGTGCTTGGTTTTCGAGTGCATCACAGGATTGTGAGATATGGCAATGGCACTAGTGTTATCACAAAAGATTGGAGTCTTTGTGTAAGTAACACCATAATCAGTCAGCTGGTTTTTCATCCATAGAATCTGAGCACAACAACTTGCTGCAGAAATATACTCAGCTTCTGCAGTGGATAGTGATACTGCAGTCTGCTTCTTACTGGTCCAGCTTACTAATTTGCCACCAAGGAAATGACACCCACCAGTGGTGCTTTTCCTGTCTATCTTGCAACCTGCATGATCAGAATCTGAATAACCCATTAGATCTAGACTGGAGCCTTTGGGATACCAAAGACCCAATCTGGGGACACCTTTAAGGTATCTGAAGATCCTTTTAACAGCATTTGCATGTGCTTCTCTGGGATCAGACTGAAATCTAGCACAAAGGCATGTTGCAAACATTATGTCTGGTCTACTTGCAGTTAAATACATCAGTGAACCAACCATACCACGATATTTTGTATGGTCCACTGGTTTTCCATGTGGATCAGAGTCTAAAGTTAATGGAGCAGAAATAGGAGTATCTTTTGATGAGACTGAATCAAATTGATATTTCTTTAATAAATCTCTGACATATTTTTCTTGGTTAATGAAAATACCATCTTCAGTTTGTTTTACTTGAAGTCCCAGAAAATATGTCAGTTCTCCCATCATACTCATTTCATACTCAGAAGACATGATTTTTGAAAAATTTTCACACATCTTCTCATTAGTAGAACCAAACACAATATCATCAACATAAATTTGTACTAAAAGGATATCACTTTTATCATGCAATATGAACAAAGTTTTATCTATTGCACCACGTTTAAAACCATTTTTAAGAAGATGTTTAGTAAGAGTATCATACCATGCTCTGGGTGCTTGTCTCAGACCATATAAGGCTTTGTTCAGTCTGTACACCCAATGTGGTTTTTCTTCATTGATGAATCCTGGTGGTTGATACACATAAACGACTTCTTCTAGTTCTCCATTTAAGAATGCACTTTTGACATCCATTTGATAGACTTTAAACTGATGATGAGCTGCAAAAGCTAAGAATATTCTTATAGCTTCAAGTCTAGCAACTGGTGCAAAAGTTTCATCAAAATCTATTCCCTCTTCTTGTGCATATCCTTTTGCAACAAGTCTTGCTTTGTTTCTTATGATGTGACCATCTTCATCCATCTTGTTTCTGAAGACCCATCTTGTCCCAATTGGTCCCTTCTTCAGGTTACTGGGACAAGGAACGAGTTCCCATACATCGTTTCTTTTAAACTGGTTGAGCTCATCTTGCATGGCTTCAACCCAGCTTAGGTCTAGCATAGCCTCGTCAATCTTCTTGGGTTCAATTAGAGATAAGAAGCTGACGTTTAAGCATTGATCGCTTGTGGCTCTTCTGGTCTGAACCCCTCTACTAGACTCTCCAATAATTTGCTCGATTGGATGTGCTTTTGTCCATTTAGAGTATTGACCAGGATGAATAATGATATCAGTGCAAGAACTTCTCTGAGTAACTTCAGGAGGAGCTTCAGAAAATACATCTTCAGCTTTTTCTTCTTCCTGCATATCATGACTTGCATCATGAAATTCTTCAGATTGAGGTTGCTCAGTGGATCCTGATATCAGAGGAGAAGCAGCATGTACATCTGATCCAATAGTCAGTTCAGAAGGTAGTTTGAAACTGACTGGAGGATAAAATGGAATGTTGCTAGGCTTGTTTATTACTGGTTCTGAACGGAGATGTTCAGAAGCAGGTTCAGGTGACTGATCAGTTTCAGCAATAGGGTCAGAATCACCAAAACTTATTGGACTTTCTGAGGGTGGTACAGGAATGGAATTTTTAAAGATTGCAGAATTGGATTCATCAAAGGTAACATGAATTGACTCATCAACCTTTTCAAGTCTCTTGTTAAAGACTCTAAAGGCTTTGCGATTTGATAAATATCCTAGGAAGTACCCTTCATCAGCTTTTGCATCGAATTTTCCAAGCTGACTATAATCATTCAGAATGTATACTGGACACCAAATACATGGAAGTATCCAATATTAGGCTTTCTATTTCTGAGTACTTCATAGGAGGTCTTCTTGTGTCTTTTGACATAAATAGATCTGTTCTGAGTGTAGCAAGCAGTTGCAACAGCTTCAGCCCAGAAATTCTTGGGAAGACCAGATTCATTCAATATACTTCTAGCAGCTTCAATCAGCGTACGATTCTTTCTTTCAACAATACCATTCTGCTCTGGTGTGTGAGCTGAGGAGAAGTTCTGAGATATGCCAGTTTCAGTGCAGAAGGACTCCAGAGTGGCATTTCTGAATTCAGTGCCATTGTCACTTCTGAGTTGACAAACTTTTCGCTTGTGCTTGAGCTCAATTTGTTTGATGAGAGCAATGATTTCAGCAGCAGCTTCACTTTTGGACCTGAGGAAAATCACCCAGCAGTATCTTGAATATTCATCAACGATAACAAGGGTGTACTTCTTTCCTGCTCTGGTCTGAACATTCACTGGTCCAAAAAGGTCCATGTGAAGCATGTGAAGAGGTTCAGTTATACTAAAGCTTTGCTTTATCTTGAATGAAGCTCTTTTCTGCTTACCCATTTCACAACCTGGACATGGCTTGTCTTTGTTGAAAGACATAGAGGGTATCCCATCAACAAGTTATTTTCTTGACAACTTATTAATGTTCTTGAAGTTCAGATGGGATAATCTCTTGTGCCACAACCAATTTGTGTCTTCATCTGCCTTTGAGTAGAAACATTGTTCAGTGGTAGAAGGATTCATATCAATGACATAAATGTTTCCCTTCCTAGGTGCAATCAGTACCACCTTTCCATCTCTGTTGAATATGGTGCCTTGTGAAATATCAAATAAAACCTTGAAGCCATCATCACACAGTTGACTGACACTGATCAGGTTATATTTCAAACCGTTCACATATGCAACACGTGTGAATTTGACTTGACCATTATTCACCACACCATATCCCTCAGTTTTTCCATTACCATCATTTCCAAAAACTATTGAGGGCCCCTCTTGCACCCTATATTCCTTTAGCAAGGTCTGATAACCAGTCATGGTTCGGCCAGCAGCACTGTCCAGAAACCATATGTTCTTCTTTCGGTCTCCCTGCACACAAACAAAGATTAGTTCTTTTTGGGAACCCATCTGTGGATGGGTTCACTAGACTCTCCCTTAGTAGTCTCAGATTTCTTTGGTTTATGAGGAACAGAAGGGTCAAATGGGATTTCAGTCATCATTCCAGATGACACAAAAGTAGTTGGTTTGATGGAGTTTTCAACCTTTTTCTTTTCAGATTTCTACTTGGTTTGCTTAGAAAAAGGTTTAGCATTTTGTTTAGGTTGAAGAGGAGTGGTTTCAACATTTTTTAAACGTGCATTACAACTCTGCACTTGTCTAGCCAATAGTTGAAATTGACTTTCTAACCTTAACAAAATTGATTCTTCATTAGACACCTGAGCCTTACCTGAATCTGAGGTAGATGGCTCAGTGGGGGAGAAAATTTTTCTTCTTCTTTAGGTCTTTAGGAACCTTAGATGAAGTCTGAGGGGATGGCTTTTTAGATTTAGCCTTCCTTTCTGAAACAGTTGTCTGAGCTGTTTCAGATTTACCCTCAGATTGTTCCTGGGCTTTATTAGTTACAGTTTTCTGCTTGCCAACTTTAGGAAAATGATTTCAGGCTTTATTTCCTTTGGAAGTGCATCTAAATTAGTGATTATGGATGCCAAATGAAGATCACCAGACTCATATGCTGCTCTTTGTGATGCAAAAGTATTTTTAATTGCAGCATCTGGCCTTGGTGCTTTCATCCAAGATTCAATAATTGCTTGTTCTTTTTCAAGGATGGATTTTAATTCTTCCTTTTCCAATTCTAAAGTTGCAACCATAGACTGATAACTTTTTAGAGCCAAATGAACATCTTTCAGTTCTTTCAATCTGGCATGACTGGCGTTCAGTTCAGAAGCATTATTTTCAAACATTTTTAGGCTTTCTGAACGCACTGTCTCAACAAATGAGATGTCAGCCTCTAAAAG
>CM067173.1:26726488-26838293 GCA_034093135.1 Erigeron breviscapus | reverse complement strand
TAGATATAGGAGTATCTAAAGGCAAACTAGGAACTTTAAGATTACAAGCAAAAGATAAAGAGACCACAGAGTGTGTTGCACCAGTATCAAACAAAACATATGCTTCATGGTTTCCAATAATTAAGTATCCTGAAACCATACCTGAGTCAGATGCCTCCTTAGCTGTCAGATGGAACACCCTGCCTTGATTCACCTGCTGAGTATTTCCTTTTTTTGGTTTCTTACAATCGTTAGCATAATGGCCGACTTCTCCATATCTGTAATAGGCTCATTTAGCTTTATAACAGGATCCCACAGGATGGCGTTTATTACAAGTGGTGCATAAAGTAACTTGAGCAGCATTGGGACCTCCCTGATTAGTACGCTTTGGATAACGGTTTTGGTTTTGACCTTGCTTTTGATCTTTCCTTGAGAAAAGCCTAGTGGTTTATTACGACGCCATTGATTCCCATTATTTCCCTGATTCTGACTAGACTGAGCTGTATTCTGGATCTGCTGACCATCCCTGTTTCTTTTCTTATTTAGATCTCTGGAAGACTGATTCATCTCATTGTTTCTTGCGGCATTTGTTGCTGCTGCTACATCTGGAATAAAGTAACTTGAGCAGCATTGGGACCTCCCTGATTAGTACGCTTTGGATAACGGTTTTGGTTTTGACCTTGCTTTTGATCTTTCCCTTGAGGAAAGCCTAGTGGTTTATTATGACGCCATTGATTCCCATTATTTCCCCGATTCTGACTAGAATGAGCTGTATTCTGGATCTGCTGACCATCCCTGTTTCTTTTCTTATTTAGATCTCTGGAAGACTGATTCATCTTTGTTAGGACCAGTTCACCTGGTAAACTGGCCAGTCTTCAGTTGCACCTGGAGACCCAGTCGATTTGTCCAGTGAAACTGGCCAGTGAACTGGAGACCTAGATGATTTGTCGAGAAATATATTGAAGTCCAGTTTCACCGTACAGTCAACGCAACTGAAGACTTCCTCCAGTTGATAACTGACCAAGTTGAAGAATCATTCCAGTTGAAGTCGAAGACAACAAATGGAAGATAGAGAATGGCAATGGCAGCGAAGCCCAGTTGGCATTCTAGTCAGTTACAAACTGGAGACCATCAGTGGAAAGCCCTTACAAAGCTTTACACTGATTACGAGGAATGACTTGTATACTTTATGTACCTTTACCCGGATAATAAGCCTTATCTTATTATTTAAGTAATAAAAGGTACATAAAGTGGTTGTGTAAAGTTGCTTTATCATGCGACTTTACACTGCTTTTAAAGAATTAAATGTTATTCCTTAAATGCTCCCAACCACATTTGTACGGCCAAAGTTAACATCCCAATGTTAACTTTGCCTATAAATACAAGTCATTACACAACCAAGAATATTACTTCTTCGAATACTCTTCGATAGAATTCACACTTTGCAAACCTGCAATATTCTTGGTGAACTTGTGCAATATTCTCTCAATCGCTAAAAGGAACATTTCACAACTTTAAGTGTTTCGATTGTCTTGAGAAATTCCGAGTGTAGATCAATTGTATTTCATAGGTTGTTAGGATATTTACATTCTTGTATTATCTTGGTTCCGCAACAACCTTGTAATTTGTTTAAACATCAATAAATAAATTACACATTGAAAACTACATATTGTCTCATCAAGTTATCTTACAAGTTATTTGTATTATTGCATTGTTCTTTACTTATTGTCATTTATATAAGTAATCTATCTAGAACTTGGTATATACACACTGCAACTGGTCGTCTCCAGTTCAGTGCATATATTGCAAAGTAACTCCACCATCGACATAGAGGAGTCTTCAGTAGTACCATCTATCGAGTTGGGACTTACAAGTGGTATCAGAGCAGAAGGCTAATAAACTTGCCTAGATCTGCTAAGATGAACACTACTGAAGGTGGAGATGGTTCTGGTTCAGGTGAAACCCACTTGAATAAAAATGCCCAACCTTTTCAAAATGTTAATGCTAATCCTCCTCCTCCTTCTACCCCAAACCACGTCCATGTACACTACTCTAACACTCCTGTTCTGAAATTCGATGGAAACAGTGAGACTTTCGATACATGGAAGGCTAGAATGCTTTTGCATTTTGGTGGGATTGAAAGGTATATGTTGAAAATCCTTAAGGATGGACCATATATACCCATGTCTCTTGGGGTAAGTCCTCTTCTAGATCCAACTGGAAGAAGAGGTTCTAGAGAAAAGCCCGAAGACCATTGGTCTGATGAGGATTGTAGACTTGTTGATCTGGACACCAGACTCAAGAACATGATCCTTGGGGCTGTCCCTGAAGATCTAATTCCAACACTTGTGCTGTTCCCCAATGCAAAATCTATGTGGGACGAATTAGTTATTCAGTTTGAAGGAGGTGATGACACTATTGTCACCAGAAAAGTTGCCTTGAACAAGAAGTATGAATCCTTCTTTGCCTTGCCCAATGAGAGTCTAACTGGTACATACACCAGATTTCTAGCCTCATTAATCAGCTGAGAGGCTTGGGTGTAGAGAAGGATAAGGATATTCTTCTTGAGAAGTTTTGTGATATTCTTCCGTCCAAATGGGAAAACATGGTTCTTGTCTTGAGACAAGGTAAAACCTTGCACAGTCATACTCTTGCATCGCTCTATGGAGCCTTCAGATTCACTGAAGATAACAATGCTGCAAGACTGGTGGCTGAGCAAGATGCCATGAACCATGCCCAGAGTTCCAAGGTAGCTAGTGTAACTGAGCGACCTTGTGCTGCTTTAATGTCTGCAGAGAGTGTCCAGGTACACTCGATGAAGGAGATGTTAAACAGTTTCTTGAATTCTGGCCTGACCACTGAAATCAGTGAAGGTTGTGAGGAAACTGACAATGATGATCTGGTAGCCATGATTGCTAAAACCTTTAACAGGTTTAAGCATAAATCTAAAAGATTTAATGGCCCAACAATGCTTCCAGCTCCAGCTCTCTGGATAAAACCAATCTTACATGCTATAAGTGTGGCAAGAAAGGTCACTTTATGAAGGAATGCAGATCTAGTCAGTTGAACAACCAAACTGGCCCCCCTGTCCCTAATTTCAATCGGCCTGATGATAGCTACAAAGCTAAATACAAGAAGCTTAAGGCCCAGATTGCCCTCCTGTCCATGGAAAAGGAAAAGGATCAGTGCTTAATGGCACAAACTGAGGGAAAATGGGAGTACTCTGATGACTCATCAGCTGATGAAGAAGAGGAAAGGGACATGTGTTTCATGGCCTTGGAAGAGCAACAACCACACGTGGCAAAAGAAGATGTCATCACTGGAAGATGGGTGGACATCATCTTGAAAAAGGTATGTGATTATGATCACCAGATTGACCCTGAACTGAAACTAGACCTGGCTGAATCATTAAGTGGTGATTTAGCTTTTGTTGAAACTGTAAGAGCTGATAGTGAAAGATATCTTGACACTATCTTAATTGAACTGAACATCGTTAAGCCACAACTTAATGATTTACAAAGTGTCCAGTTGGCTCTCAAGGAGTCAGTTTTAAAGATTGAGGCTTTAACACTTGATAATCAAAAACTATTTTCTGATCTTGAAAAAGAACAAAAGATTATCAAGTCATGGGTAAAAGCATCTGGCAAAAACTATGATGCATTTTCAAGAACTATCGATGCCCAGAAAAGTGCATGGAAATCTGGAGATCTGGAGATGGCAGCTCTCATACCAGATCTTCATGCATTGCCTCCAGCTCTCAGGGTTGAAACACCTTATGATCAACCTGAAGCTGTTGAAACTGAATCCATTGAGACCACCCCCATTGAGGTTAAAACTGGAGCCAAACAGGCTAAAGCTCCAGTCAAAAAGGCCACTGGTAACAAGCCTTTACCTCAAAAGTCTAAGGTGCCCAAGACCCGACAGACTAAATCTCCAGTTGAACCAAGGTCCAAGGTTCAACTGCCTGAAGAAAATAATATTTTGGTTAATCTGGAAAGTCAACTCCAACTTTTGTCTCGGCAGGTTCAGAGTTATACTGCCCGGATTAACAATCTGGAAGGAGGTTTATTACCTCCAGTTTTCAAACAAAATATTAAACCACTCCCTTCAATACCTAAACTAAAGAATGTTCCATCTGGAATAAAATCTGGTAAAAATAAAGGGAGTAAGTATCAAGTACCAATCATTTTTACTCCTGCACCTGGAGCTGGTAAAAATAAAGGGAGTAAGTATCAAGTAAAAATAAAGGGAGTAAGTATCCAGATGCAGCCTCCAGTTCAACACCACAACAATTTACTGTGACTTCTGTAGAGAAGTCCAGCGAACCCATCAAGAAAAGATGGGTTCACAAAAAGAACTAACGATTTTTGTGTGTGTGTAGGGCGATCGAAAGAAGAATATCTGGTATCTGGACAGCGCTACTGGCCGGACTATGACCGGATGTAAGCCCCTACTGGAAGAGTTCACTGTCCAAGATAGACCGACAGTGACGTTTGGTAACGATCAATCTGGAAAGACTGAAGGATATGGTGTGCTCAATAATGGACAAGTCGAATTCAAAAGAGTTGCATTTGTGAATGGTTTGAAATACAACCTGATCAGTGTAAGCCAACTTTGTGATGATGGCTTCAGAGTTTTGTTCGATATTGCTCAAGGAACCATATTTAACAAGGATTGGAAAGTGGTGATGATTGCACCAAGAAAAGGAAATGTGTACATCATGGATATGGAACCAGCTCCAAAAGAGCAATGTTTCTATACCAAGGCTGATGAGGACACCAACTGGCTATGGCATAAAAGATTATCCCATCTTAATTTTAAGAATATCAACAAGTTGTCTCACAAACAACTGGTTGATGGGATACCTCAAATTTCTTTCAATAAAGAAAAGCCATGTCCAGGGTGTGAGATGGCCAAGCAGAAAAGAGCCAGTTTCAAAACTAGGCAAAATTTTAGCATCACTGAACCTCTTCACATGCTACATATGGATCTCTTTGGTCCAGTGAATTTTCAAACTAGAGCTGGAAAGAAGTACACTCTAGTTGTGGTTGATGAATTCACCAGATACTGCTGGGTGGTATTCATCAGATCCAAAAGTGACGCACCTGCTGAAATCATCTCTCTCATTAAAAGAATTGAGCTCAAGTATACTCGAAAAGTTTGTCAGTTGCGAAGTGATAATGGTACTGAATTCCAAAATAAGGTACTTGAAACATTTTGCAATGACACTGGCATCTCTCAAAACTTCTCATCAGTTCACTCTCCAGAGCAGAATGGAGTTGTTAAAAGAAAGAATCGCACACTGATAGAAGCGGCCAGAAGTATGCTATCTGAATCTGGTCTTCCCACCAGTTTTTGGGCTGAGGCAGTTGCAACAGCTTGTCACACCCAAAACCGGTCAGTCTACATCAAGAGACATAAGAAGAATGCCTATGAAGTACTCAGGAATCGTAAACCAAATATTGGATACTTTCATGTATTTGGTTGTCCAGTTTATATCTTAAACGATTCCAGTAGCTTGGAAAGTTTGATGCAAAAGCTGATGAAGGGGTATTTTTAGGCTATTCAGATATTCGAAAGGCCTTTAGAGTTTATAATTATAGACTCCAAAAGGTTCATGAGACAATTCATGTCACATTCAATGAATCAACTGAAGCAATCAACAAGAGACCAAGCCTTGATATTACTCCAGTCATTCCAATCAATTTTGGTGAAACTGACCAAGTTCATCGGTCAGTTGTTTCACCAGAAGATGCTTCCAGTTACAACAAACTGGAACCAGTTAAGAAGAAGAAAAGCACCAGTGACACATCATTTTATCCCTCCATCAATTTCAACTTACCACAAGAATTGGTGATTGGATCTGATGTACGTGCCACTCCAATATCAGCACCAGTTCAAACACCTACTTCTCCAGTTCTTCATGAAATGCCTTCTAATAAGGAATTTCATGATGCTAATCGAGACCTCATTGACTCTGATGAGGATGTAGAAGTTGTTTGGACTGATCCTTCTCCAGAAGCTGTTGCAACTGAAGAAGATCGCCAGGTGACTTGCACTGATATTGTAGTTCACCTGCCTAGTCAATACACTAGATGGACTCGAGCCCATCCAATTGAACAAATTGTGGGAAATCTAAATAGTGGGGTTCAGACTAGAAGAGCCACCAGTGAGCAATGCTTAAACATCACCTTCTTATCTTTAATTGAACCAAAGAAGATTGACGAGGCTATGGCAGACCCAAGCTGGGTGGAAGCTATGCAAGAAGAGCTCCTCCAGTTTGAAAGGAACAATGTTTGGGAGCTTGTTCCTTGTCCACCAGGGTTAAAGAAAGAACCTATTGGTACAAGATGGGTCTACCGAAACAAGATGGATGAAGATGGCCATGTTGTAAGAAAACAAGGCCAGACTAGTTGCCCAGGGTTATTGTCAAGCAGAGGGCGTTGACTTTGATGAAACTTTTGCTCCAGTTGCAAGACTTGAAGCCATCAGAATATTTTCTGGCTTATGCAGCCCATCTGCAGTTCAAGGTCTTCCAGATGGATGTCAAAAGTGTGTTCCTGAATGGAACATTGGAAGAAGAGGTTTATGTTAAGCAGACTCCAGGCTTCATCGATGAAAAGCATCCTCATTGGGTTTATAGACTGAACAAAGCATTGTATGGTCTAAGACAAGCCCCAAGAGCCTGGTATCATACTTTAACTAAACATCTTCTTAAAAATGGCTTTCAAAGAGGTGCAATAGATAATACCTTGTTTATTTTAAAAGAAAGAGGTAATATCTTATTGGTACAAATTTATGTTGATGACATTATATTTGGTTCAACTGATGATGCAATGTGTAAAAAGTTTTCTAAAATCATGTCATCTGAGTATGAGATGAGTTTAATGGGTGAATTAACATTTTTCTTAGGTCTTCAGATTAAACAAACTGAAAATGGAATTTTCATAAACCAAGGAAAATATGTCAGAGATTTGTTAAGAAAATACAAATATGATTCAATCCCATCGAAAAACACACCTATTGCAGCATCATTAAATTTGGACTCTGACCCAACTGGCAAACCAGTTAACATAACTGACTATAGAGGTATGGTTGGTTCACTGATGTACTTAACTGCCAGTCGACCAGATATAATGTTTTGCAACATGTTTATGTGCCAGGTTTCAGGCTAACCCTAAAGAATCACACTTGCACGCTGTAAAGCATATCTTTAGATACCTGAAAGGGTGTCCTAATCTTGGTCTTTGGTACCCCAAAGGCTCAGGATTAGATATAATGGGTTATTCAGATTCTGATCATGCAGGTTGTAAGATAGATAGAAAATCAACAACTGGTGGTTGTCATTTCCTTGGAGGAAAACTGGTAAGTTGGACCAGCAAGAAGCAGACTTCATTCTCTATGTCCACTGCTGAGGCAGAGTACATTTCTGCGGCCAGTTGCTGTGCCCAGATTCTCTGGATCAAGAACCAGTTACTAGATTATGGTCAAAAGTATACAAGGACCCCAATCTTTTGTGACAACACCAGTGCAATTGCTATATCTTACAACCCAGTGATGCACTCCAAAACAAAGCATATTGACATCAGGTATCATTTCATTCGAGATCATGTTATGAAAGGAGACATTGAAATTCATTTCATCCCCACTGACAAACAGTTAGCTGATGTTTTTACAAAACCTCTCGATGAGAAAACCTTTAAACATCTCATCAGCGAACTAGGCATGTTAAATCCTTAACTGGAGCTTTCTTTGTTATTGAACGCGTCAGTGACACTGATGAAGTTCTCCAGTTGAGGAGGTCCAGATAATCTTTGCTCGCCAGGCTATCGAACGCCTTTGTGATATTATCTTGGCACTAATTGATTTCTGGATCATCATTTTAGGGGGAAAGACTCAAAATAATTTTCTGACTAAAATTCATTTTTTTTGTTTGAAAATGCAACTGGAGAACTCTCCAGTTGGAAACTGGTAGTGGACTGATCCTCCAGTTACCAGGTTCAGTCTTGTCTTAATTTTTTATAACGTTAGAAATACTTGGTCAATATGTGTGACACGTGATGGTACTCGAGTGTTTTAAACCACTTGATATCGTGATCTGACGTGTTTGAAACCATTTTAGTACTTGACAACTGTTTGTATTGGGAAATAAAAAGTGAGTGGGCGCGTGGGTAAGATAAGCCGTCGTAGCATTTAATGCTGACATGGTAGCATTTAATGTTGACATGGCAAATTATTATTTTATGTCAAAATTCAAACCAACTTTGTGAAAATATCTACAAAAAGGATTTTGTTTATTAAAATATAATTTTGGTACTTCATTGGGATCTTGAATACCTTATAAATACCCTTATTTACTCCGAACTCATATACTTCTCTTTTACATTCTTTCATTTACTTTCCAATCATCAAAATAGCTTCATTTCTCTCTCTGCTTCATAAATCAAGAACCCTAAATCCCAAATTTCAATTTCATTTTCAAATGGCACCTAGATCATCTCGTTCAAGAGATGTAAATCTCTTGACTGTTCCATATGCTCCTTCACCAGATGTCAAACCGGCATCTGGTGCTCCTAGTAATGCTTCGGTCATCAAATTAAATCCAAACAATCCGATGGCAAGCTTACGAGGATCTCAAGGGTCCGATACCGTTATTGGTAGAATCCAAAAGTTTTTAAAGGATTCTCCAATAGGACCCTCATTCTCTCTTAACCCACGCAAGTTGTTTCACAACTACTTGTGTGAGTTCTGGTATACTGCCAGTCTTTCTTCCGATTGTTCCTCCATCAGTTTCACATTAAAGGATGGAACAATCCAGTGTACCTTGTCCACTGATGTATTGAGGGATGCCTTACGCCTCAATTACTGGAGAGAGGGTGATTCTCCAGTCGTCTTACCCCCAAATATAAATTTTCGCCAAGTACTTCTTGAAATGGGACACAAGGAGTGTTTGGACAATGGGGTTTGAAAACGAAGGGTGCGATGACCATGAAGGGTCTTACACCTTCATGGAGGTATTTTTTCATCCACCTGGTGGAGAGCATGGGTGGGAGTTCTGGTGGACTTGACCAGATCAACTCCTCACAAGCAGAAATGGCTTACTGCTTGTGGAACGGATTGAGAGTGGACTTTGCAGATATCTTGTATAGAAGCCTAGTCCAAAAGCTGAAGGGCACCAGGGGTGTGTGTATCCCCTTTTCAAGGTTCCTCTCTCTCTGTTTTAAGCATATTCTGGGCAGAGAAGTTTATAATAGTACAGATTCACCGTACACTGCTCCAGATTTGCTAATTAATTTAGACTCTCTATTATTTGAAGCTGGAGAGGTCGAAATTCCAGAATGAATGCAACTGGCATTCGCTTCAACTGATGCACCTATTGAAGGTGAGTCAGAAAGGCAACTGGGCGGGCCTCAAAATAATGAGGGACCCTCCAGTTTGTCTAATGTTGTGGTTGAGGATAGAGCAACCATAACTGAAGCAACCCCAATCACATCTATCCCTGGTGAAGATACTTCGGTATCTGATCCTCCAACAGATGTACCCATCCAGGAAACTGGGGAAGGTCATCTGGAGCCTGACCAGGAAACTGGTCAGCCCTCAGTTACATTCATGGATCTGGACATGAATGTTAATGGCGAGGAAATCCTTATAGAATCTTCGGATTCTGAAGGTACTGAAACAGACCTGGAGATTTTTGACTCTGCTGTACCAGATCAAAACCCTTCATCTCCAGTCTCACTTCCAGACGCATCAATTTCACTTTCACCACCACAAAAAAATGTGCCTACTGATATATCTTTACCAACACATATCGCTCCTTCACCAACTGGGCAATTCTCACTTGCTCGAGAAATGCCCCCACCACCGTCGCCATTGTTCACACCTGAGCATTCTCAGCATGAACAACACTTTGATTTTCCAGTCCTTTCTTCATCCACCACTCCAATTATATCTTTAACTGCTGGCATGACAACTGGGGAGACTTCTTTAAGTTTGCCTCCTCCAGTTGCTCCAGTAGTAACTGTTGCTGGTCCAGTGACACCTTCTCCTTCGTCACTGGACAGTCAAGTTGTCTCACTTCAAGCCGATCTCCAAAACCTTCTAACCAGGGTGGAGGAGATTCAGAAGACACTTGACAAAAACACCAAGTCATTCTCCAGATACCACAAGGATCACCTGACAAACATCAAAGTGGTTGATCTGGGGATAAACAAGTTTTCATCTAATGAAGACTTGGTATTTAAAAAGCTAAATGAGTTGGTCACTGGCTGCAATAATCTGGCTGGTACTTTAAAGGAAGCCTTTGACCTAACTCACTCCAAGGTTACAACCTCAATCTCCAACTTGCTGGGAAACACTGTCAGAACTTCAGAAGTTGATTTAAAAGAGATTGAAAGGCAGGTTAAGGAATTGATTGAAAAACCTGGCCTAGATGTAACTGGACTTGGAGAGCAGTTGATGACTTCTGTTGGTCAGAAAATAGAGGATACGATGGGTGCTAGAGAAGCACAATTGGTTGAAAGGGTGATATCTGAGATCACCAAGCTGGCCACTCCTCAGGTTGATCTGGCCCCACTCACAAGTGAGATCAACCAGTTGAGAGGCAGCATACAGAGTTTAAACACCCAGGTATCTCTACATGCTCAATCGTTAGAAAAACTGACAACTGAAGTGGAAAATCTGAAGAAGAAGGATGAAGAGGTAAAGGAAAAGGTGGTTTCTGGTTTGGATGAAGACTCCAAGCTTTTAAATGAACTAAAAACTGGTCAAGAACAAGTTAGTGCAAATGTTTTGACCCAGTCTAAAGAAACCAACCACCTTTGGAGGTCCTTCAGGATGATGTGTGGGATTTTTAAGGAGTGCAAGGACATGCAGTCATGGCAGCCTCTTGACCGGTTGCCATCTCACCTCTCTGAATGGGAAGCAATTAGGGCAGGTCTAGATGCTGCCAAGGGGGAAAGAAGTGCAGTCCTTGCACCAGTTGCACCTGGAAGAACTCCATCTAGAAGAGAATTGATTGTGGCTACCAGTACTGAAGCTGGTGAGCAAAGAGTTGGTGGATTTGGTGATGATGGTGATAGGGGGAATGTTGTTTTGGATAAGGGCAAAGGTTTAGCTGGTGATGCATCTGCCCAGCTGGCCACTGATGTAATGCTTGAAACTGGTAATGCTGATGTACTTCCTCCAGTTTCAGATAGTGATAGCAGAAGACTGGCCAGACTTGGGAATGATATCAAAGAAAGAAAGAAGATGAAACAAAGAAACCAAGTTGAAGCCAGGGCACATCTTGAACAAATCACGTTGCTTGATATGAGTGATGCCAATCTGTTGGGTATCACTAAAGAGGAGTATGTTAGGATTAAGAATGATCCTAGGATAGTTGACCAGTTGAATGAAATGCTTGATGTAGAACTGGACAGACACTATCCTGAGGATGAAGCTGAATTCGATGCCAGAAGCTTGAACATTTCAGTGGAGAAGGCTAAGGAAATTAGGGCCAGTGGGATTCTTAAACGAATTGCAAATGTTAAGAAGGTTGTGAATAAGGTTTTGAATCCACCAAGAAGAAGGATTCCACAACCAAGAAGACCACTGACAAGAGATGCAAGAGATGCTGACCTTAGCACATTTGTTGAACCAACTGGCGAGGTATCAAATGATGACATCAAGTCCGCTGTACTGGCTGCTGGTGCTGGGAGTATTAAAATTACAAATGAATCTGAAGCAAGAAACTACTACTCCCAGATCATGTCAACCAGAAGACATAGTGGTACTATAAATGGTGTAAATGTAACAATCAAGCCAGGCACCAAAGTTTTTCAAGTAGAAGTTAGTTATACCAGGGGGCCACTGGTTAAAACTGACAATCCTGGTGCTATGCAATATGGGTTCAGCGAATGGGTAGAGATGGTGAATGTACTGGATGCGAAGGCACAAAAGAATAGGTTTGAGAAAGCATGGGCAAACTTTCTAAGGGGCAAAATTCAACATAAAGAAAATCTTGAGCAAAAGTTGAATATTGATCCTGAAGACTCTCAGCCTATTTCTTTGGTGACCAAGAGAAGAAGAACTGGCGAAGGGCCATCTCATTAAGTTCTTTCTTCAGTTATCTACTTGTAATTTGTATTTACATTCTGTAACTTGTATAAATTTCATTTCCTTGTATAAATGAAGTTACCAGTTTGTAACCACAAGGTAGATAATAGATTAAAATCTATCAAACCTAAAAGAAAAACCTAAGGCATTTATTGATCTATAAAAATGCCTTGGAAACTTAGATAGATTTAAATCGAACAAGTCTCTCTAGTTCACACTTGTATAGATACAAAAACTAGAAAAAGACTTGACAATATTTCTAGACAAATAGGGGGAATTTGTTAGGACCAGTTCACCTGGTAAACTGGCCAGTCTCCAGTTGCACCTGGAGACCCAGTTGATTTGTCCAGTGAAACTGGCCAGTGAACTGGAGACCTAGATGATTTGTCGAGAAATATATTGAAGTCCAGTTGCACCGTACAGTCAACGCAACTGAAGACTTCCTCCAGTTGAGAACTTACCAAGTTGAAGAATCATTCCAGTTGAAGTCGAAGACAACAAATGGAAGATAGAGAATGGCAATGGCAGCGAAGCCCAGTTGGCATTCTAGTCAGTTACAAACTAGAGACCATCAGTGGAAAGCCCTTACAAAGCTTTACACTGATTACGAGGAATTGACTTGTATACTTTATGTACCTTTACCCGGATAATAAGCCTTATCTTATTATTTAAGTAATAAAAGGTACGTAAGGTGGTTGTGTAAAGTTGCTTTATCATGCGACTTTACACTGCTTTTTAAGGAATTAAATGCTATTCCATAAATGCTCCCAACCACATTTGTACGGCCAAAGTTAACATCCCAATGTTAACTTTGCCTATAAATACAAGTCATTGCACAACCAAGAATATTACTTCTTCGAATACTCTTCGATAGAATTCACACTTTGCAAACCTGCAATATTCTTGGTGAACTTGTGCAATATTCTCTCAATCGCTAAAAGGAACATTTCACAACTTTAAGTGTTTCGATTCTCTTGAGAAATTCCGAGTGTAGATCAATTGTATTTCATAGGTTGTTAGAATATTTACATTCTTGTATTATCTTGGTTCCGCAGCAACCTTGTAATTTGTTTAAACATCAATAAATAAATTACACATTGAAAACTACATATTGTCTCATCAAGTTATCTTACAAGTTATTTGTATTATTGCATTGTTCTTTACTTATTGTCATTTATATAAGTAATCTATCTAGAACTTGGTATATACACACTGCAACTAGTCGTCTCCAGTTCAGTGCATATATTGCAAAGTAACTCCACCATCGACATAGAGGTGTCTTCAGTAGTACCATCTATCGAGTTGGGACTTACATTTATTATGATGCCATTGATTCCCATTATTTCCCTGATTCTGACTAGACTGAGCTGTATTCTGGATCTGCTGACCATCCCTGTTTCTTTTCTTATTTAGATCTCTGGAAGACTGATTCATCTCAATGTTTCTTGCGGCATTTGTTGCTGCTGCTACATCTGGAAATGTCATATTGACCAACTGACATCGAATCCGGTAAATTACTGCCCATTTAAACTTATCAGCTTGTTCCTCTGCTGTTCCTGCTACAGCTCCTATGAACCCGGCGAGTCTAACAAACCTCGCTAAAAACTCTGTGATGCTTGCATCCTCTCTTTGCTCAATGTTTGAGTATTCACGAGCATAGGCATCCTTTTCGGCTTTGGAAAAATATTGTTGATAAAACAGCTCACGGAAGGCATTCCAAGTAAGTGTGTCCAAGAAAGCATCTCCACCTTTAGCTTGCTTAACTGCTTTCCACCATCTTTGAGCATCGCCTTCTAGTTTGTAAGCCGCCAGTCTCACTCTGTGATTATCAGTGCAGTCAAGAACATCAAAAATCTTTTCCAAATGGGATATCCAATTTTCAACATCGATCGGAGTTGCTGCTGAACTGAAAGAATTTGGCTTTTGTTTCTGAAATCTTTCAAGCCACACATGAAGATTTCCAACTTGTGCACCAGCTCCAGCTCCAGCACCAGCTCCAGCACCAGCACCAATACCAGCCCCAGCTCCAGCACCAGCTCCAGCACCAGCCCAGCCCAGCACCAGCACCAGCACCATGTTGTTGATTAACCGTTGCGGCTGTTTAAGCCACAATGGTAGGCAATAGGTGTGTCAAGGCTTGGTTGACAGCCGCAACGATATTAGGATCCACATGATTTTGACAACGAGGAGGCATCTAAAAGGGAACAAAAGCAGAATTAGAACGATTGAAACGAAAGTCAACAGAAACGAAATGGGACTCAAGGAAAGATGAAGTCCTAATAGAGTTTCTACCCCACACTCATGGGTCAAACCAAAATAGGTTTACTACAGGAAGAACTTGGCTCTGATACCATAATTGTAACACCCCACTTCCAACGAAGTGGATATTACTCAATGATAACAAAAAGAGCATAATCTTATGTCAAACTCATAAGTAATGAGGTCTCAAACAATTCCCAAAATGAAATAATTCAAAGTTACATCATATGGTCTGATGTTAAATAGTATTATTCAAAGTACTAAAAAAGAAATAGATAAATCTTCAACGAACACCTCTTCAGCTAGTTGGAAACTTGCCCCCGAACCGTTTATTCCTAAGCCTCCTGATTACCTGTCGCATGGAAAGAAAATGCGGCTGAGCCTAATGCCTAGTGCGCGGATACAACAAAGGAAAATGCTAATATATATAAAGTGTATACGAACAATGAGTTATATGATGCGAATCAAATAAGTATTACAAATGAATATGAACGAAATGAGAGCTGAAATGAACTAAGAGATCAAAGGGGTATGAATAGTCGGGTCCAAAATTACCAATGCATGCATATCAAGTGTGTTAGATACAACAAGAATTGGCCAAAAGGGTGCACACAGGACTGCAGATCCATATGTACCAAAGGTGAATGGGGAGTTGGCACACAACCCCAATCACAATCCAAAACACAAACACAAACTAGGGTCAACCCATACGCCCCCTAAATCCCTTATACCGCCAACAAAGAGGGGACGCCGTAACCAATCACACTGCTACGGAAGTGTCGGGCCATCGGTGCCACAACGACGTGCTTATGGTACCCCCATAGGTGGTTAATAACCTGCATACCCAGAGTAGATAATCAAAGAAGCTCATAACAAAGGAACCAATAATTTAAGTTGTCACAATATCAAAGGCACATATAACATGGCAGCAAATGAGCAAATATAGTGTTAGGCTAAGGACACGGTAACAAAGAGCACTAACAAAGATGCCATATCATATCAATGAAGAAAATAATGGATAGAATCAGATAAGGTCATACAAGAAATATTTGTAGGCATAAGTTATGACAAGAATCGAAAAGGAGACCTTTCAGATATCGAACAATTATAGAACACACAAGGAATTCAAATCATAATTTTGATGTTTTAGATAAGCAAGAATCCGTACCTTAATAACGATATAAAAGT
Source organism: Erigeron breviscapus (assembly GCA_034093135.1). Lineage (NCBI taxonomy): Eukaryota > Viridiplantae > Streptophyta > Magnoliopsida > Asterales > Asteraceae > Erigeron > Erigeron breviscapus. Next base: position 26,822,771 of record CM067173.1, on the reverse strand, counting down.
TCTAAGGCCGTATATGATTCCAAGTTCTCAAGCAGAATCTACATTAACAAATCAAATGACATTTAGGACTTCTTATATAATTAATTTATTTCCGTTTTTCTTTATATAATCTTCTGCTTAATATATAGTTCTATCTCGTACGGTAGTTGTATATCATTTATATAGGATTATGTTGAAAAGTTAAATTGTTGTTGTGTTTTATGTGCTTGACATACGTTTTACGAATTGACGAGTCTTAAATTACTATTTTAAGTTTGCCAGCTATATAACTCATTTCATATGCAGCAAGCTAGTATAGCAAAACCCATGGTTAAGTAATAGTGCTAATACCGTAATTTTATTATCTTGGTAGTTTGAATTAAAAGTGCAGGAATCTAACCAACAATTCATAATTATAGGAAATAGTTTTATACTAATATTATTATCAAGCAGTAGTTATGCATGACACTATTGATTAATAATATTATTATAGCTAATAAGGAGATTACAAAATTTATAAGCCTGTAGCTTTCTTCTTCGTTTCACCATGCTTACGTGGGAGATAAACCAATTTTAATGCTTAACATTAGTTTCCTAATATGACTATGTAAGTAGTATATATAGTTGCAACTGGTAGTACGATTAGATGCATTTGAAAACGACCAGAACTCTGTTAAACTTTATACCGTCCATACCCCAACTCAAGCCGCCCTGTTCCATTCTATTATCGGAATTGAAACTTCTCGTTTTTCTCTATTTAGCGGGTATGGAATTACATAAGTATCTATAGTATGATTATGATGATTATTACTATACATTAGCATGCCTTTTTGATTCTGTTTAAGCGATGTATCTATCATCTATATATTAACTTCAGATTTCGATTTCGTTACATTAAGAGTGAATTTTTAGTTTTCGAAAACCTTATAGTAATAATCCCGAAATATATCCGAACCAAATATATATACAGAATCGACATGTAATGGATGATGAATTATACCTCCCAAGACGACACAGGCTCCGAAACAAACTCGAAAGGGTCTCGCACGGATTAGCAACTCCTATCGTTATCTGCCTAAGGATACCCGCGAGCAGCAACTTACTTTTCTTCCCTCACTGATGTATATAGATTCTATTCTCTAGTAGATGTGTTACTGTTATTATTCTTGTGATTGATGTATTATTATGATGATGATGATGATTAACTGAATAGATCGGTAGTTTCAAACGGGAGAGAGTTTTGTGATATAGTGAATCTTATTTGAAGGAGAATGTGATTTATATAGAAAAGTAGACGTGATTCTAGACTGGAGTTTCGCCCTCTAACTCCTGAGGTTAACCGAGTATTACGAGATTTAGTTGCCCACGTTCAATCTTCTTATATTTTGAATTCTTTTAATTTTTATCTCATTATTTGATCTTATCCATAGTATTAAGATCTGTGTAACTTTTATTTTCACAGTCTAAACTTCAGGTTCTTATATTTTATTAAGTATTACATATATGTCGTTATTATTATTAGTGTTATTGTGAGTGGTTACACAAACATAATTTTATTCGGGTATTATAGATACGGTCCTTAACCCAACACTTTTTGTATTTCTCCATTTTGAAAAGAGAAGGAAAACGGTCTTTTAGTGTGACATTACATGCCCAAACGTCAATCCAGAACCTAACTGTCGTACCGTTCCCAACCTCATCTTTAAATAATTGATTCAGACTCGTCCCTTGTACCTTGACTTTACCAATTTCGTTTACAATCGACTTCCAAACTCCTGTCACAGCCTGGCTAACAGGCAATGGCTCCCAACATCTCTTCGTGTTATGTATAGCATCAATAACCCTCCTTCATAAGGCCTTTTCTTCGTTCCGGTATCTCCATAGCCATTTAGATAATAAGGCCATGTTCGAGTCCTTTAATTTACTTAAGCCCAGCCCACCGACACTGACAGGAGAAGCAACCCTATCCCATGCCACCCAATGTATCTTCTTTATCTCGTTAGAGCCGCCCCAAATGAATCTTCTGATTATAGCCTCTAAACCATTAATTACCTTTTCAGGGACTTTGAACAAAGAAAAATAGTAAGTTGGAAGACTTTCTAAGACGGCTCTGGCCAATACAATTCTCCCCGCTAAGGAAAGACAGCTCGACTTCCAAACAGCAAGCCTAGCCTCGAAAATATTGAAATATGAAGTTCCAATTTACAATTCTGTTCATGTTACCCCCAATTTTGAGTCCCAAGTGGTCAACAGGAAACAATCCTTCTTTACACCTAATACCTTGGGCCAAAGTTTTAACATCACAATCCTCCACCCCCACCCCAAATAAAAAAGATTTGTTGAAATTAATTTTTAGCCCAGAGCATAAATAAAAACTTCTCAATAAACGAATAACCTGTTTGATGTTCTCAACCGACCAATCACCCAAGAAAGAGACGTCGTCAGCATAAAGCAAATGAGAAATTTCAAGGCCATGATTTGGAAGGCTAATCCCCTTAATAGCACCACTGTCACAAGCATTCTTCGTCATGCACGTAAGTCCTTCCATCACAATTAGAAATAAGAAAGGAGATAAAGGATCTCCCTGTCTCATGCCCTTATGGCATTGGAACTCAAATGTGGGTGAGCCATTAACCAAAACTGACGCCCGGGCAGAAGACAAAATGCCATAAATCCATCTTTGCCATCGGTCAGGAAAACCCATTCTAGCCATGATATCAAGTAGGAATCCCCAGTTGACATTGTCAAAAGCTTTATTAAAATCTACCTTAAAGACGAAAGCTTTCATTTTCTCCTTCTTTAACCACGATATAATCTCGTTCAGAATCAAGGGCCCATCTAAGATTAATCTTTCACTTAGGAAGGCACTTTGAGAATCTGAAATTACAGATTTTAAAACCTTTTTCAGCCGGAGAGCGAGGACTTTCGAGATGACTTTACTAATGATCCCGACCAAGGTTATAGGCCTGTAGTCATCAAGGCTGACCGGGTCTCTGACCTTGGGGATCAAAGTGATAAAAGAAGATCCGCATCCTCTGCTTATGACCCCTGTGTCAAAAAAATTGTGGAGAACCTTCGTAAAATCAGCTTCTAACCTTCCCCAAAACCTCTTGATAAAGCGAAAATTAAACCCGTCAGGTCCTGGTGCCTTATCGTCACCACATGAGAAAACCGCCTCCTTAATCTCACTGGTCGAGAATTTGGCAATTAAATCTTCTACCTCTTTCCCGCTCAGCTTACAGTACGGATCACAACCCAATCTTCTTTGAACTTATCTCTAAAGAAAGCAAAAATCTGCCTCTTGATTATCGACGGTTTAGTCACCCAATTCCCGTCCAGCATCATACCTGGAATTCCGTTTTTTCTCTTCATGTTGTTTATAAGTCCATGAAAAAATTTGGAATTTTCGTTACCGTCTACCGCCTATCTGCACCTAGATCGTTGTTTGAGATCATTCACTTTAACTTTCAAAGGTCGTTATAGCGCTAAGACATTCTAATCTGATCCATCTTTCTTCCTCAGTAAGTTCCTCCTCCTCCATTTTAGAGTTTAAGTCCTCCAATTCCATCTTAGACAAGTCTAATTCTTCTTCCTCCTTTTTCTTTATCTCATCACGCCAAGTTCGAATACAATCTCTCAACCATCTGAATTTTAGCATTAAAATAACGTCTGGTGGGCCCACTCCATTGAAGGAGTCGAAAGCTTTATGGACCATCTCCTCGAAATCACTTCTATCTAACCACGAGTTAAAGAATCTAAATGGTTTGGGCCCAAAATTCCTATCGACCAAGGTAAGGAGGATCGGGTTGTGATCCGACCTTAGTCTGGGTAACGATCTAAAACATGCTCCTGGCCACAAGTCTGTCAATCTTGCTTAGTTTCTTTCCACTTCCATCTTCCATTAAGAATGTAAAGTTACTTCCTTTCATCTCGTACTCGTGTAAATCAGCAGAGTCAATGAAAGAATTGAAATCACGAGCACTGTGACTATGAAAAGTTGAGCCTTTCCTTTCCTCTGCTGCCCTTACCGAGTTAAAATCCCCAATGAAGAACCAGAGACCAGATTCCCCATCTTTAACATTTCGTAGTTTCTCCCATAGTTCTTTTTTATCCCTTCTACTCTGTGGTGCATAGACATTCACCACAAAGAAAGTAGTATCATATCCTTTAACAGTCCCCTTAGTCAACAAAAAATTCCGATCTTTCAAGCAATCTATCTTACAAAAAATGGTGGGATCCCATATGTTCAGCAGCCCCCCCGATATTCCATTAGACTCAACCCAATCATAATCAAAACTAGAATTCCCCCAATAATGGCCAATCAGTTTCCTCTCGATCTCGACACATTGTGTCTCTTGGATCGCTAGGAAAGACACTTTCTCGTTGTTTCTAATCCCTTTTATCCATTCCGACTTCCCCACCCCTTTAATCCCTCTAATATTTATTGATAATAAATTCATTTATGGACTGCGTTCATACCTTCTTCTTCGATCGCCCTTTTGATTCTTTCTGCTGCTCCTTTTAGATCAACTCCCGAATCATCTCCCATAACAATAGTTTTTTGAATCTCTGTTTCCATCTCTATATCTGGGGTAAAATTGTTCTGCTCTTCTTCTTCTCTCTCTATAGGTGTGATAAGAGCATTCACACCCACTGAAGAAGAAATATCTTGATTAGGAATAAGTTCAGTCAACGTTCCTGTTTTTGTTTGTGCACTTTAACGAAACATATCTTTCACCTCATTACCGTCTCCTACTAGCAAACCGACACATTCAACTGACGGGTTGTCATCTTCCTCTTTAGCGTTGGAAGGACTTACCACCTTACCGACCTTGTCACAAATGTTGTTTACAACTTTACCCGTGGCTAAATGGAGAGGTACCCCATAAACTCCGACCCAGACGATTCTTTCAAACGGTATGGACTGCCCCTCCCATTTATCTAGAATGGAGAACCAAGACCCCCAAATATCTTTGGTGGAGTGAAAAACATGCGCACTCTCCACATCATCAAAGATAATCAGCATGTTCAAACCTCCAAGGTATTGAGTTTTTTCTCCTCCAACTCTTTGTTCACCAAGCCAACCATGGAGGGATACAAGAGCATCAAACGATGAACGTCTTGCAACCAGGGCCCGATTATGGAAATCCGACATCCCATTGATCTCATCCTCGACCATTATTTCCTTCTCCGTGATCTCAGGACTAGAAACGCCTTTGACAGCATCTTTAAATGACTTTCCACCCCTGAACAGGTTGGCCCCACAGTTGGAGATGGGAGGTTGAGTCGCCGGCGGCCTGGTTTGGGGTCTAGGTTTGTCACCTCTACCATTTTCGTTCCTTACTCTGCCAAAAAAATCATTCTCCATGGCAAAGAAAGCTTTGTTGATTCTTAGTGTATGGTCTCCTATCTTCACATTCTTCATCCTTCTTTCCATCTCCATCCAATCCCTCACCCCTTTGAATGAAACGAAACCAAATCTCAGGTCATCCTTACTTCTTTTCCTCGCAATATATGTCCCCACCAGATCCCCAAAACCCTTGAGGACGTTGGATAGATCCCACGATCTACACCCATCTGGAATATTAGTGACGAAGAACTTGGTTACTTGTGCTCCAATCCCGAATTCATGTCTGTTGTTGAAGTCCCTTGGTTGTCTTATTTTGTTTCTTACTTCTTCCCAGCCACTCTCTTTCATATTTTCTCTCTATTCTCTGTCAAGTGTTAATGATGGGATTCACATTAACATGTATAATTTAGTTGTCTGTATCATAGCTGACTACCTAATTATCACCATTTAATATCAAATTATTGCTTTCAAAATGCATATCCATATTAGTGAGCATTTTAAATTACTAATTTTAGGTACAGTCTGCAAATTTTAGATGTTTTGGGGGTTTTCACATTGGACTAAAAAGTCTAAAACAGATCAATAGATACTTCAAATACATGTATAAGTGAAAAGTTGAAGAGCAAAAGTAATGAAATCATAAAGAAATCATAACAAACTCATCGATTTGTTGTATACATAATGAAATCATAACAAACTCATCGATTGTCTTTTACAACAAATTTATTTACAAAACATTAGGGATTAAAGTATGAGGTATTACTTTGATCTTAAAACTCTACACCACCATACCATTTGTTTTTTTTCTTTTCTTTTTTGTTTTAATTTCAGGAATTTTTAAGTATATGAGATATGACCCATCTATAAGGTATATAATACTATATAAAAATTATACCCTCATGTTGAAAGTTTAGAAAAACGGGACATGCGAATTGACCATATTACCCTAATTGAATTAAATCACCACAAACTCTTAATATTAAATTACACCATTAGTCACTTATATTATAAAATATATGTACTACGTACCCTTTTTAAATCAAACACCTCTACATCAATTATCTTCACCATTTGACGCTCCCACCACCACCACCATCACCATCACCATCCGTCGTCGCCATCACACCGTCGCATTGCGCGGGAACCATGCTCGTTTAACTTAACCAAATTTATAGTTTTTCTTGTTTAATTGTTATAATTTACAATGTAATGTAATGTAATGTAATGTAATGTAATGTAATGTAATGTAATGTAATGTAATGTAATGTAATGTAATGTAATGTAATGTAATGTAATGTAATGTAATGTAATGTAATGTAATGTAATGTAATGTATGTAATGTAATGTAATGTAATGTAATGTAATGTAATGTAATGTAATGTAATGTAATGTAATGTAATGTAATGTAATGTAATGTAATGTAATGTAATGTAATGTAATGTAATGTAATGTAATGTAATGTAATGTAATGTAATGTAATGTAATGTAATGTAATGTAATGTAATGTAATGTAATGTAATGTAATGTAATGTAATGTAATGTAATGTAATGTAATGTAATGTAATGTAATGTAATGTAATGTAATGTAATGTAATGTAATGTAATGTAATGTAATGTAATGTAATGTAATGTAATGTAATGTAATGTAATGTAATGTAATGTAATGTAATGTAATGTAATGTAATGTAATGTAATGTAATGTAATGTAATGTAATGTAATGTAATGTAATGTAATGTAATGTAATGTAATGTAATGTAATGTAATGTAATGTAATGTAATGTAATGTAATGTAATGTAATGTAATGTAATGTAATGTAATGTAATGTATGTAATGTAATGTAATGTAATGTAATGTAATGTAATGTAATGTAATGTAATGTAATGTAATGTAATGTAATGTAATGTTATAATTTACAATGTAATGTTTATGGCCTTGAGTAACTATCGTATAACCAAAGTTGTTGAACTCGGAAATGGGAATCGGATCGACGAGGGAGGAGACATGATTTTTAAAAATCGGATCGGTGAATAGTGAGTTTTTTATGTATAAAATAATAGTTTTTGAAATTATATGTAAAAAAATATTAAAAATATATATAAAACTTCAAACTTAAACATAACATAATTTTTCAACTTAAACATAATTGTCTAGAAACAATAATATAATTCATAAAACCTTTAAAAAAGATAGGAAAAGAAAAAGAAAAATAAGGTTTGACTTTGGTTGACCCGATTTGATAAAGCCGATTTTTGACCAATACAGTCGAGTCTTGACCAAGTTGACCCAAGTCGGGAACCCTGGCCAATTTTCAGACCGAGTATGGCAAACTCGTGTCGTCAGTCGGCCGATACACGATCCGACTTGATGAAATCGGCTGTATCGACCGAGTTTTTTATGAATCAGATCGACGAGGGAGGAGACATGATTTTTGAAAAATCGGATCGGTGAATAGTGAGTTTTTTATGTATAAAATAATAGTTTTTGAAATTATATGTAAAAAAATATTAAAAATATATATAAAACTTCAAACTTAAACATAACATAATTTTTCAACTTAAACATAATTGTCTAGAAACAATAATATAATTCATAAAACCTTTAAAAAAGATAGGAAAAGAAAAAGAAAAATAAGGTTTGACTTTGGTTGACCCGATTTGATACAGCCGATTTTTGACCAATACAGTCGAGTTTTGACCAAGTTGACCCAAGTCGGGAACACTGACTAGTTTTCAGACCGAGTAAGGCAAACTCGTGTCGTCAGTTGGCCGATACACGATCCGACTTGATGAAATCGGCTGTATCGACCGAGTTTTTTATGAATCAGATCGACGAGGGAGGAGACATGATTTTTGAAAAATCGGATCGGTGAATAGTGAGTTTTTTATGTATAAAATAATAGTTTTTGAAATTATATGTAAAAAAATATTAAAAATATATATAAAACTTCAAACTTAAACATAACATAATTTTTCAACTTAAACATAATTGTCTAGAAACAATAATATAATTCATAAAACCTTTAAAAAAGATAGGAAAAGAAAAAGAAAAATAAGGTTTGACTTTGGTTGACCCGATTTGATACAGCCGATTTTTGACCAATACAGTCGAGTTTTGACCAAGTTGACCCAAGTCGGGAACCCTGGCCAATTTTCAGACCGAGTATGGCAAACTCGTGTCGTCAGTCGGCCGATACACGATCCGACTTGATGAAATCGGCTGTATCGACTGAGTTTTACAACAATGCGTATAACTAAAAAAAGGCATATTTTTACTCTTTGACATTACCTCACACTTTTAAAATCATCTTTTCTCTTATCGATCTTTCTTTTTTTAAATCACTTTCTTTTTTCATAATTTTATTTTCTGAATAAAACTATTTGTAACATATTGGCTGAAACTAAACCTATAACAATATTTGACAAAAAAATTATTTTCTCTATCATATAATTTTTTTCTTTTTATATCCGTAAAAACATTTTGAATATTATATTTGAAACAAAACTTATAAAAACATCTTTTGAATAATTGGCTGAAAAGTGGAACCTAAAATGGATAAATAATAGGCAGGTTGCCAGCTGAAGGTCTGAAGTTTGCATCAGAGGAAGACTTTGTATATATAGGATTGTTTGTTGGTGTATTGGAAAGGAATTTGAGAATCTTTATGATGAAAGAATGGAGTGTGAATGTTTTGTGCAGATTCTGATTTAAGAAGTTGCTGGTTGGATGCTGTGCTGGTTGCTTGATTAGTGTATGCGAATGAGAATTGAGAGCGGTGAAAGATGACGCTTCTTGGTCTCATTCTAGCACTAATTATTTGTATTGTTTTATGTATTGATTATTATTAAGATAAGTTAAGTTATTAATGTTCTTGTTTAAATATGCTAACTATTATTATTATTATTATTATTATTATTATTATTATTATTATTATTATTATTATTATTATTATATTTTGATGTATAATCTTATTATTATTATTATTATTATTATTATTATTATTATTATTATTATTATTATTATTATTATTATTATTATTATTATTATTATTTATTATTATTATTATTATTATTATTATTATTATTATTATTATTATTATTATTATTATTATTATTATTATTATTATTATTATTATTATTATTATTATTATTATTATTATTATTATTATTATTATTATTATTATTATTATTATTATTATTATTATTATTATTATTATTATTATTATTATTATTATTATTATTATTATTATTATTATTATTATTATTATTATTATTATTATTATTATTATTATTATTATTATTATTATTATTATTATTATTATTATTATTATTATTATTATTATTATTATTATTATTATTATTATTATTATTATTATTATTATTATTATTATTATTATTATTATTATTATTATTATTATTATTATTATTATTATTATTATTATTATTATTATTATTATTATTATTATTATTATTATTATTATTATTATTATTATTATTATTATTATTATTATTATTATTATTATTATTATTATTATTATTATTATTATTATTATTATTATTATTATTATTATTATTATTATTATTATTATTATTATTATTATTATTATTATTATTATTATTATTATTATTATTATTATTATTATTATTATTATTATTATTATTATTATTATTATTATTATTATTATTATTATTATTATTATTATTATTATTATTATTATTATTATTATTATTATTATTATTATTATTATTATTATTATTATTATTATTATTATTATTATTATTATTATTATTATTATTATTATTATTATTATTATTATTATTATTATTATTATTATTATTATTATTATTATTATTATTATTATTATTATTATTATTATTATTATTATTATTATTATTATTATTATTATTATTATTATTATTATTATTATTATTATTATTATTATTATTATTATTATTATTATTATTATTATTATTATTATTATTATTATTATTATTATTATTATTATTATTATTATTATTATTATTATTATTATTATTATTATTATTATTATTATTATTATTATTATTATTATTATTATTATTATTATTATTATTATTATTATTATTATTATTATTATTATTATTATTATTATTATTATTATTATTATTATTATTATTATTATTATTATTATTATTATTATTATTATTATTATTATTATTATTATTATTATTATTATTATTATTATTATTATTATTATTATTATTATTATTATTATTATTATTATTATTATTATTATTATTATTATTATTATTATTATTATTATTATTATTATTATTATTATTATTATTATTATTATTATTATTATTATTATTATTATTATTATTATTATTATTATTATTATTATTATTATTATTATTATTATTATTATTATTATTATTATTATTATTATTATTATTATTATTATTATTATTATTATTATTATTATTATTATTATTATTATTATTATTATTATTATTATTATTATTATTATTATTATTATTATTATTATTATTATTATTATTATTATTATTATTATTATTATTATTATTATTATTATTATTATTATTATTATTATTATTATTATTATTATTATTATTATTATTATTATTATTATTATTATTATTATTATTATTATTATTATTATTATTATTATTATTATTATTATTATTATTATTATTATTATTATTATTATTATTATTATTATCTTCGTTTATTATTAAACTTATATATTATTGGGGATTATTATTATTATTATTATTATTATTATTATTATTATTATTATTATTATTAATCTATTCATATTATTATATTATTATTATTATTATTATTATTATTATTATTATTATTATTATTATTATTATTATTTTATTATAATATTTTATTAAAATTAATATATATGTTTAACTAGTCACGCTTAACATATTTTACATGTATCATATATTCATAAATTAAATTATTATTTGCATCAGTCGTGATCTGACAATTTTTTATAATGTCATAAACAATGAATAATAATATAGCTATGAATATATCTTTTATTTACGTTCTCGGCCATCCACCCATATAACGTACGAGTTTAAACTAGTTTAATTTATATTTAAATCATTATAGTATCTTCAAGATATTTAGACTTTTTTCAACATGTAATTAATGTAACCAATGATTTAAATAGGTTTACGTGGGATGCACACTTTTTTCATAATTTTTTGTTTTTAAATATTAATTATAATATCTTGGTTGAACAGAGTCAAGAGTTACCCAACATTCATCATAAGGATACCTACATTATATTAGACCGATATCGTCGTTTACAATAGCAACCTCAATATACCCAAACCTAAATGCAGAGCCGGATCTAAGGGTGTTTAATATGCGCAAATGAATAGGGCCTCAATATATATTCATATTATGATTATAGAATAAAGTTCATGTGAGAACCAATTAAATTGAAAGAACTGTGAGAACCTTTAAATAATAACTTAATGTTCATATGTGAATTATATATGTGAACAAATCATTCACATATGAACAGATAAAGTTGTACTCAATATAACTATGTTCATATGTCAATGGTTCTCACATGAACCTTACCCTATGATTATAATACCCAACGATTAGAATGGTTTATTGTGTTTATGTTTCAAGTTGCTCATTATGAAAAAGGTATTTTGGTTTTCTATAAGAGGGAATACGTAAAGATATCGATAACCTTTTGAAAATTTTAATTAAAGAAATGTTAATTAACAAATTATATATCTAATAATTCAAATAAATTTTAACAAATAAATTGATCAAAAAGAGATAAATATCGATGATTATACAATTTTAATTTTTTATTTCTATCATGAGTCATAGGGTTTATTTCATTTATTAAATAATACAGAGTATATAAAGTCTGTATGTATTAAGTAAAATATAGGTAATTGATATAATTTTGTTTATTAAGTAAAAAAAAATGCAATATTTGTCTGATTATATTTAATTATTAAATAAATAATAAAAACTAGACCTTATTTTAATAATGAAAAACACAAAAATTAAAATAAGGGTATATTATGAATCTACCAACATATATATAACAAGGTGTATGGTATTGTAAAATTGTCAAAATTATTTATTTATTATTTTTTTAATTAATGATTTAATAATTTAAGGAGGCTTTTTTATTTATTCTATTTTTGTTTACACTTTTTAAATATTTGTTTAGTTCTTAATTATAATAATTATAATTATAATCTATCTACCAATATTTTTTCACACACCATACGGATTTGGATATGTGGCTATCAAAGGTCAAAGAAGGCCAACACTTTTCGGAAGTTGAATTGCAGGTTCAATACGAATATGTCCGTCTATATATCGATATTTATCTATATAATTTACTTTTATGTATGAATTAGGTTTATGGTTATGATTTCTAGAATTTAATTCATTTTTTGGTTTATTATTATTGTTATTTGTGTGAGTTCAGTCCAGTGGAAAGAAAAAAAAAACCTAATTTTTTTGTTTAATTGATTTTTTGGTTTTTTTAATTATACCTTTTTGGGGTTTATTTTACATGTGTTCTTATATTTTCATGAGGATCCATTTTGATTTTCATGATGTGTTTCACTTTTGGCCGAAAGGGAAATCACCGGATAGAACATTGTCAACAAGTACTCACAAATCAGGTATCTCGACCTTTCAATTTAGGGTTTTAATTTGAATTTTCCCTTCATTGTATCAGATATATCTGATTTATATAAATCATACAGATATACATTTACGAGAATTTTAAAGATGTTATTACAAGTCCAATATTTTAAAGATTGGTTAACGAAATATCTAATTGGTGACTCCAAATTTTGATGCCACCGCCGCTGTTGTGGAACAGAACTGGATGAGATTGAACCTTAGAGGTATTCCGTGATTTTTTTAAAAAATATTGATACCTTTTGTTGCGTTTATATTCTTCTATGGGGTGTTTGGATGTGTGTTTTGTAAGTTAGTTTTTTATGTTGAAAAAGAAAATCAGATAACCAGCTCTAATGAGACAGGATGTAGGAAAGTAGTGTGTCAAACTGTCAATGTGCTTCCGCTGTTTGAAGTTGTAACTCTGAATTAGATAGGTGATTAATCGAGTGTTTGATTGTAGAAGAAAACAACAGATTATTAAGGGCATGAAAATGAAGTTACAAGCGTGTCACCTTTATTAAGTTTTAGATGTATAGGGTCATGAAAGTGAAGTTAAAAGCGTGTCATCTTTATTAAGTTTTACATGTATAGGGTCATGAAAATGAAGTTAAAAGCATGTCCTGGAACACATATCGCAACATGTAGCCGAGATAAATGTGTGGATATGGGAAGGTGTTCTAGGGTATTAAAACCCAGGTCTTATGAAAAATGTCACTTTCTTTTGTTTGCAAAGCATTACATTGTGTAAATTTTTTAAATCTCTATAGATCATGAATAGATGTTAAATACACGAAGTTGACGGGTTCAAACATGAAAAAGGTAGTGTTTTTTCCCTGGTTAAGTACTCCATTCGACTTCACACTTTTCTTTTATTTGTTATTTTAGTCATCTCTTGCCATTAAATATTGAATTTAGGGCAGCCCTTTAGTTTAGATAAGTTGCGAAAAGCCTAAGCACCATCAATCTTTCGTACAGGTTTTCTTTGATATGTTGCATTACCTTGTGGAGATTAGTGGATATAATGTGACCATTTTCATTTGGGTGACAATATTATTGTTATTTTTTAACGATTGCTCTATTAAATAAGGTGTACACCTTCAAACTTGGCAAACATATTTTATATAGAGCAAAAGTAAGTTCAAATCGTCTGCAACCAAGTTACAACTTCAACATGTGATAAGTAGTAGATTAACATTTTAAAGATTTATATATCATGCTTAAAACTCGTATCTAATGAATCAATGTATTTTTTACCTATTAGTTGAAGATGTTACAAGGACATTCTACATTAGATGAGCTTCACTACACTTTATTGACTCACATGCCGAGATTGCAGGTTTAGCTATAGAGCCTCTATCGGCCTTTTTTTTGTTTACATCATTTCTGAAAATTTATGAACCACATGATGTAAGTTATATCACCGTCTAAATTTCTTAAGTATAGTTGTTTTTGTTGTTTTTTAGAAAATGATGTTTTCGTTTATTTTTCTTTTGTCCCCTAACTAAAAATTTTCGATACCTATATGTATGTTTAATAATTTTTTTAGTGTTAATTTTCCTTATGTCCTTTGTTTGATTGTTAGAAACAATATGCATTTTCTTACATGGAAGAAAGATTGCATACATTAAAAGTCGTAGCAAATTGAGCAGTTGTCCATTCTTTTTTAAAAAATGCACAGTTTCTATTTGTATGAGCTACCGAAGAAGTAGTTGAAGTTAGTTTTTTATACTGCCGAGGGAATTGCAATGCTTATGAGGTACCAAAATTTTGACCTGTAGTGATTTGACCTACAAGAACTTTCTATGTAGTTCCTACTGCGTACCAAAAGATAGTATCTAACTTTTTTTTTTGCCTTAACCTTACATTTTGCAACTGGTATTGGGTTTGGTTCGTGTGGGTAGATTTTGTGTGTATGTTCATTAAATGGGTGATGATGGCATTTTTAAGTGTTTGTTATGTCTTCTGATTTGAGGATTCAAGTGTGGATTCAAGTGTCTTTTGAAAAATGACCTGATTAAAGGCAGGCATAATGGTGCTGGCATGCTGGGCTATATGGTGAAGGTATTTTTAAGTGTTTGTTATGTCTTCTGGTTTGAGGATTCAAGTGTCTTTTGAAAAAAGGATCTGATTAAAGGCAGACATTATGGTGCTGGCTTGCTGGGCTATATGGTGAAGAAACGAAATGGTTTTTGGCAATAAGAGTATGGTAGTCAATAAAGTTCTGCTGGAAATCAAAAGAATTGGCTCATGGTTTACTACAACTCTACAAGAACCAATCGGAGGAATATAACATGGGAGGATTGGATTAATTCTTCTTTTAGCCACATGTTTTGATTTGTAATTACCTTATCTAAACTCTGTATGCCATGTAAATATATGAAGTAATAAAAAAAAGTGTGGATGGACATGGATATGTGATCACATGTAATGCCTTATCATGGATGTTGTTCACTTTCTTTTTGAGTTATCCCCATGTCATGGTCATAGGTTCTTGTATTGCCATTGCATGTAAAGTAGTATTATGTTGTAAGTTTTGGTTTTTGTTGTATTTTTGGCTTTTAGCTCTATATACATCTAATTTATCGCAGGTCAAATCACTGCAGGTCAAAATTTTGGTACCTCATTGTTAGAAATATAAATGTAGTAGGTGATTTGTATACTTTATATTGTTATGTACTTAGAATGTAAACATATGAACATGGAAGGGGGCATAGTGTAAATTGTGCTCTTGTATATAAACCCCCTTCCACATGCATTATGTAAACCTTTTGACCCATAATACAATCCAATCTTTCACCTGACTCTCTCTCTACTCTCTCTCTACTCTCTCTCTACTCTCTCACTAGAACTGCCATTAACACACACTAAAGCTCAATTATACATCTTAACAATTGGTATCAGAGCACAATCAGCATATCTGAACGATCCACAAGCTACAAACAAGCTGGTTTTGTGCTAAATTCTGGTATATTTGAGTTTTTCTGAAACTATAAAAAGCCAAGATAACTGTTCAAGTTATTTCTGCAATTTGAGTGTGTTTTGATTAGAATTTTGTTCACCGATCGATTCATTGATAGTATATCATCATTCTGTATCAAATTCAGACTTCAATTTCAACTTTTGATCATGTTTTGTATGAGCTCGGCAAACAGAGGTTTGATTGGGATTTGATTTGAGTGAAAATTTGTTGAAATTTTGTTCGAGGATTTGTTCGCGATCCATTTCTGAACATTTTGATACAATTTTCAAGTTCTAATTCACAAAAATGAGTGAGAATTTGGAGTTTTTGTGTGAGCTCGGCATTTGAGTGTTTGGCTGAACGAAGAAGACGACTGAAAACCGACTATTTTGTCGTTTAGTGAGTTCTCGTGTTTGCAGAGGTCGTTGGCTAAGTACTAGACGAATAGTGTGATTTGCAGCGATACAAGCTCGGCAAATCATCATTTCAAGAAAATTGTTCTAAGTGTTGGACGATTTGTCTCATTTGCAGAGATACTAGCTCGGCAAATCATCACTTCAAGAAAATTTTCTAAGTATTGGACGATTTGTCTCATTTGCAGAGAACTAAGCTCGGCAAATCATCATTTCAAGAAAATTGTTCTAAGTGTTGGACGATTTGTCTCATTTGCAGAGATACTAGCTCGGCAAATCATCACTTCAAGAAAATTTTCTAAGTGTTGGACGATTTGTCTCATTTGCAGAGATACTAGCTCGGCAAATCATCATTTCAAGAAAATTGTTCTAAGTGTTGGACGATTTGTCTCATTTGCAGAGATACTAGCTCGGCAAATCATCACTTCAAGAATATTTTTCTAAGTGTTGGACGATTTGTCTCATTTGCCGAGAACTAAGCTCGGCAAATCAACAAATTTTGTGAAAGTTGATTCAAAATCATTTTTGATCAACATTCTTTCCTGGTGCAAAGTTTTTGAAATTTTCAAAAGTTTTCCTTCATTTGCCGAGATCTGAGCTCGGCATCCTTCACAATTCAAGAAAATTCAAAAAAAAATTTTAAGTCTTTCTTACAGTATGTCTTCCAGGGAAGCATTGGCTCTTGGTTCTGAAGGAAGACCACCTGTCTTGTTCAGAGGATCTTATCCTCAATGGAAGAAGAGATTTTTGAACTGGATAGACAGGCAAAAGAATGGAAAACTGTTAAGGAAATCTTACAAAGAAGGTCCTGAAATACCAAAGAACCCAATAAATGGAGAAGTGTTACCAGAAGAGAGCTGGAACACAGATCAGAAAAGCAGAGTTGAGGCTGATCAGAGTGCAATTGCCTTTCTTTACCAAGCACTTCCAGATGACATATACTGCAATGTGGATTCCTACGAAACAGGAAAAGACATTTGGGATGAGGTGGAAAAGCAAATGGAAGGATCTGATGTATCCAACACTATCAGGTTGTCAACTGTTCTGAATATGTATGAAACTTTCAAACAACAGAAAGGTGAACCATTGAATGAAGTGTACATCAGATTCTGCAATGTCATCAATGAGCTGAGAAAGAATGATGTTAAAAGAACCAATATGGAACTAAACATCAAATTCATCAAGAATTTGGAAGAAGAATGGCAAGTGTACGGAACCCAACTCAATCAACAATCAGATTTTGCAAAACTTACCATTCACACTCTGTTTGAGAAGCTATAACTGAATGTTGAAGATGTGAAGAGAATTCAGAAGAAGAAGGAAGAGAATATACATACAGATCCATTGGCATTGGTTGCTGAAAAGAAAACTTCAAGGATGTCAAGACACAGTTTTATTGAAGTTCAAACTGATTCTGATTCGAGTGATATGAGTGATTCTGATCTGGATGAGAACCAAAAACAGATGTACAAAGAACTCGCTTATTTCACCAAGGCTTTTAAGAAGAAGTTCTTCAAGAAGAAACCAACAAACAATCAGCTTAGGACTTCGTCAGTTTCTTCTTATGCAAAAAATGCGAATGCTCCTAAATTTGATCAGAAGAAAGAGTTTGTTGTAGGTGAGAAGAAATATGAGAATCAAAAAAGGTTTGAAAAGAAGGTCATGGACAAGAGATCTGAAGACAGAAAATGCTATAACCGTGGCTTGACTGGACATTTTGCAATCAACTGCACCAAACCTCGACAGAAGAACTCCGACTATTACAAGTACAAACTGTTGCTGGCAAGACAAGAGGAAAGCGGAATTGCACTACTCGCTGAGATGAGGAGACAGATGAGCTTGCAGCAAATGTGTGCTTCATGACAAAGATCAAGAAGTCAAAGGAGTTGGAGGAAGATGATGAAAGCTCTTCTGAAGTCGAGGATGAGGTAATTTCTTTTCCCAAATCTATTTTAAAACATTACATGGATATGTCTGAAACTGCAAGAAAAGACTGCAGGGAGTTGAGTAAAAAGAATTTGAAATTACAGAAAGATTTGGAGGACAAAGAAAAAGATTTTCAAAATAAAATTGATTCACTTCAAAAGGATGTTGAGAATTTGAAATCTGAAAAATCTGCAGTCTCTTTTACTCAAAACTCCAAACTGCATCTTGAGAAACAAGAACTTGAGACCAAAGTTCTTGAACTGAGCAAGACTGTCCGACAACTTCAAGTGGAAAAGACCAATGAAATGTTCCGAGCAAATGCTTTGGCTGAAGACATTGAGTCTTTGAATGTCAAGATGAAAGAATCTATCCCTGATATGACAGAATTTGAAAACAAAATTTCTGACCTAAAATATGAATGTTGTATAAAAGATTCTCTTAAACAAAAACTTGATAAAGAAAATGATGACAGAATTTGAAAACAAAATTTCTGACCTAAAATATGAATGTTGTATAAAAGATTCTCTTAAACAAAAACTTGATAAAGAAAATGATGAACTGAAAGCTGAAATCAAATCTTATCAAGAAAAGTTGTATAAGATCAATCGTTCATATCAACAAATCTTTTTAAATAGGCCAAGAAATTCAAAAACAATATTCACATCAGGGTTGGGTTATAACAATCCAAAATGTTTGCTCGAAGCACAAAAAAAGTCCCACCACTATACATCGAATCGTATTTGAGATGTGGGATGACCGACCAATTCGTGAGACCAACGAATAGTGATTATGAGGCTGATGATTTTCTAGAAAAGGGTGCAAAAGTCTATTTTAACTATTCGTTAATGGATGAATCATATGACTTCTTTGCTAACAACCCACATAAAACAATCAAAGAAAATCAAGAGGCTGTAATACCTGAAATTCTTCAGTGTTTTACTGAAAAAGCATTGGAAAATTCTATTCCTATTCCAAAACCTGAAAATTTGAGACCTTATGTTCCACAAATAGTTTTGGAAAAGGTAATAGAGGATTTGCAAAAGTCTATTTTAACTATTCGTTAATGGATGAATCATATGACTTCTTTGCTAACAACCCACATAAAACAATCAAAGAAAATCAAGAGGCTGTAATACCTGAAATTCTTCAGTGTTTTACTGAAAAAGCATTGGAAAATTCTATTCCTATTCCAAAACCTGAAAATTTGAGACCTTATGTTCCACAAATAGTTTTGGAAAAGGTAATAGAGGATTTGCAAAAGTCACTTGATGAAAAGCAATCTTTGATAGATAATCAGCAAACTCAAAATCACTATATCATTGACCCACCCAAGAATCATGAAAATGATTGTGATCACCCCGATTGTCCTGTTTGTGAAGTTATGGCCACTCCATCTCCATCAACCAAATCTTTATGTCAAAATGAGACAACTTCACAAAATGCATGCTCTATTTGTGCAATCATGAATGCTTCTGTGCAAACTGAAAGTCAAGTTGTGCATGTTTCTGTTCAAACTGACGGTGATTTAGATGATGTTCATGATATTGATGATTGTTTCTTCCCGATCACTTCTGAAATTTAGACCTTTACCAAGTTTTCTGAAGGAACTCTATCGTACTTGAATGACATTGATGCTTATAAGTCCCAAATATATAGATGAATAACAAACCCGACTGGCAAGTACAACTGATCTTGAATGGACAAGTTCAGTTTACGATCCAGATGTGGATAACAAGAAACAATTGACAATATAAATAAATGCAAGAACAAATGGCAGAAACTATATAAAGATATATATAAATATAATCAAGTATGTAGCATTGAGACACGTTGTTTTTCTAATGTATTTGATTTATTGATGTATAAACAAATACAAGGATTGTTGCGGAACAAAGATAAACACACAAGTGTAAATATCTAAACAATCCCGAAATACAAGTGATCTAATTGACTTGGAAATACTCGTAAGTTTACTTAGAGTATATCTCGCAAGTTGCAATGCAATAGTTTCTAGCTTTTTGCAAGTTATGAGAAGACTTTGTATTTATAGACAAAGTCCATGATGACATGGACAATGTCGTACAAATGTGGTTGTGAGCATTTAAGGAATTAAATCATAATTCCTTACATGCTGCACTTGGAAGAGTATATAAGTCACTTGATGAAAAGCAATCTTTGATAGATAATCAGCAAACTCAAAATCACTATAACAGTGACCCACCCAAGAATCATGAAAATGATTGTGATCACCCCGATTGTCCTGTTTGTGAAGTTATGGCCACTCCATCTCCATCAACCAAATCTTTATGTCAAAATGAGACAACTTCACAAAATGCATGCTCTATTTGTGCAATCATGAATGCTTCTGTGCAAACTGAAAGTCAAGTTGTGCATGTTTCTGTTCAAACTGACGGTGATTTAGATGATGTTCATGATATTGATGATTGTTTCTTCCCGATCACTTCTGAAATTTAGACCTTTACCAAGTTTTCTGAAGGAACTCTATCGTACTTGAATGACATTGATGCTTATAAGTCCCAAATATATAGATGAATAACAAACCCGACTGGCAAGTACAACTGATCTTGAATGGACAAGTTCAGTTTACGATCCAGATGTGGATAACAAGAAACAATTGACAATATAAATAAATGCAAGAACAAATGGCAGAAACTATATAAAGATATATATAAATATAATCAAGTATGTAGCATTGAGACACGTTGTTTTTCTAATGTATTTGATTTATTGATGTATAAACAAATACAAGGATTGTTGCGGAACAAAGATAAACACACAAGTGTAAATATCTAAACAATCCCGAAATACAAGTGATCTAATTGACTTGGAAATACTCGTAAGTTTACTTAGAGTATATCTCGCAAGTTGCAATGCAATAGTTTCTAGCTTTTTGCAAGTTATGAGAAGACTTTGTATTTATAGACAAAGTCCATGATGACATGGACAATGTCGTACAAATGTGGTTGTGAGCATTTAAGGAATTAAATCATAATTCCTTACATGCTGCACTTGGAAGAGTATATAAGTCACTTGATGTGACTTATAGTACTATGTTCCAAACCTATACTTTGTACCTTTTATTAATAGATAAATCTATCAACTTGGTAAATGTGTAAGGTAAAAGTCTTCCTCGTAATCAGTGTAAAGTGTTGTAAATACTTTACACTGAGATGCTTCAGTCTTCGATCTGGTAGAATCACTCTGATGCTCGCTTCTGAGGTGATTCTCTTCTTCATACTTCAGTCTTTGACTTCAGAATGAATGCTTCAGATTTGTCTTGATCTGAACTGAAGTGAAGCTTCAGTGAAGGAATTCTGAGACATCTCAGAATTCTGATAAAACGTCTTCACTAAACTTCAAGCTATTTCTGAACAAATTATACTTGGTCGATTTTCGACCCAACAAATTCCCCCTATTTGTTCTGAAATAGTGCATGCATCTCAGACTTCTATCTATACATGTTTGTAAGTCTGAAATGCAAGTTTTGTTTAAGTTGTAAAATTTTCTTAAGTACATCTTATAGATCATTGATGTCTCAGAATTTTACTTGTAGTTTTCTAACTTAAACTTATCATCTACTTATTGATTACAAATTGCAACTTATATATTACAAACTGAAATGAAAGTTACAAATGTAAATATTTACAAGTACATGATATTCTGAATAGAAAACTACTTCTTGGCAGGCCTTGAACCAGAAGGTGCCTCAGTAGGTTTTCTCTTCAGTGGAGAATGATCCTTTTTGCCAAACAGCCTGTTTTCAATTTCTACCTTGGCTTGCATCTTTTGTTGAATTCTTGCTAACCATGCACCAGTCAAGGCAGACTTTGGCTTCCCTTTCAGAATCTGGATCATCTCTCTATGCTCAGAAATCCCAAATTCATGCACTGAAACCTGACTATATTCTTCAGTTGCCCTACCTTCTCTTTTTACAACCAAATCAAACAGCTTCAATCCATCAGCCTTTGCAACTACCATATCAATGATTTTGGCTGGATGCGATCGATGATTCATATAACGATCATACTGATCCTTTTCATGTTTTCTTTGGAGCTCAGCAGCATCATCAGATATTGGTTTGATTGAAGTATGGACAACATCACGAGAATCTTTCTTTGCAGTCCTTGTTCCAGTTCTGGGCTTTGTGGGTGGTCTGAACAACTCTTTCTCTACCTGCAGAACTCCAGCCAGAATCTCTTTCTTCTTTCTGGCCATTTCCATTTCTCTATTTTTCACTAAGTCCTGAATGGACATCTTGAAAGTGAGATGGTCCAGCTTTTGTTCCAAAGGAGAGTAGTTCACCCCATACTCATAATCGAGCATTTCTTTAACTTCCTTCTGCACTCTTGGATCATGTTTGATTTTCTGAAATCTTTCCAGTGAGAGACCAAGAGCTGTAGCATCAATGTGATCAAGGGTTCCCATACTCTGGTGTTGAACCCTTTCCCTTTCCTTATTCTCACTCCACATAATAAATTGGTTAGAGACTTGCTTCTGCAGAGTCTCTAACTTCTTGCTATCAGCATTTGGATCATGAAGTGGATAGCCTTGTTCATCCACGTTTTCTCCAACAACCAGACCAGAACCCTTAACAGTTTTCTTTGGTTCTTCTCCTTCTTTGGCCTTGCCTTTTCCCTTGTCCTTTTTCTGAAGTTGTTCCCCCTGAACTGAGGCACTACCAGAAGGCACCTCAGTTTGCTTCTTGGTTGCTTGAATCATCTCTTGAGTACTAGCCAGCAAACCAATAGGCACACCACTTCCCCCTTTGGGAATCTCTGAAGGCATTTTGGCATAGAGATCAATCGTAGATTTAAGTGCCTTCAGTGGTTCCCAACTCTGTTGTTCTAGGCACTCACAAATACCTTTTGCCATTGTAGCAAACTGAGCCTTTAGTCTGAAAGATGAACTAAGGTTCAGTGCTTCTTGATCTTTTAAGTCCTTTAACATTTTTCTGTCTTCTTCAGTGAAAGAAGCAGGGGGAGGAGGAGCAGTAACACTTTCTTTCTTCAGAAATGTTAGAATTTCATCTAACTGCTTTGACTGATTCTGAACTGAACCTTCAAGTTTGGAAACTGAATCTTTAACATCATTTACAGCTTTTTCCACTTTGTCATTAGTATCTTTGGTCAGTTCAGCAATTATCATTCTGACTTCTTCTCCAACTTTCTGAGAGACAGACTCTGAAATCTGAGCAGCTAGATTCTGAGATAGCTCAGACTTCAGATCTTCCATAATACCAGCACTAATAGAAGTCCCAAGTTCTTTTTCATTGACACTTGGCTTCTGAACCAGCTCATGAACTTCACTTCCAACTGCCATAACCTCTTGCTTCAACAGCTCAACACCAGATGTCAAGTTCGCAACTACTGAAGCTTGCACATCTCTCTTTGTCAATCTGAAGGCTTCTCTGATTGCAGAGCTCACCTTATTGCACGTCATTACCAACTCATTCAATTTTCCAACCACTAGTCCTTCATTACCAGCAACTTTGGTCAACTCAGTTCCAAGGAACATCTGAGCACCTTTCATATCAGCCAAGGAACTAGTGTTGGCAGTTAGAGATTTAGTTAAGTCCTCCACCCTAAGAATAAGGCCTTGGACTTCAGTTTGGGTTTTCTCTAACTGTGCTTCTACGTTGAAAGGAGGTGGGGGTTGTGCAGAAGCAGGAGCCACAAAAGGTAAACTACCAAGCCCTTTAAGTACTTTGTTCATTTGTACATCTGTAGGACTCTCAGATTCTGTCTCAGAATCCAAGTCCTTTTCTGAAGGGGCATCATAATTGATCGGTGGTGGTACGTTGTAAATTTGTGGGTGTAGAAATTGAAGTGAAGGAGTGAAAGATGGATCGGTTACATATGCGGGAGTGGTGCCTGGTGGAAAGATGGATCGGTTACATATGCGGGAGTGGTGCCAGGTGGAAAGATTGGATTTTGGTGAGATGGTGGTGGTGGAACATAAGGCTCATTGTCTTGTTGGATTTCTGGGGGAGAGGAGGGGCGTTTGCGAGGATGGGGGCTGGCTCAGAATCAGATTGATTCGCCTCCAATAAGCCCTCGTCAAACTCAAAGTCAGCAAGAGAATCGAGATTCTCTTGAGGTAGCTCATCGTCATCCCAGAAAGCATTCACTTTGCAATCTGGTCAGATATGCCCTGGTTTGGGTCACTAGTACCCTCACCAGATTCTGGTTCAACAGCTGCAGAAGCAGTTGCATCGTCACCAGATTCAATGATTTCAACCGTAGGTACACTAACGGGTCCCACATTCTTTTGTGGCCCACTTAGTGACCTTTCTGAACCAGCTAGTGTGGCTGAGACAGTTTTAGTAAATACCTGAATCATAGCAGAGGAGAGTTCAGGCTCATCTTCAGTAATTGTTGCCTTAGAGAAATCCCTGCTATATTCTGGTACAGAAGCTTCAGGTCCAGCTTCATCATAAGCTTCTCCAAGTATATCCATAAAGCACAAGCTCAGAAATCTTGGGAATGCAACATGCAGACTTCTCTTCCCCTTTAACTTTGTAATCAACTGAGAGAAGAGAATCTTAGCAAAGTCCACTTGCATCCCATTCCAGATATAATACCCCATCTCCACTTGGGGTAGTGAAAGTTGGTCCAACCCTCCATGGTTGCCACCAAGACTTTCCACGATTTGAGTCCAGAAGAACCTCCAGCAAATACCAAAACCAGACATGAAAATGTGTCCAGAGGTCTTCAAGTTTCCATCAGCATCCTCCATATCGCCATGACCAGTGGCGACTAGAACCTCCCTAAAATTGACTCCTTTGAGTCTTTTAACAAACACCTGGGGAGGTTTGAGGTAGTTCAGATGAAGGGAAGTTCTGAACCCCTCAAGAGTGATGACACACTTCTTGGTGCCTTCATTTAGAGTGAAGGATATAGATTGTTCATCCTTATTCACCACTGCAGTGTACCAGAATTCAAGCAAGTATCGATGATACATTGCTTGCGGATTAGCGGTCAGCGCATAATGGAAAGGGGATTGCTCCCAAAAATTGTTTATTCTTCCCATTATGGTTTCAGATTTTACATTCAATTGAGCCAAAAATTGTTTATTCTTCCCATTATGGTTTCAGATTTTACATTCAATTGAGCCAAAAAGTTGCTCATGTTGAATCGGATTTGGGATGGAGTGAAGTTTTTAGGCCATTGAGCAGATGTTTTCACATCATTTGAAGGAGTGTATTCAAAGTTTATGAGCGACTTATGTTGCGAAGATGATGATTTAGACATTTTAAGATTTGAAAGTGAAAGTGAAATGAATATGAAGAGTTAAGGAATTTTGAAAGTAAAGATGAGAGAGATTGATGATTAGAGAGTAAATGAAAAACGAAGTAAATGAAAGAATGAATAAGGAATTTGTATTTAAGATGGAACAAAAATGATTTTTCCAATTAAAAACAATTTCTGGGGTCATGTCCGCATTTAATGCAGAGACGTTTGAGTGACCCCACCCTGCACACTTTTTCAGTAAAAGTACTCATTTTCTTCTCTTTTTACGGCGCCACTTGTGTGACACATAAGCATGACCAATCCTAAGTTAAAACCTAGTATGCAGTATGCCACGTGTACACACAATTGATCAAGTATCAAAAATATCTTGAAAAGATTTTTGTATTTCAGTGATGACAAAACAAGTTCTGAGCATGGTCAGTTCCAAGGAGATCTGAACCATCTCAGTCATTAAAATTCAACTGAAATATTTTGATATTCTGAAGTGCTTCAGTTAAATACATTTTTCTGAGCAAAAGGTTCCCCCTCAAAAATGAAGGTTTATTTTATAATTTGAAAAATGTTTAACATTTCCCCTGAAGTGATGATCCATGAATTAATAAGTGCCAAGATAGTATCACTGAGGCGTTCGATAGCTAGGCGAGCAAAAATTACATGGATCGCTCAGACTGGTGAACCAGATCAGTGTCACATAGGCGTTCATAACAAGATTACCAGTCTAAGGATTTAACATACCCAACTCACTGACTAGATGTTTAAAGGTTTTGACATCTAAAGGTTTTGTGAAAACGTCAGCGAGTTGCTTATCAGTGGGAATAAAGTGCAATTCTATATCTCCTTTCAGAATATGATCACGAATGAAATGATACCTGAGATCGATGTGCTTGGTTTTCGAGTGCATTACAGGATTGTGAGATATGGCAATGGCACTAGTGTTATCACAAAAGATTGGAGTCTTTGTGTAAGTAACACCATAATCAGTCAGCTGGTTTTTCATCCATAGAATCTGAGCACAACAACTTGCTGCAGAAATGTACTCAGCTTCTGCAGTGGATAGTGATACTGCAGTCTGCTTCTTACTAGTCCAGCTTACTAATTTGCCACCAAGGAAATGACACCCACCAGTGGTACTTTTCCTGTCTATCTTGCAACCTGCATGATCAGAATCTGAATAACCCATTAGATCTAGACTGGAGCCTTTGGGATACCAAAGACCCAATCTGGGGACACCCTTAAGGTATCTGAAGATCCTTTTAACAGCATTTGCATGTGCTTCTCTGGGATCAGACTGAAATCTAGCACAAAGGCATGTTGCAAACATTATGTCTGGTCTACTTGCAGTTAAATACATCAGTGAACCAACCATACCACGATATTTTGTATGGTCCACTGGTTTTCCATGTGGATCAGAATCCAAAGTTAATGGAGCAGAAATAGGAGTATCTTTTGATGAGACTGAATCAAATTGATATTTCTTTAATAAATCTCTAACATATTTTTCTTGGTTTATGAAAATACCATCTTCATTTTGTTTTACTTGAAGTCCCAGAAAATATGTCAGTTCACCCATCATACTCATTTCATACTCAGAAGACATGATTTTTGAAAATTTTTCACACATCTTCTCATTAGTAGAACCAAACACAATATCATCAACATAAACTTGTACTAAAAGGATATCACTTTTATCATGCAATATGAATAAAGTTTTATCTATTGCACCACGTTTAAAGCCATTTTTAAGAAGATGTTTAGTAAGTGTATCATACCAGGCTCTGGGTGCTTGTCTCAGACCATATAAGGCTTTGTTCAGTCTGTACACCCAATGTGGTTTTTCTTCATTGATGAACCCTGGTGGTTGATGCACATAGATTACTTCTTCTAGTTCGCCATTCAAGAAAGCACTTTTGACATCCATTTGATAGACTTTAAATTGATGATGAGCTGCAAAAGCTAAGAATATTCTGATAGCTTCAAGTCTAGCAACTGGTGCAAAAGTTTCATCAAAATCTATTCCCTCTTCTTGTGCATATCCCTTTGCAACAAGTCTTGCTTTGTTTCTTATGACGTGACCATCTTCATCCATCTTGTTTCTGAAGACCCATCTTGTCCCAATTGGTTCCTTCTTCAGGTTACTGGACAAGGAACGAGTTCCCATACATCGTTTCTTTTAAACTGGTTGAGCTCATCTTGCATGGCTTCAACCCAGCTTGGGTCCATTCATAGCCTCGTCAATCTTCTTGGGTTCAATTAGAGATAAGAAGCTGACGTATAAGCATTGATCGCTTGTGGCTCTTCTGGTCTGAACCCCTCTTCTGGACTCTCCAATAATTTGCTCGATTGGATGTGCTTTTGTCCATTTAGAGTATTGACCAGGATGAGAAATGATATCAGTGCAAGAACTTCTCTGAGTAACTTCAGGAGGAGCTTCAGAAAATACATCTTCAGCTTCTTCTTCTTCCTGCAGATCATGACTTGCATCATGAAATTCGTCAGATTGAGGTTGCTCAGTGGAGTCTGATATCATGGGAGAAGCAGCATATACATCTGATCCAATAGTTAGTTCAGAAGGTAGTTTGAAACTAACTGGAGGATAAAATGGAATGTTGCTTGGCTTATTTATTTCTGGTTCTGAACGGAGATGTTCAGAAGCATGTTCAGGTGACTGATCAGTTTCAGCAATAGGATCAGAATCACCAAAACTTATTGGACTTTCTGAGGGTGGTACAGGAATGGAATTTTTAAAGATTGCAGAATTGGATTCATCAAAGGTAACATGTATTGACTCATCAACCTTTTCAAGTCTCTTGTTAAAGACTCTAAAGGCTTTGCGATTTGATGAATATCCTAGGAAGTACCCTTCATCAGCTTTTGCATCGAATTTTCCAAGCTGATTAGAATTATTCAGAATGTATACTGGACACCCAAATACATGGAAGTATCCAATATTAGGCTTTCTATTTCTGAGTACTTCATAGGAGGTCTTCTTATGTCTTTTGACATAAATAGATCTGTTCTGAGTGTAGCAAGCAGTTGCAACAGCTTCAGCCCAGAAATTCTTGGGAAGACCAGATTCATTCAACATACTTCTAGCAGCTTCAATCAGCGTACGATTCTTTCTTTCTACAACACCATTCTGCTCTGGTGTGTGTGCTGAGGAGAAGTTCTGAGATATGCCAGTTTCAGTGCAGAAGGACTCCAGAGTGGCATTTCTGAATTCAGTGCCATTGTCACTTCTGAGCTGACAAACTTTTCGCTTGTGCTTGAGTTCAATTTGTTTGATGAGAGCAATGATTTCAGCAGCAGCTTCACTTTTGGACTTGAGAAAAATCACCCAGCAATATCTTGAATATTCATCTACGATGTCCAGTGAACAAGTGAAGAGGTTCAGTTATACTAAAGCTTTGCTTTGTCTTGAATGAAGCTCTTTTCTGCTTACCCATTTCACAACCTGGACATGGCTTGTCTTTATTGAAAGACATAGAGGGTATCCCATCAACGAGTTGTTTTCTTGACAACTTATTAATGTTCTTGAAGTTCAGATGAGATAATCTCTTGTGCCACAACCAATTTGTGTCTTCATCAGCCTTTGTGTAGAAACATTGTTCAGAGATAGAAGGATTCATATCAATGACATAAATGTTTCCTTTCCTTGGTGCAATCAGTACTACCTTTCCATCTCTGTTGAATATGGTGCCTTGTGAAATATCAAATAGAACCTTGAAGCCATCATCACATAGTTGACTGACACTGATCAGGTTATATTTCAAACCGTTCACATATGCAACTCGTGTGAATTTGACTTGACCATTATTCACTACACCATATCCCTCAGTTTTTCCATTACCATCATTACCAAAAACAATTGAGGGCCCCTCTTGCACCCTATATTCCTCTAGCAGGGTCTGATAACCAGTCATGGTTCGGCCAGCAGCACTGTCCAGAAACCATATGTTCTTCTTTCGGTCTCCCTGCACACAAACAAAGATTAGTTCTTTTTGGGAACCCATCTATGGATGGGTTCACTAGACTCTCCCTTAGCAGTCTCAGATTTCTTTGGTTTATGAGGAACAGATGGGTCAAATGGGATTTCAGTCATTATCTCAGTTGACACAAAAGTAGTGGGTTTGATGGATTTTTCAACCTTTTTCTTTTCAGATTTCTGCTTGATTTGCTTAGAAAAAGGTTTAGCATTTTGTTTAGGTTGAAGAGGAGTGGTTTCAACATTTTTTAAACGTGCATTACAACTCTGCACTTGTCTAGCCAATAGTTGAAATTGACTTTCTAACCTTAACAAAATAGATTCTTCATTAGACACCTGAGCCTTACCAGAATCTGAGGTAGAAGGCTCAGTGGGGGAGATGGTTTTCTTCTTCTTTAGGCCTTTTGGAACCTTAGATGAAGTCTGAGGAGATGGCTTTTTGGTTTTAGCCTTCTTTTCTGAAACAGTTGTCTGAGCTGTTTCAGATTTTCCCTCAGATTGTTCCTTGACCTTATTAGTCACAATTTTCTGTTTGCCAACTTTAGGAAAAATAATTTCCGGTTTCATTTCTTTTGGAAGTGCATCTAAATCAGTGATTATAGATGCCATGTGAAGATCACCAGATTCATATGTTGTTTTTTGATTTGCAAAAGTATTTTTAATTGCAGCATCTGGTTTTGGTGCACTCATCCAAGATTTAATTATTTTCTGTTCTTTTTCAAGGATGGTTTTTAACTCTTCTTTTTCCAACTCTAAAGTGGCAACCATAGAATGATAACTTTTTAGGGCCAGATGAACATCTTTCAGTTCCTTTAGTCTGGCCTGACTGGCGTTCAGTTCAGAAGTATTGTTTTCAAACATTTTTAGGCTTTCTGAACGCACTGTCTCAACAAATGAGATGTCAGCCTCTAAAAGAACCAAAAGATCCAGTTTGTGTTCCTCATCTTCTTCATAGCCAAAATTACTGACCTTTTTCATCACTATATCCACCCATCGACCAGATTCAACATCGGTTTTGACCAAATGACCTTGGTCTTCTTGTGCCATGAAACACATGTCCCTAACTTCCTCCTCATCATCAGATGATTCATCAGAGTCTTCCCACTTTTCAGTTTTGGCAATCATACAACTGTTGCTCGAGTTGTCTTGTGCCAAAAGAGCCATATGTGCCTTCAACTTCTT
This sequence comes from Erigeron breviscapus, assembly GCA_034093135.1. NCBI lineage: Eukaryota > Viridiplantae > Streptophyta > Magnoliopsida > Asterales > Asteraceae > Erigeron > Erigeron breviscapus. Next base: position 26,792,018 of record CM067173.1, on the reverse strand, counting down.
GTATTTGGCCTTATAGCTGTCATCAGACTTCTGAAAGATAGAATGGTTAGGAGCAGATTGTAATGATGAAGGTTGACTAGATCTGCATTCCTTCATGAAATGTCCTTTCTTGCCGCATTTAAAGCATTCAAGATTGGACTTGTCAATAGAAGCGCTGGAAGCAAAAGGTTTGCCAGATCGATTTGATTTGGCCTTAAAACGATTGAACGTTTTAGCCAGCATGGCAACCAGATCATCATTGTCATTCTCATCACAATCATGAGTGACATTAGCAGAGACACCAGTTTTTAACATTTCAGAGACCATCTTCTTCATCGAGTCAAACACATCACTCTCAGAAGATAGTAGAGCAGTACTATGTGGTTCAGAATACTGAACCGTACCAGAACTGGTAGAAACATGGTTCTTGGCATCCTGCTCAGCCAAAGCTCTTTCAGCTTTGTTCTCTTCAGTATACCTAAAAGCTCCATAAAGAGAAGCAAGAGTATGACTGTGCAATGTTTTGCCTTGTCTCAAGACCAAGATTAAGTTTTCCCATTTGGAAGGTAAAATGTCACAAAATTTTTCCAACAAATTTTCTTTGTCTTTGGTTACACCCAGGGCTTTCAGTTGGTTTACCAGATTTGTAAATCTGATGTAAGTTTGCGTTAAAGACTCCCCAGGGATAGCAAAGAAAGACTCGTATCTTTTGTTTAAAGCAACTTTTCTTGTGACAATTGTCTCATTAGTGCCTTCAAACTGTGTCATTAGTTCCTCCCACATTAATTTGGAATTATCAAGTAAAACAAGAGTGGGCATTAGGGTTTCTGGAACTGCGTATAAAATCATATTTTGTAGCTTAGTGTCTAGGTCTACAAGTCTATGATCTTCCTCAGACCAATGATCCTTCTCCTTAGGTGACTGCCTAGGAGTCCCATCGGCATTTCTGACAACAGTAGAAGCATTCATAGGGACAAAGGGTCCTTCTTTTAAGATATCTGGTAAATGTCTCTCAACACCAGCAATATACTTAAGCATGCACGCTTTCCACGTTTGAAAGTTTTCACTGTTTCCAACAAACTTGGGAACAGAATTGTTTGGAAAGTGTACGTGAACATTATGTGATGGTATATTGTTGTTGATGATAGGGGGTGGGGTAGCATTATTAGGGTCAGGTCCTTGTTCAAAGTCAGCCATCTATGCAGATCAAAGGTTAATGAATTGATAAGATTCAACCTTGCTGCTCTGATACCAATTATAAGTCCCAAATATATAGATGAATAACAAACCCGACTGGCAAGTACAACTGATCTTGAATGGACAAGTTCAGTTTACGATCCAGATGTGGATAACAAGAAACAATTGACAATATAAATAAATGCAAGAACAAATGGCAGAAACTATATAAAGATATATATAAATATAATCAAGTATGTAGCATTGAGACACGTTGTTTTTCTAATGTATTTGATTTATTGATGTATAAACAAATACAAGGATTGTTGCGGAACAAAGATAAACACACAAGTGTAAATATCTAAACAATCCCGAAATACAAGTGATCTAATTGACTTGGAAATACTCGTAAGTTTACTTAGAGTATATCTCGCAAGTTGCAATGCAATAGTTTCTAGCTTTTTGCAAGTTATGAGAAGACTTTGTATTTATAGACAAAGTCCATGATGACATGGACAATGTCGTACAAATGTGGTTGTGAGCATTTAAGGAATTAAATCATAATTCCTTACATGCTGCACTTGGAAGAGTATATAAGTCACTTGATGTGACTTATAGTACTATGTTCCAAACCTATACTTTGTACCTTTTATTAATAGATAAATCTATCAACTTGGTAAATGTGTAAGGTAAAAGTCTTCCTCGTAATCAGTGTAAAGTGTTGTAAATACTTTACACTGAGATGCTTCAGTCTTCGATCTGGTAGAATCACTCTGATGCTCGCTTCTGAGGTGATTCTCTTCTTCATACTTCAGTCTTTGACTTCAGAATGAATGCTTCAGATTTGTCTTGATCTGAACTGAAGTGAAGCTTCAGTGAAGGAATTCTGAGACATCTCAGAATTCTGATAAAACGTCTTCACTAAACTTCAAGCTATTTCTGAACAAATTATAATTGGTCGATTTTCGACCCAACAATGCTTTCAAACAAAAGTTTGAAAAAGAAAGAGAACAGAGATTAAATGTGCTAAAGGAACTCAATGATTTAAAAGTTGAATTCGAATTTCAGAAAATAGCACTTCAATTTCATAAAGAAAACGAAAAAGCATCAATTCCATTCAAGAAAAGTCCATGTCCAATGAAGAAAGGTGAAGTAAGTGTGAAGTTAGAAACTGATGAGATGACAACATATTTGGAAGAAAATCATGATTTTGAACCTGAATTTGAAAATTTTTTTGTTCAAAAGAAAGAAACACTTGATTTAAATCTAAAGAAGATTCCAAAGTCACACACTTCACAATCTTCATCCGATAAGTTCCAAAGACCAAAGACCAACCCATTACTCAGGACTGACTCAAAACCAAAGAAAGGTCCCAATGTCTCAATGAAATCAAAGACTTCTAGGAAAACACAGATGTACAAGGTCAAATCTGAACCTAAGGCTCAAAAAGAAGTCAAAACAAACAGTGGTCCGAAGATTGTTAAGAATGAAACTTTCTCGTTAGGTAACAAGTAACCTCAACAGGTTAGGTATTCTAGTTTCCCTAGGTACTCTCAGAAGAATCCTAAGTGCATTTTACATAGGGTTAGAGATACTGTTACAGGCATGACAAATACCAAATACCATTCCACAATCAAAGACCAAACAATTACCAAAGTGTGTTTCAAAAACAAAGACCATCCAATCACCAAAGACTATGTCAAGTTCAAAACCAAAGAAAGGTCCCAATGTCTCAATGAAATCAAAGACTTCTAGGAAAACACAGATGTACAAGGTCAAATCTGAACCTAAGGCTCAAAAAGAAGTCAAAACAAACAGTGGTCCGAAGATTGTTAAGAATGAAACTTTCTCGTTAGGTAACAAGTAACCTCAACAGGTTAGGTATTCTAGTTTCCCTAGGTACTCTCAGAAGAATCCTAAGTGCATTTTACATAGGGTTAGAGATACTGTTACAGGCATGACTAAATACAAATACCATTCCACAATCAAAGACCAAACAATTACCAAAGTGTGTTTCAAAAACAAAGACCATCCAATCACCAAAGACTATGTCAAGTTCAAAACCAAAGAAAGGTCCCAATGTCTCAATGAAATCAAAGACTTCTAGGAAAACACAGATGTACAAGGTCAAATCTGAACCTAAGGCTCAAAAAGAAGTCAAAACAAACAGTGGTCCGAAGATTGTTAAGAATGAAACTTTCTCGTTAGGTAACAAGTAACCTCAACAGGTTAGGTATTCTAGTTTCCCTAGGTACTCTCAGAAGAATCCTAAGTGCATTTTACATAGGGTTAGAGATACTGTTACAGGCATGACTAAATACAAAGACCAGTATGGATGGTTGTCACCTAATAACATTAAGAAAGTGAATAAGACCACAGAACCCATCAAGAAGAAACCTGTTCAGAACATAAATGCTAAATTAGTATCTAACACAAAAAATGTTCGTGTTTCAGGTGACTTGTGCATGAAAAGTAGCAGTAAATGGACTCCAAAAGAAAAATTCTTGCATGCTACTAGAAAAATTAAACTTGATGGAAACACTACCCATGTCAAACAAGTGTGGATTGTCCGTAGATCAACTATAATAGATAATGCTTCTACATCTAGGACTAGTCCTGCTTGTATCAAAACATCTGTATAACCTTTTACATTTTGTTTGTTTGTAATTCGTATTTGTATTTTGAACATTTTGTGTGCTTGTTTGTTATTTGAATAAATTGTTTGTTTGCGTGTTATTTTGCTTGATTAAATTTTATGTGTACTTGCATGTTATCCACCTAACCTGCAAGGACCCAATCTACATGGGTACCTAAACCATATTCCCTGTCCTTGCAGGAATTTCTCATTTGTGTATGGTATGTCGACTCGGGATGTTCTCGCCATATGACTGGAACCAAATCAATTCTTTCAAACTTTGTTGAAAAATTCATGGGAACTGTCAGATTCGGAAACGCAACTGCTCAAAATTCTTGGTTATGGCATCGCCGTCTTTCTCATCTAAATTTTCAAACGATTAATGCGCTCGTGGATAAACAACTTGTTGAAGGACTTCCGGACTACAAGTATGAAAGTGAACATGTTTGTCCAGCGTGTGCAATTGGCAAGATGAAGAAAGCTTCACACAAACCAAAGAAGCATCTGAGTACTGAAGGTCCTTTGTACCTTATACATATGGATTTGTGTGGCCCAATGAAGGTTCAAAGTATCCATGGAAAGCGATACATTCTTGTGATTGTCGATGATTATTCTCGTTACACTTGGGTATTCTTTCTTCATGCAAAGAGTGATACTCCAGCTGCAATTATTGATTTCATAAAGAAGACCCAAGTGAATCTTAAATCGTCAGTTAGAATTGTTCGCTCAGATAATGGCACTGAATTTAAGAATTCAACTATTGATTCTTTCTTCAAGTCCATGGGTATTACTCATCAATTTTCTGCTGTTAGAACACCTCAACAGAATGGAGTAGTTGAACGTCGAAATCGAACTCTTGTTGAAGCAGCTAGAACAATGCTTGCCTATTCGAAGTTGCCACCGAATCTATGGGCTGAAGCTGTTGCTACTGCTTGTTTTACTCAAAACAGATCCATTATAAACAAGAGGTTTGATAAAACTCCGTATGAGGTGATCAACAAAAGAAAGCCCAATGTGAACTTCTTGCACATTTTTGGATGTGTATGTTATATTCTCAATGATCGAGATAATCTGGGCAAATTTGAACCAAAAGGCGATGAGGCATATTTCATCGGTTATTCGAGAGAATCGATTGCATATCGTGTATATAACCGAAGAACCAAGAGAATTGACGAGAGTATGAATGTTCGATTTGATGAACTCTCAGGAATGGTTCTTGAACAACACAGTTCAAGACCCGAACTTAAATGTCCACAAGCTTTCGCAACAAAGACTACATCAAATGTCAAATCATTCTTCACTCCTACAACACAAGATTTGGATATTCTGTTTGAAGAATTTTTGAAAGTCTCGAAAGAAGTTCCTGAATCTGAAGTACATCTCAATGAACCATCAAGTTCTAATTCAAAAGAGATGGATCCCAATGAGTCTTCACCAACACAATCATCAGATGAAAGTTCACCATCTGATTCTCCTCCACCTACTGATTATTCAGAGATGCATACTCAACCTCATGTTATCTGTCAAGTGACAAATCCATCAACCAATCCAGAAGTTTATGATCAAGATAACTTTGTTGAACCAATTGCTACTTCACTTGAACAAATGACTGAACAACATACTCCTGACTTTATTGATACTGAAGAATCTGGTGATCCAATTGACCCAATTCCTCACACAACCAAATGGACTAGAGCTCATCCGATTACTCAAGTCATTGGTAATCCAACAACTGGAATTCAGACAAGATCTGCTTCCGCGAATGAATGTCTGTTTGTAAATTTCCTGAGCATTGTTGAACCAAAGACAGTGAATGATGCTCTAAGTTGTCCAGATTGGGTGAAAGCAATGCAGGAGGAACTGAATCAATTTGAACGCCTTGAGGTTTGGAAATTGGTTCCCAATCCATACAAGAACAAGGAGCCAATTAAAACCAAATGGATCTTCAAGAACAAAAAGGATGAAAATGGAGTGGTTGTACGCAACAAAGCACGATTGGTTGCAAAGGGATATTGCCAACAAGATGGAATTGACTATGATGAGACATTCGCACCAGTTGCACGAATTGAGGCTATTCGGATGTTTCTTGCCTATGCTGCCTACAAGAACTTCACAGTCTACCAGATGGATGTTAAAACTGCCTTCTTGAATGAAATTCTCAAAGAAGAAGTGTACGTTGAACAACCAGAAGGTTTTGTGAGTTCCAAACATCCGAACTATGTTTACAGGTTAGATAAGGCTTTATATGGTCTGAAACAAGCGCCTCGTGCATGGTATGATGCTCTATCCTCTTATCTTGTGAAATCTGGTTTTAGCAAAGGTACGATTGACACTACCTTGTTTATCAAACGACAAGGGAGTGATTTCATTCTAATCCAGATTTATGTTGACGACATAATTTTCGGGTCAACTAATCCTAAATACTGCAAGAATTTCTCTGCTTTAATGATCAAGAAATTTGAAATGAGCATGATGGGTGAATTAAACTTTTTCCTTGGTCTTCAAGTAAAACAGTTGTCAAATGGTACTTTTATTTGTCAATCTAAGTACATCCTTGACATGTTGAAAAAGTTTGATATGATGGATTGTCAAACAATTGGCACACCCATGGAATCTCGAACAAAGATTAATGCTGATTTAAATGGAAAAACTTTTGATCAAAAGAGATATCGCAGTATGATAGGGTCACTCATGTATTTGACTGCTAGTCGCCCGGATATTATGTTCGCCACATGCATGTGTGCCAGGTACCAGGCCAATCCCAAGGAAAGTCATTTCCAGGCCGTTAAACGGATCTTCCGATACCTGAAAGGCACAGTGAACCTTGGTCTCTGGTATCCAAGGGATACTGGATTTCAATTAATTGCATATTCAGATGCTGACCATGCAGGTTGTAAGCTTGATCGAAAAAGTACATCTGGGAGTGTACAGTTTCTAGGGGATAGATTGGTTAGTTGGTCTTCAAAGAAACAGAATTGTGTATCTACATCTACTGCAGAAGCTGAATACGTTGCTGCAGCAAGCTGTTGTTCACAAGTTCTTTGGATGAAGACTCAGTTGACTGATTATGGATTTCAATTTAACAGAATTCCCATTTACTGTGACTCAAAGAGTGCTATTGCTATTTCTTGCAATCCTGTACAGCACACAAAGACCAAGCACATAGATGTTCGGTACCATTTTCTAAAAGATCATGTCGAGAAAGGTAACATCGAACTCTATTTTGTCCCAACAGACTACCAACTTGCAGATATTTTCACCAAGCCTTTGGATGAAAACAGGTTCAATTTTCTGAAAACCAAGTTGGGAATGCTTGATTTACAAACTTAAATGCTTTCATGCCATGAATTCTATGTTTATTTTCTGTTTCAAACATTGATGTGTTTTACTTGGTATTGCATGCAATGTTTGAGGGGGAGAAAAAGGGTAGAATGCATGATTTTAGGGGGAGTTTGTAAATTTAGTATAGTCTTTTATGCTTAATTTGAGGGGGAGTGTGCAAATGCATGTGAATATTTGTTTACGTATTTGTTAATTTTTTTTGTTTAAATTTTTTTATGTTATTTGTATGTGTGTTTGTTTCTTAAAATTGAAAAAACCAAAGACAAAATTAGAAAAATTTAAAAAGTCAAAAAGATTTTTTTTTATTTTTTTTATTTTTATTTTTATTTTTTTATTTTCCTTTATTTTTTATGTTTTATTTTTCCTTTAGATTTTTTTTCTTCTGTCCATATGACAAACCCAAATTTTGGTTTAAGCTCAAAACCCAGATTAAGCCCACTTTGTTTGAAGCCCAAAACCTTATAAGAGCCCATTTTGTTTGAAGAATCAAAACCTTTTTTTCTTATTGGATTCGGGTTGACACGCGGGTCACACCCAAACCCGCGACCCGAATTTGAATTTAAATAAGAAATGGGCGGTCCATTTAGACATAATTCAAATTCAAATCATTTTTAACTCTTGTTTTTCTCTCAAACCGATCAAAAAATCTCAATCAATCCATCAACAATCTTCATATTTTTCATAATAATCAAAGTGAGAACATTCAAGTGATTAAGTTTCAGTGGCATTTCATCAATTACTTCGGTCAAATCATCAGTTGTGAGGTGAGATTACTTGTTTTATGTTTGCACTTCAACTGTTTGATTAATTGCATGAAAGAACTGCCATGATCGTTTTTGCACTTTGTGATGTTATGATGTTTGTTTTGATGATTTTAGATGCATGTTTAGGATTAATACATGTTGTGTTGATTGATAAGACTGCCTTTGTTTCTTTTTGATTGATTTTTCTGGGCGGTTCTTATAAAGGGCTGGGTTTAGATATGATTATTTGAAGATTTGGCCTGTTTGCAGAGCTCCCAGCTCGGCAAACACTAGGTTTGTTCTTCATAGTCTTCAAATCTTCATATTATTTGATTTCGCATGTGTTTAAGTTTTAACAAGGTTTTAACTGAAACCATCATTTGCAGAGCTCCCAGCTCGGCAAATGCATGTGTTTCTGGTCATCATTTTAAAAGAAAATTTCTTTAAGTACTAAAATTGCCATTTGCAGAGCTCCCAGCTCGGCAAATGCATGTGTTTCTGGTCATCATTTTAAAAGAAAATTTCTTTAAGTACTAAAATTGCCATTTGCAGAGCTCCCAGCTCGGCAAATGAATGATTTTTGAAAAAGTTGTCATAGTCGATTACTTTGTGCCATTTGCAGAGCTCCAAGATCGGTAAATGAATGATTTTTGAAAAGTTGTCATTTTCAAATGCTTTGTGTCATTTGCAGAGCTCCCAGCTCGGCAAATGCACATTTTTCATTGAAAACATCCTTTATACTTTGATAACATACTTGTTATTCAAATCAAAGGATTCTTCATATATTAATTCGAAGTTTATTCTGAAAAGCTTATTTGCCGAGATATAAGCTCGGCATTTACGAGAATTGACTTCAAATACTCAATGGTTTGCTTACATGTTGGTCGCTGTTCTCAATACTCGCATTTGCCGAGACATTAGCTCGGCAAATCATACTTTTTTCCAAACCTTGTGCCCAAAACCAATATTCATACTTGTCATTTGTGTGGACAAAATTTTTGAATGAACATGTCATTTGCCGAGATCTAAGCTCGGCAAATGAATGATTTTTGAAAAAGTTGTCATTTTCAAATGCTTTGTGTCATTTGCAGAGCTCCCAGCTCGGCAAATGAATGATTTTTGAAAAAGTTGTCATTTTCAAATGCTTTGTGTCATTTGCAGAGCTCCCAGCTCGGCAAATGAATGATTTTTGAAAAAGTTGTCATTTTCAAATGCTTTGTGTCATTTGCAGAGCTCCCAGCTCGGCAAATGAATGATTTTTGAAAAAGTTGTCATAGTCGATTACTTTGTGCCATTTGCAGAGCTCCAAGATCGGTAAATGAATGATTTTTGAAAAGTTGTCATTTTCAAATGCTTTGTGTCATTTGCAGAGCTCCCAGCTCGGCAAATGAATGATTTTTGAAAAAGTTGTCATTTTCAAATGCTTTGTGTCATTTGCAGAGCTCCCAGCTCGGCAAATGAATGATTTTTGAAAAAGTTGTCATTTTCAAATGCTTTGTGTCATTTGCAGAGCTCCCAGCTCGGCAAATGAATGATTTTTGAAAAAGTTGTCATTTTCAAATGCTTTGTGTCATTTGCAGAGCTCCCAGCTCGGCAAATGAATGATTTTTGAAAAAGTTGTCATTTTCAAATGCTTTGTGTCATTTGCAGAGCTCCCAGCTCGGCAAATGAATGATTTTTGAAAAAGTTGTCATTTTCAAATGCTTTGTGTCATTTGCAGAGCTCCCAGCTCGGCAAACACTAGGTTTGTTCTTCATAGTCTTCAAATCTTCATATTATTTGATTTCGCATGTGTTTAAGTTTTAACAAGGTTTTAACTGAAACCATCATTTGCAGAGCTCCCAGCTCGGCAAATGCATGTGTTTCTGGTCATCATTTTAAAAGAAAATTTCTTTAAGTACTAAAATTGCCATTTGCAGAGCTCCCAGCTCGGCAAATGCATGTGTTTCTGGTCATCATTTTAAAAGAAAATTTCTTTAAGTACTAAAATTGCCATTTGCAGAGCTCCCAGCTCGGCAAATGAATGATTTTTGAAAAAGTTGTCATAGTCGATTACTTTGTGCCATTTGCAGAGCTCCAAGATCGGTAAATGAATGATTTTTGAAAAGTTGTCATTTTCAAATGCTTTGTGTCATTTGCAGAGCTCCCAGCTCGGCAAATGCACATTTTTCATTGAAAACATCCTTTATACTTTGATAACATACTTGTTATTCAAATCAAAGGATTCTTCATATATTAATTCGAAGTTTATTCTGAAAAGCTTATTTGCCGAGATATAAGCTCGGCATTTACGAGAATTGACTTCAAATACTCAATGGTTTGCTTACATGTTGGTCGCTGTTCTCAATACTCGCATTTGCCGAGACATTAGCTCGGCAAATCATACTTTTTTCCAAACCTTGTGCCCAAAACCAATATTCATACTTGTCATTTGTGTGGACAAAATTTTTGAATGAACATGTCATTTGCCGAGATCTAAGCTCGGCAAATGCACATTTTTAAAAAAAAAAATTTTAATCTACTTTATTTTCAATCTTATTTGTCTATGTGTATGTATGTTTATGTGTATTTTGTTGTGTATATATAGTTCTTCATAAGTGTTAGGGTAAGAAACAAGGTATCGAACGCCTTTGTGTACTACCTTCGGTGTCTTATCTTTTAATACTTATGAAATTCTATATGTCGTTGTATTTTTTAATAAAGTTGTTGTGTGTATTTGTTTCTTTCTAAAATAATTGTCTGGTCAAAAAATTTTTTGGTCAGTTTATTTTGTTCAGAAAATTCAAAAAGATAAAACAAGATGGTGATGTTTCGAGAAGGTGATACAATGAAGATGCAAGCAAATCAAGCTCTTCACATTCCTTTTAATTCAAGATTTCCAATTATCACAGAAATTCTAAGCCATCACCCTCTGAGAGATGCATTAACTAATGGTGCTGTTGTTCCAGAGAAATATATATTTGATTTATGGGAGTCGATTGAGTTTGTAAAAGCAAGTAAGAGAAGAAACACTGAAGAATTCTTCCGATTCACTCTTAGATCTGGAGAACAAGAAATTGAATGCACATTCACTTTAAATGAACTCAGAGCTGTCATTGGTTTTCCTGAACATGAAGAGTATGAAGAACTGCCTTCTATTGAAGATATGTTAGCAGCAGTTCAAGCTCTGGGTTATGAAGGAGAATTGGTAACAATGAGAGACTTCAAAAGGAAGAATATAGCTTCTCTCTGGCATACAATGTATAATGTTCTGGTTACATGTTTGATGCCTTCACAAAAAGGAATTGATGCAATGACAAAACATTCCTTGTCCATCTTCTATGCAGTCACACACAATGTTGAGTGTGACTTTGCCAAGGTGATATGGGATAAGATGGCCCAAGTTGTCAAAGGGAAGGATGCACAAGAAAGGAAGTACATTCCTTATATCAGATTCTTCACATTGATTGTTGATGATATTCTTGATAACAATGACAATATTGATTCTGGTTGCAAAGCCACTGAATCTCCAACTGCTGGTGAGGGTATATCCCGAGGATCCGCAGGAAATCCTGAATCAGCATCGCTGAATTTAGGTCACACCACAAGTGTGCCAACAACCCCCGGGTTGGCTACTCCACCTCCTACCCAAACACAAAGAACACCAACACAAACTGAAATTCCATCAACATCAACACCTTTACCTACAAAAGACTCTGCTTGTGAACTGTTATTGAATATCTTACGGTATGAGGGTGAATTGTTGACTGTGACGGAAAGAGGGGTGTTGAATGCTCTTGAGGTGCGAGAAAGAGAAATAGCAACCGAAAGAAGGGTTAAAGCTTTACAAGATCAAGTTGAACGACAAAAAGCTGAATATGATTCAAAGCTTGCTGCTTTTGAACTTCGATTGTTGGCATTAGAATCTTGCCGACCGGCCTCGGTTCCTTCTCGTCGGGATGATCCTGATTCTGATGATCACCCCGAGGGGGAGAACCAAGGAGAAGGTCAGACAAACATTGATAATACCTCGGCAAGTGTTGAAGTAAATGTTGGAGATGTGGTGATGGAAGAAAGGGCAGAAGGTGTGAATATTGAAAATGTTGATAATGTTGAAAACGATTCTTTGAATGATGAAATTAAAAGAAGGTTAGTCGAAGTTTTTGGTGATAGTTCTGATGTAGAAAGTGATGATGAAGAAGTTGAAAATACTGTTGATCATGAAGAAGAAGGTTTTGTGATTGAAGAGGATTTAGTTGAATTTGCTGAAGATGATGCAGAGATTGAGGCATTAAAAGATAATGTTACATTTGATGAGCCAGAGATTGTTGAGAATCCAACAAATGAAGAAGTTGTTGAAGAACCTGGGTTTGAAGTATTTGAAGACCTTGATTATTTTGAAACAGGCTCTTCAAGCAGAATTGAAGTTGGAGAATCATCTGCTCGTGCTAGCCCAGCTCCACAACAGTATAATTTTAACGAATTCAACAATTTTGATGAGCTTAGAAAGACTCCAGAAGCTGCAAGTCAGAATTTCCAGAAATCTACTTACAAGCAGGTTTTGAGAGAAGCAATCACATCCGAGGAAGTTCTCCCTGATTATTTTCCAACTGAGCTAACTGAAGAACAATTAAAATTTATTAATCGGGGATACTTCTTGAGGGATAGAGAAAGAATGGTTGCTCTCGGCATTAAACCAAAAGAAGCAGCTAAGAAATCAAGGTATCTGGAAGAAAGGGCTTACCCTATTTTTTGTGGAGCAACTAAGGTCACTAAAACCAAGAGACCAGAGTTAGACTCAATGTATAAGTTTAAGGAAGCCAGGCAAATCGAAGAATATACAGAGCTCCTTAAACTTACAAAACAATATAACCCAAAGTTGCTGGAAGAACAGAGAAACCATAAGATATTGGTGCTGATCAGGGTGATCTTGATTAAGAGAGTTACTATTTCTATCCCATGTTTTCATGTCAAGAGGGATAATAACAAGATCTACCGGTTCACAGAAGCCCAATTTAAACTTTTGCCAGTGGACGACGTTATCTTCCTTTACAATCATTTTCTGAATGCCATTCAAAGATACCGTGAAGATGTGATTGCTTTTGATGCTGTAAAAAGATACATGTCAAGTTGCATTCAGTATGCTTCATTGGAAGATTTTCAGATAGGATTTGAAGTTGTAAAGAGAAAGATTAATGTGCCCTATCCAGATCAAAGTCTATACACTGCAGATATTGAAAAGCTAAGTATTGGTCATATCATTGAAGAACCATCCTTCGGAGTTGTGTTTTTGAATAGCAGAAAGAAGAAGATTTTCATTCGCATGGATGAACTTGCTTCCTATTCTGATGGAACGTTGGAGTTTTGCAAAAATGTGTTGTTGTGCCTGCAAGAAGATGAACAAGATGAAAAGAAAAGGAAAGTGTTTGATAAAGCAATCCTCAAGATCAATCAAAGACTCGAGTACAGAGACAGCATTAGAATGTTGAGAGAAGCAAAGAATGCTCAAAAGTCTAAGTATGTCGTACGTCGAAGAGGAGGTTGTTGGATCAAATACGAGCCCGGTCATCTTCCAGGTCCACAGAACATTCCTCCAAGAAACTATGCAGACAACATGGTTGTTCCAGCAGACAGACCCGAAGGAGAAAACTTCCAAACAAACAAAACACACACTAAAACACACACTAAAACACACACTAAAACACACACTAAAACACACACTAAAACACACACTAAAACACACACTAAAACACACACTAAAACACACACTAAAACACACACTAAAACACACACTAAAACACACACTAAAACACACACTAAAACACACACTAAAACACACACTAAAACACACACTAAAACACACACTAAAACACACACTAAAACACACACTAAAACACACACTAAAACACACACTAAAACACACACTAAAACACACACTAAAACACACACTAAAACACACACTAAAACACACACTAAAACACACACTAAAACACACACTAAAACACACACTAAAACACACACTAAAACACACACTAAAACACACACTAAAACACACACTAAAACACACACTAAAACACACACTAAAACACACACTAAAACACACACTAAAACACACACTAAAACACACACTAAAACACACACTAAAACACACACTAAAACACACACTAAAACACACACTAAAACACACACTAAAACACACACTAAAACACACACTAAAACACACACTAAAACACACACTAAAACACACACTAAAACACACACTAAAACACACACTAAAACACACACTAAAACACACACTAAAACACACACTAAAACACACACTAAAACACACACTAAAACACACACTAAAACACACACTAAAACACACACTAAAACACACACTAAAACACACACTAAAACACACACTAAAACACACACTAAAACACACACTAAAACACACACTAAAACACACACTAAAACACACACTAAAACACACACTAAAACACACACTAAAACACACACTAAAACACACACTAAAACACACACTAAAACACACACTAAAACACACACTAAAACACACACTAAAACACACACTAAAACACACACTAAAACACACACTAAAACACACACTAAAACACACACTAAAACACACACTAAAACACACACTAAAACACACACTAAAACACACACTAAAACACACACTAAAACACACACTAAAACACACACTAAAACACACACTAAAACACACACTAAAACACACACTAAAACACACACTAAAACACACACTAAAACACACACTAAAACACACACTAAAACACACACTAAAACACACACTAAAACACACACTAAAACACACACTAAAACACACACTAAAACACACACTAAAACACACACTAAAACACACACTAAAACACACACTAAAACACACACTAAAACACACACTAAAACACACACTAAAACACACACTAAAACACACACTAAAACACACACTAAAACACACACTAAAACACACACTAAAACACACACTAAAACACCATTCAAGCTATCTAATCTTCCACTTTCCTACACTTTCTCTCTCAATTCACACACACACTCACACACACTAAACCTCCATTAACACACACTAAAACACACACAAAAGCTCAATTATACATCTTATCAATTGTAAACAATGCGCTAACGGTGCGACTTACATCGTAAACAATGCGCTAACGGTGCGACTTACATCGTAAACAATGCGCTAACGGTGCGACTTACATCGTAAACAATGCGCTAACGGTGCGACTTACATCGTAAACAATGCGCTAACGGTGCGACTTACATCGTAAACAATGCGCTAACGGTGCGACTTACATCGTAAACAATGCGCTAACGGTGCGACTTACATCGTAAACAATGCGCTAACGGTGCGACTTACATCGTAAACAATGCGCTAACGGTGCGACTTACATCGTAAACAATGCGCTAACGGTGCGACTTACATCGTAAACAATGCGCTAACGGTGCGACTTACATCGTAAACAATGCGCTAACGGTGCGACTTACATCGTAAACAATGCGCTAACGGTGCGACTTACATCGTAAACAATGCGCTAACGGTGCGACTTACATCGTAAACAATGCGCTAACGGTGCGACTTACATCGTAAACAATGCGCTAACGGTGCGACTTACATCGTAAACAATGCGCTAACGGTGCGACTTACATCGTAAACAATGCGCTAACGGTGCGACTTACATCGTAAACAATGCGCTAACGGTGCGACTTACATCGTAAACAATGCGCTAACGGTGCGACTTACATCGTAAACAATGCGCTAACGGTGCGACTTACATCGTAAACAATGCGCTAACGGTGCGACTTACATCGTAAACAATGCGCTAACGGTGCGACTTACATCGTAAACAATGCGCTAACGGTGCGACTTACATCGTAAACAATGCGCTAACGGTGCGACTTACATCGTAAACAATGCGCTAACGGTGCGACTTACATCGTAAACAATGCGCTAACGGTGCGACTTACATCGTAAACAATGCGCTAACGGTGCGACTTACATCGTAAACAATGCGCTAACGGTGCGACTTACATCGTAAACAATGCGCTAACGGTGCGACTTACATCGTAAACAATGCGCTAACGGTGCGACTTACATCGTAAACAATGCGCTAACGGTGCGACTTACATCGTAAACAATGCGCTAACGGTGCGACTTACATCGTAAACAATGCGCTAACGGTGCGACTTACATCGTAAACAATGCGCTAACGGTGCGACTTACATCGTAAACAATGCGCTAACGGTGCGACTTACATCGTAAACAATGCGCTAACGGTGCGACTTACATCGTAAACAATGCGCTAACGGTGCGACTTACATCGTAAACAATGCGCTAACGGTGCGACTTACATCGTAAACAATGCGCTAACGGTGCGACTTACATCGTAAACAATGCGCTAACGGTGCGACTTACATCGTAAACAATGCGCTAACGGTGCGACTTACATCGTAAACAATGCGCTAACGGTGCGACTTACATCGTAAACAATGCGCTAACGGTGCGACTTACATCGTAAACAATGCGCTAACGGTGCGACTTACATCGTAAACAATGCGCTAACGGTGCGACTTACATCGTAAACAATGCGCTAACGGTGCGACTTACATCGTAAACAATGCGCTAACGGTGCGACTTACATCGTAAACAATGCGCTAACGGTGCGACTTACATCGTAAACAATGCGCTAACGGTGCGACTTACATCGTAAACAATGCGCTAACGGTGCGACTTACATCGTAAACAATGCGCTAACGGTGCGACTTACATCGTAAACAATGCGCTAACGGTGCGACTTACATCGTAAACAATGCGCTAACGGTGCGACTTACATCGTAAACAATGCGCTAACGGTGCGACTTACATCGTAAACAATGCGCTAACGGTGCGACTTACATCGTAAACAATGCGCTAACGGTGCGACTTACATCGTAAACAATGCGCTAACGGTGCGACTTACATCGTAAACAATGCGCTAACGGTGCGACTTACATCGTAAACAATGCGCTAACGGTGCGACTTACATCGTAAACAATGCGCTAACGGTGCGACTTACATCGTAAACAATGCGCTAACGGTGCGACTTACATCGTAAACAATGCGCTAACGGTGCGACTTACATCGTAAACAATGCGCTAACGGTGCGACTTACATCGTAAACAATGCGCTAACGGTGCGACTTACATCGTAAACAATGCGCTAACGGTGCGACTTACATCGTAAACAATGCGCTAACGGTGCGACTTACATCGTAAACAATGCGCTAACGGTGCGACTTACATCGTAAACAATGCGCTAACGGTGCGACTTACATCGTAAACAATGCGCTAACGGTGCGACTTACATCGTAAACAATGCGCTAACGGTGCGACTTACATCGTAAACAATGCGCTAACGGTGCGACTTACATCGTAAACAATGCGCTAACGGTGCGACTTACATCGTAAACAATGCGCTAACGGTGCGACTTACATCGTAAACAATGCGCTAACGGTGCGACTTACATCGTAAACAATGCGCTAACGGTGCGACTTACATCGTAAACAATGCGCTAACGGTGCGACTTACATCGTAAACAATGCGCTAACATGTCCATATCAACAATTCAATCATACAATCAATCAAATCAACAATTAAGCAAATTGACATCTCGGTCCATATCATAACAAGTGAATCAACCAACAAATACGATGCACATACACTTCTTATAATTCTACTTTAAAGGAATCATCGATGCTTATATATAGGGTCACCCGCAGCCTTCCCACCACATCTACTATTCATAAAAAGTATAATTATCTTCCATGTATGTACAACTATCTAAAGCACAACAAGTATTCATAACGAAGTCAAAGTTAACCGAGCAACAAGTCAATACAGTAAACAAACAATCAATTAACAAACATGTACACTTTTCAGCCCGAATCTCAATTGAGTAGGGAGGGTTTACGAAACTCACCTGACATCCTTAGATCAATATGTATTCTGAAAATAATCCAGTAATCACAGGAGTAGTCCAAACGTCTTACACTGTCAACAAATCAAATAATAAATACTAGAACTTAAAGTACTTGCCTATACCCTATACTTGTGTCTTAAGAAATGTTATTAGCTTCCATATGTTCAGAAACTATTTTACTAATTTGTTTAGCAAATAACTTATGACCTGAATGGATAGTTAATAAGATTAGTTAATAATTAAAACCATTGTACCAGATTTGTGATCATTGGTAACTAAATAAATAATTCAATATATAACTTTTGATGAAATTGTATGTAAAGTATATGTTTCATGCCATGACACTAATTACTTTAAGAATTCATGTAACATTAATTACTAGTGTCTCATGAAATCTGTAAACGATGTTGATGATGTTAATACAATATTAAACTTGGCACTTAGATTAAAAAGTTTAGTTCATATGGAGATTAAAAGTCAACCGAGTCAAAAGTTGAAGTCCACCAAGTTAACTAATTCAGTAACTCACGAACTCCTTAAAATTGCACCAAATTCAATTTGTTGAAAACTATATAGTTTAATTGTACATTATGACATTCATGCCTTGTGTGAAGATTAATAAATAACTTCCATGATTTATGTTTACTTATTTATAAATAATCTATTTGCCTCAATGTGTATTAGCTTGTTCCTTTGACTTTCATTTGACCATAGTGTTAATTAGATTGATGGGTTTAGAATTTATAAAATTAAAGGCTCTGCACACACCACCTCAAGTTAGTGTTTAAATCAATTTCCATTACAAGAAAAAGTGGCTTCGAATTGTACATGGATTACGGAATTATAACAGCAGCATGCCAGGTTTAAATCAACGATTCTACTCGATTTTTAGGACAATCCATGGTGTGGTTTTTATGTCTTTAAAACTTAGATCTCGTAATGACTAAGAAGCCTCAACTTTAACTACATATAATTAAGCTTTTCGACCAGATAACTAGATAACTACAAGCAATCGAAGAGGCTTGATGTGACCAATTTATATCCATCGCCCACATCGTTATTGGCCTTTTTATTATATGTTTTTAGTCGATTTTGCTGGCATTTGGCGCGTTTATGGGTTTTGTTAGTGGTTTCAGGTTCTAAACAGGTGACGTATCCATGTGGTGCAATTTCGAGTGATTTTTGAGGTCCTGAAGTTGATTGGAGAATTCGAGAGGTGAAAAGAGTTAGAAATTATGCAAGTCTTCATATGCTGATGAGTGGCAGTCGGACCAGTGTATTCACACTGCGACGCAGTGGGCGCAAGTGGCCCACTGCGCCGCAGTCAGCCAGTGGAACAAGGGAGAGTTCAACCAGTACATTTACACTGCGACGCAGTGGGTGTGATCATGGCCCACTGCGCCGCAGTCAGCCAGTGGAACAAGGGAGAGTTCAACCAGTACATTTACACTGCGACGCAGTGGGTGTGATCATGGCCCACTGCGCCGCAGTCAGCCAGTGGAACAAGGGAGAGTTCAACCAGTACATTTACACTGCGACGCAGTGGGTGTGATCATGGCCCACTGCGCCGCAGTCAGCCAGTGGAACAAGGGAGAGTTCAACCAGTACATTTACACTGCGACGCAGTGGGTGTGATCATGGCCCACTGCGCCGCAGTGATACGTCGATGCTAAAGGGTTTTTCGGCAGCTTTTGCACCAAATGAAGAGAGGTATAAATAAGAAAAATAACCTAATTCCAAAGATATCAAATATTCTTTCTAGGAGCTGTACTTCAAGGGAACTTTCAAGGATCAATTCAAGATTTCATCGTCTTTCGATTCGTTGAAGATTCACGTGCACCCATCTAGATCGTATCTACCTTATTGTCTTGCAATTTCTATTTCTCAAACAATTGGTACTTCATGTTCTTCCTTGATTTTAATTGTAATTTCAATTTAATCATGTGTGGCTAATCTTTCAATCGTCCACCTTGATGAAACTAGACAAATGATGTGATTGCTTAATGTTTTAATTCAAGAGTTGATTTCAATTATCGTTGTGTCGTGATCTTGATGATTTAATTCCTTTATATTTATTATTTTGATATTGGTGGCATGTGTGTTCTTCGTTAGTGGTACTAGTTGAACACATATGTGATTTTCAAACGGTCGCTTGTCTATGAGCGGTTATCACTAGTTCATGGTATGATAGTGAATGTCATTTTAATAGAAGGAATCATTTTGTCAACGTGTTTTGTAACGGTTGGTGGTACCACGTTATTTTCACATAGGCACAATTGGTAATTTGATAATCAAACAAACTAATTGTTGGTAAGGTTGTCTAGGCATTGGTGGTACCGGCTTGGGTAATTAAACTAGCAACTTAGGTGTTTGGGTGACTTGTGAGCGGTTGGTGGTACCACGCGAGCATTTCATTCTTTCACGTTTATCTTGTCAACTCTTAACGAATTTGGTCTTAATTGGAAGCAATCATGTTTGAAGTCTAGCGGAGTCAAGGTGGATGAACTTTACCATTATTGTTTGAGGCTTACCTTTACTTTTATGCATTTTATCTTTAAAAGTTATTGTCAAAGAGAGAATTGAAGCAACACCCTTTTTCCAAACCATTTTACTAAACAATTGATTCAAACCAATCCCCGTGAACGAACCTGGACTTACTTTTTAACTATATTGCATACGATCGGGTCCACTGCCCGATAGTGTGTAGTAGTGAGTTTCGAGGTATTTCTAGTTTATAAATTTTAAACTCGATTTAGCACATCAAGTTTTTGGCGCCGCTGCCGGGGATTGTGCGCCGTTTTAGTTGTTAATTTAGTGGTTTGATCCTTCCTCATGCGTGAGGAAGTTATTTGCTTTAATAGTTTAGTTTTGCATTTCTTGTATTATCACAGGTGCAGTTGACGTGTTTGGTTAGTTGTGTTTTGCAGGTCTACTTTCTAGTTGATGAACTTGAGGTCTTCAGGTTTACCTCTAAATAGTCCTTTGAGAACACCAACAAGACGTAGGTTTAACTTCACAACACCTACACCATTCTCACCTATTGCTAGACCCACTCCTGATTAGGACGAGGAAGGGTTCTATTTTGACGAATTTTTCGATTTAGAAGTTAAGGTAGAGGAGACCGAAATGGCAAACGAAGAAAGGGATCCGAATGATATACGTTATGGTGAGAGGGTCCGTACTATTCCTGCCAACCGTGGTAGTCCTATAAGACCTCCAGCCATTGCTCATGACTTCAATCTAAAAGGTAATCATCTTAAGAGTATAGAGGAGCAACAGTTTGATGGGAAAAGGAAATGGGATCCATATCAACACTTAGAGAGGTTTGAGAAGTTGGCGCGGTTATACCAATATGGGCAAAACCAAATGAATGCCGTTAAACTTGAGACATTTCCAATGTCCATTACCGGTGATGCTCTTGGTTGGTTCAATGATCTTCCGGAAAATTCCATAACAACTTGGGACCAACTCAAGCAAGCTTTCATTGGTGAGTTTTACTCACTTAGAACTCAAAGGAAGTTGGAGAATTTGATTCGATCTTTTGCCCAAGATGAAGATGAAGATGTGGTGGATGCATGGATCCGATTCAAGGAGATGTTGAGGAATTGTCCGGGCCATAACATGACTAAGGAGCAATATGTTGAGCTCTTCTTTGATGGCCTCGATAAGAAGTCTAAGCGGGAGTTAGGATATGCTTTTGGGGGTGGTTTCAACAAGATCACACCAAATGAAGGTTTTGAAATCTTGGAGTCCATGGCAAAGGATAATGCAAATATGGATGATGATAGATTTTTGAAGAATGAGAGAAGGTTGAAGAAGGGTACTAGCCAAGGCAGAGTTGCAAAGGTCGAAGCTAGTCATGATTCGGGAATGATTGGAGAGATGAGAGCGCTATCTGAGCGCATGGAGAAGGGATTTGCTATGCAAGAGAGTCGGTTTGGGGCCATTGAAAGGGATGTAAAGGTTGTTGCCGATGGATGTGATCATTGTGGTAATATGCATTATTCGGAAGATTGTCCAAATCGGGCACCCGAAGATGTGAGTTACATCCAGAATCAACAACAAGGGAGCTACCAACGCAATACCGGTTTCCAGAACCGCACTTCAGGTAATCCTCCTTATAACTCTTCTTTTCCTACTAATAACTCTCGTTTTTCAGGAAATAGATGGCAAAGGGATAACTTTCAAAGTCAACCTCAACAACAAACTCAACAAGGACAAGGATCTGGATCTTCTTCTTCTAATGCCGATCCAAATGCCGAGTTGAGGGAGATGATGAAACAATTGGTTAGTAATCAGGCCGAAACCAACAATAGCATTAAGATGATTCGGGAATGATTGGAGAGATGAGAGCGCTATCTGAGCGCATGGAGAAGGGATTTGCTATGCAAGAGAGTCGGTTTGGGGCCATTGAAAGGGATGTAAAGGTTGTTGCCGATGGATGTGATCATTGTGGTAATATGCATTATTCTGATGAGTGTCCCAATCGGGGACCCGAAGATGTGAGTTACATCCAGAATCAACAACAAGGGAGCTACCAACGCAATACCGGTTTCCAAAACCGCACTTCAGGTAATCCCCCTTATAACTCTTCTTTTCCTACTAATAACTCTCGTTTTTCAGGAAATAGATGGCAAAGGATAACGCAAATATGGATGATGATAGATTTTTGAAGAATGAGAGAAGGTTGAAGAAGGGTACTAGCCAAGGCAGAGTTGCAAAGGTTGAGGCTAGTCATGATTCGGGAATGATTGGAGAGATGAGAGCGCTATCTGAGCGCATGGAGAAGGGATTTGCTATGCAAGAGAGTCGGTTTGGGGCCATTGAAAGGGATGTAAAGGTTGTTGCCGATGGATGTGATCATTGTGGTAATATGCATTATTCTGATGAGTGTCCCAATCGGGGACCCGAAGATGTGAGTTACATCCAGAATCAACAACAAGGGAGCTACCAACGCAATACCGGTTTCCAGAACCGCACTTCAGGTAATCCTCCTTATAACTCTTCTTTTCCTACTAATAACTCTCGTTTTTCAGGAAATAGATGGCAAAGGGATAACTTTCAGAGTCAGCCACAACATCAAACTCAACAAGGACAAGGATCTGGATCTTCTTCTTCTAATGCCGATCCAAATGCCGAGTTGAGGGAGATGATGAAACAATTGGTAAGTAATCAGGCTGAAACTAACACTAGTATTAAGATGATTCGGGATGATACTAAGGCGTTGAATGAGAGGTTGGATAGGATTGATGGCAAGGTTGAGATAAATATGAAGAATCAATGTGTGAACTTTAAGGATCTTGAGAGTAGGATGGCTGCCCTTTCTAGGCCTCCAGGTACTTTACCTAGCAATACTCAACAGAATCCTAAGCCTCAGTTTAGCATGGGACCAAATCAGGGACAAAATTTGGGGCAGAAGTACACTCCACCTCAAGCCCGTAATGAGGAAGCCAAGGCCATCACAACTCGTACAGGTAAATCTTATGACCCTCCTACTATGCCTAATGTTGTTGTTTCTGATGTTCAGGATTCAGGTAATGATGATGAGATTGATGAGGAGATTGCTAATCTAGGAGCTGGAGAAATTTCTGATGATGATTTGTTTGCCGAGGTTATGACACTTAGCTTGGATGGGACACCTCCAGTTGATGAGAGTTTTGAGGAGGTGGTTGCTGATGGAAGCTCATTGGTACCTAATTCAGTTGAGGTACCACGTTATTTTCACATAGGCACAATTGGTAATTTGATAATCAAATAAACTAATTGTTGGTAAGGTTGTCTAGGCATTGGTGGTACCGGCTTGGGTAATTAAACTAGCAACTTAGGTGTTTGGGTGACTTGTGAGCGGTTGGTGGTACCACGCGAGCATTTCATTCTTTCACGTTTATCTTGTCAACTCTTAACGAATTTGGTCTTAATTGGAAGCAATCATGTTTAAAGTCTAGCGGAGTCAAGGTGGATGAACTTTACCATTATTGTTTGAGGCTTACCTTTACTTTTATGCATTTTATCTTTAAAAGTTATTGTCAAAGAGAGAATTGAAGCAACACCCTTTTTCCAAACCATTTTACTAAACAATTGATTCAAACCAATCCCCGTGAACGAACCTGGACTTACTTTTTAACTATATTGCATACGATCGGGTCCACTGCCCGATAGTGTGTAGTAGTGAGTTTCGAGGTATTTCTAGTTTATAAATTTTAAACTCGATTTAGCACATCAAGGCTCAAGATACTTACAAAAACTGAGTAAAACCGAGTTTGTGGGCTGTTCACCAAGCTGCTACGGATCGAGCCCCATTGGATGCATAAAACCGTGCTTTAAAGTTGATGCGTATAATCAGAACAAGTAGAGATGAAATAGTGTTTTTAAACTTTGATTTCAAGTGTGATTCTAATGAGCCTTAGCTTGTGATTACTCCTTTTTATCTTTTAATATTCGATCAGAGAAGGAAAAGCAGAGCATGACTTAAATCTAGGGAAGTAAATTAGATATGATTTGGGCTTCATTTTATTGGACAATTTATAATTTTCTTGCTCTTCTTACTTCGATCAGAATGAAGAAAAATAAACAAGAATAGGGTGTGTGTCCTTGAGTTTAAAGAGAAGATAAGATAAGGAGTTTGTGAGGTGTGTGTTTTATACGAAGGATGAAGGAGCTTGGTGGTATCACATGGAGCACAATAATTAGTTGTGGGTTGATTATCAGTAACAATAATAATACTAAATAATTGTAGGAAGGGAATGTCTTTTATAAAATATGTGGGCTCGACCGAAATAATCTCAACAAGGCAACAAAATGATAAAGTTGAAGTAATAGAACACTTCTTGTGTTTGTCGACATAAGATAAATATTTTTGGTTAAATAATAATCATTGTTTGCTAAATGTTTAGTCCGCGTACATTATTTCTAATCAATTGATTGAGTCCATTATTAATAAAAAAAACCCAAAATAATTCACGGGTGTTCACCTTTTCATAAAGGTTGTGTCGGCTTTTGTCCCATTAATGGAATTATTAGATAACCACCGACACTGTGCCACCGACACTGTTTACCGTACATTATCTTAAGGTTTTGTTTTACCTGTTAACACATTTACTCAATTATCGTCTATAGTATACTTTCCTTATCACATATGGGCCAATATCATGGTCTTGCAAATGGGCTTAATTCTAGAAATCCAATTATGACATTATAATTGGCCCAATTTACAGATAAATGAACACAATTAGGCCCAAAGTTTTCATTTATTAAAGTAGTTAATCAAATTACAAGTACAGTCAAACGGGTAAAAATTACGGATGTTACATTAAATGTTGTGTTGCGTTATTTCTACTAATATTATCCTCTAACATACAAGTGTTGAGTTATTAACATGCTATAATGATCTCAATAAGAGTGGTTATTTATTATTTGGATAGATTGATTAAAGTATGTTGATCCGAGACATAAATGTTACAATTGTTTTAAGTGTAATGAAATATAGAAAATTTTATTTATACTTTTCTGATTATGCCCGGGTAATCACCCGGGTTAATTAGCTAGTAGTATCACAAAGTGAGATATTAATGACATAGCGTATCAATAATACAAATGCGGATAATTGAAATCTTATCTTATGGAGTATATATGTTATCTTATTAAAGAAATATAAATCTAAACCTGCACCTAGGTTTCACAAATACCGATTAATTTCAAAAACCCGCCTAAAATATTTGGGAAAAATTTAGAATCTCAATTTGATTTGGTGCTACTAGAATCTAGGCACCACGTTCGTCAATCAAGTTTCACATACCGTTTTATTTATGGAAAACAATTTTCACATACCATTTGTGTTAAAATCAATTTTCACTTACTCTTTTGCTCGAATTCAACACAGATTGTGGGTTAAAACTTTCACTTTTGAGTGTAGCAGCAGGTATTGGAAATTTCCTTTCTGATTATTCGAAACATCTAATTTTGCGTTTTCACTTTTATATATCTTATATCTACATAGATAATGAATTTGTGTTAGGAAACTTCCGTTCTGATTATGGTTTTCACTTTTGGATTTTCACTTTAATATACGAGCATAGTGCCCGGGCGTTGCGGCGGTTAAAAGGTGAGGATCTTATGAACGGGAGGCGGTGGAGAAGAAGGGCGGCAGCGGAGGGGTGATAGAAGATCGATTAGAGTGTGTAATGATTAGAGAGAATGGAGAAAGAAGAGTATATAAGGGTTTTATTTTTAAGTAGGGGTATTTTAGGGATAATGAAAAAATGTTTAATGTCTTAATTTACTTTGCTTCATAAGGGATTATAGATTTATGTCTATATATTTTGCCTTTTATTTCTATGTAAATTACTATATCCATCAATGATGTTTATTATTAATTGCGGGTTGTGTTATCTGTGTTGTGTTTCATTGTTATTTGGATTCCATATGCCATTATTAAGTTAACTTGTTATCATTTTTTGCTTTGTGTTATCTATGATCTGTGATTGCGGGTTGTGTTATCTGTGATTTGCTAATTAGACATATAATTAACTCTTGATAGCGAATCATTTAATTAGATATATAGGTGCCATGGTGATCAATGCGTTGTTCGGTTGTGCTTCTTGAGTACTTGGTTTTTTCGCAACTTTAGTACTTGGTTTATTACTTCTTGAGTACTTGGTTTTTTCGCAACTTTAGTACTTGGTTTATTAGTAACTTCGTGGAATATTTGTTTTAGTGTTGTGACCGATAAAAAGCTCAAAATGTATTAAGGCTCTAATATTCATTATGTTATGCAAACTATATGCAGATAGGAACTACATGTTTAAAAACGAAACCAT
The DNA here is from genome assembly GCA_034093135.1 of Erigeron breviscapus. NCBI lineage: Eukaryota > Viridiplantae > Streptophyta > Magnoliopsida > Asterales > Asteraceae > Erigeron > Erigeron breviscapus. Next base: position 26,765,353 of record CM067173.1, on the reverse strand, counting down.
GAATGCTAAAATTAACACAATTGTGAAGTGAAATGAAGTGAAGTGTGCACAGTATGCAAATCACAAACCAATAAGCATTTTTTGCCTACTCAGTGTGCTTCGCTAAGAATTTATTGTTGGAATGTGTTGATAACATTGTAATTTTTAGTCATTTACTTGCTACTTGCTTGGCTGGTTAGCTGCTTTGCCCAGCCAAGTAGTATACATTTTGCTCAGTCCTTTTTGCAGCAAGTTATAGCTTGAATGATGAATATTATTTTGCCTATGGTCTTAATCTGCATAATGATGGTTCCATCTATTGGATATTATTTTTTTTCTTTATTTTTAGTCATCTTTATCCAAAGTTCTCGATAACTCAATTTAATAAGAATTTTATGTGATCATTATGGAGCATAATAATTTGGGCAATCCGAGTTATGTTTCTATAGCGGTTCAATGCTAATTTCACTTAATATATTGATATGGTGTATAATTCTTTAGGCAATCTGATAAGATTTTTCTTTATTGTCTACATCAGTAATGGAAGAAAGCTCCACAAGACAAATGAATAATTATGAAAACAATAGAAGGTCGACGGTTCAAGAGAACCAGAAAAAATTGCAAGATTTGGGATTGAAAAATATTGCCTTTACAAGCCTAGCGGAGCACAAACCAAAGAAAAAGAAAAAGAAACCAATTGACACCAATGAGAAAGATGTTGATGTTGAGCATGATTATATGCCTGGTTCTGACTTTGATGTTGATGTTGAGGAAGATTATCAAGAAGCTGTTGTTACAAAAATCTCTAAAAAGGTACTAATAACAAAATGCGTTCTAACATAATTTCTTTCTGTTTCTTCTCTAACAATTTGACTTACATTCGCAAACAAGGTAAGCATGTTCTACTAGTTCAAATATATGTTGATGACATTATATTTGGGTCGACCAGTCAAACATTTTGCCGAAACTTTTCATCTCTAATGGTCAATCATTTTGAAATGAGCATGATTGGGGAAATGAATTACTTTTTGGGTCTTCAAATCAAACAATTACCAACTGGTATTTTTATATCACAAGGGAAATACATAAATGATATGTTGAAAAAGTTTGATATGACTTCATGTTCTTCAATTTCTACCCCAATGGCTGCTCGAACATCAATTAATACTGATACAAATGGGAAACCATTTGACCAAAAGAGATATAGAAGTATGATTGGTTCGTTGTTGTACCTAACAGCATCTCGCCCAGATATAATGTTTGCAACATGTATGTGTGCTAGATATCAAGCTGCTCCAACTGATTTACATTATCAAGCTGTGAAACGAATCTTTCGTTATCTGAAGGGTACACCCGATTTAGGTCTCTGGTATCCAAGGGATACTGGATTCAATCTAACTGCTTATTCAGATGCAGATCATGCAGGTTGTAAACTTGATCGCAAGAGCACTTCCGGTACTTTACAATTTTTAGGAGATAAAATTGTGAGTTGGTCTTCCAAGAAACAGAACTGTGTTTCACTATCAACGGCTGAAGCTGAATATGTAGCTGCGGCTAGTTGTTGTGCTCAAGTTTTATGGATGAAGACACAACTAACTGATTATGGTCTGAAATATGATCATATTCCTATCTATTGTGATTCTCAAAGTGCCATTGCCATTGCAGTCAACTCAGTAAACCACTCTCGCTCAAAGCATATTGATGTTAGATATCATTTTCTCAAAGATCATATTGAGAAAGGTGACATCGAACTCTACTTTGTGGGTACTGAACTTCAACTTGCAGATTTGTTCACAAAACCATTGGATGAAAAGAGGTTTAATTTTCTGATCTCCAAGCTTGGTATGTTAAATCTTAAACCTTAATCTTTTTCATTTGAAGGAATTCTTGACACATTTCAGAAAACAAAATACAAAATTGAAAAATTTCAAAAATAAACAAAAAGATTTTTTAAAATGGCTTGCATATACTATGTATGCAACCCGTTCTTCAATGTTTTATTTAATTAGAGTGTTTATACATTCTAAGATATTGTTATTATACATATAGATTGATATAAGAGTACAAGGAATCGAACGCCTTTGTGTACTTCCAAGTGTTCTTATATGAATATGTATGTGTAATATACAATAAAACTTTTTTCCAAATAAACTTTTCAAACTCTCAATTGTTGATATGAGAAGCAAAGGATCGAACGCCTTTGTGTACTTCTTTGCTATATCATTTTGAACAATTGATTGGATTTTCATTACGCTTAAATGTTTTAATTGCCTCCAACTTGTTGATGTAAGATGCAATGGATTGAACGCCTTTGTGTACTCCTTAGCTGTCTTACTATGAACATTGTTGTTGATGCAAAATTTTGTTCTTTTTGATCTCACAAAAACAATTTTTGCTCCACCTTTCTATGAAAACCATTTTTGATCTATTCTTGCATAGATTAAGGAGGAGTTTGTGATTTCAAAAATCCTCAAACTTCAAATGTGTTTCAAACTTTTTCATTCACACATTTGTTGTTTTTCAAATATTTTTCATTTCAAAGAAGTTCGGTGATTAGTGTGCACATGAGCGATAAGTTTTTCTCAAAATTTGCTCCATGAATTTCATCATCGCCGATGAATTCTAACCCCGGAGTATTCACTTCTTTCATTAGATAGTGAGGGTATTTTGAGTGATGTTGATTTCGTGCAACTAGAATGGAGGGAGTAAAGTCGAAAAGTGAGAGGTTACGGTGATATAATGATGTGAGAAAGGGCTAAAAGAAACAAAAGTCCCTCCCCAAATTCTCAAAAGCCGGGTAAAACACGTTTCTATCGGATGTCATTTGTTGATATCTCGATATTGAAGAAGCCTTCATGGACCCAGTGAAGCAATGCACATCATTCCTAACCACTCAAGTATTTCTTAACAAATGCTTGTTTCATTCCTCACGGAGATTTTCACATTTCTATTGACTCTTCTTTGGAAGATGTTGATATTGAAAAAGGGCGACATTCTGCTCCAGTCCCCGACTTCATTTGATCACGTTGTGTCTAGAGCTAATTTGATTGATCATTAAATTGATCATCGTTTATTCTTCTTAGAACACATTCGAGTCATATCTTTGTGATATTAAAGCTTATCTTTGTGATATAGCCGGAACATTCGTAGTGATATCTTAATTGATATTCCACAATGATTGAATGGAAATCCTACCAATGCTAACATCTTTTCCAACGTTGAACGTAGGTCTCATAATTACATTTATGTGATTATTGAGTTAACGAAAAGTCTAAGTGACCTCGGTTTTCCCTTTAAAGTCTTTAAGGATAAAATTGTGGTTATCAAATGCTTCGGTAGTGTTAACCATAATTTATATTCTTTGAAGCAATCTCGTGGTTGCAAAGCCGCAGACCGAACTATGTTAGAGATTTGTTTTATGCATATCTCAAAGATACATAGGAAATCCGGAAAATGTTATACATTTCTTTCGGTCATTTCATTAATCCTTTCGATTTTTGAATATGCTAACGGATCATTCTTATCCGGTTTCATTCCTTATCACACAAATTCAGAATACACCAACACCATAATACAATATTTCTTCAAGTACAAGATTTCTAAGCTTTAGTTCATGTTATTCTTTTTGTCATTTAATCAATCAAAGTGAACATAATGACATTGGTTTTCCGGTTTGTCATTATGAGGGGGAGAGAATATAGTGATTGATTTAGTGATTGTTAAGGAAAACAAGGAGAAAAGTTTGTGTTTGGTTGTTGTTTCAAGGTTTATCAAAGTTTGTATAGGGAAAGAAAATTCATTATGATGTATCAATAGTTCCTCGTATTCAGAAGAATTTGCACTCAAGATGCTTCAAAAGTTCAAAGACGCTTCAAAAAGTGTTTATACTCATGGATTGAGGGGGAGCATGATTACTTCATAAGAATTTCATTCAAACTGCATTCAAATTCTTACTCTCCGAAGTGTTCGAATTGATGTGAAAAAGATCAAAGCTTCATAAAGGTTGAAAGATTGATTAGAAGATTCAAGTCAAAAGAGTCTTCATCAAACACACGTCATTCAAGATCTTCAATTCATACAAGAACATTTCATCAAGAAACTACAATGCATAAATCAAGGGGGAGAGTACATATTCATGAAAGTTTGTTTCAAGAAGTTGAAATTCACTCAAGAATCGAAGATTGAAGAATCAAAACCAAGATTCATCTCTTCTGCAGACAACTCTGATTCATGATTCATCAAATCTCGAAGATTCAAGCCAAACATGATTTCATTATTCTCTGTTCAAAAAGAACATTGAGAATCTTCATATGATTTAACTTCAAGAAGTCCAAGACCAAGACTGAATCAAGTTTTTCCAAAGACAAAAGAAAAAGCTTTGAAGACTTGGTTCAACACACCGATTGTCTTCACCACCGGGCTCATCAATTCATTCCTACAAGACAAGATAACACGTACTTCATTCATTACAATAAATCACTAAGGGGGAGAATGTTAGAAATCCAAAAATAGTGATAAATTGTAATTTAGATAATAGGACTTTCTAGTTGTTAAGTCATAGATAAATGATTACTAAGGTTGAGGGGCTAATTGTGATAATTAGCATAGTTGTATTGTTAGACTATAAATAGCCCTCACACCTTAGAAATCATAACCAACCCAATTCATTTTACACACATTAATCCCAATCTTTCAGTTTAATCATAATTTCTCTCTCAAAACACACACAAAAACACCAAGAACACACACTAACAAAACCGCCATTGTTGAATTGAATTCAGTGATAGAAATCGTGTTATAACATATGAAAGCTAAGATGGATATAAAGTTAAGTTATCGTCGTACAATGTTCACTTCACGTCCAACACCTAAATATTGATCATATACATTCGCGTCAACATACATAAACACATATACGCAATTATTGAAAACACGGCAAAACCCTAATTAGGGTTCCAAAGTGTTTCTCGACGTTAAATGACTTCTAAGACTCTTAATCAATGTTATATAAGATAAGAAGTGAATTAGATTAAGACTCGGCGCGTAAAAAGGTCTAGAAGGTCAAACTAGGTCAAACAAGGAACATTCCAGAAAACAAAGGCCGTAACTTACGGCCTTCAGGGGCGTAAGGTACGGTGGGCAAAAATACAACGGGCGTAGCTTACGGCCCAAAGGGGCGTAAGCTACGGCCCTCTAGAAAGTTCATTTTTGGCGTAAAAGTTGGCGTAAACAGTTAGATTTTGGCGTAAGGTCCATTTTGAAGATAGGGATAGGCGTAAGCTACGCCCCAAAGAGCCGTAACCTACGCCCAGTCAAAACATAACTAGCGTAACCTACGCCCCATAGGGCCGTAGGTTACGCCCCTTACTGGGCAGCACACGACCAGCAGCAGAAGTGCAGAAACTCAAGAACCAAAAACCCCCAAATCGACCCAAACCAATCCAAAACGATTTGTAAAGACTTGTAACCCATTTTGAAGTATAACTAAACATCATTAACCATAAATACACATAACCCAACCCACAAATTCGACCAAAACATCATAATCACTCACAAATCATTCAAACCCTAAATTAAACCCTAATTTCCATTTTACCATTTTAAAGACTTGGAATCACATCAAATCAACTAGAAACATATGAACAAGCATAAATAGAAGTAAATGGGATGAATTTAACTTACCAAAACTTCTCCTTGAGCTCAAGCCCAAATTTTGACCTAAATGGGTAAAATGCTAGAACTTGACTTTGATTCTTCAATAAGGCGAAAGTGAGATGAAGATGACTATGATTTCTATGTTATAACCGTTCCAACACTAATTTGATGCAAGAAATGGTGAAGAACAAGAGATGGTTCCTTTTACTTGAGAGAAAGAGAGAAAGATAGAAAGATAGAAATGAAAGGGGAAGGAAAGGATAAGGGGGGAGATTGGGTCTTGGGTGGCTGGTGGGCTTGGACTACCCACGGGTCGACCCGTTTCTCCCTCAAGCCATAATATAATCGATTACACAATTAAACGCCAAACAAACATATTAACGACCCGACTAACATACCACATAGTCATATAATCACAAATGGGCCCAATTATTTCATTCAACAAGTTTGTTAGTCAAATTACACAAAAGTCAACGGGTCAAAATTCACGGATGTTACAGATAGCTAGTATAGTCTTTTCAGATTATGACAGATATATGATATACGTCAAATATGTAAAAGCATGACTAATGAAACATAGATATTTATAAATCATAAAAAAATTATGATATATATTTTTTAAATATAATATAATAAATATTTTCTAAAAACATAATATATAAACAATCTCATTTGAAAGATAATTATCATTGAATTAATAAAAAAACATAGTATAATGTATATAAACATCTTTATACTCATATAGAAAATAGAAAAATAAATATTAATGATTAGGATTATGATTGATGATTAGGATAAGAATTGATGATTAATATCATACATGGCAACATAGATATAGCAATTTAAATAAAAAAAAATGACACCTCATTAAAAATCCATTGTGGCAAAAACTAAAAATGCACTAAGAAAAAACATATCATCTCTTAGTTATATAGAGGGATTTGTTTTAATATTGGTTTATGAAAATGTGAAGTAAAAAAAAATATAATAGATGATGATATACTCAACATAGAATAAAATAATTTATCGTCTAGATATACTCACAGGTTTCTTGTTATTATTAATGATTGATTAAATTAAAGTCATGATAAATAGTCTAACTAGATAAGTCATGCATTAAAGGGGTTTGATGTTATCCAAATCTAACAAAAAAACTCATATACGTATATTATATATGTATAAAATATATATAGCATAATGAATATCCTATTATTATAATATTAATATTAAATATTAAATCAAATTAATTAATTAATATTAATTAAAAATAAGCAAAAAGTTATAACAATTTGACAAATAAGCAAAACCTTACTTGTCATTTAAAAAGAAGATGCCACATAGAGCTTTTATATCTCTCTAGTTATATAGAGAGATAAAATAATAATAACAATAACAATAATAATAATAATAATAATATAATAATAATCTATATATATATATTATATATATATATATTATCATCTAAAGTTGAGTTATAGTTACTTAGTTAGCACAAAAGTGATGGAATGAAGAGATTTATGAGTGAATTTATGATTGTGTATTAATGATGGTGCTATGTGCTTATGATAATTCTTATGGTTCGTGTGATAATGTAATGATTTATGAGAAAATTTATGATTGTGTGTTAATGGTGAGGTTAATGAGGTTCTTCATGCATTGTGCTAGAGATATAACCGATTTTTTGATTAATTTTGATGAAAGTTTTATTTTATTTATTGAGAAGTCCAGTGAGAAAGCTAAGGGTTGTGGCACATATGTTAGTAGTCCATTAAAAAGGTAAGGTTGTGGAAGCAAGGTTCTTGATGAACGCCATCTTCTTTTAGTTTTCTTATCACACTCTCTTCTGTTTTTGCATTCATATTTCACTAACTAGATATTTTCATATTTGTAAACATAATTTTGTGTAGTGCTGATTTCTATTAGTTTAATTAGTGTTTTAAACTATTTTTATGATAAGTTTTACAATTGGGTTGATGTTAATTGCAGGTGAATCTTCATATCGTTATTGATCGGGATTTGTTTACATCATTTTCATGCCACTGTATCATGAATGTATGTATTTCTTTATCCTCGATTTTATGCTTATCCTTTGTAGTTTTAATTTGTGATATCTTTTTCTTTATATCTATTGTTGATTTATTAAGGTATTCTTCGTTTTCTCTTGCCGACTGATTTTGACATATGGTTTCAGGGATAATGAATAAAGGGTATTATGATGGATCAAAGAGAAATACAAATCGTCCTCTGTAACTATTTGATATCTAACATTTTCTTTTCTATTTCTCTCAATTCTTTTCAATTTCTCTTGATTACTCCTTTCATTCGTTGATTCGTCATCTTTTAATTCACTTTTTTGGAATTTTTGTTGCAGGACATAAAGATTGAATTTATCATAAATCTGAATATCTAAAAACAATATTAAGGTTAGGGTTTTATTAGAATTTTCGGAATTCCTATCATTTATTTTGCAGCTGCTAAAGCCATCAATATATGTATATATTTGATAAATTTCACTACTTTATATTTTACATAGCTTTCTTTTTTGTTATAAAGTTCATTGATTTATGGGTTGTGGGTAATTTGTAGATTGGTGCATTGTTGCTTGATAATGGAGCTAATGTAAATCTAGGAATTATTTTGGTCAGGTAATAATCTTTAATCTCGATGTGGGTTTTTTTTAGGTTAAGCATTGGGTCCTTACGAACATCGTTTATATGTATTGTAAGTTAAATTTTGACTTTGTTAGTGTAGTTGAAGATATTAGAGCTAAAAAGAATGATTAAGTTGACATTTCTATTGAATCCTTTGTAGTTAACGCGACGCAGAATATAGTTTAAAATGGAACTAATATGGTGATATGATGATCAAAATGATTTATTGGGCATCTGGAAATCAGGTTTGCATCAATATATACTTTTGGTTTGGTCATGCTAAGTAAGCTTGATTTACCTATTACGTGATGAAGCTTGCAGCCTATAAAGTTTTGTATTACAGACACAATACGAGTCTGTGATGTGTGTTTTGTGCACCTTGAGGCTGTCCAGCCATTTTCAATGGATCAAGTATGCTATGCTTCACAGTTACCAACTCATGATCTCGCTGATTAAAGCTAACTAAGATCATGGCTGAATTTTCCTTCGGGGTAGTCAATGTAGTATGAGATCTACAAAGCCACTAACACAATTCCAGGATATAGCAAGGTAAATTCAAGGTTGGAAATTAATAAATATTTTAATTTGTCGATTTTATTAATGACGAGCTGAGTGTATTGTAATCTATTGGTAGCAATTCGTAAGCTTGAGGTATGATTTGTTTTAGCTTTTTCGTTTTTGTTTCCCTTGCTTATGTGGATACTGTTATATGGCTTGAAATTGGAAGTTGTGTTTATAGGTCATACTGGTAGTAAAATGGTGGATTTGGGTAGTGAGTCAAAACATATTTGGGTACAGACCAGTGAAATTTTCAGGATGAGTCGTAACCAGTTTGTATGGGTTTGTGACAACTCGTAATTTATTAACAACGGGTTAGTCTTAATCTCGATCATTATTATAATTTCGTCTAATTTAGAGATTATGACGTGGAAATTATTAGTTAATTGAACATTTGATATAGTTCAATTAGACGTATCCTTATGACGTAGACTATTAGCTATTTAGACGAATGTCGAGTCTTAAAATAACGTTAAATAAAGATTTAAATGTTATAATTGAACACAGTAAATAGACTGTCTAAACTAAATATTTCTAAAAGTTTAGTTTATTTAATTTTATTTACTTGTCTCGACTAAAATGAGACGAGGGAAAATACCTTTACTTTACATTTTAACCTATTAGTCAAACGGTATTTAATCATAAGCATTTTACCAAATTAGGGGTAGGAAAATATCCAATTTTAGGCCACATGGGCCGAAATGAAATTGAAAGGCTGGGAGGGAAACACCAACCCCCCTCTCTCTCCCTGTTTCCTTCTTGATCAACACACACACACACCACACAAACACAACACACACAAATCACTTAAACATTTCCCAAATACTCTCAATCTCTTATCATCATCAAAATCTAGTTTTTGGCAAAGGAAGGATTGAAAGATCTTAAGGCTATATCATTTGAAGTTATATCATCATCATCATCTTCACATATTCTTCAACTATCTTCAAGAACATCAATTTTTGGTAAGTCTAAATCATCCCTTTTGCGCCTATTTATGTTTACTTACTCTTTTCTAGTCATTTCGAGTTCTTACAAGGCCTAAAACAACTTAAAATGGAATTAGGGTTTAAATAGGGTTTTGGTTTGATTTGATCATTTCGGAAGATTTAATGATGTTATGGACAAAATTATGGGCGGGGTTATGTGTATTTATAGTTTATAATGTTTAGTTATGCTTCATAATGGGATACAAGCTCCTACAAATCGTTTCGGGTTGAATTGGGTCGAGTTTGAAGGGTTTTGGTTTGGTTTTCCTGCATAAAACTGCAGCTACTGCTTTTGGTCCAGAACTTGGCCACTGCGGCGCAGTGGCATGGGTTAGCCCCACTGCGGCGCAGTGGCTAGGGCCTGTTTTTTCGTGGTTAGCTCACTGCGGCGCAGTGAGCTTGGCAATGGCTCACTGCGGCGCAGTGGATACCTTCTGGAAAATTTTTGCGCATCAATTTTCAAATGTTAATAACTTTTGATCCGTAACTCCAAATAAGTCGCATGACCTATCGTTGGAATCGTAAGAGATTCTAGTTACGAGTAATAACCCTCTTTTTGTATGAATCTTCTCCCATTTCTAAAAATGTCGAGTCAAATGCGTCTTGTTCACACTCATTTAAGTTGTAAACGTGTTTAGAGACTTATGACTTGACTAAATCATGCTAAATCAACTTGTTTGAGGTTGTAGGGTTGGCATAGTGGTATTTTATACCACTTTATAATGACTATGTTATTGATTTTACCAACTAAAGGTAAATAAAACGAAAGTTTGAAACACGTTCTCGGTTAAGGCATTCTAGGGTCTATAGCTAAGTAGTTGTACGTAGGATACTCATCGTCAAGAGATTTGATCCTCATTATTGGTAATGATATCATAGGTTTTGGATAACGTGGAGAACTGATTGTTGAATCTTCTCGAGCTACTTTGCACCTTTTAGCACTAGATCGCTAAGGTGAGTTTATGGCGCCCTTTTTCTTTTACTTTGGGCCTGAAAAGCATGTACTGTTGTATACACTATTTGTTAAATAAATGATTGTTTTGTGAGTATGCCATGTGATTTGGATACTTAGATCATTTGACTTAAATTTGCCATGTTGACGGCTGTCGAAAATGTGTATACGTGTCATTTATTAAATGTTGGATAAAATGACGTTGAATTGCCATGTGATGGCTGATTAAAATGTTTCTTTGTGTTTGACAAACTAAAATGTTTCCCCCTATTGGTTAAATTGTCGGATGTTGTATTCTGACTGTCTTGGTAAAATTGTCGGATGTTGTATTCTGACTGTCTTGGTTAAGGTCCGCACCCATTTAGAACGGAAACCTGTGCGAGGCATATTGGCTGATACTGTCGGATGTTGTATTCTGACTGTCATATGCTGTCAGATGTTGTATTCTGACTATTTTGAAATAAAAGTATTGTCAGATGTTGTATTCTGACTATCTTGAAATAAAAGTATTGTTAGATGTTGTATTCTAACTGCCTGGTCTTTTATAACTATAGGTCATTGTGTTGTATCAATGACGACTAAACATTTGGTCAAACATACTGTAAACTCACCAACTATTTCGATAGTTGATCCTCTCAAATTTCATGCTTTTCAGGGAACCAACAGTAAGTATTGGAAGCGTATATGGCATTTTAGAAGCCATCTTTTGAACTTTGGACGTACAATTAGCGTCAGACTTCTGAGGACTATCGTATTATTAGTCCTAATTGTACTAGACTGTCCAAATGTTATATTTGTATTTAGTGGGCCCATTTTCAATTGAGGATAGTTTGTATCCGTGTATTGGGGTCCACTTCCGAACGTGGGGGGGGGGGGAAAAAATAAAAAAAAAAAAAAAAAAAAAAAAAAAAAAAAAAAAAAAAAAAAAAAAAAAAAAAAAAAAAAAAAAAAAAGAAAAAAGGGGGGGGGGGGGGGGGTGGGATTTGTTTGTCCCCCCCCCCCCCCCCCCCCCCCCCCCCCCCCCCCCCCCCCCCCCCCCCCCCCCCCCCCCCCCCCCCCCCCCCCCCCCCCCCCCCCCCCCCCCCCCCCCCCCCCCCCCCCCCCCCCCCCCAAAAAAAACAAAAAAAACAAAACAAAAAATTATCCTTGTAATAAACTCGTATTTGGATTAATGGATGAAATCTCTATTTACCTTCTGATTAGTACGCAATTACTTGTTAACCCTGTATTTCCGCTACAACGGGGTGTGACAAAAATTGGTCCCCCGTCCTCCACGGCCACCTCTACCACCACTACCACCACGTACACCCCCCCCCCCCCGACCCCCCAAACCCCCCCCCAAAAAACCCCCCACAAAAAAAAAAAAAAAAAAAAAAAAAAACCCCCCCCCCCCCCCCCCCCCCCCCCCCCCCCCCCCCCCCCCCCCCCCCCCCCCCACCCCCCCCCTGCAGAGCCAAGGTTATAGTGAATACGGAGTTATTCCTCGTGAATAACTCAATCTATAGCCATGGTCGCTTCATATAGGAAATCTAAGTCTTTAAGGTTTAGGATACTTATCTCGAGAGTTATACTATTTGTCAATAATTAGACCTAACCCGATCAACTACGTCCCGATTATGTAAAATAGTATAAGGCTCGAAATAAATATCTCAAATTTGTGTATATACGTGTTAGTTGAATTATATTCACAGCATGCTGTAAATGTGGTGGGAAGGCTGCGGGTGACCCTATACATAAGCATTTAAGGCATGTTAGGAATAGAAACTTGACTCGTATGTGTATACATAAGGTTTATATACGTGATAGTTTGGATTATATTAACAACATATTGAAAATGTGGTGGGAAGGCTGCGGGTGACCCTATATATAAGCATTGGAGATATGTTGCTAATAGAAACCCAAATCGAATGTGTATAATCTAGACAAAGATCTCTTTGAAACTCTTGTTGCGTACTGTCTCATTCAATTGATTCGAATTGTCTTATCCATCAGACTTATATGGATTCTTTGACTATCCTTTCAGAATAGTCATGTCGGACGGAGTTAGCTCTAATGCTGTTGTACCTAGTACACCTCCAGTTCCAGTTGTGGCAAACTCCATTCCTTGTGTTCCTGACTCATATGAAGAGGAACCTATGGAGGAATCGGGTAATGAATCTCGCCCTATCAATTTGGTATCATCATCCAGCGAATCTGGAGGTGAACATGTGTCTATCCATGTTCAATCATCTGTAACACCGGTATCTCCATATCAGAGGAGGATTACCGAGGGAGCTCGTATACCTTATGCTCCTAGAGACCCTTATGCTCCTGGTCCTTCTGCACCAGTTCAGGACAACTACGGACTTGGTCTTTCATTCTTTCAGGGAGATCCGTATGCTGCGGGTCCCTCCAGAGTGCCTGCCTACAATCCAAGTGCCGTTATGCCAGTTGCATCTGCAGCTGATAGGTCGGAATATTATCGCCGACAATTGTCAAGGATGAACAATTCCCTCATCTGCACCAGAGAGAAAATAGAGAATCAAGCTCAGGCGTTGACTGGAGCTTATCATCAGGCGGCTGAGGCTATGACTGTTGCTAGGGAAGGGAAGGAAGCTATTGGGAGGATGATCTGGATACTATCAGTCGTGGTAGTCTTGGTGGTGGCGTTGCTTGTTGTAGTTCTTTTCAGGATGTAATCAGTAGTGGTAGTAGTAACGTATTGTAAGCCTTAGAACAAATGACAACTCATACTTCTGTATTTGAGTTGTAATCTTTTTGGTGGATGTATTTCCCACGTATTTTGGATAGTATCGTTCTGACTGTGTAATGTATCATCGTGGATGTTGTTCCCACATGATTTGTATTGTGGATGTAGTTTCCCACAAGATTTTTGGAAATGTACAGGTCAGATTTTGTAAAAAGTTTTAGTATGAATGAAATATGATAGTTCTTTGGCTTACTTACTTGTTCAAAACTACGTCACTTGCTCATTTCAATTCTAGAAGTATAGTGTTCTATATTTCTTTTCTTGTTTAGTTCATGAGTTCAAGTAAGTCGATAAATTGTGACTTGTGTTTGGTATCCTCTTATATCTTGAACATCTTGAAAAGCTACAATCTTTGTTGTTCTTACGAGAAAAACCTCTAAATGACATTTTTGTTCATGTCATAGACTTATGGCTCCCAAGACACGAGGCAAGGTCCAGAAGAAGGCTGCTCCCAAGAGAGTTACTAGATCAACTCCTAAATCCAATACAGCTGAACAGGAAGAACCTGTGATCCAGCAAGAAACAGAAAAAAAAAAAAAAAAAAAAAAAAAAAAAAAAAAAAAAAAAAAAAAAAAAAAAAAAAAAAAAAAAAAAAAAAAAAAAAAAAAAAAAAAAAAAAAAAAAAAAAAAAAAAAAAAAAAAAAAAAAAAAAAAAAAAAAAAAAAAAAAAAAAAAAAAAAAAAAAAAAAAAAAAAAAAAAAAAAAAAAAAAAAAAAAAAAAAAAAAAAAAAAAAAAAAAAAAAAAAAAAAAAAAAAAAAAAAAAAAAAAAAAAAAAAAAAAAAAAAAAAAAAAAAAAAAAAAAAAAAAAAAAAAAAAAAAAAAAAAAAAAAAAAAAAAAAAAAAAAAAAAAAAAAAAAAAAAAAAAAAAAAAAAAAAAAAAAAAAAAAAAAAAAAAAAAAAAAAAAAAAAAAAAAAAAAAAAAAAAAAAAAAAAAAAAAAAAAAAAAAAAAAAAAAAAAAAAAAAAAAAAAAAAAAAAAAAAAAAAAAAAAAAAAAAAAAAAAAAAAAAAAAAAAAAAAAAAAAAAAAAAAAAAAAAAAAAAAAAAAAAAAAAAAAAAAAAAAAAAAAAAAAAAAAAAAAAAAAAAAAAAAAAAAAAAAAAAAAAAAAAAAAAAAAAAAAAAAAAAAAAAAAAAAAAAAAAAAAAAAAAAAAAAAAAAAAAAAAAAAAAAAAAAAAAAAAAAAAAAAAAAAAAAAAAAAAAAAAAAAAAAAAAAAAAAAAAAAAAAAAAAAAAAAAAAAAAAAAAAAAAAAAAAAAAAAAAAAAAAAAAAAAAAAAAAAAAAAAAAAAAAAAAAAAAAAAAAAAATAGTCATGTCGGACGGAGTTAGCTCTAATGCTGTTGTACCTAGTACACCTCCAGTTCCAGTTGTGGCAAACTCCATTCCTTGTGTTCCTGACTCATATGAAGAGGAACCTATGGAGGAATCGGGTAATGAATCTCGCCCTATCAATTTGGTATCATCATCCAGCGAATCTGGAAGTGAACATGTGTCTATCCATGTTCAATCATCTGTAACACCGGTATCTCCATATCAGAGGAGGATTACCGAGGGAGCTCGTATACCTTATGCTCCTAGAGACCCTTATGCTCCTGGTCCTTCTGCACCAGTTCAGGACAACTACGGACTTGGTCTTTCATTCTTTCAGGGAGATCCGTATGCTGCGGGTCCCTCCAGAGTGCCTGCCTACAATCCAAGTGCCGTTATGCCAGTTGCATCTGCAGCTGATAGGTCGGAATATTATCGCCGACAATTGTCAAGGATGAACAATTCCCTCATCTGCACCAGAGAGAAAATAGAGAATCAAGCTCAGGCGTTGACTGGAGCTTATCATCAGGCGGCTGAGGCTATGACTGTTGCTAGGGAAGGGAAGGAAGCTATTGGGAGGATGATCTGGATACTATCAGTCGTGGTAGTCTTGGTGGTGGCGTTGCTTGTTGTAGTTCTTTTCAGGATGTAATCAGTAGTGGTAGTAGTAACGTATTGTAAGCCTTAGAACAAATGACAACTCATACTTCTGTATTTGAGTTGTAATCTTTTTGGTGGATGTATTTCCCACGTATTTTGGATAGTATCGTTCTGACTGTGTAATGTATCATCGTGGATGTTGTTCCCACATGATTTGTATTGTGGATGTAGTTTCCCACAAGATTTTTGGAAATGTACAGGTCAGATTTTGTAAAAAGTTTTAGTATGAATGAAATATGATAGTTCTTTGGCTTACCTACTTGTTCAAAACTACGTCACTTGCTCATTTCAATTTTAGAAGTATAGTGTTCTATATTTCTTTTCTTGTTTAGTTCATGAGTTCAAGTAAGTCGATAAATTGTGACTTGTGTTTGGTATCCTCTTATATCTTGAACATCTTGAAAAGCTACAATTTTGTTGTTCTTACGAGAAAAACCTCTAAATGACATTTTTGTTCATGTCATAGACTTATGGCTCCCAAGACACGAGGCAAGGTCCAGAAGAAGGCTGCTCCCAAGAGAGTTACTAGATCAACTCCTAAATCCAATACAGCTGAACAGGAAGAACCTGTGATCCAGCAAGAACCAGAAACTGCTACTGTCCAGGTGAACACTGGCACTGGACCTACCCCAAATACTGGCAGGGATAATAATATGGCAGCATTTGTGACACAACAGTTGTTAGTTGCTATGCCTACTTTAGTCGCGCAGATTACGGCAAGCATGAACGCCAATAATAACCATCATGCTGACAACAGTAACAATGTCGAGCCTACTGCTGAACAAGTTATTCCTCGAGTGCATCTGCACGGGACTGACTACAAGACCTTCACTTATTGTAAACCAAAAGAATTTAATGGTACCGAGGGTCCGGTAGGTCTAATCAACTGGTTAGAGAGTATAGAGGCGGTGCTTCATATCAGCCGTTGTGCTGAAGAAAACAAAGTGGAATATGCTTCCACTCAATTTCAAAAGCACGCACTGTCATGGTGGAACGAGCAGATTAGGACTCGTGGCCGAGAGCCGGCATATAGCATTCCTTGGTTGAACTTTAAAAGGATGCTCATGGAGAAGTACTGTCCTAGGGAGGAAGTACAGAAAATGGAAAACGAATTTTGGAATCATACTATGGTTGGATTGGATAACGAGAAATACACTACTCGTTTTCATGAGCTGACAAGGCTAGTTCCTCGTATGGTGGATACGGAGGAGAAGTTAGTTGAAAGATACTGCTATGGATTGTCACCTGACATCCGAAGATTGGTAGCCGCTTTTAACCCCATGACTCTTCAAGCGGCAGTTAGTGCAACCAATCGGATGGTAATAGATTTGAGAAGAACCACCGTTTCTTCTGTTGGGACTGAGGTGATCAAGAGAAGAAATGATCAAGCCTCTAGTAGTGGTTTTGGAAATGGTGGGAATGGCAAGAGGTTTAAAGTTGCCAGAAATTTTGCAGTAGTCCCACAAGATATCAAGAGGTACCCCGGCGCAGACACAAGATGCAACAGGTGTGGCATTCGTCACGTGGGAAATTGTCCTACTTGCCACCGTTGTAAAAGAACGGGACATCAGGCAAAGTTCTGTAGGGAAAAGATACCAAATCAGTGCTACGAGTGTGGAAGCGAGAATCATATGCGACCCGCGTGTCCACGACTTAATCAAGCCCCGAACAATAATGCTATAGTTCCAGTGAGGAACAATGCGGGGAACAATCAAGCTAGGAATCAAGGAGGCCGAGGTAGAGGCCGAGTTTTTGCTTTGGATGCTGCTGATGCACGACGTGATCCCAACGTTGTGATAGGTACATTCATACTCAATAATCATTATGTCTTTGTGTTATTCGACTCTGGTGCTGATAAAAGCTTTATATCCTTGGAATTTAAGTCTCGATTTGGTATAGTAGCTATCCCCATGAAAGACACTTATATTGTCGAATATGCAAACGGTCAAAAGTATATTGCTAGAGATCATTTAGTAGATTGCAGTTTGGTATTAGCCGGTAAAACTTTTAAAATTGACCTAATCCCCATAGAACTAAGCAGTTTTGATGTGATTGTTGGTATGGACTGGTTGTCTAAGGTTAGAGCTAATATAAGTTGTTATGAGAAAATTGTTAGAATACCTCTACAGAATAACGAAACCCTAGAAGTGCAAGGAGATAAGGCAGGAAAGAAATTGATCTTAGTATCGGCAATAAAAGCTAATAAATATTTACAAAAAGAACACCCTGCTTTCTTAGCATTAGTAGTAGAAAGAAAACCAAAGGGTAAAGAAATTCAAGATATTCCAGTAGTTAGAGATTTTCCGGAGGTGTTTCCTGAAGATTTGACGGGACTTCCACCTCACAGACCAGTTGAGTTTGGAATAGATTTGGTCCCTGGAGCT
Organism: Erigeron breviscapus; assembly: GCA_034093135.1. Classification (NCBI taxonomy): domain Eukaryota; kingdom Viridiplantae; phylum Streptophyta; class Magnoliopsida; order Asterales; family Asteraceae; genus Erigeron; species Erigeron breviscapus. The sequence continues at coordinate 26,747,470 of CM067173.1, read as the reverse complement.
GCACCTGTGGCCAAGGCACCCTATCGTCTTGCGCCATCAGAAATGCAAGAATTGTCCGAACAACTTCAAGAGTTGTTAGCTAAAGGACTAATTCGTCCAAGTTCATCACCTTGGGGAGCTCCGATCCTATTTGTGAAGAAGAAAGACGGCTCTATGCGGATGTGTATTGATTACAAAGAACTGAACAAGTTGACTGTCAAGAACAGGTACCCTTTACCTCGTATTGACGACTTGTTTGACCAATTGGAAGGTGCATCACACTTTTCCAAGATTGATCTCAGATCTGGGTATCATCAACTCAGGGTCAGAGAGACAGACATTCCTAAAACAGCTTTCAGAACTCGTTATGGACACTATGAGTTTTTAGTTATGCCATTTGGCTTAACCAATGCACCTGCTGTGTTTATGGACTTAATGAATCGAGTATGTCGACCGTACCTTGACAAGTTTGTCATTGTATTCATTGATGACATACTGATTTACTCGAGAAATAAAGACGAACATGAAGGTCATTTGAGGACCATTCTACAACTACTCAAGGATCAAAAGTTGTACGCGAAATTCTCAAAATGTGAATTCTGGATTAGGGAAGTACACTTCTTGGGTCATGTAGTGAACAGGGATGGAATCCACGTAGATCCATCTAAGATTGAAGCAATAAAGAAGTGGGAAGCCCCTAAGACTCCGACAGAAATCCGCCAGTTTCTTGGATTGGCTGGATATTACAGGAGATTTATTGAGAACTTCTCAAAGGTTGCTCAACCTTTGACGTTGTTAACTCAAAAGGCCAAGGAATTTATTTGGCAGGATGCCCAGGAAGAAGCATTTCAAACGTTGAAAGACAAGCTATGTAATGCTCCTATTTTGGCGTTACCGAATGGAATTGAAAATTTCGTGGTCTACTGTGACGCATCACATCAGGGAATGGGATGTGTACTTATGCAGGAAGGTAAGGTCATTGCTTACGCTTCTAGACAGCTCAAGATCCACGAAAAGAACTATACAACCCACGATCTTGAACTCGGAGCGGTTGTCTTTGCCTTGAAGATTTGGAGACATTACCTGTATGGTACCAAGTGTACTGTATTCACTGATCACAAAAGTCTTCAGCATATCTTCGATCAGAAAATGCTGAATATGAGACAAAGGCGATGGGTAGAATTACTCAGTGATTATGATTGTGAACTCAAATATCATCCCGGTAAAGCAAATGTTGTTGCTGACGCGCTGAGTCGAAAAGATAGAATTTCACTATCTGTCATAACAAGAGCAAGTTCTTACCTTGGCTCATCATTAAGGGATAGAGTTTTAGATGATCAGAATGAGGCCTTACAACCAGGGCGTATTGAGAAGGAAGCATTGTGGAATGCCGAACGGTTATTTGAATTGGATGGTGATGGGATCCGACATGTCAAGGGCAGAGTGTGGATTCCCAAGTATAATGGACTTAGAGAACTCTTGATGAACGAGAGTCATCGATCTAAGTATTCAATCCATCCTGGTGCTGACAAAATGTACCATGGGTTAAAGGATTTTTATTGGTGGCCTGGTATGAAAAGAGATATCGTCACGTATGTTTCAAAGTGTTTAAATTGTTCAATGGTTAAGGCAGAGCACCAAAAGCCTTTTGGGCTGCTCCAGCAACCCCAAATTCCTGACTGGAAATGGGAACAGATTACTATGGACTTCATTACGAAGTTGCCTCGAACCTTGAAGGGTTACGATACTATTTGGGTCATTGTTGACCGATTGACGAAGTCTGCACACTTCATTCCCATACGGGAGAATTGGAAAATAAAGAAATTGTCTCAATTATATATTGAGAAGATCATGTCACTTCATGGCGTTCCTGTGTCTATTATCTCGGATCGTGATGGTCGTTTTACTTCTCAATCATGGAGATATTTTCAAGACGCTTTGGGCACTCAGTTGAAATTGAGTACGGCTTACCATCCACAGACGGACGGCAAAGTGAGCGTACCATTCAGACGTTAGAAGACATGCTTCGGGCATGTGTTATCGATTTCAAAGGTAGTTGGGATACCTTTTTGCCGTTAGCTGAGTTTTCATATAATAACAGCTATCATACAAGCATAAAGTGTGCGCCTTTTGAGGCTTTGTACGGACGAAAATGTAGATCGCCTGTTTGTTGGCTTGATGCTGGTGAGCGTCGTTTGTACAAGTATGGGCTGGTTCAGAAGACTACTGACCAGATTGTTGAAATTAGGGCACGGCTGAAGGCGGCTCAGGATCGCCAGAAGAGCTATGCAGATCGTAGAAGGAAACCCCTTGAGTTTCAAGTGGGTGATAAAGTTATGTTGAAAGTGTCACCTTGGAAAGGCACTGCACGCTTTGGCGTGAGAGGAAAACTTAGTCCTCGTTATATCGGACCATTTGAAATTGTTCAAAGGATTGGTTCCGTGGCTTATAAGCTCAATTTACCCCAAGAGCTGGAACATGTTCATCCCACATTTCATATATCGAATCTTAAGAAATGTTTGACTGATGAAACATTGGTTGTGCCTGTCGAAGAGTTGCAAGTGAATGACTCTCTTCAATTTGTAGAGGAGCCTGTTGAAATTTTAGACCAACAGCTCAAACAGCTTAGATGAAGTCGTATCAAGTTGGTCAAAGTTCGTTGGAACTCAAAACACGGACCCGACTCGACTTGGGAACGTGAAGACTATATGAGGGATAACTATCCTCATCTTTTTACTGAGCAAGACTTGATTTCGGGACGAAATCCTTAGAAGTCGGGGATGCTATGACAACTCGTAATTTATTAACAACGGGTTAGTCTTAATCTCGATCATTATTATAATTTCGTCTAATTTAGAGATTATGACGTGGAAATTATTAGTTAATTGAACATTTGATATAGTTCAATTAGACGTATCCTTATGACGTAGACTATTAGCTATTTAGACGAATGCCGAGTCTTAAAATAACGTTAAATAAAGATTTAAATGTTATAATTGAACACAGTAATAGACTGTCTAAACTAAATATTTCTAAAAGTTTAGTTTATTTAATTTTATTTACTTGTCTCGACTAAAATGAGACGAGGGAAAATACCTTTACTTTACATTTTAACCTATTAGTCAAACGGTATTTAATCATAAGCATTTTACCAAATTAGGGGTAAGGAAAATATCCAATTTTAGGCCACATGGGCCGAAATGAAATTGAAAGGCTGGGAGGGAAACACCAACCCCCCCCTCTCTTCTGTTTCCTTCTTGATCAACACACACACACACACCACACAAACACAACACACACACAAATCACTTAAACATCTAAAACTCTCAATCTCTTATCATCATCAAAAATCTAGTTTTTGGCAAAGGAAGGATTGAAAGATCTTAAGGCTATATCATTTGAAGTTATATCATCATCATCATCATCTTCATCTACATATTCTTCAACTATCTTCAAGAACATCAATTTTTGGTAAGTCTAAATCATCCCTTTTGCGCCTATTTATGTTTACTTACTCTTTTCTAGTCATTTCGAGTTCTTACAAGGCCTAAAACAACTTAAAATGGAATTAGGGTTTAAATAGGGTTTTGGTTTGATTTGATCATTTCGGAAGATTTAATGATGTTATGGACGAAATTATGGGCGGGGTTATGTGTATTTATGGTTTATAATGTTTAGTTATGCTTCATAATGGGTTACAAGCTCCTACAAATCGTTTCGGGTTGAATTGGGTCGAGTTTGAAGGGTTTTGGTTTGGTTTTCCTGCATAAAACTGCAGCTACTGCTTTTGGTCCAGAACTTGGCCACTGCGGCGCAGTGGCATGGGTTAGCCCCACTGCGGCGCAGTGGCTAGGGGCTGTTTGTTCGTGGTTAGCTCACTGCGGTGCAGTGAGCTTGGCAATGGCTCACTGCGGCGCAGTGGATACCTTCTGGAAAATTTTTGCGCATCAATTTTCAAATGTTAATAACTTTTGATCCGTAACTCCAAATAAGTCGCATGACCTATCGTTGGAATCGTAAGAGATTCTAGTTACGAGTAATAACCCTCTTTTTGTATGAATCTTCTCCCATTTCTAAAAATGTCGAGTCAAATGCGTCTTGTTCACACTCATTTAAGTTGTAAACGTGTTTAGAGACTTATGACTTGACTATATCATGCTAAATCAACTTGTTTGAGGTTGTAGGGTTGGCATAGTGGTATTTTATACCACTTTATAATGACTATGTTATTGATTTTACCAACTAAAGGTAAATAAAACGAAAGTTTGAAACACGTTCTCGGTTAAGGCATTCTAGGGTCTATAGCTAAGTAGTTGTACGTAGGATACTCGTCGTCAAGAGATTTGATCCTCATTATTGGTAATGATATCATAGGTTTTGGATAACGTGGAGAACTGATTGTTGAATCTTCTCGAGCTACTTTGCACCTTTTAGCACTAGATCGCTAAGGTGAGTTTATGGCGCCCTTTTTCTTTTACTTTGGGCCTGAAAAGCATGTACTGTTGTATACACTATTTGTTAAATAAATGATTGTTTTGTGAGTATGCCATGTGATTTGGATACTTAGATCATTTGACTTAAATTTGCCATGTTGACGGCTGTCAAAAATGTGTATACGTGTCATTTATTAAATGTTGGGTAAAATGACGTTGAATTGCCATGTGATGGCTGATTAAGATGTTTCTTTGTGTTTGACAAACTAAAATGTTTCCCCCTATTGGTTAAATTGTCGGATGTTGTATTCTGACTGTCTTGGTAAAATTGTCGGATGTTGTATTCTGACTGTCTTGGTTAAGGTCCGCACCCATTTAGAACGGAAACCTGTGCGAGGCATATTGGCTGATACTGTCGGATGTTGTATTCTGACTGTCATATGCTGTCAGATGTTGTATTCTGACTATTTGAAATAAAAGTATTGTCAGATGTTGTATTCTGACTATCTTGAAATAAAAGTATTGTTAGATGTTGTATTCTAACTGCCTGGTCTTTTATAACTATAGGTCATTGTGTTGTATCAATGACGACTAAACATTTGGTCAAACATACTGTAAACTCACCAACTATTTCGATAGTTGATCCTCTCAAATTTCATGCTTTTCAGGGAACCAACAGTAAGTATTGGAAGCGTATATGGCATTTTAGAAGCCATCTTTTGAACTTTGGACGTACAATTAGCGTCAGACTTCTGAGGACTATCGTATTATTAGTCCTAATTGTACTAGACTGTCCAAATGTTATATTTGTATTTAGTGGGCCCATTTCCAATTGAGGATAGTTTGTATCCGTGTATTGGGGTCCACTTCCGAACGATTATACTTGTAATAAACTCGTATTTGGATTAATGGATGAAATCTCTATTTACCTTCTGATTAGTACGCAATTACTTGTTAACCCTGTATTTCCGCTACAACGGGGTGTGACAAAAATTGGTATCAACAAGGTTATAGTGAAAGGTAAAGAATTATCAAAACTTGAGGTATGATTTGTTTAGCTTTTCGTTTTGGTTCCCTTGCTTATGTGGATACTGTTATGGCTTGAGATTGGAAGTTGTATTTATGGGTCATACGGGTGGTAAAATGGTGGATTTGGGTAGTGAGTCAAAACATATTTGGGTACAGAAAAAAAAAGAAAGATTAAAATGTATGTAACCCATGAATAAAGGAAATGGGCGAACAGGTTGAAATAGGTTGAAACCCAGTCAAAGTCTGCTTTTAATGCATAAAATTGTATATTAGGGGGTGAATGTGTTTTTTAGCATGACAAATGTGTTGATAGTTCATGTTCTTTGAAATCGTGTTAATCTAATGGTAAATTCTGTTAAAACAGCAGGTTCTGAAAAGTGTAAATACACGTAAAAGCAACAGGTTGGAATTAGGAGTAGATCATGTTAATGGTGTTAACCGTTCTGCCTAAATGACATGATTGGATCACTCAGGTCTCGGGTATGAATTAATATCGTGAAAGCTACAAGTTGTTGTGGATTTTATCATTTTAATGGCATTCTATTTTTAACATCTTAATTGTTATTGGATAGTTTAAGGTTAAAAAAGAGTAAGCTTTGGTGACCATGGCTCGAGAGGACCGGGTTAGGGGCACCTGACCTGATCAGGTGCAATTCGGGTTTGAATTTGGTCAACATTAGAACTTTGCGGATTCAGGAGAATTTGGCAAACTGCTGGTTCAAACTACTGCCAGTCCACCCTGACAGTTTCATGCCTAAACTCAGCAAATTCGAGCCCCACAGTTGTTTGGACCAAGAACCTGTTGTTTCATGCTGTTATTTGATGGGCTAAAATACAAAATTTCAGACATGTCCGGGCACCTGGAAATCAGGTTTGCATCAATATAATTCAAACTTTTTACTTATTAGTATACAAACTTATATATTAACAATTTGAGATGAATTAGTCATGAATCCCGATCACTAAAATTGGACATGATTCATTTGTCATGAACCCCGATCACTAAAATTGGACATGATTCATTAAGTTGAGGTCACCATATGTATTTTACAGTCCCTTCATATTTGGAAAATTAACAATATCATGTTTTGAGTTGTCGTCCAACAGCTTTGAAAGATGATTTATTAATTTTCCATTCCTTGTGTTCCTGGAACACGTGCATGTCATTATTTGGAGCTTAAGACAAAATGGTATGAAATAGTGATATTTTTTTGTGTATAACATGCATTAATGATACGGGTTTGCGTAAATTTCGTATGATCACCAACAACTAATTTATAAGCAAGCCAATTAACATCATTATCTGGATTTGTTAATTGTTTTTTAGTTTTTTTCTTGATTATCCATGTGTGTTTTTCCCCAGTTAATTAGCATTTTAAAATGATGTTTTAGGTATAAAATGTTATTTCAGTGCCAAATAAGTCTTTCCCGACGATGAAGCTGATTAAGGACCATCTTGCTCACAAGGGAGGTAAATAAACCCCCTCCACATTTAGGCATGAGAGAAGAAAAATGAGACCCCGTTGAGAGATATGAAGCCCGAGAGGATCTTTGGGAAGATGGGACATTTGCAAAGGCTATTGGGTCGAATTTTGTCATGCAGACACGCTGTTCTTGGATTAGTTTTTTTCTTGATTATCCATGTGTGTTTTTCCCCAGTTAATTAGCATTTTAAAATGATGTTTTAGGTATAAAATGTTATTTCAGTGCCAAATAAGTCTTTCCCGACGATGAAGCTGATTAAGGACCATCTTGCTCACAAGGGAGGTAAATAAACCCCCTCCACATTTAGGCACGAGAGAAGAAAAATGACCTGAGAGCAACACTTTTAAAAAGTGTTGCTTTTGACATATCTTTTTATATAAAACAACACTTTTAAAATAAGTGTTGCATTTTATAAGATTAATGCAACACTTTTTTAAAAAATGTTGCATATTTATAGATGTAATGCAACACTTTTCAAGAAATGTTGCAAATTCTATATAAAGACTTTTTTTTTTAAGTATAAATGATATTAAATTTTGAGAATTGTATTTGAAAAATATGATTTTATATGAATTTGCATTCAAATTTTTTATCGGATTTTTATTTTTCCTAAATTAACGATGTATCCAATTATATTTCATCTCAACTATCATACTTTATGGTTTTGAAAAGACTCAGAATATTTAATTATTAATTAATATAATATTAATAAATAAAATAATAATAAATAAATATAAATATAAATACTAATATATATAAATAAATATAAATCTTAAATCAGTTAGTGCATAGGATCTAGCATACATTGTCATAACCTAGTAGGAGGAGGGGATTACTCCAACGGGGGGTCTAACATATGTGTCTTAACTCCGCGCTAAAGAGCCCCCTCACCCCCAATACCTAGTAGGAGGAGAAACTCCCAACTAAACCGCCCGAAGGCACGACATTTAATTGGGATAAAACTCTGTCCCCTCTGCAGGACTCAAACCTGCTTCACTGAAGGACTTTATTGTGAAATTCTTTCAAATGTCCTTCCCATGTCTCGAACTCGAGACCTCCAGCATGTAAAGCTGGGTGCTCAACCATTGAGCTATAATGAAAATATCAATTATTTGTTTTGTTTGATGTAGATTAATTTGTTCAAATTGACATGATCTTTGTCCAAATTAAATAAACAAATTTAAAAGATTAAACATAGAAAACGAAAGTCTAATTTGTTCAAATTAGACCGTAATAGTTTTGCCATCAAAAGCACAGAAACCAAAAACAAAAAGTGGACGCCCAATGTAAAAAGGTTAAAAAAATTTTACCCTCCCAACTCTTGGGCAGTTTCGCAGAATGTTTCAGATCTCCAATTCCAAAATTTCAGATCTCCCCCAATATATAACAAAACCGCCAATATTTTCAATTTCCAAATTAATTCAACTCTAATGTTCAGTTCAATTGAAATTCAAATCCAAAGTAAAAACAATTTTCAATTCTAACTATTTTTAATATTTCAGTACTACTCAATTTATTTAGAGTTTTTGATCATTTTCCCTTATTTTAACCTTTTATTTAGGGCTTAGGATTGATAGATGCAGAAATCAGGGACTTCATTGCAGGGACAAGTAAATATATTTCCCCATGACAAGTAAGTATTAGTATATATATTTTGTTAACTTTTTGTCAAAATTTAATTTGTAATCACTTTTTATGGTGTTTCGCGTTTGAAAACTTCTGATTATTTATGTAGTTCACCTGTTAAACACAAATAACCACAATGACCATTTATGTAGTTTTACCTGTTAACCATTTATCTGATTTGTTTCGGTAAGAGAGAGGTGATGGGGTGGGTTTATAAAATCTCACATGGTTTCTGACCTTATTCATTATTTGTTCAAATTAAGGTTGGTTTAAGTTCTTTGTGACTTTTATACATGATGAAGATGTCGATAAAGTTGCCATCATATAAATATCATTGCGGGATAAACATTGGGCATGATAATAAGGAATGCTCTAAAAAAAGTCCAGCAAAACTGGGTGGTTGAGTGAACATTAAGTTAGATGCTATAATGTTGATGCATTTACTTCTCTAGTTTTTCTTTTATTTTCACAAATCACTTCTTTAAGTTTTATATACACACACAGTGTTAGTCTATTTTAGATTCAGTAAACATGTTAATTAAGTTTAGATACTGTATTATGTGGATGCATTTACTTTTCTAATCTCTAGCTATCCAGTTCCATTGTATTTTTAATGCAATTACTTAAAAAGGATTATAAAGATTCCCTTGAGTAGGCTTAATTCAATATGTAGTTGCTGTTTGAAAGTGGTGAGCCGATTAAGAAGCCTTGACTAGTGGATCAGTGAAACTAAAGTCAGTCAGGGCCAATAGTTGCTATCTATAGGTTGCAGAGAAGTTTGGGTTCAAAACGTTCATGGAATCCCGCCTAAAGACACCCTCTCACACGTGCTCCAGCTGTCCTCAAAAGCAATGAAGAGAAAGGACGCCGGGAAATGAAATCAATCGTCTTAAAACTTTTAAGAGAAAGTAACAAGTCTCTTCCAAACTCAAGCTCATCAACTGCCGTCGACCTCTGTAACGACACAATTTACGCCTCTTGTAGAACCTGTTTGGGTTCTTTGTTGTTTTTATTCCGACAAGTAGCCCAGCCCGAGTTTGCACACCAATCCATGGAGCTCAAGAACCCGGTAAACAAAACAGATTATTTTGGAGGTCTCGTAAACTAGAATTGTTAGTGAAATATGTTGGTGCCTCTTCAGGTTTCTATTATGATACTTCATATCATTAGCACGAAATTTTTCCTATCATGCGATGCATTTTTTTTACCCAGATAGTGATGCATTTCTTTTTACCCAGATAGTGATGGTTAATATTTGACAAGGGACAGCAGAAGCTGGATGTTGAGACAGATGATCGTAATAAGAAGATAAAAAAATTCAAAGAATCAGCTTGGAAATGCATTTATTATCTTTCAGCAGAAATCCTAGCCCTGGCTGTAACTTATAATGAACCGTATTTCACTAATACAAACAATTTTTGGCTTGGTCCTGGTGATCAGAGATGGCCTACCGTAAACTCATTTTGTACCCAAATACTACTACAAAGCTCCATGTACGTATACATCTTTTTATGAAATATCTTTTTATTTATACAGTTCTCTTGTTTTGAATTTCTCCGAGGTTCTTCAGAGTATGTGCTTGAGATTATTGATGTCACGTAACTTATATTTTATGTTTGCTAATTACCATATACTAAAATTGGTGCCTTTAATGAACATAATGTATAGAAAACACATTCATGTGTATGTATATGTATGTCAACATATTTACATATTATTTAGGATATTTACTTCTATTTATAGCGGATTTATGTTAAAGAACTTGGAGAATTGTGCAGTGAATTGCCGGAATTCCTTGGAGGCACCTGTACGTGTGCAGATCAAGGGGGCTGTCTTCTGTCTGATAAAGGGCCATGGAAGAATCCTGAAATCTTGAAGGTTCTTATGGATCTTTAAGCACTCCTACAGTCCTACCTTTGTTATTTGCAATCTTATTCCTTGGTGGCACCTGTACGTGTGTGCGCATCTTTACATGTTTCTTTTTGTTTAGTTGGCTCTAAATAGCAAAGCACGACATGTCAAACAGCTGGTTAAAATTTTGAACAAGGAAAATTTTTTTGCTTTTGCGCTAAGCCCCAGCCGCCAATGGTAAGACACTTGAGGTTTTATTTGCTAGTGCTTAAATTGAATAATCTATCTATTACCATGTAACAGGCTGTGTATTAAATGTATTAATACAATGAATGTGTACTAACATGGTATCTTATTAAACGAAAACCGATGGAATTGCGCAATAGGTCTTACCACTACTACAAACCTTCTAGACAGTTTATAAATAGATTATTGTTGTGATCATAAACTACTTTTTGTATATCTGACGCACTAAATATTTAATAGTGTTATTGGACAAAACACCTTTCGGCTAACACGAACTACCTGACTCGACCCATTCCTCCTTGTATTAAAAGTTACTCATCTTGACCTGTTGCCCAAGTTGTCTGTTTTCTAACCTCTAAGTTTTATTGCTCATTTTGACAGTTGGAAGTTCAATGTAGCGAGAGTTGTTGCAAGCCTTCGTGAAGTTCTGCTGTAGAGTGCTCGAATTGTATCTCATCTGAATAACTTGGAGATGGACTTTGAAATCTTGCACATGTACCAGACATTGCCGGAGCATATCTCCTGCAATCTTGACTCACATTGTGTTGTAGAAGCAAGCACATCATGTTTGTAGTAACATAACATGTAATGATGCATCAACAGTTTTTGTTTTTGTTTTCAAATATTGTAACTCTTCACAGTTTATTTTTAATAAATGAAAGTGTTCCTTTGATGGAAGTGTTGCATTTAGTTACTAATAATGTTTCATTTGAATTTTAAGATAAATTCATTTGATTATACGAAGTGTTGTATTATAGCATAAAAAGTGTTGCACTTAACTTTAAAAGTGCTACATTTAGTCTTAAAAATGTTGCATGATAGGATAAAAAGTGTTGCATTTAGTGTTATAAGTATTGTTTTAGTGTGTAAAAAGTGATGCCATTAAAAGTGTTGCACTTTCAAAACATATGCAACACTTTGAAAAAGTGTTGCAATAAAAGTGTCGCTTTAGACCTAAGGCGACGTTGGCTAATGGAGCACTTGTTAAAGTGTTGCATTAGGCAAAATGCAACATTTTTAAGGCTTAACGCAACACATTATGAGTGTTGCCTTAGCTTCATTTTGTAGTAGTGCAAATGCCCGCACGAGAGAAGAAAAATGTGACCCCGTTGAGAGATATGAAGCCCGAGAGGATCTTTGGGAAGATGGGACATTTGCAAAGGCTATTGGGTCGAATTTTGTCATGCAGACACGCTGTTCTTGGATGAGCTCAACGAAGGATCGACGGGTCCTATAACAGTACTGATTTGTAGAAAGTGGGACGTCAATAACATCGATACATCAGCACATATTTCATTGTATCAAATGAGATCTTGAAACTTCAAAACCCTATAGTTTTTTACGAAATATAGTTGATTTTATTGATTAAGTGGGACGTCAATATTTGTGGTTAATAACAAAATTAGCAATCAAATAAGTCGGTTTGTTCAATCTGTGTGATGATTGGAGCTATGAATCAGGTGGTCATATTTTTTTTTTATTTCTTTTTTATTTGATAATCTGATTAGCTTGTTAAGCTGAGATGAAATCTGGTATATATCTCCTTAAATGTGATGAACTGAGTTAGTGTATGATGCGCTCAACCTGTTTGTGTTAATGCTGTAACACCCGTCGTTTAAAAATATGGGTTTTCAAAAATCTTTCACCTAACGGTGTTAAATTGCGGAAGTGAAGACTGTAAAAGTCAAAACCGATAAAAACATTTCGGCTTCTGCATTTAGTTGGTGTTACATGCCATATCAAACAATAGTTCAAATGAAAACCCAACGGTTGCCCAACATTAAACAACCGTTCACACATTACTACATAAATTCGACATCAAAATGAAATGTAAACAAAAGTCTCCATAATAAGCAACTATGGGTAGCTAAGGAATCTGCATGCTTTCTACCCACGCCCTCACGTCCTGCATCTACTAGTCCTTCAAGCTAAACCTGAGGGAACAACCACATTAAAGAAACAAGTGTTAGCTATAAGAATAGCTAAGTAAGATCACACTTAATTTAAAAGCATTTGTCCAATTAAAACATTTCTTCATTATTAGACAAACTCATTAGACACAACACACAACACACATAACTGCATATCAACTTCATATCAATTAGGATAATCATCCTAAATGTGCCTATCCTGCATTAGTTCACACATTGTCACACATATCTTCGTTATCTGCATATAAGTGTGCCCTGCATCACACCCGACTAGATGATCAACCAAAAGGCTAATCATCGTACGTCGTTAAGGAATGGCAAGCCAATCCCAGAGTAATCCGTATATGGAGGCGGGTCAGACCCCTCGTATTACTCGCCCTGCATTAAAGACCATGTTGCAAGGAGCCACCCAAGCAACAACTACGTCAACGCACTTGCCCGGCTAAGGCTAGTACGGGTTAAGCTTAACACTTTCCCTGCATTATATTTACGAGCTCGGTTTCACACATATGGTTTAGGTAACACACATTCCTAAACCGTCACACACATATAGTCTAGGTAACACACATTCCTAGACATTCACACACTTTATCTTCATTACGTTTGGACCCTTAAACGTGCAAGTGACATGGCAACCTACCAAGTCTAGTGAGCTAGGTGTACAAGCCATGTAAGCATGCATATATCACACATCAACTTCATTTCTACATTTCATGCATAAAGAAATACTTCGTAATACTACATAAACTGCATAACAAAACACTACATTAAGCAATACTTCATTTCACTACATTAGGGACTGCATTTCAGGTCTCATGGTCAACTACATAGCCCATAATACCTCCCGTGTAACCCGAGATACCCACACATATCATAAGTTACCGTTAAGGAAGTTATAAATGAGAAACCTTTGCTTGTTGAACCCTCAGCGTGACAAAAGTAGTGTATCTTACCTCGATACGGCTCAACAACAAGCTACAAGCACAATACAATGATGACTAGGTGCTTCCAAGAACCTAGAACAAGTTTAAGGTCGATCTATAAGCTACACAAAACAATTGAACTAGACCAGACCCAACAGTGCGCCGCACAGGACTTGTATGCGCCGCATAGAACCCAAATTACACACTTATGCGCCGCATAGACTGGGTATGCGCCGCACAAACTACACTCATTTCAAACAGAAACTTTGCAATTTTCTGGAAAAACGGCCTGTGCGCCGCACAGAAACTCTGTGCGCCGCATATCGGGCTTTTACTGAAAACCATTTTTCACAAATCGGATTTGTGCGCCGCACAAAACTCCCGTGCGCCGCATAAATCCTTATTCGACCAAATCCCCAACTTTTAAACCCTTTAAACGATCATCCAACAATCCTTCTATCCAGAACCAACCTGGAGGCTCAATAACAACCTTCTTAAAGACATTATTAAGGACTCAAAACCATGGATCATTCCTTTGATCCATAACAACACATACCAATCATCAAATCCTTCGTTTAATAAGAAATCGGTTAATGACTTGATCAAATAACCCAACCCAAACCCCATGGCCTGGATTATAACTAACATAAGACTCTAATAACCAGATCTCAGATGGTAATTACCTATATTACCTGTATTTGATGATTGAGATTCAAGATCTATGCCACACACGATCGATTCGACACCAAAACGATAAATTCTTGGGAGTAACTTTGTTTGAGAGAGGAGGGGGCGGCTAGGCTTGTTTAGGGGAATAAAAATCTGTAAATGATGACCTAATGACTCTCCCTAGGTTCCTTAACCCGTTTTTAGTTTTCCTCATATGACAAAATCAACCCCCAAGCTTCCTAATCCTTCATTACTAGTCCAAAACTACCATATGGACCATATACAACATAAATACTCCTTTAAATACCACTACATAGGCATTTAACTACATTTTTACACACATATATACTTCATTAAACATTTAGGCTTTCAAGCCTCACACATATCACACGATAACTACATAAAAGCATTAAATCTAAAATAGACTTAACGACACACATGATGTTGACTTAACGGCATTAGTCAACTGTTAAATAAAAAAGTTAGGGATGTTACAATTACCTCCCCCTTAAGAGGATTCCGTCCTCGGAATCTCATCAGGAAGGAATAACCCCGGATACTTCTCCTTCATTACTGCTTCGGTTTCTCACGTTAAGCTTCCTCCATGATTATGCTTCCACTTGATCATCACAAGATCAATCAATTTCCTACGTAGCTTCTTTTGCTTCCTTTGAAGCTTCTTTGACTTTTGGTCAAGGATCTCAATCCGACCAACTGCAAACACACTTTATCATCAATACTCATATCTCTCTACGGATGCACATTAGTTTCACCTCAACCAATACATCATGTCATCGCATACTTGCATCCTAATCCATGTCTTATATCACATCAACATGGACTCACCACTTACACGTAACTTCTTAACACATCTTGGCATATCACACATAAATTTGCCTCACATATTCATATGAGTACTAGCTTCAACAAGCATGATTTCTACATCTTACGCATTAGCATTACATCTAGCACAATTTCCCACATCACATATTGCTTTAACATTAGGTACGTTCATTACCTAATTAATCTCACATCTACTTTAACGTTTAATCCCACTAATGAGCATAACTCATAGTGATTCATACGTGTATCTAGTGAACTAGACATACCATACTTAAGTGCCACATATAAGTCATCACATATCAACATTAAGCCATAACATCGACATTACCAACATCACCTATTTTACACATATCATGGCACCGTCATTATGAGAATCATACTTCATATGCACTTATATACTTCTACATTAAACATTGTAATATCAACATAAGTCATTTCGACATACATATATTCCCATAATACATTCAGCGAATACTATTCATTTGGCGGTTAAGCCTCCCAAGCACGCATCCTTACTAACTTGTTGTCACAACTCACATATTTCATTTGTACAAAGGGTCAACTCGCCCTACTTTCGATGCATAACACATCCCTCCATAAAGGTTTATGGTTAGTCTATAATATCCCCTTTTCTCATAATAAGCTTCCTTTGTTCACCACAAAACCTTTAGACAATATTGAGCTAATCAAAACACTTCTTTAACAATTCCAACTTTATGAACTATTGTCTTTATGATCTTTGGTTCTGCACTTTCCCTTCAATAACAAGTCGTACCATGAAATGACATCCAACACCTATAGCATCATTATTGATGCATATGATCACAACAATAAATCCCAAGGCACCATCACACAATCATATGGTTTTACCAAGTTTTATAACCCATTTATTCTTTCCCCTTCAATTCAAAAGTGATAGGCATCACTTGAGTTCTCCATTTTCCTCATACTTGACAACATCTTTAAAAATAAATATTCATATAATAGCCGTCTTGATTCAAAACATTTCACCATTTACTTTCACACTTTAAAGGCACTTCTTAATCACACATCTTTTCTTTCATGTCCAATGGAACGGTGCGATAGTTCTCCATGAAATACACATTTTCGGATCACTTGCCTACTAATTACTCATGTCACAACACTACTTTTAACTTCCCACCCAACTTCGTCTCTTATTCCATGGTGATATGACCACTCACTTTCGTCAGGGGACTATTAATTCCTTGTATTGCCACCAAACTTTCGGTGTCTAGTCTTGGCTTTTAACCCAATCACACGTCAACATATAAAATTTACTACACTTTGTATCATCATAGGTCGTATCACACTTCAGGCGGCATCCAAATAAGCACATCACTACGGTTCATAAACTTCCTCAAGTACTACTTTTGGTCATTTCATTCTCGGGTACCGAAATCTTACTTTTAGACTTATAGTTCCACGCTGGTTATTTATGAATTTTCAGAATCCACTCACATATTACCAACATCTTCGTCTCTAGAAAACACCACCCTTGACTAGCTCATTATAGACAAGTGCTTACCATAACCTTATAGTCATGGAATTAAACTTTAAATGGAACATTGTTCCTTTCAATTCTACACGTCAGCTTCTACTTTAACCTTTACTCACTTTGAGCGAGTTTAAAATCAGACCTCTACTTGTAGAAAATCGTAGTAACGTTCCTTACGCGACATGATGTTATTCATCATACATAAAATAGATAATAATGTCATCACCGAACGCAATGACTGAACAGTCTAAAGAGACTTTGAACTTATCCCTTAAGTTCGCGACATGGTGAGGACCCTTCGTTAACGTGCAGATACTTCCAGACACTCAATTGAGTCATAAAGTGCGTATACTTTACCCCAAGCAAGACTTTCATCATCAACTTCATCGCATGGTAGTACAATCATAAACCCATACCAAATCACTACATCGAAACCGGCTAAGGTAGTAGGCAATAACTGGGCCGGAAACAAACGACCTTCACTCTCAATGTCACAATCATCATATCCCACACGTATTTCACTAACCGTACCATTAGCAATCTCTACTTCTATTGAGCAATCTAGAGGGGTAGTGACTCTTTCTAGCTTAGGAGCAAATAAAGTAGACACAAACGACCTATTTGCACCCGAATCAAATAAAACAGAGGCAGGTTTTGAATTAACAAGGAAAGTACCACTTACCACCTCGTCGTTGTTCTTAGCATCACCCACAGTCATCTGCAAAGCTCTCACTTTTGTTGCTGATGTGGCTGCTTTCTTCCCGTCATTCTTCATTTGTGGGCAATCGACAATAAGATGACCCGTTTCTTGACACTTGTAGCAACGAGTCTTGTCCCTACATTCTGTTGCAAGATGTCCCGACTTTCCCACACTTATGACACCTTCTTGTCTTGTCGGAACATTGACCTTCATGAACATTCTTGCAAAAAGCACACCAAGACCCATTCTTCTTTTTATCTTTGTCACCACTTGAGCTAGAATTCCCACGGAACTTCTTATTATTATTGTTGTTGTTAGATGACCAATTTGACCTTCTTTTGAACCCTGCTTTCTTGTCATCAACTTTCTCCACAACTTTCTCACTTTTGAAGTCATCATCCAACCTCTTTGACTCCTTAATAGCCGCCGACAAAGTCACATGTTGTCTACATAATCCACGATAACTAGCGGGAAGACCATCACAATAAGCCTCAATTTGGTCCTCCTGCCTTCGAACCAAGTGTCCAACAAACTTCAACTTCTCCATAAATGAATGTGTATATTCAGAAATTGCACCGGGTTTTGCAACCAACGATCTGAACTCCTTTTCAATCAGTCTTAACTCACGAGTTCCCACATACTCCTCTAGAAACTTCTCCTTAAATGTTCCCCAAGGCATAACTGCAAGTACCTCAGGAGCCATAGACACTGTAGTAGCCCTCCACCAATTACGGGCATTCTTCTTCAACATTCTACTAGCACACAAAACCTTCATATCATCGGGACAATAGCATGAAGCAAATACTACTTCAATGTCCTCAATCCACTCCATAGCACCCACTGCATTTTGGGTACCATCAAACTCTTTGGCACCACATTTCTGAAAGCTTTCATATTTGAAGTTATTAACACGAGGTGCATTAACAACTCCAAGTCCTCCACCATTAACTCCATTAACACCCACGGCTGCCATGGATGGTTCACAACTTTGGGAGGGATTAGAGTAATTCCCATCCGAATGCTCACCCCTTCGTTCACTCCCATTTTTTTCTGCTCTCATTTGTGCTAACTCTTCTTCATTTCTCAATAAAAGAGCTCGAATAGCTCTCAACTCTTCATGTAATTCTGCTTGATTGGGAACCTGTTCATTTACCGGGTTTGCCCTATCTACATCAGAGGCGGTTGGTGGATCACCAAGACGTCGATTTGGTACACGGGGTGGCCTTTGCTCCACTTCATTTCCAGCCCCGTTTCCATTTGGAGGAACACCACCACCATTTCCTCCTTCTCTCTGGCTACTAGCTCTAGTGTTTGCCATTAACTCTACAAGGCAACAACGACGGTTAGCAAGAGTTAAAGTGAGACTACATTTATCAAGGCCATACTTCATTTAGCTACATTATCACACATAATATTCAAGCCTTAAATCACACTCTCACTCACTCCCCAACCCGTCCTAAAGCATTTCACTTCATTGGCTAGGCATCCTACTTAAGCCTAACCTACTTCTCATCGGTCTAAGTCCAAAATCCTACGGCATAGGTCGAATTTTGGTTCACTTAAACCAATTATCTGATACCAACTTGTAACACCCGTCGTTTTCAAAAATCTTTC
This sequence comes from Erigeron breviscapus, assembly GCA_034093135.1. NCBI lineage: Eukaryota > Viridiplantae > Streptophyta > Magnoliopsida > Asterales > Asteraceae > Erigeron > Erigeron breviscapus. The sequence goes on along the minus strand of CM067173.1, from coordinate 26,728,625 downwards.
ACCTAACGGTGTTAAATTGCGGAAGTGAAGACTGTAAAAGTCAAAACCGATAAAAACATTTCGGCTTCTGCATTTAGTTGGTGTTACATGCCATATCAAACAATAGTTCAAATGAAAACCCAACGGTTGCCCAACATTAAACAACCGTTCACACATTACTACATAAATTCGACATCAAAATGAAATGTAAACAAAAGTCTCCATAATAAGCAACTATGGGTAGCTAAGGAATCTGCATGCTTTCTACCCACGCCCTCACGTCCTGCATCTACTAGTCCTTCAAGCTAAACCTGAGGGAACAACCACATTAAAGAAACAAGTGTTAGCTATAAGAATAGCTAAGTAAGATCACACTTAATTTAAAAGCATTTGTCCAATTAAAACATTTCTTCATTATTAGACAAACTCATTAGGCACAACACACAACACACATAACTGCATATCAACTTCATATCAATTAGGATAATCATCCTAAATGTGCCTATCCTGCATTAGTTCACACATTGTCACACATATATTCGTTATCTGCATATAAGTGTGCCCTGCATCACACCCGACTAGATGATCAACCAAAAGGCTAATCATCGTACGTCGTTAAGGAATGGCAAGCCAATCCCAGAGTAATCCGTATATGGAGGCGGGTCAGACCCCTCGTATTACTCGCCCTGCATTAAAGACCATGTTGCAAGGAGCCACCCAAGCAACAACTACGTCAACGCACTTGCCCGGCTAAGGCTAGTACGGGTTAAGCTTAACACTTTCCCTGCATTATATTTACGAGCTCGGTTTCACACATATGGTTTAGGTAACACACATTCCTAAACCGTCACACACATATAGTCTAGGTAACACACATTCCTAAACCGTCACACACATATAGTCTAGGTAACACACATTCCTAGACATTCACACACTTTATCTTCATTACGTTTGGATCCTTAAACGTGCAAGTGACATGGCAACCTACCAAGTCTAGTGAGCTAGGTGTACAAGCCATGTAAGCATGCATATATCACACATCAACTTCATTTCTACATTTCATGCATAAAGAAATACTTCGTAATACTACATAAACTGCATAACAAAACACTACATTAAGCAATACTTCATTTCACTACATTAGGGACTGCATTTCAGGTCTCATGGTCAACTACATAGCCCATAATACCTCCCGTGTAACCCGAGATACCCACACATATCATAAGTTACCGTTAAGGAAGTTATAAATGAGAAACCTTTGCTTGTTGAACCCTCAGCGTGACAAAAGTAGTGTATCTTACCTCGATACGGCTCAACAACAAGCTACAAGCACAATACAATGATGACTAGGTGCTTCCAAGAACCTAGAACAAGTTTAAGGTCGATCTATAAGCTACACAAAACAATTGAACTAGACCAGACCCAACAGTGCGCCGCACAGGACTTGTATGCGCCGCATAGAACCCAAATTACACACTTATGCGCCGCATAGACTGGGTATGCGCCGCATAAACTACACTCATTTCAAACAGAAACTTTGCAATTTTCTGGAAAAACGGCCTGTGCGCCGCACAGAAACTCTGTGCGCCGCATATCGGGCTTTTACTGAAAACCATTTTTCACAAATCGGATTTGTGCGCCGCACAAAACTCCCGTGCGCCGCATAAATCCTTATTCGACCAAATCCCCAACTTTTAAACCCTTTAAACGATCATCCAACAATCCTTCTATCCAGAACCAACCTGGAGGCTCAATAACAACCTTCTTAAAGACATTATTAAGGACTCAAAACCATGGATCATTCCTTTGATCCATAACAACACATACCAATAATCAAATCCTTCGTTTAATAAGAAATCGGTTAATGACTTGATCAAATAACCCAACCCAAACCCCATGGCCTGGATTATAACTAATATAAGACTCTAATAACCAGATCTCAGATGGTAATTACCTATATTACCTGTATTTGATGATTGAGATTCAAGATCTATGCCACACACGATCGATTCGACACCAAAACGATAAATTCTTGGGAGTAACTTTGTTTGAGAGAGGAGGGGGCGGCTAGGCTTGTTTAGGGGAATAAAAATCTGTAAATGATGACCTAATGACTCTCCCTAGGTTCCTTAACCCGTTTTTAGTTTTCCTCATATGA
>CM067173.1:26653988-26721488 GCA_034093135.1 Erigeron breviscapus | reverse complement strand
TGTGTTTTTAGCCCTTTCTTCATGAGTCCTATTTATAGGACCAGGCTAATCAAGTCTTGCCAATTTCATGAAGTGAATGTCACCCCATATGTAAGCCTTCTAGAACTGATCCAGGGTGCTGCAGTTGACCATTGACTTGTTGACCCGAATCGCGCCAATTCACGAACCTCGCGTCTCGACGTCCACAGCCATGGCTAGGCGCACGTGTGGGCATGGCCCAAGTCTAGGCCCAACCAACTCTTTTGGTAGTCCATGTGAGACTTGGCCTTATAAACCATCAAATCTTTCTATCACCCTCCAATGTGGGACAAAGTAACATATGCCAACTTGCAAATTTTCTTTCCTACACATTAAATTTCCAACAGATATATCATTGACGCTAACCTCCACCAAACGATAATGTACTCAAGAGCCTTGCTTTCCTTTGCTCAGATGTTAATGGCCTTCCTTCGTACCCGACTGGATATCCAATCATGTAAGTGACAAGCCACGCCTGCACATGATAACCTATTTGCATGATTTTCTCGAGGAAACTTGTCTAAGCGAGCATAAAATTTTGGGGTTTGAGCTTCACATGGACAAATCCATTCTTGGAGACACCGTCTACTTTGAAGTCTGCTAAAAGAATATAACAAATGGTTTTTGTTGAAGGATGACATGTGTTGTGAACAACTACCCTTAACTGGTCACCTTTCACAACCTCTTTGAAATTGCAATCCACCACGGCTGGGTAGTATTTTGTTGGTTACATGTGTAATTTAACAGACTGTTGTATGTTTTGAAATCATCAAACCATGCATAAAGCATAAAGGGCAGTTTTTCTAATACGGGAAAATTCTGGCCTCAACCTATTTGACTTATTTCTTTTGCCTCTCTACCAAACATTTGCAACAACTTGATTTCCGTCTTAGACATCCTACAACATGTCTACAAGGGTATCTTATGAGGTAAGAGTTTGGAGAATATCTTCGTCATTTTTCATTTAAGAAATATACATCTGAAAAACATCATAACAGAAAGATAATTAAGAAAACCATTTTACTTTAGAAAAAGGAAAATAAGTATGAGTATCTTTGGCAAGATAAAGCTTCATGTTCATCCGTGCCTCATTGGTATATGGCAAATGTAGCCACAATATAATTTCATGGACACCATCACATATGATCCATGAGAACATTAGCATTGCATTGCTAATTACCTGACAAAAAAAAAAGTTTGTAATCTATATCAAACGTGTAACAATATGGCCGACACCAGCCTACAGTTTTGGACTTCTATTACACATGACAAAACTAATTGATTAAGATCCTCCTTCAAACCTTCTAAACAACAACTCTTTCATATTGTTGTTTGTATTTCGGGTTTTTCTTTAGAAAAATTAAAACTCATTTACTTTTCATTTCGGATACACAACTTTCCAAACCTGATTCCTCGCAGACACTATAATATTACCTTTCTATTTCCATCACCCATGACTCTCCATATGCAAACCCAACATTGACAAAACATACCACACACAAGCCACATACACATTTCTGGACATTTATTACATATGACAACCAAGTTTAGAGAAGGAATTACAAATCCTTTCACTGTCAAACCATTGCCAACATACAACAAGAAAAGTCAGTTCTCTTCTTTATATCTTTTCCCAAAAACCTAATGCTTACATCAACGCCAATACGAAATGAAACGAACGTGCTACATATGGATGATAAGATAGAATCTCAAAAGCATACATAAATAATATTTTTACCAGGCCGTGCATCGCACGGCTTGCACTCTAGTAATAATAAAGTTTTGTATAATAATCTTTAATCTGATAATATCTCCAATAAGTCATATATACTTATTTGTTATAGCAACTAGGTGATACCCATGCGTTGCACCGGGCTATCTTATATCATTTCATAGAAAAATTTGCAAACATATTTAAACCTATAACATAAACAGAAGGTTTTGAGTGTATGCACATTGTCACTGGATCATGTTAAATTAGCAAAGCTTGAGTAACTTTTTTTAAGGTAGCAGTATACTTCTTGCTCTATATGAAGATCTATAACTATATAAATCAAAATCTTAATTATATCAACACCAATCTTCACAAAACTTTGACCACCTATTAGTCTATTACCAACCTAAATTCTTGAAAGGTCTTGTATAACATTCAAATTCCTTAAAGAACTATCGGCTGATAATACTCTATGTACCGCATCAACTACATGACCAAGTATATATGTTAATAACTTTGAAAAAAATTTATATGTTAATATAGTTTTATGCAATAAATATGGATTATCGTGACAGCCTGTTTTGACCCATAGACCAAAATGCAGCCCCTAAAAGATACGATCTTAGTGCTAAAGATAGGACTCCAAATATGAATCTGGTCATGAAGACGACATACTTGAAAGCTGTAAAAAGAAAGACGAAAGTAGTTGCTCATTCGCAGCAAATATAACTTATAAAAGCAACAGTAAATGTTAAGCATTAATAGTAACTTTCAACGCCATATGGAATAGATATTAAGCCAATAAGTTTATACACTTACAAAACATCATTACACCATAAGACCAGTCTAGTTAAATATTGGGTAAAAGGGTGTTTTATGCTCGTGTTAGATTCAGTCTAGTTAAATATTCGGGTAAAAGGGTGTTTTATGCTCGTGTTAGATTCAGTCTAGTTAAATATTGGGTAAAAGGGTGTTTTATGCTCGTGTTAGATTCAGTCTAGTTAAATATTCGTAAAAGTGTTTTATGCTCGTGTTAAGACCAGTCTAGTTAAATATTGGGTAAAAGGGTGTTTTATGCTCGTGTTAGATTCAGTCTAGTTAAATATTGGGTAAAAGGGTATTTTATGCTCGTGTTAGATTCAGTCTAGTTAAATATTCGATCATATAATTCACTAAAAAACTTACTTGTAAAGATATCTCATTGTGACAAGATAGCGAAGATGGGGATACATTATGAAAAAATTAAGATATCACTTTGGAAAAGTACTACTTAATGTGCATAGAAGATTTGATTGGGATAAAGCCACAAAATCTCATGACACTACACACTGCAGAATCATAAAAGCAAGGTATTAGAAAGATAGTAAATGCAAGGAGACATAAGGTGTATATACAAACTAACTTTTTTGAAATAATTATGAAAAATAATAACATGACATAAAATATGTATTGATAAACCTAAGGAAATCATGACCAATCACCGTTGCATACTCGGTCATCACATTTTGCCACTGAGCTATCCTTTCTTTTTTCTTATCAAAGCCATCATTCGACCCTCCTGATACGGTAAATTTAACAAAATAAAAGACCAAACTTTAATGGTAACATACATAAAAAGCAACGATATGAATAAAATATTAATTCATCCGATATAAATTCGAGTCCAATTCATTAAAATGTGTCTCATCCATCCATTTATAAAAAGTTAGATGTAGTTTAAAACTGACATTGGGTTTAGGATTGTCAATCACATACAAAGTTTAGAGTTGGACATACATTTTAGATAATAAGAATGTCGTGGAACAAAGGGGGCTAACGAAACTGAAGTACATCTCGTTATACATGTTGAATCAAGAAAAGGCAAATTGTTGTTCAAAGTGTAAATATACATAATTCAAGAAATTGAATAATTTGCACAACCACTATTATCACACAATGAAGTTATTGGCTTGACATTCTATTTTGTTTGATAATATAAATTAATCATGATTCTAAGTTTTATAACAAAATCCGTATAAACTGGGCTATGCTTAGTTACCTCCTTATATCAAATGGGAACTTCAGCCTCCTCTAGCATGTTCTTATTGAACTTACTAAAAGAAACCTGCATTGTTGCTTCATTTATCAAAACTGTAAACATCGTCGTGTCAATGAAAGTAATATGGTGGTGCGTACAACTAAAATGATTTCTATCTATTTAATCAATAATAACATATGATCAAGAATTAAGAAACTAATACTAACTTAAAAAATGATACGAAAATTTGAACTACATGAACTGAAAACCGAATTCGACACATACCATGGGCTTGTTGTAAAACGGGCACCCCTATATATATCTCTGTCCATCTTGTTGAAAACATGAAAAATAGACGTAAACTAAGCATTATAATGTAATATAATAAGAAATTCATCGTAAATTACATGCAATATATAAGAATGTTATAACTTCAAGTGAATAGTTATATCTATAAAGCCTTATCACTACTAGAAAAGCTGAGTATACCCACGGATTTTCCCACGGCAAGAAATCCGTGGGAAATTTTCCCACGGATTACCCACGGAATGGAGTTAAATTTACATAATCAAATTATCTTTATATTTTCCCACGGATTTCCCACGGAATACCCACCAAACAAATATCCGTGGGAAATCCGTGGGAAATCCAAGGGAAGTAAAAAATTAATCAAAATATTTCCCACGGATTTCCCACAAATATGAAGACATGGGTAATTCGTGGGAAATCCGTGGGAAATCATAAACAAAAAAACGGTCCCTATCCGTGGGAAATCCGTGAGAAGAAATTACCCACGGATTACCCACGGATATATCTTAGCCGTGAGAAATCTGTGGGAAATATTTTCCAAAAATATGTTTAGGTAACCCGTGGATAATCCATGGGAACGATTTTCCCACGGATTTCCCGCGGATTATTTGTTTCCGTGGGTAATTTGTGGGAATTCCATGGGAAAAGTTTTTACAAAATTTTCTAGGATTGTCCGTGGGTAATCCGTGGGAAGTATTTCCCACCGATTTCCCACGGATTATATAACACGGTGGGAAATCCGTGAGAATTTCATGGGAAATATTTTAAAATATTTCCCACGGATTTCCCACAAATATGAAGACATGGGTAATTCGTGGGAAATATTTCCACTATTTTCCCACGTGGGAAATATTTCCACGAATTTCCCACGTGGGAAATATTTCCACGAATTTCCCACGGATTTCCCACAGATTATGTTATTCCGTGGGTAATCCGTGGAAAATCTTTGGAAAAATTGTGACAAATTCATAAAATTAACATTTTGTGTGTGTATATAGTGTATGTATCAATGTACATTGTATGTAAGTACATATATGTAATTCCTAAACATACACGTACATACATATACTGCATTTTATATGTATCGTGTATATATATATGTACGTATAATACATGTATATGTACATATTTGTATTTAAGACTGCACATCTATCCATAAAACACATACATTTCATACATAAGTATATTTATCATTAGTACACACGACATACCTACATCTCATACATACTTATATATACGTACCTACATATCTCACATACATACCTACATCTCATACATACTTATATATACGTACCTACATATCTCACATATATACCTACATACATACATAGATGATATATAATATTCTATCACCAATATACTAAAACAGAATTGTACAGCCATATAAGGGTGGAATTTCAAAACGTATAAAATATTCAAATAGAAAAGAGTAGATAAATAATGGCCGTGGAAAGAATTATACATATATGATCGTGAACGATTATTCATATAAGATTTTAGTAAACGTGTTAGGAAGTTTTAGCAACAAAGTGACTAATCTATCTATACTCCCTTATAAAATATTCAAATAGAAAAGAGTAGATAAATAATGGCCGTGGAAAGAATTATACATATATGATCGTGAACGATTATTCATATAAGATTTTAGTAAACGTGTTAGGAAGTTTTAGCAACAAAGTGACTAATCTATCTATACTCCCTTATAAAATATTCAAATAGAAAAGAGTAGATAAATAATGGCCGTGGAAAGAATTATACATATATGATCGTGAACGATTATTCATATAAGATTTTAGTAAACGTGTTAGGAAGTTTTAGCAACAAAGTGACTAATCTATCTATACTCCCTTATAAAGCAAACTGAGTTTAAGTATTAAGAACCTGATAAGTCTAAAATACCCTTCAACTCACTACATCTTTCTATACCCGATAACCTAGAATCAGTCAAAGTCAAACAGTCAACCGTCAACTGTCAAAGTCAAACAGTCAACAGTCAAAGTCAAACAGTCAACCGTCAACTGTCAAAGTCAAACAGTCAACAGTCAAAGTATTCAAAGCTTTCCGTAGTTATCTTACAAATTCATGTATAAATACCATCTCAAATGGAAAATCATAACAAAATTGATCATATTCATCTTTTCTATCCATTTAATCTCTCTAAAAGTTAACATATGTATATCCGCTGCAACGCGCGGGCACCAGGCTCGTGCTTAATGGTAGGCCCCATTTTTTTTACTTAATAGACTTAAAGATTCAACATTTAATACATTAAGTTAAGTTTATATTTTTTTTACTTAATTTTAGTTGTATAAATTAGTTATTATACCCTTTGATATATTAATTAAAGATAATTAAATAATAATAATTAATCAAATTCTAAGAATTATCATTAATAATATAATAATAATTAATCAAATTTTAACCAATAACAAAAAAATGAATAAGAATAACAAGAAAAAATAAATTGGCAAGTGAGATTCGAACTCACTACCACTAATTAAACATACATGATGTAAAACCACTCATCCAAAATTTACTTTTATTTAGTTTTCCACATTCAGAAGTTATATACTTTGATAAAAGCTTAGTAAATCTAACCCTAATATTACTTATCACCCGCCCCCTTTCTTCATTACAGTTCGTTTTCAATCAGCCACCATCGAAACTGAGCTCCACCGCATCTAACCCACCAACAAGACATACTCCAATCGATCTCCTTCGCATCTCAGCTCCACCACAGTTCGCATCTCTAACATATTTCGCCTTCACCACACACAGTTCGCATCTCAACAAGACACACTTCCATCGATCTCCTCTTTTATCTCTTTTTTCATATATCTTTCTCTCGCAAGGTATGTAGCTATTAATATGTGGGTTTCATTATTTCTAACACTTTACACCTATTAGAGCCTGGAGGGCGACCAGATCCACCACTCCCGACCCCACCTCCGACGACCCCACCTCCGACGATCCCACCTCCGGCGATCCCACCTCCGGCGAACCCACAGGTATGTAATCCCGAATTTTATAATCAATTTTTTTCTTTTCACTAATTAACTTATAAATTAAGTAATATATTGTTAAATAATTAGTTTTTTTCAGTAATTAATTTTTAAATTAAGTAATATATATTAGCTTGATGTATCATATATCAGAATATTAGCTTGTTGCTTGATGTATTAGCTTGATGTATCATATTTCAGTGTTATATATGATTTAATTAGTTTATATAACATTTAATCAGTTCGTTTTTCACCAAAAAAGAACAGAATACTCGAATTAGCTTGTTGCTTGATGTATTAGCTTGATGTATCATTTGTCATAATACATATCTTCAGCTTGTGTTTACCGAGGGGAGACTGTTATTATTTGCTTTTATAAGTCTTAAATATGACATTTGTAGGAAAAATACCTAGGTCGTCCACCAAAAGCACATGAAGCCTTCATTAACAACCATGTGAAGAAAGGGACGAATCCTTTTGTGCCGAATCCGTCAGGGGGCTCCAAACCACCACCAGAGTATGTTGATGAGAAGTCACGTTTATTTGCTGTAAGTTTAGTTACTACTTAACATAAGATTATTCAAGATTAATTTGTATCTAAGTAGAGTTAAATATAAGGAATGAATTATAACAACATCCTCTCTAATTTGATTTTATATTTTTGATACTTTATATAATAGGAAAAGGTGGAAGGATTGTTAATTGAGAAGCATGGCACTAATGAATCAGACTACCCAGATTTTGATGAAGATATATGGGAAGAATGTACTGGCGGGAAAAAGAAAGGCAGATTCTATGGGTCGGGTAATTCAAAAGATCCTTGTTATGTGCTGACGGGTACACCATCTTCACTCAGCACTTGTACCTCATATGCTACACAACAACAGCCACAGGTTTGTTTATTAACTCACACTTGTATATGACTATGATTGTTGCAGATAGGAAAGATTGAATGATTATAGTTGCTCGGTTGATACTTGCTCGATGCTTAGGGTTGCTCAGTAGACCCTTTACTCCCTGTGTATAGCTACTTTGCTTGTTGTTTTGCTAGCCAATAGTAAGCGTTTTATACTGAATTATTATTAGTTGTTGAGACTTATTTGTCGGATGGTGTCTAAATAAGTTGCAGTTTGTGACACCAAAACCAGTCTGCAACTATATGTGATCAAGCCCAACTTGAGCTTATTGATAATAATACGCTACTATATATACTAGTCGCATCTAGTGATCAGCTACCTTATATTTTCAATCCTTTTAAGTTAATTGCATAGAATTCACACTATTATTGAAGTGGATAGCATTACAGATATGACAACTTGTGTGTATGTGAATAAAAGGTATTGGGAGGGGTAAGTATTTGTAAATGGGCCGTTGATCCTGAAGTATAGTGAAAGATGTCTTGTTGAGCAGTGGTGCATTTCATCATCATTCAGAGTGTAACACTGCAGGGCAGGAAGGCCTGTGGAAATTTTCTAGACAGTCTAACACAAGCATCACATCTTGGTTTCGAGGAAGGCCTGATAGATGTTCTTTTTATCGAGTAGACGACTTGCTTTAGCTCACTTTCAAACTGCAATAACTAACCTGTCTTTACATGTTACTGTCGATTGAAAACAGACTCCACAATCCAATATGGTTTGCATTTTCGGGTGTTTTTGCATTTGTGATTTGTTCATTTAGTGACATACGAGGTAGATAAGTTAACCATTGTGCTGCGGGGACATCCGATAAAATTGGTAATTTGTGTACTTAGTCAAATTTTATCCAAGTTGTCGCGTGGTGGGTAAATGACCCGTTTGGCCATCTTTTGATCAAAGTAAGGGTTCAACTTGTTATGGTCAAATGGTTAACTTGTTGGTGTATTAGTGTCTTTGTATGATTATTTTATAACTTGGATTTTGTAGGAAAAGCTGTTAAAAATCTACAGCGGAAGCTGTTAAACAGTTAGTCCTGAATCCGTTAGAAATCTGACTGCTGTTACAAAACTGATCCTGTTTTCTGTGCAAAATCGGTCCTGTTTACAGTTTCTGTTAATCCTGTTTGCTGTTTTCTGTACAAAATCAGTCATGTTTGCTGTTTTGTGTACAAAATTAGTCCTGTTTGCTGTTACAGTTTGCTGTTACAAAACTGATCCTGTTTTCTGTGCAAAATCGGTCCTGTTTACAGTTTCTGTTAATCCTGTTTGCTGTTTTCTGTACAAAATCAGTCATGTTTGCTGTTTTGTGTACAAAATTAGTCCTGTTTGCTGTTACAGTTTGCTGTTACAAAACCTGTCCCGAAGCTGTTAACAGCCGTCAGGGGCTGTTATGTCATTTTTAGTCCTTTTTAATCGTTTAATGGTTATATTCAATTGTTCAAGTATGTGTGATCTATAAAGGAGTCTAATACACATTTCCTTGATGTATTTAGTATATGCATATAAATTTTAAAAATACTGGGGTGCGAGAATTGTGTTTATTAACTTGTAAAGTTATATATATATATATATATATATATATATATATATATATATATAAATTGTCGTTTTCGGGTTCGGTTTTTACACTTTCATATAAGAATTTCAAAACTCAATAGAAAAAAGGTATAAACTTCCCATATTTAATCCAGTGGTAATCTCAGTTGCAGTGCTACACAAAAGTTTTCTTCATGTGCGAATACAAGTATAGTTCCAGAATTGTTGACATGCAACAAAATACCCAGGCAAAATAGTTTAAATAATAGTGTATTTAGATTATTATTGGCAGAAAAGTGTGTTTAACTTGGTAATTATGTTAACTACCACAAGTTATCATATCTGTAATGCTTCTGATTACCTTGATCTCTCGCGTATTACTGCAACTTTTGACACTGGTTCGGTATTCGTGTGTTATGCCATGCATTCCATTATTTCTAACTTGGTTATTGGGTTTTAGTTTTGTGGTGGCTTAGCTTCAAAAGGTTTAGATTGTTGGGTTGAATTGTATTTTTTAAGTCAATGCCAGTAGGTTAGTAATTCCCATTTTCTTTGGTTTGTTGGGAAAATACAGTTGGAAAGTTGGAATTTGGTTTTAGGGTTTGTTTGAAGACTTATAGGATGTGGTTTTTATTTGTTATTTGTTTCATTAAGATTTTAGAAATTATATGGGCAGGTGAGAAGTCAAACTGATGGGTTTGGTTTCTTTGGTGCTTGGGGTAGTTTATTGAATTACTTGTTTTATTTGAGGAGGGGTATTGATATGGATCGAATATGGTGGTTCCTAAGTTGTAATCTCAAATTTTGTTTAAGTTTGACTTTTAAAGTCAATAGTTTTGATCTATGGGTGTTCTGTTATTTGGTTAGTAAAAATCGGTTGTATGATGTGTTTTATGTAGGTACAAATTTTGACCCAAAGTTTGGAGGAGATGCAAGCAAGACATGAGACACAACAAAAGGAGATTGACGAGATGAAAAAGCGTGAAGAAAATCAAAAAAAGGAACTAGAAGAATTGAGAGCAAAAAGTGAAGCCGAAACAAAAGAAATGAAAGCCACCATTGCCGCCATGATGAAGTTCTTACCCGATATGATGCTACCGACACCACCGGCCTAAATCTTAGGATTTGTTTAAAACTTGTTAGTTTGAATTATTTTAAAAACTTTAACTTTTAAATGATGTGTATGAATGTTTTGTTGATGGATGTATCTTGATTCTTACGTAATGGATTATGATGCGTTTTAGTAGTTTGATTATTGATTGATTACTTTTATAATTCAATTGGCGTATTTAAATATACAGGGAGCAAAATAAAATAAAAAAATAAAATTATATTATTAATTTAAAAATGCCGTCCGTGGGAAATCCATGGGAAATATGAGAGTACTAACCGTGGGAAAAATACAAATACTTTTCGTTGAAAGTCCGTGGGAAATCCGTGAGTATTGCCGTGGAAATCCGTGGGAAATTAATCTGTGGGAAATCCGTGGGAAAAATTCAAAGAAATCCGTGGGAAATCCTTGGGAAATATTTAGTGGGAAATCTGTGGGAAACCTTTTCGTGGATAATCTGTGTGAGAAAATCCGTGGGAAATCGGTGGGAGGATAAAATCCGTGGGAAAAATACAAATACTTTTCGTTGAAAGTCCGTGGGAAATCCGTGAGTATTGCCGTGGGAAATTCCGTGGGAATATTTCCCACGAATTTACGATCGTGGGAAAACCGTGGGAAATATTCGATGGCCGTGGGAAAATTCGTGGGAAACTATTTCCCACGCCACTTTTAACGGCGGCCACAATCCGTGGGAAATCCGTGGGAAACGCCCGTTTCCCACGGATTTCCCACGGATTTGTCCGTGGGAATACGCCAGTTTTGTAGTAGTGTATTAAACATATTGAAATTCTATTTTAAGTAATTTAAGCATTTTTTTCAATATCCTCATATTGCCCCTAATTCACACATTACCTCTAATTTTATATCTCTAAACACAATCAGACAAACACCCTACCAAGATCTAACACACAGTCACTTCTTTCTCTCCTTCCTATTTACACACACATATCAATTCCCCCCACTGTTTTTTATTATCATCACTGTTTAACCGCTGCAACGCGCGGGCACCAACCCTCGTACAATAAAATATATGTTCACAAAGATTCAACAATATAAAGTTCCAAAGTTGGTTGGAATTAGACAAAAAAATATTATAAACATATAAGGAGTGATAGATGCATGATTCAAAACTTTCTTAAAACAATATATTTTGTGACGTTTATAGGCTTGTTATTATTGTCCAAAAACTTTTAATCCTTGTTCGTTTTTTCTTTGAAAAAATTAAAATTAAATTGGTCATGAAGCATAAACCAATTTGGGCCGAACTCTGTCCTGAGTTTTTTATATTTATATAACACAACTTTTTTCTTTTTATTCAAAATACTTGATAAAAATAATAACGAAATATATATAAAAACGAAACTTGTAAAAATAATTTATGGTTGTGTATATAAAAAAAAGGTCACAAAAAAGTATAAAAAATATTTCTTATTAATTAAAAATTAGCATGGATGGACTTGACAAATTTTATAATTAGTACTTGTACGTAGTACAATCAAATATATAAAATACTCTAACTTTATCAAATATACATGGTTAAAAAATATATAAGAAAGAATATTTAACACTATTATAGTGTTAGTCTTATACCTGAATTGACACTATATGTATTATATGTGATGGGGAAAAGAGACAAAAGAGCTTGTAGCTCAATCGCGTGCGCACTGCCATTTGATATACGCAGCCTGGGTTCGAATCCTTGTGTTGCCACTTAATTTTTGAATATTTGGAAAGCAACACGGTGCCTACTTCGACGCTCGAAGTTGATTTGCACAAATGTAGTGACGACGTGGCTGGTGAGGTGTCACTCGATTTAACATGGTGATGCCACGTCAGAAAAAACTGACATGACGGGCTCAGAGAGCGCCACCCAAGCGCTTTCTGATAGCCATTTATAGAGATATAGAGATAGAGATTGTTTGGAGAAAAGCACCTTTAACAAGCTCTTGTATATTCACTAACCTTTTAAACATACATCTAACCTTTTCAACAGTAGTAGTTCTGTATATTCGTTCAGCGATCCCACCATGTTGTGGTGTACTAGGCTCTGTCTTCTCACGTCTGATGCCATGTCTTGAACAATAACTTATAAAAACAGTAGAGGTGTACTCACCTCCATTATCAGCTGTGCGAAGACATTTTTTTACTACATATCTGTTATTAGACTCCATCTTTGTGTTAAGTTTAAACACTTAATTGGCACTTTTCCCCCTGAAATTAGTCATTAGATGTCTGTTAGGAACTAGGAAGGGCAAAGTAGTAATTAAAGGGAAAGTTTAAAAAAGGTAGAATGTTCACAATTTATAGCCGTTGAGAGGTTGTGCAAACCGCAAAGCATCAAAAACAATCCGTGTTTGGTCCTTAACCCGGTAGGGTATTCACCTAAAGGTCTTGCGTATGACCATTAAGGCGTTTAGGACTGTTACATGGTTGACTTCCAATTTTCCGCACAACAGTTATCTTTCCTTCTTCGAGCAAGAGTTAGCCTGATAAGGGTGTCAAAGTTTTGAGGAACTCTTGTTTTGGGAGGCGGAGATGCTGTTTTGTTTGTTTTACAGCATTGTTATTGTTTGTTGTTTTCCGTTACTCACAATTTCAGATTTTAAATGTCCATTGCCATTGTTTGTTGTTTTCCGTTACTTACAATTTCAGATTGTTAATGTTCTAAGTTACATCAAATTATTGTTCAAATCCAAAGTTACCATTCTACCCATTAGTAATCATCAGATTGCACCAAATTTCCAAAAGCATTGATTTTGGTCCCCAGGGTTATTCTATATTTCGTTGATAGCCGATAAGCATACACTTCTGTTAAACTACGTCTAGTTGAAATGTTGTATTTGTTTTTGGATAGAAACGACAAGGAGTATGGTTTCATTACTATTACATCAAATAACCAATGCTTTGTTTCAGATGACTATGCCTCGAATTAAGGCAGACATGGAAAAAACACTCCAATGGCTCGTTCCAGTAGTTACAGATGTCTTAACTACCATACCTATATATGCTTCAAAGGATTCATTCATGTTACCGAAAGTCGAAACTTTCGAAAGCGCACTCACTCTTCTCAAAATCTCTTAAGAGAAGAAAGATCTACGCTACGAAAGCGAGCGGAGAGAGCATAAAGAGCTTACTTATAAGGTACCAGCTTGCGTCACTCTGGTATGCTAATTACTTCGTGGTATGACTCTGGAACGGTAGTCGCTTAGTGCGACAGCACTATGGGATGCAAAGAAGCTTCGTCGGTCTACATTAATTGTTACCTTTTGTTTTTTTTGCAGAGCACATCAAGTTTTTGGATAGGTTAGAGAGTGGGCAAACACAGGGTAAACAAATTATAATGGTGCCTATCTATTGCTGCTTTTCTTTCTCTTTTGTAAATAGTTAACGTCTTTTTTAGTTTGGCAAGAAGACAGCAGGGAGTAACAATATTATTCGACTCGGGGATAAACAAAAGATGGACCGCTACATTCTTGATTTGATAATTTGGCTTCACCCTCTAATAAGTTCAGTTAGATCTAAGACAAGGTTCCAAAGTACATTTATGCTCGATCTACTCCGACCAATAACAGTCTACTCCGGCATTCAGATCCATCTAGATTGAAAGGCAATGGTAAACCGTCCAAATCTCTTTGGAAGACGGAAACCTTTTGGAAAGAATTATGAAACGGAGAATGTTGGTATCTGGAATAAGCAAAAATCAAGAATTTGTTGTGGTCCAAGATTCTCAAAAAGAAGAGCTCAAGTGTCTTCGCCTCTAATTGAAGCATGGGAAGCTCCCCCCAAGGAATCAGGATACACAAACACCGACATTTTAGATGTTTTGGATGGTTTAGGTAGAGCTTTTTAAGATCTTACTACATATTTTTGTGCACAACATAATTCTCATTTTGTGTAACACCCCAAGCCGAGGCTCGAAATATCACGGAAATCATATAGCACAAGGTGGAATTACAATAGAACTAGAACTAAATGCAAATAAAAATTCAGTGAATCCATTACAATACGAAACAAGTACCAAAATACATAAGGAGCAAATAACCATCAAAGTTAACAAAATAACATCCAGAAGATGGCAAATCGATCCTAAGTATAACGCAAAAGGAGAGCCATTGAATCCTTGATCCATAAAGTCCAAAGTCCGGGTTTTACAGCAAGCAACAATCAAACTCCACGTCCGGGGATAACCTGATTATCTGAAAAGTGTACTAAGCATAGTCAACACAAGGTTGGTGAGTTCGCAGTAATGGTCCAAAAGGGACCATCGACAATATCAACAATTTTTTTTTTTTTTTTTTTTTTTTTTTTTTTTTTTTTTTTTTTTTTTTTTTTTTTTTTTTTTTTTTTTTTTTTTTTTTTTTTTTTTTTTTTTTTTTTTTTTTTTTTTTTTTTTTTTTTTTTTTTTTTTTTTTTTTTTTTTTTTTTTTTTTTTTTTTTTTTTTTTTTTTTTTTTTTTTTTTTTTTTTTTTTTTTTTTTTTTTTTTTTTTTTTTTTTTTTTTTTTTTTTTTTTTTTTTTTTTTTTTTTTTTTTTTTTTTTTTTTTTTTTTTTTTTTTTTTTTTTTTTTTTTTTTTTTTTTTTTTTTTTTTTTTTTTTTTTTTTTTTTTTTTTTTTTTTTTTTTTTTTTTTTTTTTTTTTTTTTTTTTTTTTTTTTTTTTTTTTTTTTTTTTTTTTTTTTTTTTTTTTTTTTTTTTTTTTTTTTTTTTTTTTTTTTTTTTTTTTTTTTTTTTTTTTTTTTTTTTTTTTTTTTTTTTTTTTTTTTTTTTTTTTTTTTTTTTTTTTTTTTTTTTTTTTTTTTTTTTTTTTTTTTTTTTTTTTTTTTTTTTTTTTTTTTTTTTTTTTTTTTTTTTTTTTTTTTTTTTTTTTTTTTTTTTTTTTTTTTTTTTTTTTTTTTTTTTTTTTTTTTTTTTTTTTTTTTTTTTTTTTTTTTTTTTTTTTTTTTTTTTTTTTTTTTTTTTTTTTTTTTTTTTTTTTTTTTTTTTTTTTTTTTTTTTTTTTTTTTTTTTTTTTTTTTTTTTTTTTTTTTTTTTTTTTTTTTTTTTTTTTTTTTTTTTTTTTTTTTCCCTCCTTTCTTATTCACGGAATCTATATAACTTGTTTATGTTTTTTTTTCTACAACAAAAAACGGTCAATTAGTATGTTTTTATTTTATACATTTTATTTACAAAATGAATAAAAATTCCCTCTTTTTGTACATTTTTTTCACCATTTTTGTTAACAAACCTTCCTTTTCTAATCGAAAATCCCTTGTATTTTGCAATTTTTTGGTAAAAGGCAAACGTTTTTTCTTCACTAAGAAAACATTAACCTACAAATGATTTATCAAAAATTTCTTTTTTGCCTTCATAATTCTCATCATGACTTGCAAAACTTTCTTCTGTTGGAATTTCTTTTAAATCAAATAAATGATTTTTATTCATTTTGTAAAAAAAATGTATAAAATAAAAACATACTACAAATCGTAACTCAAGCCAAACATCAATAAGTACAAAAGCATATTCTCAAGTGCAACAATCATCAAGTCAATCAATAATCAAAAGCATAATCAATCTCAATCACAAAATCAATCAATCAATCAATCAATCAATCAATCAATCAATCAATCAATCAATCAATCAATCAATCAATCAATCAATCAATCAATCAATCAATCAATCAATCAATCAATCAATCAATCAATCAATCAATCAATCAATCAATCAATCAATCAATCAATCAATCAATCAATCAATCAATCAATCAATCAATCAATCAATCAATCAATCAATCAATCAATCAATCAATCAATCAATCAATCAATCAATCAATCAATCAATCAATCAATCAATCAATCAATCAATCAATCAATCAATCAATCAATCAATCAATCAATCAATCAATCAATCAATCAATCAATCAATCAATCAATCAATCAATCAATCAATCAATCAATCAATCAATCAATCAATCAATCAATCAATCAATCAATCAATCAATCAATCAATCAATCAATCAATCAATCAATCAATCAATCAATCAATCAATCAATCAATCAATCAATCAATCAATCAATCAATCAATCAATCAATCAATCAATCAATCCAACAACTAAAACAATCATGTATCATCTATCCTAATATAATGAAATCTTAACCAACACATAACCAAGTCAATCAAACGAAATGAACCGTCACATCAATACAACAATCAAAACAATCAATCAATCAATCAACAAATGCAAGTATGAGGTGAAATTATGAGGTGAAATACTAATGAACCCCTATTAAGTACATTATATTTTACGCTAAACATCGCCAAATTTTTCAACTACTTTGATTTTACTTTTAGATATATATAGATTAAACTTTCACAAAAATTTTCCCTCTTAAATATTCCCTCCTTTCTTATTCACGGAATCTATATAACTTGTTTATGTTTTTTTTTCTACAACAAAAAACGGTCAATTAGTATGTTTTTATTTTATACATTTTATTTACAAAATGAATAAAAATTCCCTCTTTTTGTACATTTTTTTCACCATTTTTGTTAACAAACCTTCCTTTTCTAATCGAAAATCCCTTGTATTTTGCAATTTTTTGGTAAAAGGCAAACGTTTTTTCTTCACTAAGAAAACATTAACCTACAAATGATTTATCAAAAATTTCTTTTTTGCCTTCATAATTCTCATCATGACTTGCAAAACTTTCTTCTGTTGGAATTTCTTTTAAATCAAATAAATGATTTTTATTCATTTTGTAAAAAAAATGTATAAAATAAAAACATACTAATTGACCCTTTTTTGTTGTAGAAAAAAAAACATAAACAAGTTATATAGATTCCGTGAATAAGAAAGGAGGGAATTTTTAAGAGGGAAAATTTTTGTGAAAGTTTAATATGTACAAAAAGAGGGTAAATTGGTTAGACAAATAAAAGTTTATGTTAGCCAAAATTTAGCTAGAGTTAATACTACGTTGTGCTAATAAGATGAAATATTAAGTGTAATATAGACTTAAATTAAGCAAGGGTAAAATAAAGATAAGTGAAAAAAGAAAAGATTAAAAGCTATTAATTGTGTAGTATATATGGAAATTGGGGTGAATAATTTAATTCATATTATGTGCCTATAGGGCACACACTAGAAAAATTCTTGTATACGTTTAACAGATTTCAAAGATTACCCGTTTAATAAGCAAATGCAATAGCTTGGTTTGCATCGATTGGCTGTTCAATCATTATATCAATGGTAAATGGTAGTCAAGATTTTATCGAAAAGCCTCCCTACGCATTCTTGCAAGTTATTTAAAAACTATTATCGTAATTAAATACTTTTGTATAATGAAAAGAGGCTACAAAAGAAACAAAACATGTACAAAATAAACGAAAGAATAGACATTGAAATATAATCCATTAAAATCTTAACAAATCAAAACTTTGGTCCTTTGACAATAAAAAGATTTAAACCTTCAAAAATGTGGAATAAAAGAGCAATAAGCTTCATTTAGAAAAATCAAAAGATAATGAATAAATCTTCATCACTTAGGCAAAACCTATTCTTTCTCTTGAGCTTCACTAACCACGCTTTCTTTTTCAGAAATGTGATATCCTTGTTCTAGTCGATCGTCATTCAAGTCAAATGTAACTTCCTTTTCTTGTCATTATTGATGTGATTGTTGGCTTCAAAGTCCTATAAAAAGATATCAAAAAACCTTACTATTTGTTAAGATTTCTTACTAATATAATGTAATAATACATACAAAGAGTAAATGCATATAGATATTTAGCATGAAATGAAATTATGAATATAGAGAAACATGGAAAAATATAAGTGTAAAACATATTATCTTTTACATCTTGTTGTTTGAAAGTTGTGATGTATTGAAATGAATAGAAAATGTTTGTGATTTTATAATGGCATAAGAAAATCTTGTTTGTATTTATAAAGATATCATATTAATTAATCATTTAATATAAATGTTGACTTTGGACTTTTGTTGAATCGAATTAACGTGATTAGGATACAAATTACATATGTTTTTAAATATGTAACATAGTTAAATGAAGTGTGTAATTGTAGGAATCAATTTGGAAAGTGAGAAATTGTCATAAACATAACTAAAAATATAAAAAAGTCAATGGTCTTATGTTTAGTTGACTTTTATTTTGGATTTACAAGATTGAAAGTTAATTTTATTTTCGATTGTTAAGATTAAAAGTTCATTTTATTATTTTATCTCAGCTCTACCGTCAAAATATATATATATATATTATATAAATATATATATATATATATATATACTAGAAAAATAATATCTTGCAAGTGAGGCTATGAGGAAAAAGGGGATAGCAAGGGTATAGTATTGGGAGAAATTGTCAATTAATTTGCATATAGCAAGGCAATAAAAGATTGGGTGATTATAGAATAGTCTACATAATATCAAGACTCCAAGTATCATCTGGTATCATATTTGTTGGTAAGTTATCAAGCCTTTATGTATCACAATAATGTCCAACAACAAGATTACACAACAAATAAGCGTGTAATAAATGAGCACCAAAAGATGAAAATATCAATATGTCGCGAACCTGAGCCAACAATCAATATTCGTCAAACATAAGCCAACAATCAATATTCATCAAACATGAGCCAACAATCAATATTCGACAAACATGAGCCAACAATCAATATTCGACAAACATGAGCCAACAATCAATATTCGACAAACATGAGCCAACAATCAATATTCGACAAACATGAGCCAACAATCAATATTCGACAAACATGAGCCAACAATCAATATTCGACAAACATGAGCCAACAATCAATATTCGACAAACATGAGCCAACAATCAATATTCGTCAAACATGAGCCAACAATCAATATTCAACAAACATGAGCCAACAATCAATATTCGACAAACATGAGCCAACAATCAATATTCGTCAAACATGAGCCAACAATCAATATTCGACAAACATGAGCCAACAATCAATATTCGACAAACATGAGCCAACAATCAATATTCGACAAACATGAGCCAACAATCAATATTCGACAAACATGAG
This sequence comes from Erigeron breviscapus, assembly GCA_034093135.1. Classification (NCBI taxonomy): domain Eukaryota; kingdom Viridiplantae; phylum Streptophyta; class Magnoliopsida; order Asterales; family Asteraceae; genus Erigeron; species Erigeron breviscapus. Next base: position 26,701,823 of record CM067173.1, on the reverse strand, counting down.
CCAACAATCAATATTCGACAAACATGAGCCAACAATCAATATTCGACAAACATGAGCCAACAATCAATATTCGACAAACATGAGCCAACAATCAATATTCGACAAACATGAGCCAACAATCAATATTCGACAAACATGAGCCAACAATCAATATTCGACAAACATGAGCCAACAATCAATATTCGACAAACATGAGCCAACAATCAATATTCGACAAACATGAGCCAACAATCAATATTCGACAAACATGAGCCAACAATCAATATTCGACAAACATGAGCCAACAATCAATATTCGACAAACATGAGCCAACAATCAATATTCGACAAACATGAGCCAACAATCAATATTCGACAAACATGAGCCAACAATCAATATTCGACAAACATGAGCCAACAATCAATATTCGACAAACATGAGCCAACAATCAATATTCGACAAACATGAGCCAACAATCAATATTCGACAAACATGAGCCAACAATCAATATTCGACAAACATAAGCCAACAATCAATATTCGACAAACATGAGCCAACAATCAATATTCGACAAACATGAGCCAACAATCAATATTAATACCAATTCTATACGTACATACACTTAAGAGGATTCTACTTTCTTCGAGTCCCAGATGCTTATATATAGGGTCACCCGCAGCCTTCCCACCACATCTAAAACCCGTTGAAGGCATAACCGACTTCCATGTATGTACGTCTATCCTAATATTAATGAAATACTTAACCAAAACATAAACCAAGTCAACCAAACGAAATGAACCGTCACATCAATACAACAATCAAAACAATCAATCAATCAATCAACAATCAATCAATCAATCAATCAATGCAAGTAAACACACCAGGGTTACACTTTTCAGCCCGGATCTCAAGTGAATATAATCAAACAAGCAATAAGTCAAAACATCAACCGAACAATCAATCAATCAACCAACACATAAACCAAGTCAATCAACAATGAACCGTCACATCAATCCAACAATCAAAACAATCAATCAATCAATCAACAAATGCAAGTAAACACGTCAAACCTACACTTTCCAGCCCGAATCTCAAATGAGTAGGGAGCTACGAAACTCATCTTGATCGGCAAAGAAGCTTAGGTCGAGTTAATAAAAGATTGGATGATTATAGAATAGTCTACATAATATCAAGACTCCAAGTATCATCTGGTATCATATTTGTTGGTAAGTTATCAAGCCTTTATGTATCACAATAATGTCCAACAACAAGATTACACAACAAATAAGCGTGTAATAAATGAGCACCAAAAGATGAAAATATCAATGAATGTGCTAAATGCATAAAATGCCAACATGTATGCCCAATGTGTGAACTCAGGTCACATATGCAACGATACCCGCCTGTCATAACAATGACACAGGCTGCATCTCAAAAACATCGAGATATATATGTCTATATACTCGGGATCATGAACTCGACATCCATCAGATCAGTGTATACATCTATACACTTAGATGTATGCAATCCTCAACCGAGGGGTTATCAACAATGTATGCATGCTTACAATCAATCGAAAATGCATCAATCATAACTCAACAATCATAATACGATGAACATGAACCAACAATCAATATTCGACAAACATGAGCCAACAATCAATATTAATACCAATTCTATACGTACATACACTTAAGAGGATTCTACTTTCTTCGAGTCCCAGATGCTTATATATAGGGTCACCCGCAGCCTTCCCACCACATCTAAAACCCGTTGAAGGCATAACCGACTTCCATGTATGTACGTCTATCCTAATATTAATGAAATACTTAACCAAAACATAAACCAAGTCAACCAAACGAAATGAACCGTCACATCAATACAACAATCAAAACAATCAATCAATCAATCAACAAATGCAAGTAAACACGTCAAACCTACACTTTCCAGCCCGAATCTCAAATGAGTAGGGAGCTACGAAACTCATCTTGATCGGCAAAGAAGCTTAGGTCGAGTTAATAAAAGATTAATAGCGAGTATTGGGCCCCACGCGTTCACAACCTATCAAAGCATGTCATATATCATAATGTCAACTTTATAATCATAAATAAGTTGGTTCCTTAGGTTTAAGTTGAGTCACGAACCCACAATTACTTTCTTAACATTACCGAGTGTGAAACATAACACTTTGACTCGAAATTTTTAGAAATGTACGAAGATTCATACAAAATTAAGGTTACTACGAGAAACTAGACTCTCTTACGATTCCAACGATAGGTCATACGACTTATTTGGACTTACGGATCAAAAGTTATTAACGTTTGAAAACTGACGCGCGAAATTCCCAGAACTATCTCACTGCGCCGCAGTCAAGGCATTGCCTTGCCACTGCGCCGCAGTGAGGCTAATCAAAGCAAAAGGTCAGTGCTTTTCCACTGCACCGCAGTGGGACAAGGTCCTGCCACTGCGCCGCAGTGGGACAACTTCCTGCACCTGCACCAGCAGTTCTTAAGCGTAGAAAACGAGCCAAAACTACCAAAACTCGACCCAAACCATACCAAAACGATTTGTAGGAGTTTGAATCTCATTTTGAAGCTTAACTAAGTGCCATTAAACATAAATACACATAACCCATTTCAAATTTCCATTCCAAAACATCAAGAACACTTCCAAATCATTCAACCCAAACCAAAACCCTAATTGAACCCTAATTTCATTTCGACCCGATTTAAGACTTGTAAATACTTTAAATCGACCAACAACATATAAATAAGCATAAATAGGTGAAGATGGGATGAATTTGACTTACCAAAACTCCTTCTTGAGCTCAACCCCGAAATTAGGTCAAAATGGGTAAGAATGCAAGAACTTCAACCTTTGATTCTTCGTATAGACGATAATGTGGTATAGATGACGATGATTCTAGTGTTATATCCGTTCAAACACCAAGTCGATGATAGAGAGATGAAGAAATGAAATGGGTTCCTTGGCCTTTTGACTTAGAGAGAAAATGAGAAAGGGAGATAGATAAGAAATGAAAAGAGGGGAGGAAGAGATAAGGAGAGAAATGGGTCAATGGTGGCTGGTAGGTCGTGGACTACCCACGGGCCGACCCGTTTCTCTTCTCAAGCCAAATTACAATCGTTACACATTTAAACACCGATCAAAACATATTACCGACCCGAATATAACACATTGACATTTAATTCATAAAACGACTCAAATAATTCATTAACTTATATTGTTAGTCATATTACACGAAAAGTCAACGGGTCAAAACTCACGGATGTTACATTTTGTCCTGATTTCCTTGCTTTCAATGCATTTTCATGTGTCTACAACTGATACATTCCATATCAGGCTAGGTGGGCTTGGCTTCAAATCCATGTTGGTGAAGATACCCTGTGCTTGTTGTCTTTTCTTTGCATTGATCATTGATGTAAAACGTGCAATGTAATTATTGTTTTCTCTAGTGTATCGAAAACTTAGCAATCCAACTTTTGGATTTGTTATAAATTGTAATGATGTAAAACTTGCAATCCAACTTTTCCATCGAGTGTCGAAAACTTGCAATCCAACTTTTCCATTTGTTAAGTGTTGTTTTACAGACGTTAAAAATAAAATAAAAATAAAAGATGTTTGGTTGAAAAGAAAACAGAACAGAAACATGAATGTAAATCGTTATTGCTCCTAACATGAATTACCTCTTGTCCTTTCATGATATTGCGCAAATTCAGAAAATTTGCTGCACATTAGTTCCAAACTAGTCTTTGTAAAAACCCCCTTCAAACTATGAGACGTATTCCTTTTGCACATACTCCTTGGAACTATATATCCAAGAATTCCTGGGAAACATGAACAGCCGATGAAACAGGCGGCTGCAAACTATATCGGAAATCTTTTAAAAACGCCTCCCAACTATCCGCACTGTTCCCTTTGGGCATTTACTTTCGGAATTCTTTTAAAAAAGCCTCCACTTTGGGTCGGTTTTCAACAACTTTTTTCACCAAGTACCCCAAAATCGGAGGCACGAACTTTCCCCTTGAAAAGAAAACAAGAACTTCGTAAGATATTATGTTCTAACAACCCAAACAAATATGTTCTAACAACCAAAACAAATTCAGTTTAAAATCGCCTCCCAACTATCCACGGGGTTCCCTTTGGGCATTTTCTTTCGGAATTCTTTTAAAAAAGCCTCCACTTTGGGTCGGTTTTCAACAACTTTTTTCACCAAGTACCCCAAAATCGGAGGCACGAACTTTCCCCTTGAAAAGAAAACAAGAAATTCGTAAGATATTATGTTTTAACAACCCAAACAAATTCAGTTTAAAAATACCTCTTTGGCTTATTTACTAGCTTCTCCATTGTCACTATAAGCCATTGAATATCATAAAGCGTGTCGAACATATAGGCATGTTCACTTTTCTTGGACATTGGGTAATTATGCAAAACATCAGTCATTGTATTGAAGGCTTCCTTAATTCGTCCCTGACATTTAAAAAGGAAGGAGATAACATATTATAGAATGTGGCATAATGTTTGGAATTACAAAATGTTAAATTTATTACCAATGTCCTGGTATAGTGACCCGGCTTCTATCTCCCCTTGTCCAGCTGACCTGGTGATTCAATACTATAGCAATGAAACTCAGTCCAATTTGGCAGTTGGACGGTTATGCCTTTCACATTCTTGAGAATTATTTTCAAACAAGCTTGAGGTCCCCTCATCTGCCTTACTCAACACACTCACTGTTGAGTTTTCTGTATTCCCATTGGAGTTTGTGGTCCCAGCTCCTTTAATATAGTAATATATTAAAAACAATGTATATATTCAGCAATATATATATATATATATATATATATATATAGTGATATATATATATACACTCATTGAGTTTAAAACCTTATATGTGCCCGTAACCTTTTTTTTATCCACAACTGAAGTACTGGATTCAAAACTTTATCATTCTCCTCTACAATGAAAAGTCTTTTCCTGCATCTAGAGCACAAATAACATTTTGAGCTCGTCACACAACGGACTATGTCGTGTACTACTAAATGTTGGATAATATCCTCCAGAGAATCCATTTTCAGCCATAAAACGATATAACAGACTCCACTCTGTGAAAGGGGACTCTTTAAAATAATTAAAGAGCACTACATCCTGAAATTTACATTAATGTAAATAATATGAATAAACATCCTGGAATTTAAAATGTAAAGAAAATATATTTAGGAACTTACTTGGAAGTCCAGGCCTTTGGCCTTGATGATAGGGAGAAGTGATACGCCATCCATGACATTTGATTCCTTTTCGAGACTGCGGACCAACACAATGCTATTGGGGTTTCCACATAATTCTTTGATGAATGCATTCTGGTCACCAAGCAAAAGATGAGGCATTGGGCCAGGGGTGCTGGCCTCATCCACTTCGTCTACATGGCCCGGAAAAAAGTAGCAAATCATCTCAACTAAGCTTTTTGATAGATTGTGTAGTCGAGCATGACTTCTGAAATTCTGTTTTAGTATCACTGAGGTGTACTTCAGATAATCTTTGAAATACATGACTCTAAGATCCTTAAAGTTAAGGCTTTCGGACATAAGCTGCTGTCCAGCCACATGATAAGCCTCCCCTGCCTTTATCAAAACTTCAAGTTGCTTCAAACTTAACTCCTCAATGTCATCAACAAACATATGATGAGCAATCTGGGGAATCTTCCTCCTGTGAAGACTGTTCACTAAATCTGCAATATCAAACTCCTTATGCTCTGTCTTCAAGTTTTCATAAGCCATAAATATGTTGTAAACATCACTACAATTTACATTAATGTAAATAATATGAATAAACATCCTGGAATTTAAAATGTAAAGAAAATATATTTAGGAACTTACTTGGAAGTCCAGGCCTTTGGCCTTGATGATAGGGAGAAGTGATACGCCATCCATGACATTTGATTCCTTTTCGAGACTGCGGACCAACACAATGCTATTGGGGTTTCCACATAATTCTTTGATGAATGCATTCTGGTCACCAAGCAAAAGATGAGGCATTGGGCCAGGGGTGCTGGCCTCATCCACTTCGTCTACATGGCCCGGAAAAAAGTAGCAAATCATCTCAACTAAGCTTTTTGATAGATTGTGTAGTCGAGCATGACTTCTGAAATTCTGTTTTAGTATCACTGAGGTGTACTTCAGATAATCTTTGAAATACATGACTCTAAGATCCTTAAAGTTAAGGCTTTCGGACATAAGCTGCTGTCCAGCCACATGATAAGCCTCCCCTGCCTTTATCAAAACTTCAAGTTGCTTCAAACTTAACTCCTCAATGTCATCAACAAACATATGATGAGCAATCTGGGGAATCTTCCTCCTGTGAAGACTGTTCACTAAATCTGCAATATCAAACTCCTTATGCTCTGTCTTCAAGTTTTCATAAGCCATAAATATGTTGTAAACATCACTCCTCTCATTCAGGTCTAAAGTGCTTGCTCCATTGGAGGATTTGACATAGTCTGTTCGGGACAAACAATCACTACCAACACTTCCTTTAATTACTGTGATGATCTCAGAAAACACCACTTCAGGCCTACTTTTCTTTGTAATTCTGGCTTTCATCAGCGGCCAATAGAAGGATTTAAAACGGTTCAGTGAAACCTGTCTTTCAAATTCATCTTCCAAGTCTTGTACAATCGCCTTCCCTTTTTTTTTGTCATTAGAAAATTGTGCAAGATAAGGCTCTCCTTCGGTGGTGGCATCCATCATTCTGAGAACCTTGTTCAGTGTGACGACAAGGGGATACTCCCCTTTCTTCTTTCCTAGCGTCAAGTATGAATTTGAACTGCAAATAGATAGAATTTAGGGCTGGCCCATTGGACTTTCAATTTAAACCATTTAAAAAACAATACTTTTCAAAAAATATTACATTATATTATCTAACAAAAATGTTGCATTAAAATATAGCATATCATTATTATATTAGTATATTTAGAAGAAAAAATATAATTACATATATTAATTTTATAATGAAAATGTCGTAAAAATCTCGTATATCTGACACGGGTCTAAATCTAGTTAATCACTAACCCAAAATACCTAGAATAATAAAACACCAAACCCGTATGAATTACCTTTCATATCCAGATATAGCTTCTTTGATGGCATTGCACGTCCTTGGGCTCGAAGTCACAAAGACTTGGCGTAAAATGTCATCGTTTTGATCAGCTTCCCGGACGGATCCAGAGAGTAGATGGTACTTGTACTCATTGATGCACATCATCATTGTCAACAGGCTTGTTTTACCTGTTCCCGACCGCCCGGTTATGAAAGTGCTCATTGATGAAGAATTTAGAATAGCCTTTTGTTCGTCGTCACTAAGTTGCAATGGACGAAAATAGCATTTCAGATGCTCATCTGACAACGGGTAGTACTTGATGTGCTCCATCAAGCTTAATTCACTCCCTTTTGAGGTTTTACCATTATCACAGCAGTTCGAGTTTCCATGTGCTTCCTTCAAAATAGATAGAGACAGTGTAAGAAATCTTGTGACCACCTAACTGTGAATTAGTTCCTTTATATCCTTAATTTACCACCCAACTTCTACTAATTTTTAAAATATGTTTCTATATACCTATTCATGTAATCTATTTGTATACAATATTTGTGTTTTTTTGTTTAGTGGCTTTTAGCTTGATAAAGATGTGTAAAATACGGTCAGTCGTTGATGAAAGATTTGCAAAATATGTATGTATTAATGTACCCAAGTATAGGTTTCATTGTCTTGTATGTTTCTGTCTATAAACATTAAGCTTGTAAACTTCTTCACCTTCTGGTGCTTATACTTTCCTTTTGAGACCTGCATTATTTGGGTCGCATCTGGGTTTTCTCTCACCAGGTAAACTCATAAGAAAGGCAGGGTTTTCGGTTTTTAACTCGGCTTTTTTGTTTCCTTTTGGACCGCTGATCATTCTATTCTTGGTGTTAGTCAAATTCCTGTCAAAGCTCCAGAAAAAGTTCGAAGATTGTGTGCTTTGGGAATTGATGTTAGCGCCTGTTACTTGGTTGGACGCCACAGGGGACTAAATTTTTAATGGCATTTTGGAGCTTGGACTGTGCTCATTTATGGAATGCTTGTAGTAGTAAGGTCTGTTAGAATGTGGGATCAGGAAATCAATCATCATTTCCCACTAATGATCCAGCAACAAACCCACTATCATGACAATACAAGCAGGAAACCAGGCAGCAATACAAGACAGGAAACCAGGCAGCAATACAAGCAGGAAACCAGGATACACAAAAGAAGGAAATACTTTTGTATTTTATATTCAAAGCATTTCATGTATAAATAGAATATGTAATTGTCTCAATTAAGCAATGAAACATAAACCAACAAGTATTTCATTTCTTAACATGGTATCAGAGCCTCAATTCGGGGCTTCATCATCTACCACTTAGCCAATTGTATCACCTAAACCAAAATCAAAGCCACCATGGCAGCTTCTGCCGGTAGCTCCGACTCCGAGTTGGCATTACAATTAGCAAATTTTTTGCAAAACAATACAAATTCTCAAACCCCAAAATTATCCGACAATCTTCAGATTAATCTAAAGTTAAATAATATCAATTATGCCTTATGGACCCGAATGATTCGGGTAGCCATTGGGGGAAGATCAAAACATCTTTTAAACCACTTAACCGATTCACAGCCATCAAAAACCACAACAGAAAAAGAGATATGGGAACAAGAAGACCTGGTTGTTTTTTCATGGCTCATCCAAAATATTGAACCAATCATAGCCGGAAACCTTACTGAATTTGCCACAGCAAAAGAACTTTGGGACACATTAGCAACTACTTACAGTAGTGGCCGCGACAAGCTACACACTTTTAACCTTCACGTAAAGGCCAACGAACTGAAACAAGCAAATAAATCGCTTGAAGAATTCTGGATAGCCTTACAAGGGGTGTGGGGCGAAATCGATCGAGTCGACCCAAACCCAATGCAGTGTTCCGACGACATCAAGACATATGCCAAAATTAGATCCGATCAAAAACTATTCCAGTTCTTGAATGGTTTAGATCGAAAGTTCGAACCCATTATCCGAGAAATCCTTCGGACCGACCCGCTTCCAACCGTCGAATCCGCCTACTCCATAGTTCGAAAGGAAGCTTCTCACCAATTGATTATAGGAGCAACTACCAGTGAACCACAGGGGGTTGCCTCCGGCTTAATCGCCGGTGACCATACCAGCGGCGGCGGTGGATTTGCCACAAAAAGCTTTCGCCGGATCGACGGCAAGAAGAGAGGGACCCAAGATGATAAGTCTCATCTTAAGTGCGAAGGGTGTGGCAAGTCAAGACACACAAAGGAACAATGTTTCGAGATTATAGGTTACCCAGATTGGTGGATTGGTCCGAAAAAAACCAACCACCCATCAAAAACCACCGCACCTACCACCGGAAATGGTAGCAGTAGCCGAAAAAGGTGAAGGATTTGGTGGAATAGCAGCAGCGGCGGCCGGTGAGGTAGCAGGGGAGGGGTTTTGATGGAAGAAGGTAAAAGGGGGCGAATGGTGTACCCTAAAATCATATATCAATCGATATATAAAGAAGAAAGGGCAGGGGATGGTTTATACCAAAAATACCCTCGGGTATATGTGGCAAGACAAGAGTCTTTAAACCAAAAATGTCCACCACCTTTAAAAATTCAACCCACTAATTTCAAAAAGCAAAAACCTATATTTTTTTATGGTATTGATAATACCAGTAAAAAAAGGTCTTTTATAAGTCCAAGGTTATTTGGAAATGCCCATAATGTTAATGGAAATTGTCAAAAATCAAATGGCCCTTGGATTTTTGATTGTGGGGCAACGGATACTATGACATATGAGTTATCCGATTTTTCAGAAACTTCGAAAACCCGGAAAACACATATTCAAGCAGCAAATAAAGGAAGAATGAATGTAGCAACCGGGGGAACCATTAAAATCTCACCAGATATCAAACTTTCTAATTGTCTTCATGTTCCCTCCTTGTCACACAAACTCTTATCAATAAGTCATGTGACAAAGGAACTAAATTGTTCAGTTCTCATGCATCCGAGTTTTTGTCTGTTACAGGATATCAGGACGGGACGGATTATTGGGCGTGGCACTGAAAAAGATGGACTGTACTATGTTGATGAAGTGTGCTCAAGTGGGAACGTAATGCTAGCTCATGGAACAAGAGAAAGAGAATCATGGCTTTGGCATAGGAGACTAGGACATCCTTCAGTCAGTTATTTACATACTTTGTTTCCTGCACTTTTTCCATTAAAAAAACCAATTTCGTGTGAAACTTGCATTTTAGCCAAAAGTCATAAACAAACCTATAAACCTAGCCACACTAGAACCAAAATCCCTTTTTCATTGATTCACTCTGATGTGTGGGGTCCTGCCCCAGTTCTTGGGGGCCAAAAATTCCGGTATTATGTCATCTTCGTTGATGACTGCACCCGGATGACGTGGATTTATTTTTTAAAAAATAAAGCTGAGGTTTATGATAGGTTTCTTACATTTTATGCCATGATTCAAACACAATTTCAAAAATCCATCAAAGTTGTGAGATCGGATAATGGGGGGAATATGTAAACTCACAATTAAACCTATTTTTCCAATCAAAAGGAATTGTTCATCAAACCACATGTCCCCATACCCCAGAACAGAATGGTGTTGCCGAACGAAAAAACAGACTTTTATTAGAAATGACTAGAGCTCTAATAATTGAATCTTGTACACCAAAATCTTTCTGGCCAGAAGCTCTAGCCACGGCTACTTACCTCATTAACAGACTTCCAACCAAAATCCTTAAAATGAAAACACCACTTCAAACATTTGCTGAGTACCATACCCTTCCATCAACACTTACTCTCCCACCAAAAGTGTTTGGATGTACTGTCTTTGTCCATGTGCCAAAATCGTATCGTGACAAACTTGATCCGTGTGCTGAAAAGTGTATTTTTTTGGGGTATGGGGTGAACCAAAAAGGGTATCGGTGTTATAATCCGGAAACTCGACACATGTTCACCACTATGAACTGTGATTTTCTTGAAACCAAGTATTTTTATTCCCAGCCATCCAGTGGTCAGGGGGAGGAACAACATGACACACTTAGTTGGCTAGGATATTCTTCAACAGAAAATTTGTTGAACGAAAATTCTCAAAATCAATCTGATAACCGTACAACAGAACAGCAGCCTCCAGACCAGGAACAAGAGCATCCAGATCAGTCTAACAATAGTACAGACCAGCCTATCAGTGCCATCGAAAATAATAGTCCAACCCTGATATCCGAGGTACGTAATCCTTCACAATTACATCCACTTGAAATACCGAATTCTATGAATGAAAGTATGCAGGAAGATGAAGAACAGATGCGTACAAATAATTCAGAAGAGGTATCCGAAAGATATGTGTTGCCACCAAGAACTACCAGGGGAATTCCTGCTAAACGTTTCTCTCCAGAAAGAAGTTCCAGAAGCTCTAAATATCCTATAGCTAACATAGCAAAAGGACAACTTTCAGAAGAAGCAAAAGCGTTCTCAGCAAAATTATATTCAGAAGAAATTCCTTTTAATGTTGAACAGGCTTTGGAAAGTACTAAGTGGAAGGATGCTATGAAAATTGAGATGGAAGCACTGGAAAAGAATGAAACGTGGGACAAATGTGCTCTGCCTCACGGGAAGAAACCAGTTGGATGCCGATGGATCTATACAATCAAGTATAGACCAAATGGGGAAATAGAAAGATATAAAGCTCGGTTAGTTGCCAAAGGGTACACTCAGACGTATGGAATTGATTACTCTGAAACCTTCTCTCCAGTCGCAAAATTGGACACAATAAGGGTCCTATTCTCAATAGCAGCAAACCAAGGATGGCCTCTCCATCAGTTTGATGTTAAAAATGCTTTCCTGCATGGAGAGTTAAAGGAGGAAGTATACATGGATCCCCCACCTGGTTTTGCACAAGATTTCAAAACTGGAGAAGTCTGCAAGTTAAAAAGATCATTATATGGTCTGAAACAGTCACCCAGAGCATGGTTTGGCAGATTTACTCTTGCAATGAAAAAGTATGGATACAAACAAAGCAATTCTGATCACACTTTGTTCCTCAGTCAGAAAGAAGGTCGTATTACATGTCTAATAATCTATGTCGACGACATAATTATCACTGGGAATGATGAAAGTGAAATCAAGAAGCTGAAAGAAAGCCTTTATGGAGAGTTCGAAATGAAGGACTTAGGAAATTTAAAATATTTCCTTGGAATTGAAGTTTTGAGATCACAACAAGGGATATTCATCTGCCAAAAGAAGTATATACTGGATTTTCTTGCAGAAACAGGGATGGTTGACTGTAAACCAGCAGATACACCTATGATCATGAATCAGAAACTGTTTATGAAATCTGAAGCAGAACCTGCTGATAAGGATAGGTACCAAAGAATTGTCGGAAAGTTAATATATCTGGCTCACACTAGACCAGATATAGCATATGCTGTTAGTGTAGTAAGTCAGTTCATGCACCAGCCTCAAGTTGAACACATGGATGCAGTTCTAAGAATTATCAGATATCTCAAAGGAACAACGGGTCATGGAGTCTTGTTCAAATCAAATGGGAATCTTAATATTCAGATATATACAGATGCTGATTGGGCAGGAGACAAAGGAAATAGAAGATCCACATCTGGATATTTTTCTTTCTTAGGAGGTAATCTTGTCACATGGAAAAGTAAAAAGCAGAAAGTTGTCTCATTGTCCAGTGCGGAAGCAGAATTCAGAGGGATAGCTAAAGGTTTAGCCGAAGCATTATGGCTAAAGAAACTTGTAACAGAATTAGGCTTTGCTCCCAAAGAAAGTATACAGATCATGAGTGATAATGAAGCTGCAATACAAATATCAGAGAATCCAGTTCAACATGACAGAACCAAACATGTGGAGGTAGATCGTCATTTCATCAAAGAAAAACTTGAAGATGGAATTATCAAGCTTCCGTTTGTAAAGTCTGAAGATCAACTTGCAGATATCCTCACTAAAGCAGTAGGGACAACCATGTTCAACAAATGTCTAAACAAGCTGAATTTTGGTAACCCCACTATCCAGCTTGAGGGGGAGTGTTAGAATGTGGGATCAGGAAATCAATCATCATTTCCCACTAATGATCCAGCAACAAACCCACTATCATGACAATACAAGCAGGAAACCAGGCAGCAATACAAGACAGGAAACCAGGCAGCAATACAAGCAGGAAACCAGGCAGCAATACAAGCAGGAAACTAGGATACACAAAAGAAGGAAATACTTTTGTATTTTATATTCAAAGCATTTCATGTATAAATAGAATATGTAATTGTCTCAATTAAGCAATGAAACATAAACCAACAAGTATTTCATTTCTTAACAAGGTCAATTTTAATCTCTTGAGTTTTATATTGGTTTAAGTTGATATATAATACTTTTATGTTTTTTTTTTAGTTTTGTTCATCATCTAAAGTTTGATGTTATTACAGATGACGAAATTGTGTAATTTGAGAATGGATGTTAGCATGTGTTCGTTTGGGTGGGAGCAACAGGGGACTAATCTTGCCGTTGGGACTAGCAATAGGAAATTTCATGTAATGTTTGTATTTTAAGGGCATTTTTCTGTTTGAATTATATACGAGTACCTTTTTGTAACCAAACCATTGAACTTTTCTTTTGCCGACACGATGTTGGTGCTTCTACAGTTGCTTGTAATGAATATGTTTGTATATAACTTCAATGATGCTAGCTTTTTAATGAAACTTATTTGTATTCATGTTCTCTCAACATTTCTATTTAGTTTCATTTGAGAATGGGTATTAAGAACTAATATTATGAAAACTATATATTCTTTCATTACATCGTATAATACTAGCTCAAAAGTGGGCTGTGCAATGATGAACACTAGTATATATATATATATAATTTTTTACATCCATTTAGATATATATATATATATATATATATATATATAGATAAAATAACTCATATATATCAACGAAACTGGATCAAAATAATGTGTTTCTGCTAAACTAATCTAGTGATAAACATTAAATACTGGAAAATATTATACACACATGGGTTAAAGTATCACATACACATTATAAATATTGTATATATACACTAGTACACATATAATCGGAAGTAACTTACAGCAGTAGGAAGTGATTCCTCCGATTCCTCAGAAACGATTACTACCTGAAAATAGAAAGAATTACATTTAGCAACACGTACGTTTCAAATTAGTTCACAAACATGTGTGTGAGCGTGTGAGAGAGATGAAATTATAGCAGATTTGAAATACTACTAGGTATAGTTTATGTTTGAATTTACCATTTTTGTTTTCTTTTCCTCACGGAGAATGTGTTTGGAGCCGGTTGCGCGGCGTAAAAAACGAGACCTAACAATTACTAAACCCTATTTGTGTATAGAGTTATATATGGAATATGGAGTTGAAGTATATATGGTTAACTCAGGGAAGGGGGTTGGGTTAATTCGAATGCCATCACTACTGTTTTTTGCTTAATGAGGAACATTATTAATCATTGGTTTTAGATTAGCTAGTTAAAATTTTGTAGTAATTATGCTACTAAAGTAGAGGATAGTGTCAGGGATAAAAAGTCAATTGGTAATAAATCAGTTAATATTTTGTTGCCCATGAAATTCGGAATCAATTGAATATATAGCATTAGCTAATCTGAGTAATAATGATTATATATTTCATCTTATTAGCACAACGTAGTATTAACTCTAGCTAAATTTTGGCTAACATAAACTTTTATTTGTCTAACCAATTTACCCTCTTTTTGTACATACTAGAGTGAAGACCCGTGCATCGCACGGCCGGGCATGACGGGTTTGTTTTGTACGTTTGTATGGTTGTTTGACTTTGAAGCTTTTCGTTGAATGTACATGTATGATGGTCGGGTGTTTACTGGTTTCAATCAAGGAAAAATAGTAAATTATTAATGCAGGAAGAAAGCAAATATGAACATGGTTCATATATATTACAAAATACGTCTGTTTATTTGACATAGTTATGATTATTAGTATTTCGACATAAAAAATGATTGATAGCATTAACATAACTGAATCACAAATCATCGGTTATAGAAATAGGTGCATATGTAGATGTTTATTTATGATGATTATGTTAGTTAAATACAACAATGAATAGGCAGAATTCGAATGGTTTGAAACTACCAAGAACGTTTAACAGTTTTCGGTTAATAAATGATAACAATGAATGTTGCTATTGTTATTGTATATAAGGAAGGTATAATGTGTAAAATTGTATACTTGAAATTATGATCATTTACTATCATCACTATGTTTTCGATTTGAACAAAGTGATGCCATTTCAGAGCACTTTACCCCATCATCCTTCACCGGGCCGCCTCTTTTGACACGTTCCCACATCAAAAGTTCAGCAAGTGTTGAAACATCTGAGATAGTTTCAACAACTTTCAGTAGGCATCGCATGGAGATCTTTAGATCTGCCGGTCATTGAAGTGAGGATGCAGGCATAGCCACCCGAGTTTGATGTCTTCCTTGTGATCATCTCGTCACCAAGAGAGCGCCATAGTGTCACTGGGAGCTGTTGACCACTGTGCACACAAACATGTAAGTGATGGTCAACATCACAAATCTTGACATGCTTCAATAAAGCTAATAATATATAAATTAAACCAAAAAAAAAAGATTCGGCTCACTTTTCAGTGGTCAGGTTAAATTCAAGAGTCTGCGTCGTTTGACTTTGTTATAGGCCCACCAACATGCATCACATATCCAATAACACATGCATTGCATAAAATGAACCAGGACGGTACGTCATTACAGAAAGGGAGGGGAGAAAGCAACTAAAACAATAGCAACAGCTTTGGAAAAGATTTAATGACCATGTATGCTTCTATATGTATTGTTCCATCTCTTATATTGTAATTAGGCTACACATAAATGTTACTGTGTATGTATATGTTATTTGGTGGAGATTTACATGAAGGTTTACTTAAATGCAATTAGGCGAACATAATAATCAACCTGCCCCTCAGTTTTGTTATAATCCTAATGGTCCTTTACTTCTCAATTTCAGCTCCCAAGTCCCAACCATCAAAAGGGCTTTTTCAAATTGAAGGAGAAATACATGAAATTTCCGCCAGTAGAACCTTTCTATATACATAACAGGCGGCAAGATATTTTAAATATTACCCTCCGTATATTAATAATAACAATTATGGGAAGTCCACTTAATAAAGCATTGGTTTCAAGGAACTAAGAGGTGTTAGTGCACCACAGGACACAGTAAAAGAAACTTCAGAAATCAGTAAAAAGAAATTTTATATGCATGCATCTACTTATATACATACACTTACTTGAGATCGGACGTCCCCCTTGAAAGTCTCTGGTTCAAGGTTATAATCTCCTTGTCTAGCAGCTTTAAAGATCCCATACATCAATCTCATATCGATATCAAAGCGAAACAACCTCAGCCTTTATAAATCTTCACAACTTGATCCTTCGTATTTCCCGGGAGCCCAAGGACCTTGTAACGAAAGCAGTATGGCTTTTGTTTTTGAAGTACACATGAAGATCATCCCCATTCTGCCGTACCTCTTTTATCCTATTTTTTGCTAGAAGGTTCTGACTTATCTCTATTTGAAGCCAACACTGCAGATGCTTTTGGTGTGGTCTTCTTTTTGGTAGATAATTCTTCCCTCTTTTAAATGAAAAACATATCGGAATACTAATATTTCTTGTTTATTCTATTTGGGGACTCTTAACTTCTTAACCAAGAAGCATGATGATTCACTAATCACATAATAAAATATTACTTTATATTCTAACCTGTGTTCTAAGCTTGAAGGACTGCAGGGAAGTAGCTCTAATCATCTTCCTTTTCCATTTACCACCACCAAAACTCGAAGTTGATTCAGAACTCTGCATAAAAAAACATAGCCACCTATAAGTAGCAATAACAGAAAATACCATAAGTAAAAAAAATAGGATTAGTAACCCGCATCTCCACAACAGAAAATAATTCCAAAATTTACATACCTGTGAAATATATATTAACAGTCAAATTCTGGAAAAAAAAAATCAAAATAACACCAATTAATTTCAACACCAGATGATCAATTAACTAATAAATTATAAAGTAGTAACATGAATGGAACTGTTGGTGCTAGGAGGTCAAAATAATAACCACAATTATGAGGATTTAGGGCATTAGGGAAAAATCTAATTCAATTGCTAATGATAGGCAACAAACCTGGTGAAACCATTTGGTGGCAGGCCGGAAGATGGTGGTTGGCCTTAAAGATGTTGTTTGGCCGGAGGGAAGGAATGCTCGTGGTTGTGGTGGCGTGGTGATGTCTTGGTGATGGAAAAAATAATGAATTGATATCATCATATATATACAGAGTTTACCTTAATTAATTTTAATTGCTGGAATACATAGCAATCATGAACTCAACAAACTCATGTATAAACAAAAAGTAATTAACCTCCTTAATATTTTCTGCCCAACACCACTTGACCTGATCCGTGAGTGCTATGTGTTGCGGTAGCTAAAATATAATTGCTAAATAACCTGGTTATAAGCAACCGGAGTTCCATGGGCTGCATGAGAAATGCAGCTAACCTCTTCAATTTCAATATCTTTAAAAGAATAGAAGTTATCCGTCTTCTAATGTGTCGGCGACTAAAAAACAAAAATAAAATAGGCTATTAAACAAAATCACGGAAACTGGAATACCTTGAACTTGAGATTTAATCCTATAAGGAACACATTAAATAGAGCACCCATTCAAAATATCAACATAAAGCCAATGAATACAAATTCTTGAATCTGCAGCCAAAAAAAAATCAGAAAACCACATTGAATTTTAATTACAAAGATTTTCAATTATTTAAAAATTTGATTGAGAAAAAGAGGTACCTATTCAAAAAAAATATTCTTGCACAAACAAAAGCATTTAAAATGACATTTAAAATCAGAATATTGATGCCCGGAGTCACCAGACCCACCTCATCTCTAAGTAATAGACTAACCAGGTTGATGGCTCGAGACCTCGAGTCCAAACATCCCTCAACTGAAGTGCTGATCCGGAATTAGTGTTAACGTATCCATAGTTACACACGGTATCTTTGCTGACCTTCTCATCCTTGGACTGGCCAGCTGCACGGCTGCTTCGCACAAAAGCATGAGGGTATTTCATGAAACCCGGTGGTGCTGGTTGCCGAGGTAAGAGAGAAGGTGCATTAACTTCTCAATCTGCAACACATGGTCAATTTTGATGTTTTAAGTTACAGTATAATTGGGCTTACTTCCCCTCGCAGATATTCATTTTCATAATTAAGCTCTGTCATGGATTATGTAGATTAATAACATGTGAGAAAAAAAAAGACCATCAAATCATAATATCAGTTTATTTTGTTTGCTAAGATATTTGCAAGTTAATTTCTCAAAAAATCATAGATTCCTGGAATTAATGGCCGGATTATGAGTTAAAACCATATAAAACTCTAGGATTGTAGTCATAGAGCCTGAAAGAGATCCACACCTTTCCTGGAATTAATGGCCGGATTATGAGTTAAAACCAAATAAAACTCTAGGATTGTAGTCATAGAGCCTGAAAGAGATCCAAACCTTCTTATCTTTGAAAGATGTTACCATCATTGACTTGTTGCTCTAATTGATGCAGCTCCTGAACAGTTGTACCACCAAGATTATTACCCATTAACCGCCTACACCATCAAGACGACAATGAGCCACCAGGAATAAAATAAAACTTTTAATTCCGGCCAAAATTTTATTTACATAACAAAATAAGTAAAAACTATGAGCAACAATTGTGTGGCACTACAATGTATATATCGACCTCGATTTGACACTTTAAACTACATATTAGATAATTAAACGACTACATATACATTTCATTTCTCAGTTTTCTCACTTTGTTTCTCAGAAGTTCTAGCTCAGCTTGTTCTTGCCTCAATAAATAAATGAAGTCATACATTAAATAAACAATAGGTAATGTATATATACATCGTAACATTAGGTTTTCATAATAGTAGTGCATATATATTGCTTACAAATGTGAGAATATAAAAGTCTATGCATATGATCTCAACTTGCAACTGTTACTCTAAAAACCAAATAAAACTCTAGGATTGTAGTCATAGAGCCTGAAAGAGATCCAAACCTTCTTATCTTTGAAAGATGTTACCATCATTGACTTGTTGCTCTAATTGATGCAGCTCCTGAACAGTTGTACCACCAAGATTATTACCCATTAACCGCCTACACCATCAAGACGACAATGAGCCACCAGGAATAAAATAAAACTTTTAATTCCGGCCAAAATTTTATTTACATAACAAAATAAGTAAAAACTATGAGCAACAATTGTGTGGCACTACAATGTATATATCGACCTCGATTTGACACTTTAAACTACATATTAGATAATTAAACGACTACATATACATTTCATTTCTCAGTTTTCTCACTTTGTTTCTCAGAAGTTCTAGCTCAGCTTGTTCTTGCCTCAATAAATAAATGAAGTCATACATTAAATAAACAATATAGTGGTAACGATAGAATAATAGCAGTGACCTCAATATGTCAAATTTTTGTAAGAGCTATACCTGAGAATTTACGAATTGGCCATGATAGTCCTAAACTCAATAGCTTTAAACATTAACCGCCTACACCATCAAGACGACAATGAGCCACCAGGAATAAAATAAAACTTTTAATTCCGGCCAAAATTTTATTTACATAACAAAATAAGTAAAAACTATGAGCAACAATTGTGTGGCACTACAATGTATATATCGACCTCGATTTGACACTTTAAACTACATATTAGATAATTAAACGACTACATATACATTTCATTTCTCAGTTTTCTCACTTTGTTTCTCAGAAGTTCTAGCTCAGCTTGTTCTTGCCTCAATAAATAAATGAAGTCATACATTAAATAAACAATAGGTAATGTATATATACATCGTAACATTAGGTTTTCATAATAGTAGTGCATATATATTGCTTACAAATGTGAGAATATAAAAGTCTATGCATATGATCTCAACTTGCAACTGTTACTCTAAAAACCAAATATCTCGAATCGAAAGCGTTTAAAGAACCATAAGAAAGAGCCCCAAAAAACCAAAAATTAAACCCCAGAAACTCAAATTAATTGCACAAATCGACTTCATATAAAGTCAAAATCACATGCAAAGAGTGTATCGGTAAGAGTATATACCTGGAACTGGAGAAATAAGCCCGACTTTGGCATCACAAAGAACTGAAAGTGCCTGTGCTTTCCTGATCAAACCACCACATTAGCATATGCACTCTAAATAAATAAATGAAGTCATACATTAAATAAACAATAGGTAATGTATATATACATCGTAACATTAGGTTTTCATAATAGTAGTGCATATATATTGCTTACAAATGTGAGAATATAAAAGTCTATGCATATGATCTCAACTTGCAACTGTTACTCTAAAAACCAAATATCTCGAATCGAAAGCGTTTAAAGAACCATAAGAAAGAGCCCCAAAAAACCAAAAATTAAACCCCAGAAACTCAAATTAATTGCACAAATCGACTTCATATAAAGTCAAAATCACATGCAAAGAGTGTATCGGTAAGAGTATATACCTGGAACTGGAGAAATAAGCCCGACTTTGGCATCACAAAGAACTGAAAGTGCCTGTGCTTTCCTGATCAAACCACCACATTAGCATATGCACTCTAAATAAAATAAAACTTTTAATTCCGGCCAAAATTTTATTTACATAACAAAATAAGTAAAAACTATGAGCAACAATTGTGTGGCACTACAATGTATATATCGACCTCGATTTGACACTTTAAACTACATATTAGATAATTAAACGACTACATATACATTTCATTTCTCAGTTTTCTCACTTTGTTTCTCAGAAGTTCTAGCTCAGCTTGTTCTTGCCTCAATAAATAAATGAAGTCATACATTAAATAAACAATAGGTAATGTATATATACATCGTAACATTAGGTTTTCATAATAGTAGTGCATATATATTGCTTACAAATGTGAGAATATAAAAGTCTATGCATATGATCTCAACTTGCAACTGTTACTCTAAAAACCAAATATCTCGAATCGAAAGCGTTTAAAGAACCATAAGAAAGAGCCCCAAAAAACCAAAAATTAAACCCCAGAAACTCAAATTAATTGCACAAATCGACTTCATATAAAGTCAAAATCACATGCAAAGAGTGTATCGGTAAGAGTATATACCTGGAACTGGAGAAATAAGCCCGACTTTGGCATCACAAAGAACTGAAAGTGCCTGTGCTTTCCTGATCAAACCACCACATTAGCATATGCACTCTAAATAAAATAAAACAATATAGTGGTAACGATAGAATAATAGCAGTGACCTCAATATGTCAAATTTTTGTAAGAGCCATACCTGAGAATTTACGAATTGGCCATGATAGCCCTAAACTCAATAGCTTAACCAAGGGTTCACCTGGTAAGAATTAGTCACATACAAAAAAATAAAACAATATAGTGGTAACGATAGAATAATAGCAGTGACCTCAATATGTCAAATTTTTGTAAGAGCCATACCTGAGAATTTACGAATTGGCCATGATAGCCCTAAACTCAATAGCTTAACCAAGGGTTCACCTGGTAAGAATTAGTCACATACAAAAAAAAATTCACTAACAATTTATATTAGCCTTCAGACTTTCAGAACATTAAAAATACGAAAGTATAACCTGTCAAAATAACTTGATGAGTAGCATTAAGCACAATAGCCAAAACATGCTTTAACATACTAAAACTTTCACCTAGGAAAAATATCAAACACCTTGTCTACATGAATTTCTAACTAAACAAAAACGTTGATTTTATATAAAGGTGACCCATTTTTTAAAAAGATTTCTTAATACTATCATATAACCATGATCACAATAATCTCCAAAATCAAAATTATAATATCTCATGGAAAAAGATTACTTAAACTACAATACTACATAAAGAAAACATACCTGTTAGGGAATCAATGAAGAAACGCAATTATATTTCCTTAATTCCCAGCAACCTCATTCTACTTCCTATTCCAAAATAGATGATCATTAACGTGGAGTAATGGTTTTAGTGAATCCCCAACTGGATACTTGACACTTCGTATTCCAAAACCCCTAATAAGAAATGAGTTTCATTAATAAACCTCACTTAACTATGATAAATATTTAATGTTTAATGGCCCAAAATCATTTTATCAAAAACTTATTTCGATGATTAACCCAATTACAAAGCAATAAAATCATAAATTCTAAGTAAAATCATCAAAACCCTATCAAATATGATTTCATTATGGATTGAAGATGTATTATTTCTTTGTATATGACATAGATTATCTGATCTTTAGAATATGAAGCTTAGTAAAGATTCAACACAAAACTTACCTGCTACGGACTATGATTTATCAAATACAGAGGCAAATTGGTTAAGAGAACCTGCAATTAACATTGGAAAAAAAATTAGGGTTATTATTAGAAGAAAAATTCTTTAAGAAGAATTAGGAAAAAGAGGAAACATAAAGAGCATGATTTAGAAAGAAAATGAAATAAAAAGCTTGAGAAGCTGTATGTTAAGGATGGTCTCCAATTAACTCCAAAACGTAGTCGTTGACTCTTCATTTTTCTTTCTCCCACCACTTAATCAACCGTGAACCTTTCACATACCAAACATTTAACATCACATTTAAAACCGATTCTCTTTCCTATTGGCAGGATGGATATTTATCAACATTTCATCAGTTGTTGTCATCAACAAACAATTAATACTCTAATCCCATTGAATGCAAATATATGATGATACATATTGCACCTATACATACATATACTTGATATATACAAAATGCATTAAACAAATCCTCAAATATAAATGCAGTAAAGAAACATCAAATACGTAGTAATTATTCTAAAGTAAAAGTACCCCAATAGTACAACGTATAGAAATCGGCAAAATTTCCCACCCCTTGATCCAACTTTTATATATATATATAGATTGTGTTCATTTTTTTTAACAAAGAAGGAAATAAAAAAGATTTTGTTTTTTAAAATACAAAAAAAAAAAAAATCGGAGCAAGGTCAAAAAAAGAACGAATATTGTTTGGGTTGGGCAAGGTTGTTAAATGGATTACTGCATATATTATTTGGGCCAAGCAATGGACCTGTTAAATGGGCTTACGGTTTTTTTGTTAACCATATTTATAAGTAACTAGTATTTTGACCCCGGGCGTTGCCCCGGGAGGGCGTTGCCCGGGATCGACGTTGGGTCATGCAAACATATTTTGGACACTTAAAGTTTACTATGGTGGTCAAAACCAAGAGTTTGATGGTAAAAGTTAGAAGCCTTAAAATTAGAGATAGAAAGTAAAAAAAAAAAACGTAAAAGTTAAATGGTAAAAATAAGAAACTATAAAAGTATACTATCGTAAAAAAAAAAAAAAAAAAAAAAAAAAAAAAAAAAAAAAACAGAAAAAGACAAAATAGATGACGTCATCATGAGCCGGTACTGTTCATCGGCTAAGCCATGGAGCCGAGCCGAGCCGCCTAGCCGGTTACTATTCACGGCTCGGCTTACTGTTCCTAAGCCAAACATTTTTTGTTATATATATATAATGCTACTTACCAATAAACTAATAGTAATTAAGTAACAATTAAGCAAAAATTGCCGAGCCATAACCAAAAAAGAATTCGTTTTTAAAAAAAAAAAAAAATATGGCATTGAATTGTTTGGAATAGTAATAATTAAGTGATACACTCCTTTGATCCAACTTTTATATATAATTCATTGTAATTATGAGGTGAAATACTAATGAACCCCTATTAAGTACATTATATTTTACGCTAAACATCGCCAAATTTTTCAACTACTTTGATTTTACTTTTAGATATATATAGATTAAACTTTCACAAAAATTTTCCCTCTTAAATATTCCCTCCTTTCTTATTCACGGAATCTATATAACTTGTTTATGTTTTTTTTTCTACAACAAAAAACGGTCAATTAGTATGTTTTTATTTTATACATTTTATTTACAAAATGAATAAAAATTCCCTCTTTTTGTACATTTTTTTCACCATTTTTGTTAACAAACCTTCCTTTTCTAATCGAAAATCCCTTGTATTTTGCAATTTTTTGGTAAAAGGCAAACGTTTTTTCTTCACTAAGAAAACATTAACCTACAAATGATTTATCAAAAATTTCTTTTTTGCCTTCATAATTCTCATCATGACTTGCAAAACTTTCTTCTGTTGGAATTTCTTTTAAATCAAATAAATGATTTTTATTCATTTTGTAAAAAAAATGTATAAAATAAAAACATACTAATTGACCCTTTTTTGTTGTAGAAAAAAAAACATAAACAAGTTATATAGATTCCGTGAATAAGAAAGGAGGGAATTTTTAAGAGGGAAAATTTTTGTGAAAGTTTAATATGTACAAAAAGAGGGTAAATTGGTTAGACAAATAAAAGTTTATGTTAGCCAAAATTTAGCTAGAGTTAATACTACGTTGTGCTAATAAGATGAAATATTAAGTGTAATATAGACTTAAATTAAGCAAGGGTAAAATAAAGATAAGTGAAAAAAGAAAAGATTAAAAGCTATTAATTGTGTAGTATATATGGAAATTGGGGTGAATAATTTAATTCATATTATGTGCCTATAGGGCACACACTAGAAAAATTCTTGTATACGTTTAACAGATTTCAAAGATTACCCGTTTAATAAGCAAATGCAATAGCTTGGTTTGCATCGATTGGCTGTTCAATCATTATATCAATGGTAAATGGTAGTCAAGATTTTATCGAAAAGCCTCCCTACGCATTCTTGCAAGTTATTTAAAAACTATTATCGTAATTAAATACTTTTGTATAATGAAAAGAGGCTACAAAAGAAACAAAACATGTACAAAATAAACGAAAGAATAGACATTGAAATATAATCCATTAAAATCTTAACAAATCAAAACTTTGGTCCTTTGACAATAAAAAGATTTAAACCTTCAAAAATGTGGAATAAAAGAGCAATAAGCTTCATTTAGAAAAATCAAAAGATAATGAATAAATCTTCATCACTTAGGCAAAACCTATTCTTTCTCTTGAGCTTCACTAACCACGCTTTCTTTTTCAGAAATGTGATATCCTTGTTCTAGTCGATCGTCATTCAAGTCAAATGTAACTTCCTTTTCTTGTCATTATTGATGTGATTGTTGGCTTCAAAGTCCTATAAAAAGATATCAAAAAACCTTACTATTTGTTAAGATTTCTTACTAATATAATGTAATAATACATACAAAGAGTAAATGCATATAGATATTTAGCATGAAATGAAATTATGAATATAGAGAAACATGGAAAAATATAAGTGTAAAACATATTATCTTTTACATCTTGTTGTTTGAAAGTTGTGATGTATTGAAATGAATAGAAAATGTTTGTGATTTTATAATGGCATAAGAAAATCTTGTTTGTATTTATAAAGATATCATATTAATTAATCATTTAATATAAATGTTGACTTTGGACTTTTGTTGAATCGAATTAACGTGATTAGGATACAAATTACATATGTTTTTAAATATGTAACATAGTTAAATGAAGTGTGTAATTGTAGGAATCAATTTGGAAAGTGAGAAATTGTCATAAACATAACTAAAAATATAAAAAAGTCAATGGTCTTATGTTTAGTTGACTTTTATTTTGGATTTACAAGATTGAAAGTTAATTTTATTTTCGATTGTTAAGATTAAAAGTTCATTTTATTATTTTATCTCAGCTCTACCGGCAATATATATATAATAGATTAATACCCGATCAATTAATATATACTTAAAAAACACAAAACATGTATATATATATATATATATATATATATATATATATATATATATATATATATATATATATATATATATATATATATATATATATATATATATATATATATATATATATATATATATATATATATATATATATATATATATATATATATATATATATATATATATATATATATATATATATATATATATATATATATATATATATATATATATATATATATATATATATATATATATATATATATATATATATATATATATATATATATATATATATATATATATATATATATATATATATATATATATATATATATATATATATATATATATATATATATATATATATATATATATATATATATATATATATATATATATATATATATATATATATATATATATATATATATATATATATATATATATATATATATATATATATATATATATATATATATATATATATATATATATATATATATATATATATATATATATATATATATATATATATATATATATATATATATATATATATATATATATATATATATATATATATATATATATATATATATATATATATATATATATATATATATATATATATATATATATATATATATATATATATATATATATATATATATATATATATATATATATATATATATATATATATATATATATATATATATATATATATATATATATATATATATATATATATATATATATATATATATATATATATATATATATATATATATATATATATATATATATATATATATATATATATATATATATATATATATATATATATATATATATATATATATATATATATATATATATATATATATATATATATATATATATATATATATATATATATATATATATATATATATATATATATATATATATATATATATATATATATATATATATATATATATATATATATATATATATATATATATATATATATATATATATATATATATATATATATAAAAATTTAACAATCAATATCTCAGCTCTATCTATATATATATATATATATATATATATATATATACTAGAAAAATAATATCTTGCAAGTTATATATTTACTAGTGTTCAGGCCCGTCCAATGTACGGGTAGTCTCAAAATATATTAATCAAAGCTAAAACATTGGAATTCAAATATATTAAATACTGAAATCAACTTGGAAATTTGCTACCTGAATAGCCACTACATCGGTCAAAATACTCCTAAATTTTATCGTAAATCCTAAGAGTTAATATAGGTTACAAATACAAAGTTTAATATATAATATTTAGATTAGTTAAGTCATATATCACAACTTAATCAATACGAAAACTAAAGAAGAAACATACGAAAATTAACTCCATATAAATATTGATTCCAGGTTTGTAACATCCGTGAGTTTTGACCCGTTGACTTTATGTGTAATTTGACTAACAATTTGAGTTAATGAAATGTTTGGGTCGTTTTGTGACTAAATGACAATGTGGTATGTTAGTCGGGTCGATAGTGTGTCTAATCGGTGTTTAAATGTATAACGATTTGTATTTTGGCTTGAGAAGGAAACGGGTCAGCCCGTGGGTCATCCACGACCCACCAGCCCTATATGACCCATCTTCCCCTCCCTTATCTCATTTCATTACCACATTTCACTTTTCTTTCTTTCTCTTTTCTCTCTAAGTAAACAAGACCATCAAACCTCTTTAGTTCTTCATTTCTCTAGCATCATTTGGCGTTTTGGAACTAGTTTAACTCGGAAATCAGTAGCATCCTCATCTCGTTTTCGTCTAGCAAAGGATTCAACTTCTTAGTTCAAGCATTTTACCCATTTTGACCTAATTCGGGTTCTAGCTCGAGAAGGAAGCTTTGGTAAGTCTAATTCATCCCATTTACTTCTATTTATGTTTGTTTATGCATTTCTAGTCGTCTTGTACATTTACATGTCCAAAATCGGCTTAAATCTAGTTTTGGGTCAAATTAGGGTTAACTAGGGTTTTGATCGATTTGGAAGATTTGGTGATGTTTTGGATGGAAATATGAGTTTGGGTAAGTGTATTGAGGTGTTAAATGTAACATCCCAAACTTTTATTTAACGTTTGACTAATGCCGTTAAGTCAATGTGGGGTGTTGTTAAGTCCTTACTTAATATTTGAATGTAGTTATGTGTGATTAACGTAGATAAAGTAGTTAGGTTTGAGAGCCTAAATACTAATGACGAATAAAAGTGTGTTTAATGTCGCTTAAAGGCTATGTAGTGCCTTTTAATGAAGGACTAATGTTGTAAATGGTCAATAATGCAGTTTGTGACCAATAATGAAGGATATAGAAGCCCGAGGGCTGATTTTGACATAGGTGGAAATTGAAAAACGGGTTTAGGTTAGGATTACCCTAATCTAGAGTTAATTGGCAGCCATTAACTTAATTGAAAACACTCACACAGCCTCTCCAATCCCTTAGCTGATTTCTAAAGCAATTGTTCAAGATTTGGGGTTAAACGATTGAGTGTTTTTGGGTGTTGTAATTGATCGATCATCTAAACAAGCAGGTAATTATTGAATCATTGAATGTATTTTCGAGATCTAAGGTCGAATTATATTGATGCAAATCTGATTTTTTTTAAAGGAGTTTTCAAAGAGTTAGGGTTTTAATGGTGTTTTGATTAATTAATGTTCAAATGGTGTCAATCGAGTCCTTAGCCGATTTGGTTGATCAAAGGGTGTTTACTGGTGTCAAATACATGTTTTGGAAGAAGTTTTGATGAGTCGCTTATTGGAAAATCGAAGAACTTAGTCGTTTTTGAAAAATCTGTCGAACAGTGTTTGAACGAAGATGATCTTCGTTTGAGGTTATCTTCGTAAGTTGAAAAGCTATCTTCGTTTGAGCTAAGTTCGTGAGATGTAAACTATTTTCGTAAAAGAAAGCAAACGAAGATGAGGTTTAAGTTCGTAAGAACAATGTTTGAAGTTATCTTCGTAAGATCAAATATATTCGTAAGAAACTATATTCGTAAAGTAGATCGAACGAAGTTTAAGTTCGTACGAAGAATAACTTCGTAAGTTAAGTTCGTACGAAGCCTATCTTCGTAAGGTGTAATCTGGATTTTTACGTAGTCAGTCCTAAGTTCGTACGAGGGTCCATTTAAGGTCCTAAATGACTTATATTCATTATGTTAATGTACGATAGGTGTCGGAGGTTACCTATATGCAATACTAGCTTTTGTTTGCGCACGTATACTTCTATCAGGTAAGATACACTACTTGACACGCTGGGGGATCAACTAAAAGCTGGTTTCAAATCATAAACACTTCCAATCGGTATCTTTATAATGCATGTGGGCATATGGGTTACCTGGGAGGTATTATGGGTTATGCAGTTGACCATGAGACCTGAGATGCAGTTCCTATTGTAGTGTAATGTAGTATTGCTTAATGTAGTATGTAGCTATGCAGTTGATGTTGTTTAATGAAGTATCTTGATATGCATGATATATAGAGAAATGAAGTTGATATGTGATATGCATGCTTGACTTGTACGCCTAGTTCACTAGACTTACTAGGTTACTATGTCACTTGCACGTTTAAGGATCCAACGTAATGAAGTTAAAGTGTGTGAATGTCTAGGAATGTGTGTTACCTAGACTATATGTGTGTGAATGTTTGGGAATGCAGGGACCCAATCTATATGTGTGAAATTGAGCTCATAAAACAGATGCAGTGAAAAGTGTTAAGCTTAACCCGTACTAGCCTTAGCCGGGCAAGTGCGTAGATGCAGTTGTTGCTTGGGTGGCTCCTCGCAACGTGGTCTCTATAACGCAGGGCGAGTAATACGGGGGGTTTGACCAACTTCCATATACGGATTACTCAAGGATTGGCTTGCCATTCCTTAACGACGTAAGATGAGTAGTCTTTTGACTAATCATCCAGTCGGGTGTGATGCAGGGCACACTTATATGCAGTTAACGAAGATACGTGTGACAATGTGTGAACTAATGCAGGATAGGCACATTTAGGATGATTATCCTAATTGAAACGAAGTTGAAATGCAGTATATGTGTGAACGTGTGATGTGTGTTGTGCCTAATAAAACTTGTCTAATAATGAAGATTGTTTTAATTGGACAAATGCTTTTAAATTAAGTGTTATCTTACTTAGCTATTCTTATAGCTAACACTTGCTTCTTAATGTGGTTGTTTCCTCAGGTTTAGCTTGATGGAAACTAGATGCAGGACGTGTGAGCTTGGTAGATGCAATGCAGGAGCCTTAGCTACCCTTAGACGATGCTTTCTTTAGACATTCATTACATTTCGTATTTAATGTCGAATTTATGTAGTGATGTGTGAACGGTTGTTTTATGTTGGGCAACCGTTGGGTTTTCATTTGAACTATGGTTTGATATGGCATGTAACACCAAATAAATGCAGAAACCGAAATGTTCTATCGGTTTTGACTTTTACAGTCTTACTTCCGCAATTTAACACCGTTAGGTGAAAAGTTTTTGAAAACCCATATTTTTAAACGACGGTGTTACAAGTTGGTATCAGAGAAGTAGTTTAAGTGAACCAAGGCCTA
The DNA here is from genome assembly GCA_034093135.1 of Erigeron breviscapus. NCBI lineage: Eukaryota > Viridiplantae > Streptophyta > Magnoliopsida > Asterales > Asteraceae > Erigeron > Erigeron breviscapus. The sequence continues at coordinate 26,671,258 of CM067173.1, read as the reverse complement.
TTGACCATAGGATTTGGACTTAAACTTAAGGTGTGCATGCTAGGTACTCGTAGGATGCCTTAGCTAGAGATGACATGTGATGTAGGATGGGTTGGGATGAGTGCGAGTGTGATAGGGCTTACGAGATGTTTACGTTACGATGATATGTTTTAGCCTTATCTCGACGAGCTTTTTGTTTTATTTTGCGCTTATCGACTCCACCATTTTATTGAAGGAAAATGGTTAACACTCGCAACCGCAACATCCAACACGACGGAACTACTGCTAGCGTTACTCCACCCGTCCATCCGGGTGCAGGTGCTTCTAATGCTGCTAATGCTAATGTGAATTGTGTGAACCCCCGCCGTGTTAATCAACCAGGCTCATTGGGTCCGATGCCTCCACCACCTGGCAATCCTCCGAGAGTTAACGATGTAGTGGTGGATCAGATTCCCAATCAGATGGAGATGTATAATCTTGTGCTAACTCTTCAGGCCCAGTTGGCCCAAACGCAAGAACAGTTGAATCAGGCGTTGACAGCTAACGCAGAAGGAACTGGTAACAGTCACTCTGTGCCTTCTCACCACACTGAGCCACCAGTCGATGATGTTGTTATTCCCCATGCTAATGTTAATGTGGTTCCTCCTAATGATGTTCACGCCCCTCGATTCAAGTTTGAAAGTTTCCAGAAGTGTGGAGCTCAGAAATTCTATGGAACACTTAATGCAGTAGGTTGCATGGAATGGCTTGATGATACTGAGATGGTCTTTGAAGCCTGTGACTGTCCCGAGGATAAGAAGGTGTTGTGCGCTAGTCGAATGTTGAAAGAAGGAGCTCGGGACTGGTGGAAGAGCATTACTATTTCGATGACTCCAGCTATGGTATCTGCTATCTCGTGGGCTAACTTTAAGCAGAAATTCATTGAGGAATATATTGGGGTTCATGAGCAGCGTAAGATGGAAAAGGAGTTTCGTGCCTTGACGGCTGAAGTCGGAAAGGTTAACGAGTATGCTCGTTCCTTCATGGAGAAGATGAAGTTCGTGGGTCATTTATTCCGTACTGATGCGGATCAGGTTGCTTGCTATGTTGATGGTTTGCCTCCGAGTTATCGAGGTATCTGCAGGCAACACAAGACTCTGAATGAAGCTATCAAGGAGTCTAAGAAGCTTGACGATGATTTCGCTTCGGACAAGAAGGTTGAGAAGAGTGATGATAAGAAGTCGGGGTTTAAAAGAAGGTCAAATTGGCCTTCCAATAACAATAATAATAAGAAGTTCCGTGGAAGTGTAGTTCGAGTGGTGACAGGGATAAAAAGAAGAATGGTTTATGGTGTACTTTTTGCAAGACAATTCATGAAGGGCATTGTACCGACAAGACAAGAAGGTGCCATAAGTGTGGGAAGTCGGGACATCTTGCAACTGAATGTAGGGACAAGACTCGTTGCTACAAGTGCCAAGAAACGGGTCATCTCATTGCCGATTGTCCACAGATGAAGAATGCTGGAAGGAAGACCGCCACGACAGCAACAAAAGTGAGAGCTCTTCAAATGACGGTTGATGACGCAAGGAACAACGATGAAGTGGTAAGTGGTACTTTCCTTGTTAATTCAAAGCCTGCCTCTGTTTTATTTGATTCAGGTGCAAATAGGTCGTTTGTGTCCACATTATTTGCTCCTAAGCTAGAAAGAGTCACTACTCCCTTAGATTGTTCATTAGAGGTAGAAATTGCTAATGGTACGGTTAACAATATACGTGTGGGATATGACGATTGTGACATTGAGATTGAAGGTCGTTCTTTTCCAGTCCAACTATTACCTACTACCTTAGGTGGTTTTGATGTAGTGATTGGTATGGATTGGTTGGCTAGAAATGAAGCTAGTATTATATGTTCCCAAAAGATAATTCGATTGCCTATATCCGAGGGTAAAGTGATAACGGTGTATGGAGACAAGAAGAGAGGAGGAATAAAGATTATTAGTATGATGAAAGCTATTAAATGTATAAGGAAAAACAAGAGCCATTTCTTGGCTTATGTCATAGATGCAAGAAAAGAGAAGTCTCCAATCGCTAGTGTTGAGGTAGTATCCAATTTCCCCGAAGTGTTTCCCGATGATCTACCCGGTATTCCTCCCGATCGTGAAGTTACTTTTCAGATAGATCTTATTCCCGGTGCTACACCCGTTGCTAAAGCACCTTACCGATTAGCTCCTACAGAAATGAAGGAATTAATGACGCAACTACAGGAGTTACTTGACAAGGGATTCATACAACCTAGTTCCTCGCCTTGGGGAGCTCCGGTTCTCTTTGTTAAGAAGAAGGATGGATCAATGCGCATGTGTATTGACTACCGTGAGTTGAACAAACGAACGGTCAAGAATAAGTATCCTCTCCCTAGAATTGATGATCTTTTTGATCAACTACATGGTGCTTCGTATTTTTCAAAGATTGATTTGCGGTCCGGTTATCATCAGTTAAAGGTAAAGAAGGAAGATGTAGCAAAGACAGCTTTCCGGACTAGATATGGTCATTATGAGTTCTTGGTCATGCCATTTGGGTTGACCAATGCTCCAGCCGCGTTTATGGACTTAATGAATCGGGTGTGCCGCCCCTTTCTAGATCATTTTGTTATTGTGTTTATTGACGACATTTTGATCTATTCTAAGTCAGAGGATGAACACCGTGAGCATTTGAAAGCAGTTTTGGAGGTGTTGAGGGAGAAGAAGTTGTACGCAAAGTTTTCCAAATGTGAGTTTTGGCTCCGAGAAGTGCAGTTTCTTGGCCATGTTATTTCATCAGAAGGTATTAAAGTAGATCCTACAAAGATTGAAGCTGTTTCAAAGTGGGAGCAGCCAAAGACACCTACCGAGATTAAGAGTTTTCTTGGTTTGGCTGGGTATTATAGAAGGTTTATTCAGGATTTTTCCCGAATAGCCAAGCCTATGACGGAATTAACAAAGAAGGGTGTGAAGTACGAGTGGACTGAAAAGCAGGAAAATGCATTCCAAACGTTGAAAAAGAAGTTGTGTGAAGCTCCTATCCTTGCCTTGCCTGAAGGTACTGATGATTTAGTGGTATATAGCGATGCTTCTATTACGGGTTTTGGTTGTGTCTTAATGCAGAGAGACAAAGTGATTGCCTATGCTTCACGTCAGTTGAAGCCTCATGAGAAGAATTACCCTACCCATGATCTTGAGCTAGCGGCGGTTGTGTTTGCATTGAAATTATGGAGACATTACTTATATGGAACTAAATGCACACTCTTCACCGACCATAAGAGTTTACAATATATGTTTACTCAAAAGGAGATGAATGTGAGACAAAGAAGGTGGATGGAATTACTTAAAGACTATGATTGTGAAATCAAATACCATCCGGGTAAAGCCAATGTAGTGGCGGATGCACTAAGTAGGAAAGTGCAAAGCTCTTCTTGTAAGTTGATGAGCATGCAAGTTCAAGCCAAGTCGGGGCTACTGGAACGAATTAAAGAAGCGCAAGTGAGGGCATTGATGAAGGATAACATTGGCAATGAAAGCATTGGAAAGAAGAAACGTCTTGTGATGGAGACTAATAGCCGTGGGTTTAAAACATACAAGGGTCGTATTTGGGTGCCACTGCTTGGTGGTAACCGGGAGTTGATCCTTGAAGAAGTCCATAGAAGTAGGTATTCGATGCATCCCGGTGTCACCAAAATGTATGCAGATTTGAAGCCGATTTATTGGTGGCCGAATATTAAAGGTGAAGTAGCTCATTTTGTAGCAAAGTGTTTGACATGTGCACGTGTGAAAACGGACCATAAAAAGCCGTATGGTTTGTTGCATCAATTAGACGTTCCCGAGTGGAAATGGGATCATATTACGATGGACTTTGTAACGAAGTTACCTAAAACGCCGAAAGGGAATGATATGATATGGGTGATTGTAGATAGATTGACGAAGAGTGCTCATTTTCTAGCTACCCGACAAGATGTGCCTTTAACGAAGATGGCAAAGATGTACATTGATGAAGTAGTTGCGAAACATGGAGTTCCTTTATCTATTGTTTCGGATCGAGACTCGAGGTTTGTGTCAAACTTTTGGAAGGGTCTTCAACGGGAGTTGGGTAGTAGAATAAATTTGAGTACCGCCTATCATCCCCAAACCGATGGGCAAAGTGAGAGAACCATTCAAACCTTGGAGGATATGTTGAGAACGTGTGTACTTGAATACGGTGGAGCATGGGATGAACACTTGAAGTTGATTGAATTTGCTTATAATAATAGTCACCATGCAAGTATTGGGATGCCACCATTTGAAATGTTATATGGAAGGAGATGTAGGACTCCGAGTTGTTGGATGGAGCCCGGTGAAAAGCAGTTGACCGGTCCCGAAATTATTGAAATTACCTCTGAAAAGGTTAATGTAGCTAAAGAAGCCTTACGTGTGGCAAGAGAAAGGCAGAAAACATATGCAGATAAGAAAAGGAGACCGATTGAGTTTAATGTTGGTGATTTAGTGATGCTGAAAGTATCACCTTGGAAAGGAGTTATCCGATTTGGAAAGAAGGGAAAGTTGAGTCCACGTTTCATTGGACCTTTTAAAGTGGTGAAGCGCATTAAAGATGTGGCATATCAGTTGGAATTACCTCCAGAATTGGATGGAATTCACAACACCTTCCATGTATCCTACTTAAGGAAATGTTTAGTTGAGGAGTCAAGTGTGATTCCTATTAAAGACGTGAGTATTGACCCAATGAAGAGAATAGTAGACGAACCGGTAGCGATACTTGGGAGAAAGCAAAAGAAGTTACGCCGAAAAGTGATTGAACTTGTCTTGATAAAGTGGAAGCATAATCATGGAGAAAGCTTGACTTGGGAAACTGAAGCAGTAATGAAGGAGAAATACCCCGAGTTGTTCCTATCTGATGAGATTCCGAGGACGGAATCCTTTTAAGGAGGAGGTATTTGTAACATCCCAAACTTTTATTTAACGTTTGACTAATGCCGTTAAGTCAATGTGGGGTGTTGTTAAGTCCTTACTTAATATTTGAATGTAGTTATGTGTGATTAACGTAGATAAAGTAGTTAGGTTTGAGAGCCTAAATACTAATGACGAAAGTGTTGAAAAGCTATCTTCGTTTGAGCTAAGTTCGTGAGATGTAAACTATTTTCGTAAAAGAAAGCAAACGAAGATGATCTTCGTTTGAGCTAAGTTCGTGAGATGTAAACTATTTTCGTAAAAGAAAGCAAACGAAGAAGCTTCGTTTGAGCTAAGTTCGTGAGATGTAAACTATTTTCGTAAAAGAAAGCAAACGAAGATGTTTCGTTTGAGCTAAGTTCGTGAGATGTAAACTATTTTCGTAAAAGAAAGCAAACGAAGATGATTCGTTTGAGCTAAGTTCGTGAGATGTAAACTATTTTCGTAAAAGAAAGCAAACGAAGATGATTTCGTTTGAGCTAAGTTCGTGAGATGTAAACTATTTTCGTAAAAGAAAGCAAACGAAGATATCTTCGTTTGAGCTAAGTTCGTGAGATGTAAACTATTTTCGTAAAAGAAAGCAAACGAAGAAGTTTCGTTTGAGCTAAGTTCGTGAGATGTAAACTATTTTCGTAAAAGAAAGCAAACGAAGATGTTTCGTTTGAGCTAAGTTCGTGAGATGTAAACTATTTTCGTAAAAGAAAGCAAACGAAGATGATTCGTTTGAGCTAAGTTCGTGAGATGTAAACTATTTTCGTAAAAGAAAGCAAACGAAGATGATTTCGTTTGAGCTAAGTTCGTGAGATGTAAACTATTTTCGTAAAAGAAAGCAAACGAAGATGTTCTTCGTTTGAGCTAAGTTCGTGAGATGTAAACTATTTTCGTAAAAGAAAGCAAACGAAGATGCTTCGTTTGAGCTAAGTTCGTGAGATGTAAACTATTTTCGTAAAAGAAAGCAAACGAAGATGAGTTTCGTTTAGTAAGTTCGTAATTAACTATTTTCGTAAAAGAAAGCAAAAGAAGTTACGCCGAAAAGTGATTGAACTTGTCTTGATAAAGTGGAAGCATAATCATGGAGAAAGCTTGACTTGGGAAACTGAAGCAGTAATGAAGGAGAAATACCCCGAGTTGTTCCTATCTGATGAGATTCCGAGGACGGAATCCTTTTAAGGAGGAGGTATTTGTAACATCCCAAACTTTTATTTAACGTTTGACTAATGCCGTTAAGTCAATGTGGGGTGTTGTTAAGTCCTTACTTAATATTTGAATGTAGTTATGTGTGATTAACGTAGATAAAGTAGTTAGGTTTGAGAGCCTAAATACTAATGACGAATAAAAGTGTGTTTAATGTCGCTTAAAGGCTATGTAGTGCCTTTTAATGAAGGACTAATGTTGTAAATGGTCAATAATGCAGTTTGTGACCAATAATGAAGGATATAGAAGCCCGAGGGCTGATTTTGACATAGGTGGAAATTGAAAAACGGGTTTAGGTTAGGATTACCCTAATCTAGAGTTAATTGGCAGCCATTAACTTAATTGAAAACACTCACACAGCCTCTCCAATCCCTTAGCTGATTTCTAAAGCAATTGTTCAAGATTTGGGGTTAAACGATTGAGTGTTTTTGGGTGTTGTAATTGATCGATCATCTAAACAAGCAGGTAATTATTGAATCATTGAATGTATTTTCGAGATCTAAGGTCGAATTATATTGATGCAAATCTGATTTTTTTTAAAGGAGTTTTCAAAGAGTTAGGGTTTTAATGGTGTTTTGATTAATTAATGTTCAAATGGTGTCAATCGAGTCCTTAGCCGATTTGGTTGATCAAAGGGTGTTTACTGGTGTCAAATACATGTTTTGGAAGAAGTTTTGATGAGTCGGTTATTGGAAAATCGAAGAACTTAGTCGTTTTTGAAAAATCTGTCGAACAGTGTTTGAACGAAGATGATCTTCGTTTGAGGTTATCTTCGTAAGTTGAAAAGCTATCTTCGTTTGAGCTAAGTTCGTGAGATGTAAACTATTTTCGTAAAAGAAAGCAAACGAAGATGAGGTTTAAGTTCGTAAGAACAATGTTTGAAGTTATCTTCGTAAGATCAAATATATTCGTAAGAAACTATATTCGTAAAGTAGATCGAACGAAGTTTAAGTTCGTACGAAGAATAACTTCGTAAGTTAAGTTCGTACGAAGCCTATCTTCGTAAGGTGTAATCTGGATTTTTACGTAGTCAGTCCTAAGTTCGTACGAGGGTCCATTTAAGGTCCTAAATGACTTATATTCATTATGTTAATGTACGATAGGTGTCGGAGGTTACCTATATGCAATACTAGCTTTTGTTTGCGCACGTATACTTCTATCAGGTAAGATACACTACTTGACACGCTGGGGGATCAACTAAAAGCTGGTTTCAAATCATAAACACTTCCAATCGGTATCTTTATAATGCATGTGGGCATATGGGTTACCTGGGAGGTATTATGGGTTATGCAGTTGACCATGAGACCTGAGATGCAGTTCCTATTGTAGTGTAATGTAGTATTGCTTAATGTAGTATGTAGCTATGCAGTTGATGTAGTTTAATGAAGTATCTTGATATGCATGATATATAGAAATGAGTAGTTATGTAGTATTGCTTAATGTAGTATGCTTATGAGATGCAGTTATGTAGTGTAATGTAGTATTGCTTAATGTAGTATGTAGCTATGCAGTTGATGTTGTTTAATGAAGTATCTTGATATGCATGATATATAGAGAAATGAAGTTGATATGTGATATGCATGCTTGACTTGTACGCCTAGTTCACTAGACTTACTAGGTTACTATGTCACTTGCACGTTTAAGGATCCAACGTAATGAAGTTAAAGTGTGTGAATGTCTAGGAATGTGTGTTACCTAGACTATATGTGTGTGAATGTTTGGGAATGTAGGGACCCAATCTATATGTGTGAAATTGAGCTCATAAAACAGATGCAGTGAAAAGTGTTAAGCTTAACCCGTACTAGCCTTAGCCGGGCAAGTGCGTAGATACAGTTGTTGCTTGGGTGGCTCCTCGCAACGTGGTCTCTATAACGCAGGGCGAGTAATACGGGGGGTTTGACCAACTTCCATATACGGATTACTCAAGGATTGGCTTGCCATTCCTTAACGACGTAAGATGAGTAGTCTTTTGACTAATCATCCAGTCGGGTGTGATGCATGGCACACTTATATGCAGTTAACGAAGATACGTGTGACAATGTGTGAACTAATGCAGGATAGGCACATTTAGGATGATTATCCTAATTGAAACGAAGTTGAAATGCAGTATATGTGTGAACGTGTGATGTGTGTTGTGCCTAATAAAACTTGTCTAATAATGAAGATTGTTTTAATTGGACAAATGCTTTTAAATTAAGTGTTATCTTACTTAGCTATTCTTATAGCTAACACTTGCTTCTTAATGTGGTTGTTCCCTCAGGTTTAGCTTGATGGAAACTAGATGCAGGACGTGTGAGCTTGGGTAGATGCAATGCAGGAGCTTTAGCTACCCTTAGACGATGCTTTCTTTAGACATTCATTACATTTCGTATTTAATGTCGAATTTATGTAGTGATGTGTGAACGGTTGTTTTATGTTGGGCAACCGTTGGGTTTTCATTTGAACTATGGTTTGATATGGCATGTAACACCAAATAAATGCAGAAACCGAAATGTTCTATCGGTTTTGACTTTTACAGTCTTTACTTCCGCAATTTAACACCGTTAGGTGAAAAGTTTTTGAAAACCCATATTTTTAAACGACGGGTGTTACATTAAAAGGTCTAATGTAACTTCAAAACGAGTCCATAAGCCTTAGAAATCGATTTAGGGTTTTGGTTCAAGAGAAAATGGGTTTTGGGTTGATTTTCCTGCACTTAGCTACTGCTGTTCGTGGGCTGCCCAGTAGGGGGCGTAACCTACGGCCCTGGAGGGCGTAAGTTACGCCAGGTATAAATTGTAGGGGTGTAAGTTACGGCCCATAGGGGCGTAGCTTACGCCAGTTGTAATTTTCTGATTTTCTGGTTTGACCTAATTCGACTTCCGGAACCCTAGTAACGCATCGAGCTTCGATCTAACTCACTCCTTAACTTATTTAACAATGAATAAGAGTCTTAGAATTCACTTAATGTCGGGAATCACTTTGGGAAACTAATTAGGGTTTTGCCGAATATTTAATAACTACGTATATGTGTTTAAGTGTGTTGATATGAATGTATATGATTGATATTTAGGTGTTGGACAGGAAGTGATCATTGAACGACTATAACGCGACTTTATATCAAACTTAACTTCTTTGCCGATCAGGTGAGTTTCGTAGCTCCCTACTCAATAGAGATTCGGGCTGAAAAGTGTACATATACGTGTTTGTTTGATTATTTGGTTGGTTTGATTGACTGCTTACGTGTTTTCTGATTGATTGTTGATTGATGGATAGTGTTGATTGATTGGGTTATGGTTTCCATATGTGTTTGTGATATTGCAGTATTAGAATAGAAGTACGTACATGGAAGTCGGTGGTTGATTGATTGGTTTAGTTGTTGGATTGATGAGATGGTTTATTCCGTTTGATTTGATTTGGTTATGTTTATTTATGTATTTATTAATATTAGGATAGACGTACATACATGGAAGTCGGTTATGCCTTCATTGGGTTTTAGATGTGGTGGGAAGGCTGCGGGTGACCCTATATATAAGCATCTGGGACTTGAAGAAAGTAGAATCCTCTTAAGTGTATGTACGTATAGTTGGTTTAAATTGTGGTTAGTGGCTTATGTTGGTTGAATATTGATCGTTGGCTTATGTTTGTCGAATATTGATTGTTGGCTTATGTTTGACGAATATTGATTGTTGGCTCAGGTTCATCGTGTATTGATTGTTGGTTTATGATTGATGCATTTACAATTGATTGTAAGCATTGAATACATTGCTGATGAGCCCTCGGCAGGGGATTGCCGACATCCTGGTGTATAAATGTATGCACCCATTTTGGATGTAGATCTTGACCCCGAGTATATAGACATATATATCTCGATGTTTTTGAGATGCCGCTTTGTTCATGGTGATGACAAGCGAGTATCGTTGCATAGGTGACCGGAGATCATGCATAAGATAGGCATTTTGTCTTACTTACGCATATGGCATTGCATTGATACTCATATCATTTATGCATTTCTTATTACACGCTTTTTGTACTTGTGTAATCTTGTTGTCGGACATTATTGTGGTTCTTAGAGGCTCACTGTAAGTCATGTTTAGCCTCCACTCGTACTTTATGATTTCTGTCTATGGTTCCTTGTGGACCATTACTACGAACTCACCAACCTTGTGTTGACTATGCTTAGTACACTTTTCAGGCAATCAGGTTATTCCAAGGCATTGAAGTATGATCGATTTATTAGCTTGCTGTTGAACCCGGACTTGGACATATATGGATCAAGGACCCATTTGCCTTCTTTTGCATTGTACTTAGAACCGTTAACCATCTGTTGAGGTTCTACTAAAATCTTTGATGACGACTTGTTCTTTATGTATTTTGATACTTGTTTATCGTTCTGTAAGGATTCACTGAATCCTTTATTTGCATTTAGTTCGTGATCTACATTAATTCCACCTTGTGCTATATGATTTCCGTGATATTTTGAGCCTCGGCTTGGGGTGTTACAGAATGGTGGCCCATGCGTGGTCGTAGAGAATTAGGCGGTTTGACCTAGACTACGGCTTAAGTAAAACTCTTCATATAGCATGCATGGTTAGGAAATTTGTGTGCAACGTGAATTATGTGAACCCTAGAAAGTGTATATTGTGAGTTCGTAGTTAAAGCCATTTATGTGATGACTTGAGTTTAATGTGATGAATGTGGAATGGGTACAATGTGGTTAATGTGTGCATTGATTGAAATTGATTGTCATTGTTATGGATTGTTGTTACTGATTGAAGTTTGTTGGATGCTTTAGAGCAAAATGAAGTTATGTTATTAACTTAGTATAATATTGTGGCAACCCTAAAAGAACCCGATCAACTCTTTTATGGTCACTTAATATTATAACAAGTTAATAACATCATGGATTGCGCACGCATGGCTTAGAGTATAATAAGGAACCGATATGCTTAATGGAAGTTGATTAGGTGGAGGGTTAGCCATTGGTACACCCTGTATACATACCCGGTCAATAACTAGAGAGCATATCGAATTCGGATTATACTTTAAACCACTCGTGTTAGTTGACTTGTTTTAGTTGCCTGTAATGAGATGTGTTGAATACGAGTATTTGGTTTTGACGATGGTTAATTGTTGTGAACTTGGTGTTAGGTCCAGAATTAGTCCAGAATTAGTGGACTGGTCCAGACTGGACTTCTGGAACCTTATCGAATATAAGTCAAGAAAACATGTTTTGCTGGACATGCTCCAGACCCGACTTCTGGAGCCTCTCTGAAGATCTGACCAGAAAACATGTTCGACTGGACCTACTCCAGACTTGGAATCTGGAGTCCCTCTGAAGATTTGCTCAGAAATAATTGAAGACTAGTGAGCAATACTTGTATAGGTAATCTGGAGCATTCTCCAGATTAGCTCACTGAAGATTTCACCCCAGTCCAGATCTACTCTACTGAAGACATTCTGACTGAAGTCAAAGACTGAAGTCTGAAGGAAGAAGACTTATCAAATGGTGGAGTCCACTGGAAAGTCTTACCAGATCTGCACACTGGAGGATGGTCAGTGTTCTAGATACTACAAGTCTGAACACTGATAACGAGGTTTGACTTATGCCTTTAACACACTTTCCAAGGAACAATCCACTTGTTCCTTAACAAAGTATACGTGTGTTAAGGTGGTTGGATATAAGGATACACTTGCACTTGATGTGACATTATCCTTATTCTTATCTAATACATTTAATGTTCTTGTCGGATCATTAAATGTATACAACCATATTTGTACGGCACAAAATTCACTGGTGAATTTTGTTGCCTATAAATACTAAGTCATTTCCTTATAGAAAAATACTTTCAAAGCATAAACTTTTAAGCATACACTTTGCATGAAAGTGAATTTGTCTAAAATACTCTCGATCTTAAACAGGGATACTTCACAACTTTAAGTATCTCGATCCTAAAGAGCTATTTGACAAATATAGATCATTTGTAATTCAAAGGTTGTTAGGATACATACTTAATTGTATTATCTTGATTCCGCAACAACCTTGTATTTTGTTTAAACATCAATAAATGAAATACCCAGAAAACTACATAATGTTCCACTTTATTTGTTTATTGCTTTAAGTCTTGTATTACTTTGTTTATATATCTTGCATCTTTATTTACAAGTAATACTAGTCCAATCTAGTGCTTATTATACTTGTTGTATTTTACACTTTCTAGGTTAACCGTCTTGCACTTAAAAACGGGACTCACAATTGGTATCAGAGCAGAAGGCTAATCATTGCCTAGATCTGTTTCTCGATGGCTAACCAAGAAAATACACAAGGTTATAGTCTTGGTCCTGATCCTAATGTTATTATTAATGATCCAACTGAACCTCAAAACGTTAATAACACTAATCCACCACCTCCTCCTCCTACTCCTGCTTCTCCACATGTGCATGTGCACTACTCAAATAATCCTGTTCCTAAATTCAGTGGGAACAGTGATGACTTTGGTATGTGGAAGGCTAGGATGGTGTTGCATGTCACTGGTATTGAGAGGAACATGATGAAGATCTTAAACGAAGGTCCATATGTACCTACATCACCTCTCAATCCACTTCTTGATCCTTCTGGATCTAGAAGGGGAAGGGAAAAGAGGGAGGAACATTGGTCTGAAGAGGAGAGGAGATTGGTGAATTTAGACACCCTCCTTAAAAACATGATCCTCGGGGCTGTTCCAGAAACCCTAATTCCCACACTAGTTCTTTTTCCTAGTGCAAAAACCATGTGGGATGAACTTTTGAACCAACATGAAGGAGGAGATGACACCATTGTCACCAGAAAGGTCTCCTTAAACAAGAGGTATGAGTCATTTTTTGCTCAACCTAACGAGTCTCTCACTGGTACTTACACCAGATTTATGAGTATCATAAACCAACTGAGAGGTCTTGGGGTTGAGAAGGACAAGGATATACTTCTGGAGAAATTCTGTGACATTCTTCCCACCAAATGGTCTCATATGATCCTAGTCTTAAGACAAGGAAAAACTCTGCACACACACACTCTCTCAACTCTTTATGGAGCTTTCAGGTACACTGAAGAAAATCAAGCTCAGAGAGTGGTTGCAGAAAGAGATGCCTACAACCATGCTTCCAGTACTCCTATTGTGGTCAGTCATACTGAACCACAAGGTACAACACTTATATCTTCTGAGAATGTATTTTCTATGAAGAAGATGGTGTCTGAACTAATGGATTCTGGAGAAACCAGTGAAATCTCTCCAGACTGCTGCGATGAAACTGATGATGATGACCTTGTTGCAATGATTGCTAAAACGTTCAACCGTTTCAAAGCAAGAGCAAACAGGCCATCTGGACAATTTGCATCCAGTTCTTCCATTGACAAGACCAATTTGACATGCTTTAAGTGTGGCAAAAAGGGTCATTTCATGAAAGAGTGCAGGTCCAACCAGTTTGCATCCAAGTCTGGTCCATTCTCTTCAAATAATAATAAGCCTGATGATAGCTACAAACTGAAATATAAGAAGCTTAAGGCACAAATTGCTCTCATGGCACAACAAATTGAATCCAATAATAAGTGCATGATTGCAAAGACTGAAGAGAAGTGGGTTCCTTCTGATGACTCATCAGTTGATGAAGAAGAAGAAAGAGATTGCTGTTACATGGCTCTGGCAGATGAAGAGCTACTGGTGAAGGAAGATGTCACATCTGGACGATGGGTGGACATAGTTATTAAGAAGGTTAGTGATTATGATAATGCAACTGACCAAGAACTAAAATTGGACATTGCTGAAGCTCTTAATTCTGATTTAATTTTTGTAGATACTGTTAGATCTGATGGTGTAAATGGTTTAGAAACAGATTCTTCTGAAATAAATGTTTTAAAATCAAAATTAAAAGAACTTCAAGATATTGAACTGGCATTTCAAGCCCAGGTTCTGGTAACTGAACAATTGATCCAAGAAAAACAAGATCTTGAGATCATTTTAGAAAAAGAAAAACTGGTAATTAAATCATGGCTAGAAACCAGAAAGCCATATGATGCTGGAGTAAATCAATTTCCTGCTAAAAAACGTGCATATTTAGATGGAAATACTCATGTAGCATCATTAATACCAGTAATCGATCGATTACCAGAGGTGTTAAGGCCAACAACTATTTATGATATGCCTGCCACACCTAAGACCAACTTATACACAGTTCAATCTCCAGAGGTTAAGACTGGAGCTGTCCAGATGACTGCTCCAGTTAAAAAGGTGAAGCAGAATAGACCTTTGCCTCAGACTAAACCCTTACCAAAGCCTTGGACTGGAAAGGCTAAGGTATCATCTGATGAAAATATTTTGTCTAAGATAGAGAGCCAGATTCAAAATCTAACTCGTCAATCACAAAGTTTTAATGCAAGATTAAACTTTCTTGAGGGTACTTCATCTGGCCCTAGACAAAATACAAAACCTTTTTCAAAGAAAGACAAATTTATTTCTCCAGTTGAGAAAAATGAAAAGGTTTCGAAACTATCAACTCCAGTGGTCTTCTCAACTAAGACCACTGTAGAAGTAAGTGAACTAGACCAGATTGCCCCTGGAACCTATAAGGGAGGCTCCAGTGAACCCATCAGTCGATGGGTTCCCAAATCTAACTGATCAATATCTGGTGTATGTGTAGGGCGATCGAAAGAAATATATCTGGTATCTTGACAGTGCAGCTGGCAGGACGATGACCGGATGTAAGACCCTACTGGAGAAGTTCACCATTTCTGATGGACCCTCCATCACTTTTGGAAATGATGGTTGTGGAAAGACTGAGGGATATGGTGTTCTGAACAATGGACAAGTCAAGTTCAGACGAGTTGCATTTGTGAATGGTTTGAAATATAACTTGATCAGTGTAAGTCAACTGTGTGACGATGGCTATCAAGTCTTATTCAATGTTGCTCAGGGCATTGTATTCAACAAGGACTGGAAGGTAGTGTTGATTGCTCCCAGAAAAGGGAATGTATACGTGATGGATATGGAAAGCTCTCCAGATGAGCAGTGTTTCTATACTCAAGCTGATGAAGACACAAACTGGTTATGGCATAAAAGGTTATCCCATTTAAATTTAAAAAACATTAACAAGTTGTCCAGAAAACAACTTGTAGATGGGATACCTTCAGTTTCCTTCAAAAAGGAAAGACCATGTCCAGGATGTGAGATGGGTAAGCAAAAGCGTACCAGTTTCAAGACCAGACAGAATTTCAGCATTTCTGAACCTCTTCATATGCTTCATATGGACCTATTTGGTCCAGTGAATGTTCAGACGCGTGCTGGTAAAAGATACACCCTGGTGATAGTGGATGAATTCTCCAGATATTGTTGGGTGATCTTTCTGAGGTCCAAAAGTGAAGCTGCTGCTGAAATCATCAGTCTTATCAAGCAAGTTGAGCTCAAGTACAGTCGAAAAGTGTGTCAGTTAAGAAGTGACAATGAAACAGAATTCCAGAATGCAACTCTGGAGTTATTCTGTACTGACACTGGCATCTCCCAGAACTTCTCTTCAGCCCGCTCTCCAGAACAGAATGGAGTGGTGGAAAGGAAAAATCGAACGCTGATAGAAGCTGCCAGGAGTATGTTAGCTGAATCTGGACTGTCTACCAGTTTCTGGGCGGAAGCAATTGCAACTGCTTGCCACACCAGAATCGATCAGTGTACATCAAAAGACACAAAAAGACAGCCTATGAAGTCTTAAGAAATAGAAAACCAAACATTGGCTATTTTCACATTTTTGGATGTCCAGTTTACATCCTGAACGACTCCAGTCAGCTAGGCAAATTTAATGCCAAAGCTGATGAAGGGTATTTCTTAGGCTATTCAGCCATTCGCATGGCCTTCAGAGTCTATAACAAGAGACTGGAGAAGGTCCATGAGTCAATTCATGTAACATTCGATGAATCAAATGTTGCAATCAACAAGAAGCCAATCCTTGATACTCCCCCAGTTACTCCAATTGTCTTTTGTGAATCTGATCCAATAAACGACAAAATGGATGATTCACCAGACACAGTTTCCAGTCATCCTGATCTGGAACCTGTTCGGAAAAAGAAGCTCGCCAGTAGTACTCCATTCTATCCTTCTATTATTTTCAAACTACCCACTGAAATTAATATTGGTTCAGATGTGCGTACTACTCCCCCAGTATCAGTGTCAGTTGAGAACGTACCAGAAATGTCTTCTGGTGACCTAACTGAACCAGTACTACAAGAAATGCCTTCATATGAAGAATTTCATGATGCAAATCGTGATTTGAATGAATCAGATGAAGATGTTAAAGTAGTTTATGAAGACCCTCCTCCTGAAGCATCTTCAGAGGAGACTCAACTGAATTCTTGCACTGATATTGTTGTCAGTAACAATCCTGGTCAGTACTCCAGATGGGGTTTGGGTGGGGGGGGGGGGGGGGGGGGGGGGGGGGGGGGGGGGGGACAAAAGCTCACCCTATTGATCAGATCATAGGTGACTCCAGTCGTGGTGTTCAGACCAGAAGAGCCTCAGTGATCAATGCTTAAATGTCAGTTTCTTATCACTGAACGAACCTAAGAAGATTGACGAGGCTCTGGAAGATCCAAACTGGGTGACTGCTATGCAAGAAGAGCTTCACCAGTTTGAAAGGAACAAGGTATGGTATCTGGTTCCTCTTTCCCAGTTGGAAAGAAAGAACCAATTGGAACAAGATGGGTCTTCAGAAACAAAGTAGATGAAGATGGCCACGTAATTCGAAACAAGGCCAGACTGGTAGCACAAGGCTACTGCCAGTCAGATGTCGACTTTGATGAATCATTTGCTCCAGTGCTAGACTTGAAGCGATCAGAATTTTCTTAGCATTCGCTGCTAATCATCAGTTCAAGGTCTACCAGATGGATGTAAAGAGTGCTTTCTTGAATGGAAAGCTTGAAGAAGAAGTTTACGTCAGACAACCTCCAGGTTTCGTTGATGACAAGCATCCACATTGGGTATATCGTCTGGACAAAGCGCTATATGACCTCAGACAAGCCCCACGTGCCTGGTATGATACTCTGACTAAACATTTATTGAAAAATGGCTTCAAAAGAGGTGCAATTGACAATACCTTGTTCATATTGCATGAGAAAGGTAATTTGTTAATGGTACAAATTTATGTTGATGAT
>CM067173.1:26616332-26652988 GCA_034093135.1 Erigeron breviscapus | reverse complement strand
TATGCCTTGATAAATGTAGTCTCACTTTAACTCTTGCTAACCGTCGTTGTTGTTAGAGTTAATGGCAAACACTAGAGCTAGTAGCCAGAGAGCAGGAGGAAATGGTGGTGGTATTCCTCCTAATGGAAACGGGGCTGGAAATGAAGTAGAGCAAAGGCCACCCCGTGTACAAAATCGACGTCTTGGTGATCCACCAACCGCCTCTGATGTAGATAGGGCAAACCCGGTAAATGAACAGGTTCCCAATCAAGCAGAATTACATGAAGAGTTGAGAGCTATTCGAGCTCTTTTATTGAGAAATGAAGAAGAGTTAGCACAAATGAGGGCAGAAAGAGATGCTGAAAGGAATGGGAGTGAACGAAGGGTGAGCATTCGGATGGGAATTACTCTAATCCCTCCCAAAGTGCTGAACCATCCATGGCAGCCGTGGGTGTTAATGAAGTTAATGGTGGAGGACTTGGAATTGTTAATGCACCTCGTGTTAATAACTTCAAATATGAAAGTTTTCAGAAATGTGGTGCCAAGGAGTTTGATGGTACCCAAAATGCAGTGGGTGCTATGGAGTGGATTGAGGACATTGAGGTGGTGTTTGCTTCTTGCTATTGTCCCGATGACATGAAGGTTTTGTGTGCTAGTAGAATGTTGAAGAAGAATGCCCGTAATTGGTGGAGGGCTACTACAGTGTCTATGGCTCCTGAGGTACTTGCAGTTATGCCTTGGGGAACATTTAAGGAGAAGTTTCTAGAGGAGTATGTGGGAACTCGTGAGTTAAGACTGATTGAAAAGGAGTTCAGATCGTTGGTTGCAAAACCCGGTGCAATTTCTGAATATACACATTCATTTATGGAGAAGTTGAAGTTTGTTGGACACTTGGTTCGAAGGCAGGAGGACCAAATTGAGGCTTATTGTGATGGTCTTCCCGCTAGTTATCGTGGATTATGTAGACAGCATGTGACTTTGTCGGCGGCTATTAAGGAGTCAAAGAGGTTGGATGATGACTTCAAAAGTGAGATAGTGGTGGAGAAAGTTGATGACAAGAAAGCAGGGTTCAAAAGAAGGTCAAATTGGTCATCTAACATAACAATAATAATAAGAAGTTTCGTGGGAATTCTAGCTCAAGTGGTGACAAAGATAAAAAGAAGAATGGGTCTTGGTGTGCTTTTTGCAAGAATGTTCATAAAGGTCAATGTTCCGACAAGACAAGAAGGTGTCATAAGTGTGGGAAGTCGGGACATCTTGCAACAGAATGTAGGGACAAGACTCGTTGCTACAAGTGTCAAGAAACGGGTCATCTTATTGTCGATTGCCCACAAATGAAGAATGACGGGAAGAAAGCAGCCACTTCAGCAACAAAAGTGAGAGCCTTGCAGATGACTGTGATGATGCTAAGAACAACGACGAGGTGGTAAGTGGTACTTCCTTGTTAATTCAAAACCTGCCTCTGTTTTATTTGATTCGGGTGCAAATAGGTCGTTTGTGTCTACTTTATTTGCTCCTAAGCTAGAAAGAGTCACTACCCCTCTAGATTGCTCAATAGAAGTAGAGATTGCTAATGGTACGGTTAGTGAAATACGTGTGGGATATGATGATTGTGACATTGAGAGTGAAGGTCGTTTGTTTCCGGCCCAGTTATTGCCTACTACATTAGCCGGTTTCGATGTAGTGATTTGGTATGGGTTTACGATTGTACTACCATGCGATGAAGTTGATGATGAAAGTCTTGCTTGGGGTAAAGTATACGCACTTTATGACTCAATTGAGTGTCTGGAAGTATCTGCACGTTAACGAAGGGTCCTCACTATGTCGCGAACTTAAGGGATAAGTTCAAAGTCTCTTTAGACTGTTCAGTCATTGCGTTCGGTGATGACATTATTATCTATTTTATGTATGATGAATAACATCATGTCGCGTAAGGAACGTTACTACGATTTTCTACAAGTAGAGGTCTGATTTTAAACTCGCTCAAAGTGAGTAAAGGTTAAAGTAGAAGCTGACGTGTAGAATTGAAAGGAACAATGTTCCATTTAAAGTTTAATTCCATGACTATAAGGTTATGGTAAGCACTTGTCTATAATGAGCTAGTCAAGGGTGGTGTTTTCTAGAGACGAAGATGTTGGTAATATGTGAGTGGATTCTGAAAATTCATAAATAACCAGCGTGGAACTATAAGTCTAAAAGTAAGATTTCGGTACCCGAGAATGAAATGACCAAAAGTAGTACTTGAGGAAGTTTATGAACCGTAGTGATGTGCTTATTTGGATGCCGCCTGAAGTGTGATACGACCTATGATGATACAAAGTGTAGTAAATTTTATATGTTGACGTGTGATTGGGTTAAAAGCCAAGACTAGACACCGAAAGTTTGGTGGCAATACAAGGAATTAATAGTCCCCTGACGAAAGTGAGTGGTCATATCACCATGGAATAAGAGACGAAGTTGGGTGGGAAGTTAAAAGTAGTGTTGTGACATGAGTAATTAGTAGGCAAGTGATCCGAAAATGTGTATTTCATGGAGAACTATCGCACCGTTCCATTGGACATGAAAGAAAAGATGTGTGATTAAGAAGTGCCTTTAAAGTGTGAAAGTAAATGGTGAAATGTTTTGAATCAAGACGGCTATTATATGAATATTTATTTTTAAAGATGTTGTCAAGTATGAGGAAAATGGAGAACTCAAGTGATGCCTATCACTTTTGAATTGAAGGGGAAAGAATAAATGGGTTATAAAACTTGGTAAAACCATATGATTGTGTGATGGTGCCTTGGGATTTATTGTTGTGATCATATGCATCAATAATGATGCTATAGGTGTTGGATGTCATTTCATGGTACGACTTGTTATTGAAGGGAAAGTGCAGAACCAAAGATCATAAAGACAATAGTTCATAAAGTTGGAATTGTTAAAGAAGTGTTCTGATTAGCTCAATATTGTCTAAAGGTTTTGTTGTGAACAAAGGAAGCTTATTATGAGAAAAGGGGATATTATAGACTAACCATAAACCTTTATGGAGGGATGTGTTATGCATCGAAAGTAGGGCGAGTTGACCCTTTGTACAAATGAAATATGTGAGTTGTGACAACAAGTTAGTAAGGATGCGTGCTTGGGAGGCTTAACCGCCAAATGAATAGTATTCGCTGAATGTATTATGGGAATATATGTATGTCGAAATGACTTATGTTGATATTACAATGTTTAATGTAGAAGTATATAAGTGCATATGAAGTATGATTCTCATAATGACGGTGCCATGATATGTGTAAAATAGGTGATGTTGGTAATGTCGATGTTATGGCTTAATGTTGATATGTGATGACTTATATGTGGCACTTAGGTATGGTATGTTTAGTCCAATAGATACACGTATGAATTACTATGAGTTATGCTCATTAGTGGGATTAAACGTTAAAGTAGATGTGAGATTAATTAGGTAATGAACGTACCTAATGTTAAAGCAATATGTGATGTGGGAAATTGTGCTAGATGTAATGCTAATGCGTAAGATGTAGAAATCATGCTTGTTGAAGCTAGTACTCATATGAATATGTGAGGCAAATTTATGTGTGATATGCCAAGATGTGTTAAGAAGTTACGTGTAAGTGGTGAGTCCATGTTGATGTGATATAAGACATGGATTAGGATGCAAGTATGCGATGACATGATGTATTGGTTGAGGTGAACCTAATGTGCATCCGTGGAGAGATATGAGTATTGATGATAAAGTGTGTTTGCAGTTGGTCGGATTAAGATCCTTGACCAAAAGTCAAAGAAGCTTCAAAGGAAGCAAAAGAAGCTACGTAGGAAATTGATTGATCTTGTGATGATCAAGTGGAAGCATAATCATGGAGGAAGCTTAACGTGAGAAACCGAAGCAGTAATGAAGGAGAAGTATCCGGGGTTATTCCTTCCTGATGAGATTCCGAGGACGGAATCCTCTTAAGGGGGAGGTAATTGTAACATCCCTAACTTTTTTATTTAACAGTTGACTAATGCCGTTAAGTCAACATCATGTGTTTCGTTAAGTCTATATTAGATTTAATGCTTTTATGTAGTTATCGTGTGATATGTGTGAGGCTTGAAAGCCTAAATGTTTAATGAAGTATATATGTGTGTAAAAATGTAGTTAAATGCCTATGTAGTGGTATTTAAAGGAGTATTTATGTTGTATATGGTCCATATGGTAGTTTTGGACTAGTAATGAAGGATTAGGAAGCTTGGGGGTTGATTTTGTCATATGAGGAAAACTAAAAACGGGTTAAGGAACCTAGGGAGAGTCATTAGGTCATCATTTACAGATTTTTATTCCCCTAAACAAGCCTAGCCGCCCCCTCCTCTCTCAAACAAAGTTACTCCCAAGAATTTATCGTTTTGGTGTCGAATCGATCGTGTGTGGCATAGATCTTGTTAGAAATCCAAAAATGGTGTTAAAATGTAATTATTTTAACAATGGAAGGAGTATTAGTGAAAGTTAGTCTAGTGTATAAATACTCCTTTCCATACCCATAATTGTAAGCTTTTTCCCATTTTCCATAATTAATCCCAACAATTCCACCATTATTCTCTCTGATCTTCATCTTCAACCTCCAAAACACACACTACACCTTTTCACACACTAACTCCATTTTTGCACAAATCTAGCTCAAATTTCTAGTTAACAATTGGTATCAGAGCGAAATCAGTTAATCTGAACGATCCATAGCTCGATTTGTTGCAATTCTCATCCAATTTTCAAATTTTTTATTCAAAACCGTTTTCACTGTTCATCAAAATTCACACTCTCAAATCACATAAAATCACAGTTATTTGTTCACCAATAGATTCGTGATAGTTGTAAACATAATCCTGTCAAGTTTCAAGTTCCAATTCGATCTAAATCTCGAGATTGAATTTTTTTGATTTTGGCGCGATTTTTTTGGGTTTTGAATCTGTTGTGTTTGGTGTTGAATTTTGTTCATAGATTTGTTGCGGAGGTGAAAACAAGCAGTTTGCAATTGATTTCAAGTTCTAACTCCTAGTAATTCGAAAGTTATTGAAGCTTTTCTATGTCGTTAATGGAGAAAACTGCTGCTGTTCATGTTCATGATGAAGAAGATGACAACAAGACGATCTTGCACTAGGACGATCTTGGCAAGATCGTTCTGACAAGTGTTGTGTGGTGAAGTGTTTGTTGTGGCTAATTAATCCTTACGGATTGGTTTGGTCAATTCAAACACTTGGAAAGTGTTTGATTCTTGAAGATTATAAGCCAGAACCTTGGACGATCTCACCAAGATCGTCCCAGCCCATTGAAGGATAGGACGATCCTGACCAGATCGTCTCAACATTGTGACACTAGGACGATCCTGACTAAGGTCGTCCCAGTTCATTTCAAGACCGTTTCACATTTCAAGACCGTTTCATTTCTCAAGATCGTTTCATTTCTCATACTTAACCAAAATTTCACCAAAAATTCCAAGACGATCTTCAACCCAGTTCTTCAAGACCGTTTCATTTTTTTTCAAGATCGTTTCATTTCTCATACTTAACCAAAATTTCACCAAAAATTCCAAGACGATCTTCAACCCAGTTCTTCAAGACCGTTTCATTTTTTTTCAAGATCGTTTCATTTCTCATACTTAACCATATTTTCACAAAATTTCCAAGACGATCTTGCTCAGAACGATTTTCACAAGATCGTTTCATTTCCTCAAAACCTAAAACGATCTTCTCCAAGATCGTTTCAATTTCCAGACTTAACCAAATTTCACCAAAAACCTAGAACGATCTTGCTTAGGACGATCTCACCTAAAACGATTCTCACCAAGATCGTTCCAGCTTCACCAAGATCGTCCCAGTTCCTTTGAATACTTTCATCAAGATCGTTTCACCAAGATCTTCATCAAGATCGTTCCAATTCCAATAAAAAAAAAAAAAAAAAAAAAAAAAAAAACAGAACCATTAACAAAGACAATAAACAAAAGTTAACCTCAAACCATCCCTGTCCGATCTCTTTCCCACCAACTAGCTCATTTGGGTCCAAGCTCTTCACCCATCCTTTTGCTACAATCTCGGTTGGGTTTAGAATGCTTTTAAGGAAAACCTCATCTCCGACCTAGATTTTAATTGACAAATCAGAACCATTAACAAAGACAATAAACAAAAGTCAAGATGATTAATGTACATGTCAGAATTACAAAATAGTAGTTAATGCACAATCTAAAAGTATATTACAGCAAGTTATTTAGAAAGAAGTTAGTATATTATAAATTAGGATCAATACTCTTTGAGGATTGGGCAGATTTACAAAATAGTAACAAGCCAAGCAACCAAATTATAGGACCGGGCAAATACTACAAGTACCGAACAACACTCAACAAACTAGACTCTGTTTTAAAACGAGGCAAACAACAAAGGCTGAACAAAATGCTCACTAAAACAGTTGATATGACCAAGCAATTGAAATAAGTAATGAGACCGAGCCTGACACAAGTAAGAAGTATTACCAACCAAGCAAACTGGTCAAAAATATCATATCCTAAGAAAGAATTCAGCAAACGTAACCTCCAAATTTTACCAGACCGATAGTGTTACACAAGTAACCTATTCCTATTCTAGCCGAGCAAATTGTTCAAAAGTGTAATCTGCTAGGAAAGAATTCAGCACAAGTAACCTGTCTTTATTCTTGGTGATAAACAAGTAACAAGTGTTACCCATTCATCGAGTAACACAAGAAGTATCACCAACCAAGCAAACTGTTCAAAGTATCATATCCTAAGAAAGAATTCAGCAAACATAACCTGCAAATTTTACCAGACCGATCATGTTACACAAGTAACCTAATCCTATTCTAGCCGAGCAAAATGTTCAAAAGTGTAATCTGTTTGGAAAGAATTCAGCACAAGCAACTTGTCCCTATTCTCAGTGACAAACAAGTAACAAGTATTACCATTCATCCAGTAACATTGTATGTGAGGGCTTTATGGTTACGGTATCTATTGTAATTTACCCATTCAGGCAGAACATTAATGAAAAAAAACATACCCGTAAACGTGGAGGTCCATTGGTTGCAACAGGGCAATGTGATGTGAAAGGCGGAACACTGGAACCATCCATCGACTCATTCATCTTTGCTTGGGCTCGTAACTGGACCACTGTACTAGTAAGTTCTTCACATTGAGCCTTCAATTGGATGTTTTCTCTATGACATGCGGAACGACTTGGTATTACCCCCCAAACATCAGAAGCACGAACACCCAAACCATACATGACCGCATCACCATTTCGATCTTTACCCTTGACTTTAGAAAACACATCATCTGGTCCAGGCTTATCGTTGGAACCCTCTGAAAGATTAGATTTAAGTTGCTTCATTTGTGCCTGTATTAATCATAGTAATAAATATTCCTCAAAACATGAATTAATCATGATAGTAATTTAGCATATTCAAGAATAAGATATATATTTTAACAACATCAAAAACATATAGAAAAGAGGGAGAATTACATATATCCCCAAACTTACAATCTAAATTACAAATTTCCCCAATTTAAAACCTATGGCTTATCGTTGGTGGATTTTTTGAACATTTGGTTTTAAACATTATGGATTTTGACCTGTCATATTATTGAGTTACTTATGGATTTTGATATGGTCTATAATTGTTAAGTCAATATCAATCGATGTTCAATGGATTTCATGTGAATTTGGTGGGCTTAAGTTCTAGTTTTAGCTGATGCAATATATGGTACACTTATGCCCGTGGTTTTTTTTTTTGTTGTTGATCAATTTGAAATCTCGCTATGTATATGTGGAATATTTGTAGCAGAGGCTTAAATTGAAGTTTATAAAAGAAAATGGTATAATGGTCATAAATAATATCTATATGATGAAATAGATATAAATGGGTAAATTAAAAAAAAAAAAAAAAAAAAAAAAAAAAAAAAAAAAAAAAAAAAAAAAAAAAAAAAAAACAAAAAATAGATATAAATGGGTAAATTTGTGTGTTTAAAAGAAATTAATGCGTATTTTTGTTATTTAAGTTTTAAGTTGGGGAAATTTGTAATTTTGATTGTAATTTTGGGGATATATGCAATTCTCCTTAGAAAAGATATGTATAAGTATATATAAGCATATTACTTACAATTGCATTTGAAGCTTCTACATTTTTGGTAGTTCCATCTTTGGAGAAACATGACTCAAATATTTCAACCCGAGTTGGATCACGTCCCAAAGATGCATGTTCGAATAAAAAGAAAATTAGCACAATGGATATCATAATGCTACATTAACAATTGCACTATCTCATACAATTACCTTTAGCTCTTCACGGATTCGAGCATAACTTTTTTTTCCAGTTACTTGCACCATTTTTTTTACTTAACATCTTCAGTAGCAAAGTGAAATATCAGAATGGTATATAAACTAATGATATTTGAAGTGGAAGAGTATCTCATACCTTAGTCTTTTCTTTATTCCAGTATTTCACAAGATTCTTCCATTGTTTTTTTCCCACTGTTTTTGGCCTAGAACTTATTTGTTCCTGATGTGACAAAGACGGATCATGGAAGTTTTCCTTAAGCCTTCCCCTCCAATTCTTCACCTTCTGCCCAAATGATTGCAATATCCATTTTCCACCTCAGGATCTTCCGGAATATCAAATTTTGTCTATAAATGGAACATGTCACATGAGAAAACTAATATTTTAATCATAAACATATAGATTTTTAATTATGTACCTTTAAGAGTTCAAGCAACGCTTGTTTTTTAGCATCCTTAACTTTATTCCATGGTTTATGAACCGGACAATACTTTCCGCTCCTTGAAAGGGTTCCCATGAAATGGGTCAGTTTACTACTTTTGTCATTAATAGGTTGTCCGTGTTCATTAACTAAAATAGGAATTCTCTCCCCTTTTTGCTGGGCCCAAACTCTCGGCATACGCGTTGGTCCTCTCACTCTTTACATACATTCCGACCTAAAAAAAGTGAACATGATTTACAATGTACATGTATAGATTAAAAATACTAAATAATTAAAACTGAAATAAGAAAATATATTAGGGATGTATGTTTATTGGTTTTAATATAAATTTCTTATATATTCGTCATGTATCACACAATATATATGATTTAAAAATTAGAAACATAGCATTTAAATAAACCTGCTTCATTTTCTGGTTGTGGAACTTCATGTTCTTCATTTATTATTTGTTGTGGAACTTCAAGATCCTCATCAACCAATTCATCGTTCTCATTCTCTAAATCATTCTCACTTTCCATGTATTTATCTCCGTCATCTTGAGAATTATCTATAAGTGCACGTCTATGTCAATAGCAGTCTAGATTGTTTGGGCTTATAATGTAATATGTCTTTGTAATGTGATTGTTATTAATGAACTTAGTATTATGCATAGAATACTAGATTAAGTTTAAGTATTGAATGTGTAATAAATCTGCTAAGTGTAAAATGCGACCTCGCATTTCACAATAGGAATACGACCCCGTATTTGCTGGGACAAATACGAGGCCAATCATAATTACGACCTCATAAAGGCTAGCTCGCTGAAGCCCAGGTCGAATGTTTTCCTATAAATACCGAACCCTAACAGAGATTAGGGTTGAACATTTGTTGAAATATCAAGCATACAGGTGTAGGATAAGTCGTCAAAGGATGTTCCATTAGCCCGAAGAAGATCTGCGAGGCAACAGATGATCTAGAGGCTCGTTGTGAATCACCAAGCTATTGTGAGAGATTCCGCCCCTCAAGATAGCTATAACAAACTATTGACATCCGCGTCAAGGGGTCCTACAAGTGTTATCAGAGCCTCTTGGTTTTATACCAGAAGGTTATAGTTTATTGGTGATAGATAACGTCGGTTTAGGGTCGTTTAGACGTGATTCTTTCATGAGTTTACGATCGAAAACCATTGTTTTTGTATCTATTGGCCGTAGCAGCCGTCGGAGGTGTTTTATTCGTTTTTAGGGTCTCGATTTCAAGAGTTTAAAGGTTTCAGCGCCGTTTGCGACCTCGTGGGCTCGTATTACCTCATCGAGTTCGTTTTACGACCTGGGTAGCTAATTGCGACCTCGTAAGTTCCAATTGTGACCTCGTGTTTCGTTTGCGACCCCGTGAGCTCTTAAGACTTCGCCAGTTCAATTACGACCTCGAGTTTTAATTGCGACCTCGTATTTCTTTGACCTCGTAAACTTTTGCGACTCGTTTTTTAACAGCTCTATAACTTTGCTAGTTTAGAGAGAAAATGACGTCTCAGTTACCCACAAATCATCAAGCACTGCTGAATCAATTAATACTGATGGATCATGAGACCGGAAAGGCCAATTCACCACCCAAATTGATAGGCCTTGACAGATATTTCAGTTGGAAGGGCATATTCGAGTCATATTGCAGACTTATGGACGCTAGGATGTGGATTTGTATTGTTAATGGCTATGTTCATCCTACAGTTATTACTGCAACAAGTGACAAGGACGTTTCTGGCTCAAGCGGTTCGAGTGGTGGAAGAGCAGCTACATATGAGCAAATGACTGTTGATCAGAAGAAAGATTATGAGGCTGAAAGTAAAGCTCTAGGATCACTTCGAATGGCTCTCCAAGGGGAATTTCTGCACTTATTTGAGAAGTATGAAAGTGCTAAAGGCTTATGGGATGCACTCAAAGAGCATTGTGAAGTTGACGAGGATCTCAAGAAGAGGAGAAAAGACTTGTTGAAGAAACAGTACTATGTTTTGACAAGTTTTAAGGAAGAATCTCTTGATGAGTCATTGGTTCGTTACAGTCATCTGCTGGTTGAGTTAGCATACTTTGGGTACAATCTAGATCCATAAGAGGTGATCGAGAAGTTGTAGGAATCTCTTCCAGCTAAGTGGGAAGGGTTTATCACATCAATCCAACAAAATCCCGAATTCAGTACTTGGACACTGGATCAAATCATCCGAAAGCTGAGGGGCCAAGATATGAAAAGAAAGTCGAAGGAAGCAGGTGGCAGTGATTTTGTTCAGCGGCCTGAACTCTATCATAGCAAGTCAAGCATTCCTTCGGTAAAGTCTTCAAGTGGAGGGATTACTACCTTCTACAGTGGAGATGATGAGAAGAAGATGATGACAGCGGATTCTGACTGCAACCAAGTGTATGTAAATTCTCCGGAATCAGCTATGGTTGTTCATAATGGGATTCAGAGTAGTGGTTCTCCAAGCTCGGGTTACACAGGGATGCCGATGAACATTAGATCTGCTGAGGATATTTAGGGATGCTTGCCTCATTTGTTTCTGCTCATGAAAGGTTGATTGGAGGAAGACTTACTGATCCTGATATGGTTAGGGAGGATTACAAACAGGTTGTTCCAGATGATCTGGAAGAGATGGACCTGGACTCACAATTAGCCATGTTGACATTGAGAGTTCAGAGGTTCACCGATAAAACCAGAAGGAAAGTTGTTGACGGAAAAGTGGGATTTGATAAGACAAAAGTGAAGTGTTTTAATTGTGATGGTTTTGGACATTTTGCACGTGAATGTCAGAGGCCAAGACGTGATAACACTTCAGCAAGAGGCCGTCAGAACTTCAATCAGGGTGGTTTTATTTCAAGTCAGAATTCCGGTCGTCAATTTGCTAATACTAGCAACAGAAACTCAGGAGTTACTGATAACTCGAGAGCTTTGGTTGTTCATAATGATGGTACTTACAATTGGGGTTCAACTAGTGCTGATGATCAGAATCATGCATTCATGGCTGTAATTCAAGACATTGATGAAGGTTTGGATGATATTGCTAATGATTCATTCGATTATCCATGGTATGAAAGTACAGAGAATCATGATAGTGTTCATCAGAAGGTAGAAGAAGAACTTGAACCATCAGAACCAGTAAGAGCTGAAGGTGATTATAAGGCTATTGAAGCCAAAGCTGGCTTCATGGCACATCTTGAAGCCATTGAACAAAAGGAACCACTAAGGAAAACTACAGGGATTTGGTTTGTCGATAGTGGATGTTCAAGGCATATGACAGGCGACAAGAGACTATTGACAGAATTTACTCCTGTTAAAGGGTCTTATGTTAGCTTTGCAGGTCCTAAAGGCGGAAGTATTTCTGGTATTGGGAAGGTTATCAATGGAAAGATTAAAATAGACAATGTGAACTTTGTTGAGCAGCTGGAGCATAGTGTATCTCAAATTTGTGATAAAGGGAATCCAGTTCATTTTACAGAAAGGGAAGCTCTTATATTAAAACCAGGTTATGTTATACCAGAGGAATGGATCTTGCTAAAGGCTCCAAGGGAGAAGGACATCTATGGGCTTGAATTGGGTGTGGTTTGAATCAGTAGAGCTAATATGTTTGCTCACCAAAGCTTCAGATGATGAATCTCTGCTATGGCATAGGAGGATGGGTCATATCCATTTCAGAAAAATGAATTATATCACAAGTAATGGATTGGTTATCGGCGTTCCAAACAAGAGATTTATGATTGAAGATAAATGCATGCCATGTTTAAAAGGAAAACAAACCAAGAAGCCACATAAGCCGAAGACTCAGAATTCTATTGCATCTCCATTTTAGTTGTTGCACATGGACTTATTTGGACCAGTTAATATTCGAAGCATAGGGTTTATGTACTACTGTCTAGTAGTTACTGATGATTACTCTAGATTCTCGTAGGTATTCTTTTTAAAGATAAAGGATGAAACAACTCAAATTCATATGGAGTTCTTTGAAAGAGCTGAGAACCAGTATAATACTAGAGTGAAGAGAATCAGAATTGATAACGGGATAGAGTTCAAGAATCAGATTATGGAAGTATATTGTCTGAGCAAAGGAATTGAGCATCAATTCAGTGCACCCTATGAGCCTCAACAGAATGGAGTAGCAGAGAGGAAAAACAGAGCATTGATAGAGACCATCAGGACTATGCTAGCAGATTCAAGGCTTCCTACTATGTTTTGGGGGGAAGCAGTGAACACTGCTTGTCATGTGTTAAATAGAGTTTTAATTGTTAAAAGATTTAATAAGACACCTTACGAACTTTTAAACAATAGAAAACCGAATTTAACTGGCTTAGGAACCTTTTGGAGTCCCATGTACGTTTTTAAAAGTCCGTGACCAACCCAAATTTGCTGAAAAGGCTGAGGAGGGAATTTTTCTGGTTACATTCCGGGGTCTCCAAATAGGAGGGTGTATAATATTAAGGCTGAAATAGTCGATGTTGGATATAATGTCGTAATTTCCAGCTATAATCCACCTATGCACCAAGGGTCTGCTATCTTGTTTAATTATGATGATGTGTTTACGTCCTTTAATGGCCCTATTTCTTTTGGTGCAGGTAGTTCAGAGGTAGATGATGTTGTGTTGCTTCGCGATGAAAATATTGGTGCAGATGCGACTCCAGAGTCTTCTACTGCTACGACATCAAAGGATAATGAGGAAAATAGAAAGGATGAGTCATCAGAGCTTATGTCTAATGCTAGTGCAGATGGTTTGTCAAAGGGTACTGAAGACAGAAGTACACAAGAATCAGAACCAGTAACTCCATTACCTCTGTATTCAACCAGTGATGGAGAAATAGGTTCAAATTTAGGTGTAAATCTTCAAGTTGACAAAGTAACACAGCACAGAGTCAACAAGTATCATTCGGTTGAGGATATCATTGGTGAACCAAGTGCAAGAGTTAAGACAAGAGCTCAAATCAACAAGCTTAGCAGTTTGTTTACAGAGATGAAAAAAACTGGAATAGTGGATGAATGTAAGTTCAGATGTTTTGTTTCTCAAGAAGAGCCAAGTAATATTGCAATGGCTTTGAAAGATCCATCTTGGGTAGAAGCTATGCAGCAGGAACTTCTTCAGTTTGACAAACTCCAGGTTTGGGAGTTGGTAGATCTTCCAGTGGGAGATTATGCTTCTGGCACCAGATGGGTTTTTAGGTGCAAAAAGGATGACAAAGGTGTGGTGACATGAAATAAAGATGGGCTAGTCATTCAAGGTTTTGCTCAACATGACGGGTTGGATTACGCTGAGGTTGCTAGGTTGGAGGCTATTTGGTTGTTTCTAGCCTTTGCTGCTTTCAAGGACATTAAGGTATATTAGTTGGATGTCAAGAGTGCATTCTTATACGGTACTGTCGAGGAATTAGTGTATGTAAACCAACCGCCAGGGTTTGAAGATCCAGATTATCCTGATAGAGTCTATTGACTGAATAAGGCATTATATGGATTACATCAAGCACCCAGGGCATGGTTTGACAAGCTGTCGAAGCATTTTCTTGAAAATGGATTTGAAAGAGGAATGATCGATAGTACATTATTTACAAAATGGAAAGGAGAGGATTTCCTAATTGTACAAGTATACGTGGATGGCATTATTTTTGGGTCATCAGACGAAAAGATGTGTAGAGAGTTTGAGCAGATTATGAAGGGGACTTTTGAAATGAGTGCTATGGGAGAGATGAACTTCTTTTTGGGTTTGCAAGTTGAACAGAAAAAGGACGGATTCTTTATTCATCAGTCGAAGTATGCTCAAGATATTTTGAAACGATTTGGGATGGAAGATACTTCACAGATGGATACTCCAATACAAAAGAACCATCAATTTGGGATGTTTTCTCTTAATGATCCAGAAGTTGATCCTACTCGCTACAGGGCCATGATAGGTTCGTTGATGTATCTTAGAGCATCAAGACCAGATATCATGTTTGCGGTTTGTTTGTGTGCTCATTTTCAGTCTTGTCCCAGAGAAAGTCATATGAAAGCTGTTAAGCGTATTCTTCGCTACCTCAAAGGGCAACCAGTGTTGGGTCTTTGATATTCGATTTTGGGAAGCTTTGAGTTTATGGCTTATACAGATGCTGAATTATGGCGGCTGCAACTTTGATAGGAAATCGACTTCAGGTGGATGTCAGTTCTTAGGGGAGAGATTGGTGTCATGGCAATGTAAGAAGCAGACTTCTGTTGCCATCTCGACTTGCGAGGCAGAATACATGGCAGCTGGTGGATGTTGTTCACAGGTTCTATGGATTCAACAACAACTGCATGATTACGGTCAGATTTCCTTTGTACTCCCATAAAGATAGACAATGAATCCGCTATTTTCATTGCCAATAATCCTGTTAAGCACAGTAGGACTAAGCACATAGACATAAGGTTTCATTTTATTCGTGAGTGTGCTGAAAAGAAACTAATAGTCCTAGAAAAGGTGCCGAGTGACTTTAATTTAGCTGGTCTGTTCACTAGGCTTTCGACCGAACTCGTTTCGAGTTGTTAGTCCAATTGATTGGAATGAGAAATCTATAGTGACAGTGTCTCTCAAAAGGAACTTTGTAAAATGTGTCAGTGTTTGTGTCATTGTATGTGTGTCATATAGTCATAAAAACAAAATAAAAAATGAGAAAAATCAGAAAAGAAAAAAGAAATATAATAAAAAGAGTAAGGTCACTGCATCAAGACGATTAGACGTGACGATACTTTAGCTCTTAAGCCTACTTAATTGTACTTTAAAATGCTCAGTTCAGTGATACCTTTATATGATGTATCAATAAGCACAAAGTACAAAGGTTTCCTTATAATCAGAACTTAATGTATATAATGTTTTTATAGGAAACGTATTCAGATATATGGCTGAGAATGCCTGCTCTTTATTGAGTTTGGTCCTTTAAATCTTATGAAAGATCTTGCATTGTAATTTTGTATATTTGGTCTTTATATAGAAGGTCTCGGGTACATAGAAACTATGTATTGCTTTTCGGATGTATATTTGTGACAAGATATGTAATATCTAAGTATCTTTTGAAAATTATGGAGCTAATGTGGCCTTTGAGATTCGGACAAGTAAGTCCTTGGGGTGTCTTTACCTAGCCTACCTAAAGCTTCCAACTTGGGATAGGTTGTCAGAAAGTTCGCTACATGGATCTCATAGAAAGTCATGGATTTTCATAAGCGCGTTAAATAATGTCACAAATATGCAAGTACTTGACATTATTTAATGTGATGAGGCAATCTTAGAAGTATTCATGATTGATATCCATGTGTGACAAAGATAAATACTAGTGTGATGAGGCAATCATAGGAGTCTTTATAATTGTTATCTAGTTTAACCAAGTTGGATACTGGTGTGATGAGGCAATCATAGGAGTATTCCATATGGTTTTGACAGATTGTGCAAAAATATAAGAGATTAGGTTTCAGTTAGATGTTTTTACAGATTTAAAGACAAGTGACTTTAGAAACGGAATCTATAAGTTTGCATAATTGGAAGACCTTAGAATTAGGTTATCCATAAGAACAATTAAACAGAGATTTTATGGTTCTAGTTCTTATACAAGACGAAATCATATAGATTAGGTCTATAGTTTTTAGAATGATAAGACAGAGATCTTACGATTCTAGATTATTAAACAATAAGACAGAGTTCTTAAGGTTTAGATTGTTAAACAAGAAGACAGAGATCTTTATGTTATTGATATTTTGTAGTTCTAGACTAAGATAATGTCATACTCTTATGACTTATGATAGTAAAGAATAACAAATTTGGAGAAGAAAATGAAGAATGTAGTTCTAGATTAAGTCGTCGCTATTATAGTGATGAAATAATGAAGAATAACATTATCATTTTTATCTTGCTTATATTTTCATGTTTCAACAACACTCTTGTATTTTTAAGCTTGTATGTACAGGTTTAGCACAAGAAGCTGTATCTTACATGTTTAGTCGGAAGACATTGACCATGTTTATGAAGAAGGTTATCCGAAGAAATATGAAGATATTGAGACTTTAACAAAAATATTGTTGAAACAGGATTTTTCATGTTCCTGAAGTTTTAGCTTCAAGTTTCAAAGTTTCTGGTTTTCATGGGAATTAACTAGTTCAGGATTGATCGTTGGAAATTTTACTTCTCTATTATATGCCGGTTATGCAAGGCGAGCAGGGACTTGAAGCAATGATCCAAGAAGGAAGATTGCATATGCTTAATTCGGAGAGATTTATCGTTGAGGGGGAGAACTACAACGAGCTTTGGTACGCTAGTTGATTATCATGACGATATAGAGAGTTTGAAGTTTGCTGATCAAATCTGAAGTTTCAGAACATCGAGTTTTGAGTATAGCAATAAAATTTGTTGTCTCGAATTTACCTTTTTCAGTATATTTGCAGAGAAGTCAATCTAGAGGAAGAATTTCTCAGCAAAAGACTGAAGTGTTAAAGCTAAGATCATCAGGTTTTTATAATATATTTATATAGTAATTACAAGATGATGAAAACTATATTTTTACTAGTTGAAGATCTTAGATATAGAAATTTTTTTATTTGAATATGAAAGATTATCAACTTAATATGTAAACCCTTAGACATAGACATATTGTGAATGTAGAAGGTTAATTAAAAACCTTAGACATAGACATATTGTGAATGTAGAAGGTTAATTAAAAACCTTAGACATAGACTTTATATGAATGTAAAAGGTTATGTAAACCCTTAGATATAGACTTAATGCGAATGTAGAAGGTTATGGAAAACTTTTTACATAGACATTAAGTGAATATGAAAGGTACATAGTTCATATTTTACCTTAGACATAGATATATCATTTAAATTTGAAAGGTTTCAACATAAGTATATTGCAAATCTTAGAAATAGAAATGATTATATGAATGTGAAAGGTAAGTATATATCTACAAACCTTAGACATAAGTGTTATGTTTCGTTATCTAAAGTTAATTCGAAACATATATATGTATGTGAAAGGTTTAGAACAATTATTGGTTAGTTAGATCATATAGTTATGAAATGTTTTTATAAGCATATGACGTAATTAATCAATATAATTAAATTCTGATCATAGTTATGTATCACAGTCATAAATTGAGGGGAGTACTTAAGAATGATTTCTATTTGATCATAGTTATATATCCCAGTCATAAATTGAGGGGGAGTATATAAGAATGATTTAAGTTATAATGACTAATCATTGTTATTCACCCTAGTCATAAAATTGAGGGGGAGGTATAAGAATGAAGAGTCAATTTTATAACTTTTTGGTGTTTACAAGTAATGAAACTACAGGTGGTACATACCGTTTACTACAAGTAGTCAAATTTACAAGTGGTGCAGATCGGGAAAGCTCGTTTCGAGATCGTTTTAGAAAGATTGATCGTGGAAAAGTTAAAGAGTTTGTGTAAGTTTATTAACTTTTCAGGTTTAAGACGAAGATCGAGGAAAAGATGAAAATTTGAAGACACCAGGTTTGGTCATTTCAATTTTCATATTTCCAGGATGTTCATGATATTCGTTGATCAATTATTCAGAAACTTTGACGAAAATTTCATTTTAAGTGTGTAGGAGGTAATACGATCTCGTAATTGCAAGAAGCAGAATACGACCTCGTAATTGGTCGATTGGGCTTCAGGCATTACGACCTCGTATTGGGCCGGGTTGACCCAAGCCCATTCGGGTCGAATGGGTATATATACCCAAACACCATGAATACGACCTCACACTTAAATATCCAATATTGAGCTTTACGACCCCGAAATATCACTTTGCTACCTCGTATTAGATTCGATATATACAATTAGATCAAGTGTTTTTGGTTGATATATTCGTCATCACCGTGAAAAACCGAATCTAGGTATATATCTAATCGTCCAATAGTTAACCATGCAACAAGAAAATCAAGAAAAAAGGTTTCGAAATTTTCGAATTGGGTTTCCATATTTTCTTCGATTTTGATGTTTTTTGGGTAAACTAAGGGTTGGGGTATGTTTATCGTTTGAATACGAGTGTATAGAAACGGGTTTTACTAGTTTTGGTTGGGTAAATCACGAATTCGTATTAGGGAAGACAAATAGTGCGACGGACTCGCATTTGGGGGTTTGCTGGCCCAGAAATGCGACCTCGTAAATGTCAATTGATTTTGACTTGGTTTGATTTTCGAAATACGATGCCGATTTACGACCTGGATAAATACGATGCCAAATTGGAAAATACGACCTCGTATTTTAGAGTTTGGTTGACCGTATTTTGACTTTGAAATACGACCTCGTACAGAGATACGACCTCGTATTTGACTTAACAGATTTTCAAAAGTTTATTTTTATAAAAATTTGAAAATGAGTTAATTTTTTAATTTAACTTAATTATAGGGATAATTTAAGTTAGTTTTGTTAGGTCCAGTTTCACTGATGAAACTGGCCAGTCTCCAGTTGCATCTGGAGACATGAAGATTTGTCCAGAAATATGCGAAGACCAGTGGCCAGTCTACAGTTATGCCACTGGAGCTTCCCTCCAGTTGAGACCTGACAAGAATCTGAAGCCTTCCAGTTGAAGTCGAAGACAACAAATGAAAGATAGAGAATGTTCAAGGCAGCGAAGCCCATTGACATTCTACCCAGGTCGAAACTGGAGAATGATTCAGTTTAAAGCCCTTACAAAGTTTACACTGATTACGAGGAAGACCTTTATGCTTTTTGTACTATTACACGGATAATAGATATTATCCATGTATAAAGTATAAAGTGCAGAAAGCAGGTTGGATAAAGTGGCTTTATGCCTTACTTTATCAAGCATGTCTAAGGATTTGAATATCAATCCTTAAATGCTCTCAACCATATTTGTACGGCAAAGTTGACATCCCAATGTCAACCTTTGCCTATAAATAGAGGTCTTTGCACAACACCAAAAGTAACGAATACTTTGCATATTCTCTCTGCAATATTATTGGTGACTTGTGCAATATTATCTCAATCGCAAAAAGGAGCATTTCACAACTTTAAGTGTCTTCGATTGTTAAGAGAATTTCCAAGTATAGATCAATTGTATTTCATAGGTTGTTAGGATATTTACATCTTTGTATTATCTTGGTTCTGCAACAGCCTTGTAATTTGTTTATATCAATAAATAAATTACACATTGAAAATTACATATTGTCTCACCAATTTAGTTTACAAGTTATTTGTTTATTGCATTGTACTTTACTTATTGTCACCTTAATAAGTAATCTAACCAACCTGGTATAGATATATAGCAACTGGTCGTCTCCAGTTCTATATTGATATTGCAAAGTAATCTCACCGTTGACATAGAGGTGTCTTCAGTTAGTACCATCTAGTTAGTTGGGACTTACAAGTTTAACAGATTTTCAAAAGTTTATAGTAATAAGATTTGAAAATGAGTTAGATGTATGTTTAAACTAAATTACCGGGATAATTTATGTTGTTGACTAGATTACCGAGATAATCTTAGTTGTATGTTATGCATATGAATTTTTATGTCTATTTGAGTAATTAATTATTTGTTATTGATTACAGAAATGGCAAGAGAATTTGTATCAGGTCATAACTTTTTGATAAACTTGGACGAGAATCAAGATGGAACCGCATATTATCATGAGATCTTTGCATTTTTGAAGCGGTCAAGAATTAGTCACATTCTTACTCATTCACCTGTGCTATATGAGTCATATCTAGTAGAGTTTTGGGAAAATGCAAGGCATAAGAAGACTGCTACTCAGGATTTGATAAAGACAGTGGTTGCAGGCAAGACTATCAGTTTCTCTGCTCGTGATCTTATTGATATCTTGAGTTTAGGTACAGTAGATCAAGAAAGAGGAGAGAATGGACTTACTACTTTTAGTTGAGAGGTTATTATTGCAGGATTTACAAGAATGGGTTATGCTCATGATTTGAGTGTTGGAACATTGAGGAAACGGGGATTCTTTGGAAGGTGGAGATACTTACCACATGTTCTGTTGGTTATTTTGTGTAGTAGAAGAACCGGATGGGATACGCTTAATCAAGAATCTCAAGCTCAGATGGTTGGTCTAGTATACAATAAACCATATAGCTTCTCTAAGTATTTCTTCAACGAATTAAGGAAGCAAACAACTGTCAGACAAGGGCATAGGTTTATGGTCTATCCTAGATTCGTTATGATGATTATTAATCATCATGTTCCTAATCTACCGGCTACTAAATCAGTTCTGGAAGTGACATCCATTTTGAAAAGGGCATATGATGAGCTCAAGAGTCGCTTTGAAGGTGATCCAGGTGCTCAAGATATACCTTTGTTTGGAGCTCTTGTGGATAGTAATTTTAATACACCTACAGCTGAAGAGTTTGCCAGATTCAAGACTGAGATGGTTCCACATCGGCCAGTTGCTAACCTAGTTCCTCTACAGATGGTGATGCCAGATGAGCCAATAAATGATATTGGTCAACCACAGGGTCAAAGCACAGAAGAGGTGATGGTTGAGAGAGATGTGGTTCTTGAAATAGAAGCAGAAACACATGAAGATGTTGTTGATCATGTTGCTAGTACTTTTGGAAATGTTTCAAGTAAAACTCCATATGATTCAGGTCTCAAGAGAAAGAGAACAGAGGCTTCTAAGGAAACAGAGGTACCAGATGTTGAAGAGGTACCTGCTCCAAAGAAAAATACTGTTACCAGGTTGAAAGTTAAGGAGAAAGTTGTTGCTAGTGGAGTTGAAGAGACGTTCAAGGCTCCAGAAGCATCATGCAAAATTTCTGAACAGAGGTCTAGGAGATCAGTTGAATCACATGCAGAGCTAGTGATACCAAGAAGATCTCAAAAGACGACTGTTAATCTTGAAAGGCCATCTACAACTCATAGAATGAAGGATTCAGTGCCTAATCCAGAACCAAGAGCTGAAGCGACTACACGTCAAGTTCCTATATTACCACCAGTGTTTCGTATGGCTGACATGAAAGGGAAGAGGACGGGTTTAGAGGTTAGAGGCTAGAGTTAATGGTTTATTTGATGAGTTGGAGAGACAAAAGAAGAACCATGAGAAAGAGTTGTTGAAAAAGCAAAAGGAAGTTGAGACGTTAAAGAAAGCTCTTAATGATGAGAGGAAGGGTCATCAAGACTTTGTTAACACTCTCATATCCAACTTTGACATGGTTCGTCGTGAAGCTACCAAGGCTCAAAGTTCATCTACTAGAGCTAATACTGTTGTAGCTAAAGTAGCAGAACAAATGATTAGGATTGTTGATGTCATGCTGGACTGTGTGACGCAATCAGAATTAAAAAAATTGTTTGAAAAGTTCTTGGTAGAGAAGAAGTTAGTACCAGATCTAGGCTGCAAAGGTGATGAGCTTTCGAAGAAGAAAGATGATGATTTGAATCAAGACCCGGATGCAGCAAAGGATAAGGGTAATAGGCGTCAGGAAGATCTGACCAAGGCAATAGAGTCTTTGAATGAGATTCCGATTGGTATGGTAGGGTCTTCAAAGACTGCTGATAAAGTGAGGGATGAAGATGAATTAATCTATGGTGATGAGAGTTGGATGGACATCGCAGAAGTTGATGTGCCATTCATAGCTTCAAGGCTTGTGGATAAAGATGTTGAGCGCAAAGGGTTTAGTATTGATGACTTCAGAGTAAATCTAGATGAGATGGACAGGTTTGAACAAGTCCAAGATCAAGAAGCTCCGGTCAATCAAGAACCAATTGCTGAGAATCCTGATATGCAACATACAGAGCCTAGTGCCAACACTAATTTAGGATGGTGGAGGCATAGTAAAGCTGAGTATGAGGCATTGCATAAACCTATCAAGTATAAAGACAAGATTCAGGGAGAAAAAGTTGAAGCCTATGCTACTACTGCATGTTCAAGAATCGTGAGTTTTCATTGGGATGATGAGTTGAGACTTCTCATTATCAGGAGAACAGACAGTGTGCAGTATTTGGATTATGATGCAGAAGCAATCAACTCACTCATTGATGTTGATTTTAGATGCTTAGCAAGGCTAGAACTGATTAATCCTAGTAGATCTGCATTTGGTGATTATATTGCTAGGTCTATAGCAAAGGATATTAAGATCAAGGATTCATCTCAAAGAAAGTATCATCCACAAGAAGGCAAGTGGTCAAGGATAAATCAAAGATAGATCCGAAGGCAAAGAAGCCAGTTGTTACTTTGAAGTACGAGCCGACCAAGTTTGCCAAATAAGTGCCTTTGAAGAAGTTTAAGAAGGACTTATTGAATAATATGGAGGGCTGGTACTTTGATAGTAAGACTTATGAAGCTGTTATGTATGCCAAACATCACTATGAGATTGTGAGGATTTATGAGCCTTTGCATCTAGTGAACTTCTATAAGAAAGATCTGCTGAAGCTGAACAGTGTTAATATTTGGTTTCCAAAAGATTTTCAGGGTCCAGCGTTGCGATATAGAAATGCAGTGAGTTTGTGCTTGAAGATCGGCTTACATTCAGACTGTGATTTCTATAAGGCTGCAGATGATTCAGAAGAAGTTCAGAAGAAGAAGAAGGCTGATAAGAAGCAGAGGAAGTAGATTAATAACAAAGACAAGACGAAGACGTATCTATTTTAACATCTAGAAGCTATTGCCAAGGGGGAGTCTGTAAGTGCACGTCTATGTCAATAGCAATCTAGATTGTTTGTGCTTATAATATAATATGTCTTTGTAATGTGATTGTTATTAATGAACTTAATAAATCTGCTAAGTGTGAAATGCGACCTCGCATTTCACAATAGGAATACGACCCCGTATTTGCTGGGACAAATACGAGGCCAATCACAATTACGACCTCGTAAAGGTGACGGGCTGGGCTGCAAATGCGAGGCTAGCTCGCTGAAGCCCAGGTCGAATGTTTTCCTATAAATACCGAACCATAACAGAGATTAAGGTTGAACATTTGCCGAAATATCAAGCATACAGGTGTAGGATAAGTCGTCAAAGGTTGTTCCACTAGCCTGAAGAAGATCTGCGAGGCAACAGATGATCTAGAGGCTCGTTGTGAATCACCAAGCTATTGTGAGAGATTCCGCACCTCAAGATAGCTATAACAAACTATTGACGATCCGCGTAAGGGGTCCTACATTATCTTGTTCTTCATAAGCTTCATTCATATCTATGTCTTCAGTATCATCAATTTCAGTATCATCTTCTTCTTCATTGATATCTATATTTACAGAAAAATTAGCATCAAAAATATAATTGAACCTAGAGGTAATACTGATTAAATATCATATATATAATATTAGAATAAAAAATTATAGGTACCATGAAATCTCAAGTCACTCTTCTCATAGTCATCATCGTTGTCAATTGCAAATAACTTTCTCTTAGCTATACTTGATCTCCCTCCACCCCCCACCCCCTGTGACATAATTCGAATTTTCTAGATTCTTTCTAATTAACTCGCCCTTTTGTTTTGTAGAATTTGTATTAGCTAGTTGACCATTTTTCGTGTGGCCTACATCAGACTTTTGTATCCTAATATTAGTTGCACTCCTTGTATCAATCGCTTGTCCCTTTTTTCATGTGAGATTCTGATGACGTTAACACACGGGAGACATTCGGAGCAATGAATCGTTTATGTGCTAAATTAACATATCTATTCATGGACATCGGAGCAATGTATTTTGGATGTTGTTTCTGTAAGTCAAATTGTTAGAGAAGAAACAGAAAGAAATTATGTTAGAACGCATTTTGTTATTAGTACCTTTTTAGAGATTTTTGTAACAACAGCTTCTTGATAATCTTCCTCAACATCAACATCAAAGTCAGAACCAGGCATATAATCATGCTCAACATCAACATCTTTCTCATTGGTGTCAATTGGTTTCTTTTTCTTTTTCTTTGGTTTGTGCTCCGCTAGGCTTGTAAAGGCAATATTTTTCAATCCCAAATCTTGCAATTTTTTCTGGTTCTCTTGAACCGTCGACCTTCTATTGTTTTCATAATTATTCATTTGTCTTGTGGAGCTTTCTTCCATTACTGATGTAGACAATAAAGAAAAATCTTATCAGATTGCCTAAAGAATTATACACCATATCAATATATTAAGTGAAATTAGCATTGAACCGCTATAGAAACATAACTCGGATTGCCCAAATTATTATGCTCCATAATGATCACATAAAATTCTTATTAAATTGAGTTATCGAGAACTTTGGATAAAGATGACTAAAAATAAAGAAAAAAAATAATATCCAATAGATGGAACCATCATTATGCAGATTAAGACCATAGGCAAAATAATATTCATCATTCAAGCTATAACTTGCTGCAAAAAGGACTGAGCAAAATGTATACTACTTGGCTGGGCAAAGCAGCTAACCAGCCAAGCAAGTAGCAAGTAAATGACTAAAAATTACAATGTTATCAACACACTTCACTTCAAGTAGCAATAAATGTTGGAACCACGTTAGTGTGACCGTCACTGATCATCTATCCTTCCTGATATGATAATTGACGATAACTGAAATCCCTATGTCTAGTAAATA
The DNA here is from genome assembly GCA_034093135.1 of Erigeron breviscapus. Lineage (NCBI taxonomy): Eukaryota > Viridiplantae > Streptophyta > Magnoliopsida > Asterales > Asteraceae > Erigeron > Erigeron breviscapus. The sequence goes on along the minus strand of CM067173.1, from coordinate 26,627,747 downwards.
TTCGATGGACGTATTTACTCTTAAAGACGTATTATAGGGTTTCCCATTAGGTGATTGGACTTCAGAGGACTAATGAGGCACGAATTAAACACCAGAGGGACTAAATGTGAAAATACTCTCCTTATATAAATAGAGAGTAATTAACCTAAAATTAGGTTAATTAATCACACAAAAATACACAGCCTCCCTAGACTTAAATTCGTTCATCATCCTCTGATGAATTCCTTAATCATGAATTCATCAATCCATCCTAAATCAATCATCTTGTTATGGGAACCCGAAATAAATAGCAATCATGCTTTATGCTGTTACAGGTTCCACAGGACGATCTGGATTCCCCGGTACGTGTTTATTACGAATTGAATCATGTTATATTCCAACATGTGGTATCAGAGCCTCGTTACGAAGTTATCCCTTGATTTGATTCGTTTTCGTACCCTAAATCGCGAACTAAAAAATGCAGAAGCTTAAGTTCGTATGCTTCTTACGAACTTAAAGTTCGTTTGAACTCTAAATTCCTTACGAACTCTAAGTTCGTAAGAAATTACTAAGTTCGTAAGAACTCTAAATTCGTAAGAACTTCCTTACGAACTCTAAGTTCGTAAGGCTTACCTGTGTACGAAACTTCTGCTCATCTTCGCACTTACTTCCTCACGAACTTACCTTATTTTCGTAAGCTATCTTCGTTGCTTATGTTCGTAAGCTATCTTCGTTGCTTATGTTCGTAAGCTATCTTCGTTGCCTATTTTCGTAAGCTATCTTCGTTGCTTATGTTCGTAAGCTATCTTCGTAAGTTACTTACGAAGATAGTTAACTACTTACGAAGTTACTTTTATTACGAAGTTAATTACTACTTACGAAGTTAGTTAACTACTTACGAAGTTACTTTTATTACGAAGTTAATTACTACTTACGAAGTTAATTACTACTTACGAAGTTAATTACTACTTACGAAGTTAATCCTTATTACGAACTTAACTATCTTCGTACCGTGCTTATTTTTCATGGATTACTGATTAACTTAGTTGATTATCAGCTCGACCCAGCCAGGGGCTCTGCCCCTTGGACCCCGCCAGGGGCTGCCGCCCCTTGGACCCCGCTTCCAGGGGCGCTGCCCCCGGACCCCCGTAATGTGTGGGGGCTTCGCACTAATGTACATGGTTTCATCATTTGCGCCCAAAGGTCAAATGTGATTCTCATGTTGCGCTCTTTTCTCTTTTGCATAATTAACACTTAGCATATTAATTCTGCCCAAAGGTGATTTAATATGTTTTGTGTAGCAAAGGGATTCTTTTCATGCCTAAAATACACGATTCTTAATTTTGTGCCCAAAGGTCAAAAGATAAGCGTTGTGTTGCATGACCTAATGCTCATATTTACTTAGATATTAGTTATTTCTGCCCAAAATGTAAACATCTAAGTAGAGCCTTACTTTAGCTTATTGTTTTGGTGTTTACAATAGGCTTACTTATCACTAGCTTCATTAGTATAATGGTCTTAGTCTCATTACTTTTATTTTAGTATTTAAGAACATTATTATTAGCCCTTACGTATTTTTAGTTATTACTTTAGTTCCATTACTCTAGAGATTACTTAGTTTGCCTTATATAGCTAATCATGTCACTATAATTTCATTACTATTAAGCCTACTTATTTTAGGCACTTACTATTATAATCTTCTATTGCTTGTATCATAAATTAATATCCTCCTTATTTCCACTGAAGTACCTAACTTAGGCATTGAGCCACTTACTGATGCAAACTTTGCTTTATGAAAGGATTAATTACCTCTAATTCTGTAGATGATAGACCTTGACTATGTCATTCACCATAATGAACCCACTGCTTTACTGCTAACTCTTCCGCAGCTCAGAAAGCGAATTTTTAATAAAGTGGGATAGGGCGAATCACTTGTCAATAATGATGGTCAGAAACTTCATCAATCATAGTTTCCGAGGGAATGTATAAGGCGTTTGCAAGTAGCTTAAATACAAAGGAAATAGCAGTGCTTGTGAACACATAATGTAAATGACTGACATGACTCATAAGCTTAAGAGTCCAAAAAATGGAAGTCTATGACAATTTTCTTTTGCATTTTAATGACCTCATTGCTTGCTCATTTCGACTCCTTCAAAATTAATTTTAGCGCTATGAAGGATAAATGGTTGATGAGTGAACTAATAGCAATATGTGTGCAAGAAAATGGTCGCCTTAAGTTGGGCCAACCTTAAGTTGTTCATCTTAGTACCACTGCTAATTCCATTAAGAGGAAAGATAAAAACAGTAATAAAAACTGCAAATAAAGTTCAAAGGCTAATCATGGTGCTACTACCTCTAGCATTAAGTCCTTGACAAGCAATCCTAACTGCAAATTATGATTGTGCCCAGATTGCCCTAAAATCAAGGAGTAGCTAGCTAAGAAAGGTAACTTAATTTTTGTAATATTTGATTCTTTTATGTTTGATGTACTTATCAATACATGTGTGAGTGATTCTAGTTTTATACAAGGATTCCATGCAATCTAGAAACTATCAAATGACCAGAGAAAGCCTAGAGTTGGAAGGGTTGATCTCTTATATGTCGAAACCATGGAGACTTATGATTTACATATAAACAATGGAAAGTGTATTAGACTAGTAGATACCTTATGTGTATCGAGAATTTCTTGAAACCTTGTATCTGTTTTTTTTTAGTCTATACCTTGAAGGTTATGTAATAATTCATGGTTATGACGAGATTGCCATTACTCATAATAATGCATTACGTGGTCCTAGTTTCTTGAATGGAATCTTGTATAAGTTAGAACTAGATCATAATTTCTCACAGTCTTTGTTGTCTCCTGATATTGATGACATAACTAAAACAAAGACAAAATCCCTAAATAATTAGAGAATTCCTCCATAATGTGGCATAAATATCTTAGCCACATCTCACGAGTTCGCATGATACGACTCATAAAGGATGAAATATTACATTCTCTTGACTTTAGTGATTTTGAAACATGTATTTACTGCCTCTAAGGTAAAATGGGTAAAGGGAATAAGAAAGGAGCCACTAGAAGTTCCAACTTGTTGGAAATAATTCACTCTGACGTTAAGTGGCCCCTATCCCGCATTCATTTCAGGACATGCATCATTTATTACATTCATTAACGATTATTCACGTTATATGCACCTAAATCTGATCTGAACCCTTAGAGACTTTTATTGATCTTAAACCTTTGGTTTAAAACAAACTTGATCGTAAAAATAAAAGTTGTGAGATCAGATAAAGAAGGTAAGTATTATGGTAGACATACTGATATTGGTGAAGCTCATGGTCTTTTTCCATAACTTTTGAAAGGAACAAGACATAAGTAACCAATACACCATGTCAGGTTCTCCTCAACAAAATGTTATGTTGCTAAAAGGAGAAATAGAACCTTAATGAACATGGTGAAGAGTATGCCTTTTCAACACTAACTTACCTACTTTCTTTTGGACTGAAGCATAACTCTATAACCTCAATAAAAGTTCCATTAGAATCTGTCCCTAAGAGTCCTGGACAGAAAGGAATCTGAGTCTAAAATATATGAAAGTATGAGGCTGTCATGCCGAAGCATAAGTTTGTAACCCTAACTTAAAGAAACTGGATCCTAAATCCCTTACATGTTTCTTTATCGGTTATTAGTTTTACTGTCTTTTCTACACTACTAGCATAATGACACGCATCATGCCACGTTTGTCGAAGACTAAGAGATCAGTGGGAGCACGACAAATCATAACTTAAGATTTGCTATAAGTACAAGAAGCGGGGGGAACCACTCGTCGGTTATTATTACTCCTCCGATAACTCCTCTTGTACTCAACGCTGCTCCTAAAATCACTGATCCACCTTCTCCAAATCAGAATCCTAATCCTCCTAATTATGATACTACTAATGATAAAGCATCTTATTAAATAATGCTAAAGCAAAGCATCTTACTATTAATGCTATTAATGCTAAAGCATCTTCCTTACTCAACCTGAAAATCAACTCAGGAGATCATCTAGGTCACGCAAGGCCATAACTTTTGATGATTTCATAACTTATTTAACTGAAGTTGAGGACATTGGAAAGCTTACTGATCCTACCTCTTATTAAGAAGCCATTATTAGCGATTAGGCCACATAGTGGAATGAAGCTGTAATTTGAAAGCTCAATTCCATATAGCATAATGACGTTTGGGACTTGGTTGAATTTCTTGAAGAATCCAAACCTATAAGTTGTAAATGGATCTTCAAAACCAAATTAGACCCGAAAGGAAACGTTAAACGCTATAAGGCCAAACTGGTTACGAAAGGGCTTTACTCAAAAGGAAGGAATCGATTATCAAGAGACCTTATCTCCTGTCTCATAAAGATTCCTTAAGGATTGTCATGACATTTGTAGCTCATTATGATTTAGAGTACATCAGATGGATGTCAAAACCACTTTCCTGAATGAAACTTGCAATAAGACGTATACATGTGAACCTATAATTCCAGAAGGTAAATGGCACATGGTCTGCAAGTTGAATAAGTCCATATACGGGTTGAAGCAAGTCATCACTTAAAATGGTACCTTAAGTTTAATGAAGTCATAAAAGGACAAGACTTCCTAAAGAATCAAGTGGATCAATGCACCTATCTCAAGATCAGTGGGAGTAAATTTACAATCCTTGTTTTGCACATGGATGATATTCTTGCAAGTAACAACTTGGATATGTTGCATGAGTCGAAGCGTTTACTTTTTCGCAGAATGTCGACATAAAAGATCTCGTGATGCCTCTTATGTTATAGGTATCGAAATACATCGAGATAGGCGTAATGATGTTCTGGTTCTTTCTCAAAAGACTTATATTGAACACATCTTAGAACGCCATAACATGCAGCACTACACACCCACTATAACTCTAGTAGTAAAAGGAGACGTATGTGATTGTTTCCAAAGTCCAATCATTGAGATAAAATAGGAGCAAATGAGGATGATACCTTACTTATAAGTAGTTAAGAGCATTATGTACGCTCGGGTCTGTACTTGTCCAGATATCGCTTATATCACCAGTATGCTTGGGTGTTAACTGTCTAATCCCGAATTAGCACACTGGAAAGCGCAAAAAGGTTTTACGATATCTGCTAAGGACCAAAGACTACACAATTAACTTATAGAAGAGGTGACAACTTAGAAGTATTAGGATGTTTTAATTCCAATAAGAAATCTACTTCTGAATGTATATATTTATGGTTAGTTGGCAAACCTATCTTTTGACGGAGTCATAAGTAGAAACTGACTGCAACGTCTACCATGATGTCTGAACGTTCATAATTTCATGTCATGGGATGTTGTTAAAGAACTTAGTCAGTGGACTCGAAAATCGTCAACTTTATTTATAGACCATTGAAGCTTTACTGTGATAACTCAGCTACCGTAACTTGCTTGAACAGTAACAGTTCAACTGGCGCTGAGATGTATCTTGATACAAAGTTTCTGTTTGTATGTAAACAGATTGAGGAAAATGTTCTTTGTATTGAGTACATAAGTACACATAAGATGCTACTGGATCCAATGACCGAAGGTCTCCTCCTAAAAAACTTCGTAGGATACGTATCGAAGATGAGGCTTACTAAAGGACCTATTATGATAGCATGTTGTACTTGTTGGTCATTATTATTATTATGTTAATGAAAATTTTCCTCCTTATTCAGATTTTGTTTGTCTATTAGTTACACTTTGAGCTCATAATAGTGTAAAGACATTATATAACAAAATTTGTCTTAGTCAATTGATCATTGCTTATTAGTTTTAAATTTGAGTCATAGTTTGACTAGTGGGGTTCCTGAGTTGATGTTCTTCTCTACGACTGTACTTATTGGCTATGATTTCGGTTTAAAACAAAATGAGTATTATCCCGGCCGGACTTATTAAATACTCATAGATAAATGATCGCTTGGTCAAGTGGGAGAATGTTGGAACCACGTTAGTGTGACCGTCACTGATCATCTATCCTTCTTGATATGATAATTGACGATAACTGAAATCCCTATGTCTAGTAAATATTCGATGGACGTATTTACTCTTAAAGACGTATTATAGGGTTTCCCATTAGGTGATTGGACTTCAGAGGACTAATGAGGCACGAATTAAACACCAGAGGGACTAAATGTGAAAATACTCTCCTTATATAAATAGAGAGTAATTAACCTAAAATTAGGTTAATTAATCACACAAAAATACACAGCCTCCCTAGACTTAAATTCGTTCATCATCCTCTGATGAATTCCTTAATCATGAATTCATCAATCCATCCTAAATCAATCATCTTGTTATGGGAACCCGAAATCAATAGCAATCATGCTTTATGCTGTTACAGGTTCCACAGGACGATCTGGATTCCCCGGTACGTGTTTATTACGAATTGAATCATGTTATATTCCAACAATAAATTCTTAGCGAAGCACACTGAGTAGGCAAAAAATGCTTATTGGTTTGTGATTTGCATACTGTGCACACTTCACTTCATTTCACTTCACAATTGTGTTAATTTTAGCATTCATGGTTTCGTTTTTAAACATGTAGTTCCTATCTGCATATAGTTTGCATAACATAATGAATATTAGAGCCTTAATACATTTTGAGCTTTTTATCGGTCACAACACTAAAACAAATATTCCACGAAGTTACTAATAAACCAAGTACTAAAGTTGCGAAAAAACCAAGTACTCAAGAAGCACAACCGAACAACGCATTGATCACCATGGCACCTATATATCTAATTAAATGATTCGCTATCAAGAGTTAATTATATGTCTAATTAGCAAATCACAGATAACACAACCCGCAATCACAGATCATAGATAACACAAAGCAAAAAATGATAACAAGTTAACTTAATAATGGCATATGGAATCCAAATAACAATGAAACACAACACAGATAACACAACCCGCAATTAATAATAAACATCATTGATGGATATAGTAATTTACATAGAAATAAAAGGCAAAATATATAGACATAAATCTATAATCCCTTATGAAGCAAAGTAAATTAAGACATTAAACATTTTTTCATTATCCCTAAAATACCCCTACTTAAAAATAAAACCCTTATATACTCTTCTTTCTCCATTCTCTCTAATCATTACACACTCTAATCGATCTTCTATCACCCCTCCGCTGCCGCCCTTCTTCTCCACCGCCTCCCGTTCATAAGATCCTCACCTTTTAACCGCCGCAACGCCCGGGCACTATGCTCGTATATTAAAGTGAAAATCCAAAAGTGAAAACCATAATCAGAACGGAAGTTTCCTAACACAAATTCATTATCTATGTAGATATAAGATATATAAAAGTGAAAACGCAAAATTAGATGTTTCGAATAATCAGAAAGGAAATTTCCAATACCTGCTGCTACACTCAAAAGTGAAAGTTTTAACCCACAATCTGTGTTGAATTCGAGCAAAAGAGTAAGTGAAAATTGATTTTAACACAAATGGTATGTGAAAATTGTTTTCCATAAATAAAACGGTATGTGAAACTTGATTGACGAACGTGGTGCCTAGATTCTAGTAGCACCAAATCAAATTGAGATTCTAAATTTTTCCCAAATATTTTAGGCGGGTTTTTGAAATTAATCGGTATTTGTGAAACCTAGGTGCAGGTTTAGATTTATATTTCTTTAATAAGATAACATATATACTCCATAAGATAAGATTTCAATTATCCGCATTTGTATTATTGATACGCTATGTCATTAATATCTCACTTTGTGATACTACTAGCTAATTAACCCGGGTGATTACCCGGGCATAATCAGAAAAGTATAAATAAAATTTTCTATATTTCATTACACTTAAAACATTTGTAACATTTATGTCTCGGATCAACATACTTTAATCAATCTATCCAAATAATAAATAACCACTCTTATTGAGATCATTATAGCATGTTAATAACTCAACACTTGTATGTTAGAGGATAATATTAGATTTCGAGGGCGAAATCCTTTTAACTGGGGAATAATGTAACATCCGTAATTTTTACCCGTTTGACTGTACTTGTAATTTGATTAACTACTTTAATAAAAAAACTTTGGGCCTAATTGTGTTTATTTATCTGTAAATTGGGCCAATTATAATGTCATAATTGGATTTCTAGAATTAAGCCCATGTTGCAAGACCATGATATTGGCCCATATGTGATAAGGAAAATATATTATAGACGATAATTGAGTAAATGTGTTAACAGGTAAAACAAAACCTTAAGATAATGTACGGTAAACAGTGTCGGTGGCACAGTGTCGGTGGTTATCTAATAATTCCATTAATGGGACAAAAGCCGACACAACATTTATGAAAAGATGAACACCCGTGAATTGTTTTGGTTGTTCATTAATAATAAACTCAATCAGTTAACTAGAAATAATGTACGCGGACTAAACATTTAGCAAACAATGATTATTATTTAACCAAAAATATTTATCTTATGTCGACAAACACAAGAAGTGTTCTATTACTTCAACTTTATCATTTTGTTGCCTTGTTGAGATTATTTCGGTCGAGCCCACATATTTTATAAAAGACATTCCCTTCCTACAATTATTTAGTATTATTATTGTTACTGATAATCAACCCACAACTAATTATTGTGCTCCATGTGATACCACCAAGCTCCTTCATCCTTCGTATAAAACACACACCTCACAAACTCCTTATCTTATCTTCTCTTTAAACTCAAGGACACACACCCTATTCTTGTTTATTTTTCTTCATTCTGATCGAAGTAAGAAGAGCAAGAAAATTATAAATTGTCCAATAAAATGAAGCCCAAATCATATCTAATTTACTTCCCTAGATTTAAGTCATGCTCTGCTTTTCCTTCTCTGATCGAATATTAAAAGATAAAAAGGAGTAATCACAAGCTAAGGCTCATTAGAATCACACTTGAAATCAAAGTTTAAAAACACTATTTCATCTCTACTTGTTCTGATTATACGCATCAACTTTAAAGCACGGTTTTATGCATCCAATGGGGCTCGATCCGTAGCAGCTTGGTGAACAGCCCACAAACTCGGTTTTACTCAGTTTTTGTAAGTATCTTGAGCCTTGATGTGCTAAATCGAGTTTAAAATTTATAAACTAGAAATACCTCGAAACTCACTACTACACACTATCGGGCAGTGGACCCGATCGTATGCAATATAGTTAAAAAGTAAGTCCAGGTTCGTTCACGGGGATTGGTTTGAATCAATTGTTTAGTAAAATGGTTTGGAAAAAGGGTGTTGCTTCAATTCTCTCTTTGACAATAACTTTTAAAGATAAAATGCATAAAAGTAAAGGTAAGCCTCAAACAATAATGGTAAAGTTCATCCACCTTGACTCCGCTAGACTTTAAACATGATTGCTTCCAATTAAGACCAAATTCGTTAAGAGTTGACAAGATAAACGTGAAAGAATGAAATGCTCGCGTGGTACCACCAACCGCTCACAAGTCACCCAAACACCTAAGTTGCTAGTTTAATTACCCAAGCCGGTACCACCAATGCCTAGACAACCTTACCAACAATTAGTTTATTTGATTATCAAATTACCAATTGTGCCTATGTGAAAATAACGTGGTACCTCAACTGAATTAGGTACCAATGAGCTTCCATCAGCAACCACCTCCTCAAAACTCTCATCAACTGGAGGTGTCCCATCCAAGCTAAGTGTCATAACCTCGGCAAACAAATCATCATCAGAAATTTCTCCAGCTCCTAGATTAGCAATCTCCTCATCTCCCATATCGGTCTCCATCAACTCCTGAAATTCTCGGTCCAAAGCATCATCAGTCACATCAATCCTGAAACATGACTCATCATTAGAATAAGTATGCTTAATAGACCTTTCGACATTAAAAACAATCCTATCAGTACCCACTCCCAAAGAAATCTCCTTATCCTTCACACGGATGATAGCATCCGCGGTATTTAGGAAAGGTCGTCCAAGAATAAGGGGTACTTGTGCATCCTCCTCCATCTCAAGAATAACAAAGTCAACTAAGAAAACAATATGACCCACTTTGACTCTAATATTTTCAGCAATCCCCATGGGATACTGAAATGAGTGGTCGGCAAGCCTAATACTCATGCGAGTCGGGCGAAGGATTCCTAAGGCCAACTTACTCCAAACCGAATAAGGCATCAAATTGATACTAGCACCTAAATCGGCTAAAGCCTTACAAATAATGGTTCTAATAGAGCAAGTAATCAGAAAACTCCCTGGGTCTTCAAGCTTAGGCGGTATGCGGTTCTGCAAGATAGCAGAACACTCGGCATTTAGAAAAGTAGCTTTTGCCTCCTCCATCTCAAGAATAACAAAGTCAACTAAGAAAACAATATGACCCACTTTGACTCTAATATTTTCAGCAATCCCCATGGGATACTGAAATGAGTGGTCGGCAAGCCTAATACTCATGCGAGTCGGGCGAAGGATTCCTAAGGCCAACTTACTCCAAACCGAATAAGGCATCAAATTGATACTAGCACCTAAATCGGCTAAAGCCTTACAAATAATGGTTCTAATAGAGCAAGTAATCAGAAAACTCCCTGGGTCTTCAAGCTTAGGCGGTATGCGGTTCTGCAAGATAGCAGAACACTCGGCATTTAGAAAAGTAGCTTTTGCCTCCTCCATCTCAAGAATAACAAAGTCAACTAAGAAAACAATATGACCCACTTTGACTCTAATATTTTCAGCAATCCCCATGGGATACTGAAATGAGTGGTCGGCAAGCCTAATACTCATGCGAGTCGGGCGAAGGATTCCTAAGGCCAACTTACTCCAAACCGAATAAGGCATCAAATTGATACTAGCACCTAAATCGGCTAAAGCCTTACAAATAATGGTTCTAATAGAGCAAGTAATCAGAAAACTCCCTGGGTCTTCAAGCTTAGGAGGTATGCGGTTCTGCAAGATAGCAGAACACTCGGCATTTAGAAAAGTAGCTTTTGCCTCCTCCATCTCAAGAATAACAAAGTCAACTAAGAAAACAATATGACCCACTTTGACTCTAATATTTTCAGCAATCCCCATGGGATACTGAAATGAGTGGTCGGCAAGCCTAATACTCATGCGAGTCGGGCGAAGGATTCCTAAGGCCAACTTACTCCAAACCGAATAAGGCATCAAATTGATACTAGCACCTAAATCGGCTAAAGCCTTACAAATAATGGTTCTAATAGAGCAAGTAATCAGAAAACTCCCTGGGTCTTCAAGCTTAGGCGGTATGCGGTTCTGCAAGATAGCAGAACACTCGGCATTTAGAAAAGTAGCTTTTGCCTCCTCCATCTCATCCGTAACTACCTTACATCCCTTTCAATGGCCCCAAACCGACTCTCTTGCATAGCAAATCCCTTCTCCATGCGCTCAGATAGCGCTCT
>CM067173.1:26595664-26615332 GCA_034093135.1 Erigeron breviscapus | reverse complement strand
TTTAAAAGTATCCCGTTAGAAGGGTGTTATAAGTTTTGTGGATTCAGGCAAGCTTGAGCCAAGATATGTTAGACCCTTCAAGATCATTGAACGTGTTGGCAAGGTGACATATTGATGGGAACTTCCTCAAAAGTTTAGTGGCGTGCATGACATGATCCATGTCTGTAACTATGCATTGGCAATCTAAACCCGTTGAACTGGATTTGGGTTCATTTGGGTAAAAATTTATCTTTGCGGGTTTTGTTGGGTAGTATGTAATTTTGAGAAACAGGTCATGATGGGTAATATTAACAAACTTAGAAAGATAGCAGCGGGTCAAGCGGGTATGAGAAACATGTCATGATGGGTAGTGATCTATGTTAAGTTGTTAAAATTTTTGGGAGCATATGACAAGTAAGAAACACCTGTAGCTGAGAAGTTAGTTTCTTTTTTCAACAAAAAGTTAGAAGGAAGATAAGGTTGTGGAGGTGATGCACATGCTTTTCCTGTTGTCAGACATTTTGTTTTTACCTCCTATTTTATTTAATTTATTTCATTAAATGTATAAATATAAATTATTTTAAATATATAATGAATTAAATTGTGATAATAAAAATAGGACATGTGTTTTAAGAAATGCAAGAATGACGGTTATCTACTATATTTTAAATTTAAATAAATAATTTTTTTTAAACGCTAATAATATCTCGACAATTAAATATTTATTTATGAGTTAAAAGCTCAACATTATTAAAGTTTGTATTGTTATTTAAGTGAAAAAGTAAATATACTAACAAAATTGTTTGTTATACCTATTATTTACATATCTTTTTACTTTTCGATTTGAATTCTATTATTTTAACTTCAAAATATGTATCTAGGTATATTTAATACAATACAATAAATAACCTTATTCGAAGTTCTTTGGATTCCAGTTTATTAAAAATATAATATGATTTTAATATTTTAAATTTTCCATCATATAAAAATTACAGTGATTATAAATAAAATTATAATATACTGATAATAAAAATTAAAGTGAATTTTACAATTAATAATTGATGTTATAGTTTCGTATCAACTTTGTCTAATGAATTATATGAGTGGGAAACACAAGGAAAAAAAATTGAAACTTTTTCTACGGGTTGACCCGCACCCAACCCGCTTTGACCCGCACCCATTTGACCCGCATTTTTGAAATGACCCGCTTGGACCCGCACCCGTTTTGACCCGCACCCGTTTTGACCCGTTACCCAAACCCGCCCGACCAGCCCATTTTGCCAGGCCTATCTGTAACCTACGAAAGTGTTCGGCGGATCTTACTCTTCAAGTGCCTATGAATGAGATACAAGTAATCGAGAAGCTCAACCTTGTTGAGGGGCCGGTAGACATTTTGGATTGAGAGGTCAAGGAGTTAAAGAACAAATACTATACGATTGTCAAGTTAGGTGGAATGCTAGATGTAAAACCGAGTTCATTTGTGAGCGAGAAGACCATATGAGATCTAAGTACCCTAACTTATTTAACAACTAGGGTTTTGTCGAATTTCGGGACAAAATTCCTTTAACGGGGGAATGATGTAACATCTGTGACTTTTGACCGTTTGACTTTGCGCGTAATTGAGACTTAATGACGTACAATATGCTTAACGGGTCGATTGACCATTTGTTTGGGCGAAATGATATTAGACGATACGAGGTGACGCATGAATAAACTAGTTAGGTATACGGGTCAACCCATGGATAAACCATACCCATTTACCCAACCCATGACCCAACTTTATCCCAATCTTTCCCTCACCCTCCCTTTCATCCATTCATTCTTCCTTCTATCTCCCTCTTTCTCCTTCTCTTTCTATGTTCTTTCAAGAACACACACAAACATATATCTCTTACTCTCTCTAGATTTCTATCTCATATATTGAAAATTAAGCAATATTAAAACTAGAATAATAATCATCTTCATCTTCTAAACAACATATCAAAAACTTAGGTTTCAAAGTGTAAGAAAACATCACATTCGGGTCAAATTCGGGTTTAAGCACTAGGTGGAAGATTTGGTAAGTTAAACTCCTCCCTTATTCATAATTTTATGTTTATTTACATGTTTCTAGTTGATCCCAAGTTGTTTTGGGTCACAAAATCGGGTTCAAGCTTCAATTAGGTCAAAATTAGAGTTTGGTGTTCTTGATTTGGGTTTGGGCGAATTAAGAAATGTATTTGATGTTATGATTCAAGTTTATGAGATGGGTTATGTTTGTTTATGTTTATTTATGTCTAACAATGCATAAAAACGGGTTTTGGATCATCACAAATCATTTTGGAAGTCAAAAATGGTGTTTGGAAGGTTTTTGGGTCGTGTTTGAACTGATATGGGCAAAATCACGCCGCGAGTGGGCTTCCTCACGTCGAGAAGGGCTGAAATTCGAGTAAATGAGTGTCACAGGGGTCTGAATCGCGGCGTGAGGTCTTGGGGTCGCGCCGCGCCGCGCCTGTGCTTCTTGCGCCGCGATTATTCGCTTATTGCGCCGCGATTTTAGTCAGGTTTCGCATCAGTTTTCAAACATCAATAACTTTTGAACCTTAAGTCCGTTTTAGATGTATGACCTATCGTTGGAATCTTGAGAGAGTCTACTTTCTAATGGTATCATCGTTTTGTGCTGAATCCTTGTCCATTTCTAAAAATATCGAATTAAAGTGTCTTTGTTCTTACTCGAGAAACTCATTGAAGCGTTTGTGGGTTTGTGACTTGACTTAAACTTGCTAGACCAACTTGTTTAGGGTTATAGAGTTGACTTGGATGATATTATGATATACATTGATAGGTTGTGGATACGTGACGGTCATTGGACATTCTAGGTCGATATTGACTTGTCGCTTTGCTTGGAAACCAAGGTGAGTCTCGTAGCTCCCTACTCAATTGAGATTCGGGCTGAAAATTGTACACATATGTGCTTGCTTTTTATTGGTTATTGGATTGAGTTACGATTTGTCATACTACTTTTTTGATAGCTTGATTGGTTTGCTTGACGGTTTGATGGAATTATTGTTTGCTTGATTGGTTGTTAACGGTTTGATGGATTATTGATTGTATGATTGTTGGATGGTTTACGAATATGCTTGTGATATTATGATTATTTAGGATAGACGTACCTACATGGAAGTCGGTTATACCTTCAAAGGGTTTTAGATGTGGTGGGAAGGCTACGGGTGACCCAATATATAAGCATCTGGGACTCGTTGAATGTAGAATCCTTCGAAGTGTAGGTACGCTGTAACACCCCGCCTCACCACAACACAATATTGTCCGCTTTGCCCGCAGGCTCACGACTTTGTTTTTGGTTGCTATGGCAAATTTCCTAGAAGGGTCACCCATTTGGCATTACTGCCGCCCGAGCACGCTTAACTGTGGAGTTCTCCTCTCATCCACAGCCAATACGGCCAAAACGCGTTGTGTTATGTAAGACCATTGATGTCACTTATAGCCAGGATCCCCCTTGTATGTCAGCGATGTATGCTTTCACACCCCCTCAACACAACTCAACGTCCTCGTTGAGTTATGCAAGTACGCCATATACTCCCCACAATCCCAAGGGTTTCTCTGATACCACTTGTAACACCCCGCCTTACCACAACACAATATTGTCCGCTTTGCCCGCAGGCTCACGGCTTTGTTTCTGGTTGCTCTGGCAAACTTCCCAGAAGGGTCACCAATTTGGCATTACTGCCGCCCGAGCACACTTAACTCTGGAGTTCTCCTCTCATCCACAGCCAATACGCCCAAAACGCGTTGTGTTATGTAAGACCATTGATGTCACTTATAGGCAGGATCCCCAGTTGTATGTCAGCGATGTATGCTTTAATTGTAACATCCCAAACTTTTTATTTAACAGTTGACTAGTGTCGTTAAGTCAACATAGTGTGCTGTTAAGTCTATTTTAGAATTAATGATTATATGTAGTTATTGTGTGATATGTGTGAGGCTTGAAAGCCTAAATGTATAATGTAGTATATATGTGTGTAAAATGTAGTTAAATGCCTATGTAGTGGTATTTAAAAAAGTATTAATGTTATATATGGTCCATAGAGTGGTTTATGACTAGTAATGAAGGATTAGGAAGCTTAGGGACTAGTTTTGACATAGGAGACAAAGTCAAAAACGGGTTAAGGGGTTTAGGAAGTGTCATTAGATGGGTATTTGCAGAATTCCTTCTTCCTAATCAAGCCCTAACCGCCCATAGAGTTCCTCCATCAATTTGCAAGCCGAAAAGCTTACCTACGTGTGATTTGAGAGTGTTTTGTCAAGTGTTTTGCATCCCTTTAGTGATCTACAGGTAAAGAAGGTATCATGTTACTGATTTCAGGTTCTATTAATTGTATAAGTCATTAGGATTAACTATGGGGTTATGGGGAAATCGTTTATCGATGAATTAATGGTGGTTTTGTTGAATATAAGTCATGTAGGGTGTAATTAAAGGTTGAAATGCCTTTCAATGGCCTAAATATGAAGGATTTTGGTGTTTGGAAACTGTATTTTAGACCTGGAGTCGTTTGGGGTCGAATTGGGGTTGGAATCGTGTTTTACAAAAGTGCAGGTCGAAGGCAAGTTGCGGCGCAACCAAAAAACAAAAAGATAAGTTGCGGCGCAACTAGTGTTCGTTGCGCGCAACGAAGTGATCGAGCTGCGGCGCAGCATAAATACAGTACAGATAAGTTGCGGCGCAATGAGTAGCATTGCCGCGCAACTCGGTCAAATTCCAAAACGTTTATACTTTTGAACCTTAACTTCGTTTTGACACGTAGACTAGTCCTGAATCTTAAGTGAGTCATTAAAGTGTGTGAGTCTAGTATATGTCTCTAATGACGTGAGTATTTAGTGTGTCTAATCATCGTTTACTAATTTTAGGTAGACGAGCATAGTTGCTTTACACAGTAACTAGTTGTTGATTGTGGTGGACTATTCGGAGGTAAGATACACTACTTTGACACGCTGGGGGATTCAACGAAAAGCTGGTTTCAAATCATAAATACTTCCATTTGGTATCTTTATATTGCATGTAGGCATATGGGGTTACACGGGAGGTATTATGGGTTATGTAGTTGACCATGAGACCTGAAATGCAGTCCCAAATGTATGAAATGAAGTATTGTATAATGTAGTGGTTGTTGAAATGTTATGTAGTATATTGCAATGCATGAAATGTAGAGATGATGTTGATTCTTGATATGTGCATGTTTATGTGGCTTGTTCACCTAGCTCACTAGACTTACTAGGTTGCCATGTCACTTGCACGTTTAAGGGCCCAAACGTAATGAAGTAAGTGTATTTAGGAATGTGTGTTACCTAAACATATGTGTGAAATCGAGCTCGTTAAATTGATTGCAGGAAAGTGTTAAGCTTAACCCGTACTTGTCTTAGTCGGGCGGGTGCGTGAACGTGTGGTTGCTTGGGTGGCTCCTTGCAACATGGTCATTGATATGCAGTTTGCGTAATACGAGGGGTCTGACCCGCCTCCACATACGGATTACTCCGGGATTGGCTTGCCATTCATTAACGACGTAAGATGACTAGGTTTTTAGTTGTTCATCTAGTCGGGTGTGACTTATGTTACACTTAAATGTAGTTAACGAAGATATGTGTGAAAATGTGTGAAATAAAAGAAGAATAGGCACATTTAGGGTGATTCATCCTAAGTTTTTATGAAGTTTATATGTGTGTGTTTAATGTGAGATGTGCCTTAAATGTTTTGTCAATAAAGATGAAATGTTTTAATTGGACAAAGCTTTACAAATATAGTGTTATCTTACTTAGCTAATTCGTTAGCTAACACTTGTTTCTTGAAATGTGTTGTTCCCCCAGGTTTAGCTTGAAGGTAGACGAGGATTGGGTAGATAGCTGCTGATGACTTTAGCTACCCATAGATGCTTTACCTAATGAGACATTATTTACATTTCATTATTTTGGCTGAATTTATGTAGTATTGTTGAACGGTTGTTTTGTGTTGGGCAACCGTTGGGTTTTCATTTTAAACTATTTGATGGTATTGCATGTAACACCAATAAATGCAGAAACCGAACTGTTTTATCGGTTTTGATCTTTTAAAGTTTTTCTTCTGTATTTTAACACCGTTAGGTGAAAGTTTTTGAAAACCCATGTTTTTAAATGTCGGGAGTTACAAGTTGGTATCAGAGAAATGGTTTAAGTGAACTAAAATTTGACCTTAACCGTAGGATTTTGGACTTAGACCGATGAGGAATAGGATAGGCTTAAGTAGGATGCCTAACTTTGAGATGAAGTACTTAGGACGGATTGGGGAGTGAGTGAGAGTGTAATTTAAGGCTTGAATATTATGTGTGATAATGTAGCTAAATGAAGTATAGCCTTGATATATGTAGTCTCACTTTAACTCTTGCTAACCGTCGTCATTGCCTTGTAGAAAGAATGGCACACACTAGAGCTAATAGTCAAGAGAGGAGGAGGAAATGGGTGGTGTTCCTCCTAATGGGAACGGGAGGCTGGAAATGAAGTGGAGCAAAGGCCACCCCGTGTACAAAATCGACGTCTTGGTGATCCACCAACCGCCTCTGAAGTAGATAGGGTAATCCATTACTTGAGCAAATTCAGACGCAATCCCAAATGTTTAAAGAGTTAAGGGCTGTTCGTGCACTACTAAGAAGGAATGAAGAGGAGTTGGCTCGAGTGAGGGCTGAAAGAGAAGCAGAAAGGAATGTGAGTGAGCAAAGGGGGGAGCATTCGGATGGGAATTACTCTAATCCCTCCCAAAGTGCTGAACCATCAATGGGGAGATCACAACATGCTCATGAGAATGTTGTTGCAGCAGTAGGTGTTAATGGGGTGAATGGTGGTGGACCTAGAGTTGTGAATGCACCTCGCATTAGCAACTTTAAATATGAGAGCTTTCAGAAATATGGTGCCAAGGAGTTTGATGGTACCCAAAATGCAGTGGGTGCTATGGAGTGGATTGAAGATATTGAGGTAGTATTTGCATCTTGTTACTGTCCTGATGATATGAAGGTTTTGTGTGCTAGTAGGATGTTGAAGAAGAATGCCCGTAACTGGTGGAGGGCTACTACAGTTTCTATGGCTCCCGAGGTACTTGATATGATGCCTTGGGGTACATTTAAGGAGAAGTTCTTGGAGGAGTATGTGGGAACTCGAGAGTTGAGGCTTATTGAGAAAGAGTTTAGATCTTTGGTTGCAAAACCCGGTGCAATTACGGAATATGCACATTCTTTTATGGAGAAGTTGAAGTTTGTGGGACATTTGGTTCGAAGGGATGAAGATCAGATTGAGGCATATTGTGATGGCCTCTCGGCTAACTATCGTGGTTTATGTAGACAACATGTGACATTGTCGACGACAATTAAGGAGTCAAAAAGGTTGGATGATGACTTCAAGACTGAAAAAGTAGTTGAGAAAGTTGATGACAAGAAGTCGGGATTTAAGAGGAGATCTAATTGGTCTTCTAATTCTAATAATAATAATAAGAAGAAGTTCCGGGGAAGTTCTAGTTCGGGTGGAGACAAAGATAAGAAGAAAAGTGGTACTTGGTATGTAGCTTGCAAGACATTTCATGATGGCCAGTGTTCTGATAAGACGAGGAGGTGTAACAAGTGTGGTAGATTGGGGCATCTTGCAATGGAATGTAGAGACAAGACTCGTTGCTACAAGTGTCAAGAAACGGGTCATCTTATAGCTGATTGTCCTCAAATGAAGAAAGATGGAAAGAAGACAGCCACTACAGCAACTAAGGTTCGAGCTCTACAGATGACAATGGATGATGCAAAGAGCAACGACAAGGTAGTAAGTGGTACCTTTCTTGTTAATTCAAAACCTGCCTCTGTTCTATTTGATTTTGGTGCAAATAGGTCATTTGTGTCTACTTTATTTGCTCCTAAGCTAGAAAGAGTCACTACCCCTTAGATTGCTCAATAGAAGTAGAAATTGCTAATGGTACGGTTAGTGATATACGTGTGGGTTATGATGATTGTGATATTGAGATTGAAGGTCGTTCGTTTCCGGTCCAACTATTGCCTACTACTTTAGCCGGTTTTGATGTAGTGATAGGTATGGATTGGTTGTCTCAGAATGAAGCTAACATTTTGTGTTCACAAAAGATTATTCGGTTTTCTACACCCGATGGTAAAGTTGTTACAGTTTATGGAGATAAGAAGAGAGGGGGGATAAAGATTATCAATATGATGAAGGCTCTTTAGTGTATACGAAAGAATAAAAGCCCATTTCCTTGCTTATGTCATTGATGCAAGAAAGGAGAAGCCTTCTATTGCTAGTGTGGATGTAGTTTCTGATTTTCCTGACGTGTTTCCCGATGATCTTCCCGGTATTCCTCCCGATCGTGAAGTTACTTTTCAGATTGATCTTATACCCGGTGCTACCCCAGTTGCAAAAGCACCATACCGATTAGCTCCTACAGAAATAAAAGAGTTAATGACCCAACTTCAGGAGTTACTTGACAAAGGGTTCGTATAACCTAGTTCCTCGCCTTGGGGAGCTCCGGTTCTTTTTGTTAAGAAGAAGGATGGATCTATGCGCATGTGCATAGACTACCGTGAGCTGAATAAGAGAACGGTTAAGAAAAAATATCCTCTCCCACGAATTGATGATCTCTTCGATCAACTTCATGGTGCTTCCTACTTTTCTAAGATAGACTTGCGGTCCGGCTATCATCAATTGAAGGTTAAGAAGGAAGATGTAGCAAAGACAGCTTTCCGTACTCGATATGGACATTATGAGTTCCTAGTCATGCCATTTGGGTTGACTAATAAACCAGACGCTTTTATGGACTTAATGAATCGGGTATGCCGTCCCTTTTTAGATCATTTTGTGATTGTATTTATTGATGATATTTTGATTTACTCGAAGTCTGAAGCCGAGCACCGTGAGCACTTAAAGGCTGTCCTTGAAGTGTTGAGGGAGAAGAAGTTGTATGCTAAGTTCTCTAAGTGTGAGTTTTGGCTGCGAGAGGTTCAATTTCTTGGTCATGTTATTTCTTCGGAAGGTATTAATGTAGATCCTACAAAGATTGAAGCTGTTTCAAAGTGGGAGCAGCCAAAAACTCCTACAGAGATCAAAAGTTTCCTTGGTTTAGCAGGTTATTATCGAAGATTTATTCAGGATTTCTCCCGAATAGCTAAGCCAATGAGTGAATTGACGAAGAAAGGAGTTAAGTATGAGTGGACCGAAAAACAGGATAAGGCTTTCCAAACATTGAAAACGAAGTTGTGTGAAGCTCCTATACTTGCCTTGCCTGAAGGTACTGATGATTTGGTTGTGTATAGTGATGCATCGATTACGGGTTTGGGTTGTGTCCTTATGCAGAGGGACAAGGTGATTGCTTATGCTTCATGCCAGTTGAAGCCGCATGAGAAGAATTACCCGACCCATGATCTTGAATTAGTGGCGGTAGTATTTGCTTTGAAGTTATGGAGATACTAACTTTATGGCACTAAGTGTACTGTGTATACCGACCATAAGAGCTTACAGTATGTGTTCAATCAGAAGGAGATGAATGTGAGACAAAGAAGATGGATGGAACTACTTAAGGATTATGATTGTGAGATCAAATACCATCCGGGTAAAGCCAATGTAGTGGCGGATGCACTAGGTAGGAAAGTGCAGAATTCTCCTTGTAAATTAATGAGTATGCAGGTTCAAGAATAGTCGGGACTACTTGACCGTATTAAAGAAGCTCAAGTCAAGGTGTTAATGAAGGATAATATTGATAAAGAGAGTATTGGATAGAAGAAACGTCTTGTGATGGAGACAAATAGCCATGGGTTTAAGACATACAAGGGTCAAATTTGGGTGCCATTGCTTGGTGATAACCGATAATTGATCCTTGAAGAATCCCATAGAAGTAGATATTCAGTTCATCCTGGTGTTACCAAGATGTATGCAGATTTGAAACCGATTTATTGGTGGCCGGATATCAAAGGAGAAGTAGCTCATTTTGTAGCAAAATGTTTGACTTGTGCACGTGTGAAAACCGACCATCAAAAGCCGTATGGATTGTTACATCAACTAGAGATCCCGGAGTGGAAATGGGATCATATTACCATGGACTTTGTAACTAACCTACCGAAAACGCCGAAAGGGAATGATATGATATGGGTGATTGTAGATAGATTGACGAAGAGTGCACATTTTCTAGCTACCCGAAAAGATGTGCCTTTAACGAAGATGGCAAAGATGTATATTGATGAAGTAGTTTCGAAACATGGAGTTCCTTTATCCATTGTTTCGGATCGAGGCTCGAGGTTTGTGTCCAACTTTTGGAAGGGTCTTCAACGGGAATTGGGTACTAGAGTGAACTTGAGTACCGCCTATCATCCTCAAACCGATGGGCAAAGTGAGAGGACGATACAAACTTTGGAAGATATGTTGAGAACGTGTGTACTAGAGTATGGTGGAGCATGGGATGATCATTTAACTTGATTGAGTTTGCTTACAACAATAGTCACCATGCAAGTATTGGAATGCCACCATTTGAGATGCTATACGGAAGAAGATGTAGGACTCCAAGTTGTTAGATGGAGCCCGGTGAAAAGTAATTGACCGGTCCCGAAATCATTGAAGTCACCGCTGAGAAAGTTAATATGGCTAAAGAAGCTTTACGTGTGGCTAGAGAAAGACAGAAAACATATGCAGATAAGAAAAAGAGACCGATTGAATTCAAAGTTGGTGATTTAGTGATGCTGAAAGTCTCACCATGGAAAGGAGTCATTCGATTTGGAAAGAAAGGAAAGTTGAGTCCACGTTTCATTGGACCTTTTAAGATCTTGAAACGCATTAAGGATCTAGCATATCAGTTGGAATTGCTCTAGAATTGGATGGAATTCACAATACCTTTCATGTATCCTACTTGAGGAAATGCTTAGCCGAGGAGTCAAGTGTGATTCCTATTGAAGATGTGAGTATTGACCCAATGAAGAGAATGGTAGATGAATCAGTGGCGATACTTGGAAGGAAGCAAAAGAAGCTACGCCGGAAAGTGATTGATTTAGTGTTGATAAAAAGAAGCATAATCATGGAGAAAGCTTAACGTGGGAAACTGAAGCAGTAATGAAGGAGAAGTATCCAGAGTTGTTCCTTTCTGATAAGATTCCGGGGACGGAATCCTCTTAAGGGGGAGGTAATTGTAACATCCCAAACTTTTTATTTAACAGTTGACTAGTGTCGTTAAGTCAACATAGTGTGTCGTTAAGTCTATTTTAGATTTAATGCTTATATGTAGTTATTGTGTGATATGTGTGCTTGAAAGCCTAAATGTATAATGTAGTATATATGTGTGTAAAATGTAGTTAAATGCCTATGTAGTGGTATTTAAAGAAGTATTAATGTTATATATGGTCCATAGAGTGGTTTATGACTAGTAATGAAGGATTAGAGAGCTTAGGGACTAGTTTTGACGTAAGAGCAAAGTCAAAAACGGGTTAAGGGGTTTAGGAAGTGTCATTATATGGTTATTTGCAGAATTCGTTCTTCCTAATCAAGCCCTAACCGCCCATAGAGTTCCTCCATCAATTTGCAAGCCGAAAAGCTTACCTACGTGTGATTTGAGAGTGTTTTGTCAAGTGTTTTGCATCCCTTTAGTGATCTACAGGTAAAGAAGGTATCATGTTACTGATTTCAGGTTCTATTAATTGTATAAGTCATTAGGATTAATTATGGGGTTATGGGGAAATCGTTTATCGATAAATTAATGGTGGTTTTGTTGAATATAAGTCATGTAGGGTGTATTTAAAGGTTGAAATGCCTTGCAATGGCCTAAATATGAAGGATTTTGGTGTTTGGAAAATGTATTTTAGACCTAGAGTCGTTTGGGGTCGAATTGGGGTTGGAATCGTGTTTTACAAAAGTGCAGGTCGAAGGCAAGTTGCGACGCAACGCCTAGTTGCGGCGCAACCAAAAAACAGAAAGATAAGTTGTAGCGCAACGAAGTGTGTTGCGGCGCAATGAAAGGGTCGAGTTGCGGCGCAACCCAAATGCAGACAAGATAAGTTGTGGCGCAATGAGGGGCATTGCGGCGCAACTCAGGCTGTTTTCAAAACGTTTATACTTTTAAACCGTAACTTTGTTTTGATACGTAGATTAGACCTGAATCTTAAGTGAGCCTTTAAAGTGTGTGAGTCTAGTATATGACTCTAATGACGTGAGTATTTAGTGTGACTAATCATCGTTTACTAATTTTAGGTAGACGAGCATAGTTGCTTTACACAGTAACTAGTTGTTGATTGTTGTGGACTACTCGGAGGTAAGATACACTACTTTGACACGCTGGGGGATTCAACAAAAGCTGGTTTCAAATAATAACCTTCCAATTGGTATCTTTATATTGCATGTGGGCATATGGGGTTACACGGGAGGTATTGTGGGTTATGTAGTCGACCATGAGACCTGAAATGCAGTTCCAAATGTTATGAAATGAAGTATTGTATAATGTAGTGGTTGTTGAAATGTTATGTAGTATATTGCAATGCATGAAATGTAGAGATGATGTTGATTCTTGATATGTGCATGTTTATGTGGCTTGTTCACCTAGCTCACTAGACTTACTAGGTTGCCATGTCACTTGCACGTTTAAGGGCCCAAACGTAATGAAGTTAAAGTGTGTGATTGTTTAGGTTGTGTGTTGCCTAAACTAATATGTGTGAAACCGAGCTCGTAAATTGATATGCAGGAAAATGTTAAGCTTAACCCGTACTTGCCTTAGTCGGGCGGGTGCGTGAACGTGTGGTTGCGTGGGTGGCTCCTTGCAACATGGTCATTGATATGCAGTTTGAGTAATACGAGGGGTCTGACCCGCCTCCACATACAGATTACTCTGGGATTGGCTTGCCATTCCTTAACGACGTAAGATGACTAGCTTTTTAGTTGTTCATCTAGTCGGGTGTGACTTATGTTACACTTAAATGCAGTTAACAAAGATGTGTGTGCAAATATGTGAAATAAAAGAAGAATAGGCACATTTAGGGTGATTCATCCTAAGTTATTATGAAGTTTATATGTGTGTGTTTAATGTGAGATGTGCCTTAAATGTTTTGTCAATAAAGATGAAATGTTTTAATTGGACAAAGCTTTACAAATATAGTGTTATCTTACTTAGCTAATTCGTTAGCTAACACTTGTTTCTTGAAATGTGTTGTTCCCTCAGGTTTAGCTTGAAGGTAGACGAGGATGGATGAGCGAGGATTGGGTAGATAGCTGCTGATGACTTTAGCTACCCATCAATGCTTTACCTTATGAGACATTATTTACATTTCATTATTTTGGCTGAATTTATGTAGTACTTATGAATGGTTGTTTTGTGTTGGGCAACCGTTGGGTTTTCATTTGAACTTATTTTGATGGTATTGCATGTAACACCAATAAATGCAGAAACTGAACTGTTTTCATCGGTTTTGATCTTTTAAAGTTTTTCTTCCGCATTTTAACACCGTTAGGTGAAAGTTTTTGAAAACCCATGTTTTTAAATGTCGGGTGTTACATACGCGTTGTGTAGTGGAATGGATGTATATTAGATTGTGATTGAAATGTACATATACGCATTATTGCATGATTTACGCGCTTACACGCAAAGCATACTTATTTACGCGCTTTACACGCAAACATGCTTATCTATGCGCTTTATACGCAAAGCATACTTATTTACGCGCTTTAGACGCAAACATGCTTATTTACGCGCTTTACACGCAAACATGCTTATCTATGCGCTTTACACGCAAAGCATACTTATTTACGCGCTTTACACGCAAACATGCTTATCTATGCGCTTTACACGCAATGCATACTTGTTTACGCGCTTTGCACGCAAGCATACTTATCTACTCGAATTACACGCATGCAAACCCTTTATGTGTCATGGTTGGCCTACATTTGACATTCATCATTGCACATGCATACATACGATACATGACTTGGGTATTTATACCACTTGTGCTCATTTATTACACGTAACTATTTCTACTCCATATGACCTCATTGAAGTTTGCTTATCTTGGTTGACTCTGAGCCTTGTAAAGGCTACTTGTAAGACATTACTTATTTTTCCTTATTCATGTTGTGATTGTTGACGATGGTTCCTTGTGATCCATTACTACGAACTCACCAACCTAGTGTTGACCTTGGTTAGTACACTTTTCAGGTAACCAAGTGAATTCAAGATGTGATGGTTGATTGATGCTTGTGCTAGAGCTTGGGCTTGGACTTACATGGATCCATGATTCATCTGCCCCTCATTTTGTATTATGCATTATGTTCTTGTTGTCGATGTTGGATTCACCGAATCTTTTTATGTCATATAGTTCATGTTCTATGATAATTCCATGCATACGCTATATCTTTTCAGTGGCATTCTGAGCCTAGCTCGGGGTGTTACATCGTATGACACTACGATAAGCGCCCACCATCAAACTTATCAAAATATGCCTAGGACCGATCCATACGCCTCCTATCAAAATATAATATCAAAGTGCACATAACCACTCGGTGGTCATCAAAAGGAGACGTCGTAGATCAAATCAAATACACCGCTACGGCCGGTGCCACGTCATGGGTGTCATAATAACGCATCCATGGGACCTCCATGGATAGGTTACTCTTATATGCACATCTTAAGAAACCGTTTTGACCGATTTATATACTTAAATATATCAAACACGTTTTGAAGAGACAAAAACTAGATTTTGAGCCCGATAAATAACTTAACATTTTAAATATTGATTTAAAACCATATCTCTATCCACCCAATTCATACAAAATTCTAATAGAGTCATTATGACTTATAATATGCGACTGTATTAAATTATCGGGTCAATGAATATTCGATGGACATATCATAAATCACAAAGTGCGACTGTATTAATCTTTCGGGGCCAATTAATATAATTCATAATAGGCAACTGTATTATCTTTCGGCCAACGAATATTCAATGGACATATTGTAACATTCATGATTTTTACCGTTTGACTGTGCATGTAATTTGATTAACTATTCAATAAACGGAAATTTGGACATAATTGTGTATATTTATCTGTAAATTGGGCCAATTATAATGTCATATTTGAACTTCTAGAATTAGGGCCATATTAGCAGACTATGAAATTGGCCCAGTACATGTTATGGAAATTATATGATAGATGATAATTAAGTAACTGTGGTAACAGGAAAAACGTATATACGAAACCTTAAGTATAATGTACGGTTCCAACAGTGTCGGTGGAACAGTGTCGGTGGAACAGTGTCGGTGAAACAGTGTCGGTGGAACAGTGTCGGTGGTTAGATGATAATTCCATTAATAGGACAAAAACCGACACAACCTTTATATTATATGAAATGATTTATCCATATTATGGATTTATAATAATTTATAAAAGTTGTACGCTCATGAATATTTTGTTTGTGTTATTAATTTCGGAATCAATTAACTAGCTAGATATATTGTACATACTAGTAAACTAAATATGCAATTGTGTACTTGAATTAGATAACTAATAAATATATGAATACATGTAATTAATTTATAACCACATAGATAAAAGTAATTATACTTATATAAACTAGTTACTACACTTAATTACACAAATAATAATCAAGAATCAAAGTTTAGAGTCAACCAAAGTCAATTAGTCAAGTCAAGCTTGTGTTCTTGACATAAATCCCACACAAACTAACCAAGACTTGGATTATAGCTTGTAATCATGCAATGAACATGTTCCTACTGAATTCTAGTTTGTTTTAAGGCCAAAGTTTCATCCATTACACTCAAGGATGAGTTGTAAACACATGATGAACACCTCATGGCCAAGGTGTGTGTTCTTGGCACTTAGTTGCAACTCTTGGGCTATATAAGCAAGCATTTGATGATCATTTTATCATCCATCTCTGCTATTTTCTCTCTCTTTCACATTCATAACACAAAACAATCAAGTCCATAAAGTCTTGGGTTCATCACTTGAAGTTTCAAGTTGAATTTAAGGACTCTATAGGACTGAAATTTTCAGTCATCTTGAAAACATCATAGAAGATTCATCTGGACGAATTAGGAGACGAATCTTATATTTTTGGAAAGTTCCAAGTGTCAGTAAAATTTGATAAGAACGAAGTTTCTTCTGGTTTTGCTCAGAAGAGTGCCAAAAACGACAATTTTCAGAACTGGTCTAATTTCTGACGAGGCTACAGGTTTGTTTTTGTAAAAATCATAACTCTTTTATTAAAGCTTTTCAAAAGCCAAACCTTACATTTTTGAAAAGTCCTTTGAGTGCCCAACAAATGTCTAGAACTAAGTTTTGTTGTATCTGGTCTTCCTGACTTCCCAAAGTCGTTGTCAAGTAGATAGCGCAAAGCTGGGAACATGCTGAAATTTCCTTGTTTTGCACTTAGGCTTTGTGGTAGCTTAAAAGTTGATCTTATACTTGTTCTAGGTACCCGGTAGTACATTTTGAGCATAGTAAAGTACTTTGCAAAGTGTTTTGAGCTGTACTAAGATTAACTTGTCACGAGGATTATCAGCTATTCTGATTTGCCACTACAACTAAGGTGAGTTTCATAAACCCACCTACTCAATTGAGATTCGGGCTGAAAAGTGTACATGCTTGTTGATTGATTGTTTGTTTAATGTATTGACTTGTTGCTCGGTTAACTTTGACTTCGTTATGAATACTTGTTGTGCTTTAGATAGTTGTACATACATGGAAGATATTATACTTTTTATGAATAGTAGATGTGGTGGGAAGGCTGCGGGTGACCCTATATATAAGCATCGATGATTCCTTTAAAGTGAATTATAAGAGTGTATGTGCATCGTATTTGTCGGTTGATTCACTTGTTATGATATGGACCGAGATGTTAATTGTTTATTTGTTGATTGTTGATATGGACATGTTAGCGCATTACTTATTATATAAGTCGCACCGTTAGCGCATTACTTATTATATAAGTCGCACCGTTAGCGCATTACTTATTATATAAGTCGCACCGTTAGCGCATTGTTAATTATTAACTATGTAAGCCGCACCGTTGTTGAACGTTATTGACTGTTATGGAACGTTGTTGAACGTTATATGGAATCGTTGTTGTTGAACGTTGACTTGTATTGAATTGTAATAATGTGAAACCTTATAGGTTTTCCTTGGATGTGATTAGTTCTCCTAATCCTCACTTATTGTTAACGGTTGTCATCCCGATACGGTTATTCCTTGTTACTTGTCCCTACGAACTCACCAACTTTATGTTGACGTATTTTAGTACACTTTTCAGGTAATCAGGTTAATCAGAGACAAAATGGATGATTATGTGCTTGCATTGCTTTAACGGGTTATGCTTAGGATCAACTACTATCATTTAAACATTTCCATTTAATATTGATTGAGTTTGTATCTTTGATAGATATTGATTATTGAATACATTTGAGTGAGTTTATGGATTGTTTCAATCCTATGAATGCATATAGTTTGACTCTACATAATTCCATGTCGTGCTGTGCTTTTCTAAGTGATACCCCATGATTCCGCCATGTTGGGGTGTTACAGAATGGTATCAGAGCCGTGGTTGTAGAGACCTAGTCTATAGCCATTACACCCACATTTCATATTAGCATGCATGATAGGAAATTTTGTGTGCAACGTGAACTGTATGATGCATAAAAATGGTTTAAATTGAGTTCGTAGGTTACTCATAGAAAAGAATAAAGTTGACTAAGAACTATCGAAATAGAGATTTCTTTAATAAAAAAATTGGAGTCTTACAACCCTGAGATACACCGGCTCACCCATTTGAACAAACTCTAAGAGAGGTATAAGTCGGAGTGCGCTAGCCTCCAAAAAGGGGGGTTTTTAATTGCGTCCTTCGCAAACCTTTGCCCTTGCGCTTCTTTGTGCATTCAAATGGAGCTACCGAGCTCTCTTGTGTTACTAAGACTATAAAAATAAATTTTATTAAACATTATGTTATGAAGATTTGCATGAGTCTTCATACATAAACTTTGATTCACATCAAATGCATTACCCATTTAAAGATAAGTCATTGCCACAACTTGATGGACGTATATGATAGTGTCGGGATACACCGTGAATTGTGGAATTATTGTGATAAACGTTGATATGTGAAATCTTGGAAGTATTTATTATTTGTCCCCCAGCAAAATGATCTCGTGGATTGCGCCTCGTGGATAAAGTATAGTAGTTAACCCGGTATGCTTAATGAGTGTTGGTTAGGTGGAGGGTTAGCCGCTGGTACACCCTGTATACATACCCGGCCAACACTTAGAGAACATATCGGAACCGAATCTTGACATCCATTCAATATATTAACGGTGTGGAGGGTTAGCCGATGGTACACCCTGTATACAAACACTTTTAATGTGTCGAATGTTGAAGTTAAGATCGGACTATACTTTACCCACCTTGTTATGACTTGACCCATTTGTATTGTGTCGAATGGTTCGTGATTGTATTGTTAATTGTAAATGGTACGATTGATGAAGCCTTAGATTATTCCTCGTGGAGATAACTATATTCATGCAATGATTTAGAAGGACTTGATTTGGAAATTGTGTATTACTTGAAGGTAAATTTTGATATTCGGGTGTGAATTGTGAGACTTAACTTGTTAATATAATACGTGTGTTCAGGAAAGATGGTTAGAACGAGAAGAGCTAACACTAACTATAGGCGTCAAAATGAGCAAGAGGAGCCGATAGTTCAAGAAGAAATTGTAGGTGGACGTAGTGGTAGAGGTGGTCGTGGAGGTAGAGATAACTGTGGAGGTCGGGGTAATCCTAATCCCCCGATAACCACCGAGGTTGTCACACAAGCTTTAAATGATCTCATGCCGGATCTTGTGGCTCGAATTCAAACGGCCATGAGAAATGTAAACGGACAAGAAGAACCAGAAGATGCGGTTCCCGTACAAAATGAACAAGAAAACGTAAATGTAAATGGTGTAGGTGTAGGAGAAGTTTTACCTAGACCGGATTATGATGTTCGTCAACCAGGATGCTTGTTTAAAGACTTCAAACTTTGTGGAGCCCCGGAATTTAATGGAGAAAGTGGTGCTACGGGTTGCTTGGAATGGTTAGAGAGCATTGAATCTATCATTGCTCGAAGTGGTTGTCCTACCACCAAAGAATCACTTATGCTTCCGGTATGTTGAAAGGTGGGGCTCTTGAGTGGTGGAACGAAGAAGTTGATGAATTGGGGATTGATGCGGCTAATAATCTTTTATGGGGAGAGTTCAAGAATATGATAACTACTAAGTATTGCCCGGCCCATGAACTGAGGAGATTGCAAGTGGAATTTTCTAAACTTGCCATGAAGGGAGGAGACTACGAGAGTTACACACGCCGTTTTGGCCAACTCTAGACTCATTCCTCATTATGTGAGACCCCAAGAGGTTAAGATTGAGAAGTATGTTGCGGGATTGCCACATGAAGTGAGAGTGCTTGTCTCTCACCCCACCATGCCTTGACTTACAAAGAGGCAACCACCCGTACCGCTAGTATAACCTTGGAACTCATTAGAGGTGGTAAGTTAAATAAGAACGATAACAAGAATGACAATAAAAGGAAGGATGTTGCCGAGTCAAGCGGCACCAAGAAAGATGATCGGCGTGATAATAAGCGCCATGGTCGTGGTGGAAAAGTTTTTGCG
>CM067173.1:26511964-26594664 GCA_034093135.1 Erigeron breviscapus | reverse complement strand
GATGTTCGCTCTCGATTTAAGTTCGAAAGTTTCCAGAAGTGTGGAGCTCAGAAATTCTATGGAACACTTAATGCAGTAGGTTGCATGGAATGGCTTGATGA
This sequence comes from Erigeron breviscapus, assembly GCA_034093135.1. NCBI lineage: Eukaryota > Viridiplantae > Streptophyta > Magnoliopsida > Asterales > Asteraceae > Erigeron > Erigeron breviscapus. Next base: position 26,594,563 of record CM067173.1, on the reverse strand, counting down.
TACTGAGATGGTTTTTGAAGCTTGTGATTGTCCCGAGGATAAGAAGTGTTGTGTGCTAGTAGGATGTTGAAAGAAGGTGCTCGGGACTGGTGGAAGAGCATTACTATTTCGATGACTCCGGCTATGGTAACTGCTATTACGTGGGCTGACTTTAAGCAGAAATTCATTGAGGAATATATTGGAGTACATGAGCAGCGTAAAATGGAAAAAGAATTCCGTGCTTTGACAGCTGAAGTTGGCAAAATTAATGATTACGCTCGTTCCTTTCTGGAGAAGATGAAGTTCGTAGGCCATCTGTTCCGTACTGATGCAGATCAGGTTGCTTGCTATGTTGATGGTTTGCCTCCGAGTTATCGAGGTATCTGCAGGCAGCACAAGACTCTGACAGAAGCAATCAAGGAGTCTAAAAAGCTTGACGATGATTTTGCTTCGGACAAGAAAGTAGTTGAGAAAGTCGACGACAAGAAAGTGGGATTTAAAAGAAGAGCAAACTGGTCCTCTAATAACAATAATAATAATAAGAAGTTCCGCGGAAATTCTAGCTCAAGCGGTGACAAAGATAAGAAAAAGAAGGGATCGTGGTGTGCTTCATGCAAGAGTGTGCATGAAGGTACATGTTCCGACAAGACTAGAAGGTGCCATAATTGTGGGAAGTCAGGACACCTTGCAGCTGAATGCAGAGACAAAGCTCGTTGTTATAAGTGCCAAGAAACGGGTCATCTCATTGCCGATTGTCCACAGATGAAGAATGCTGGCAAGAAGACCGCCACGACAGCAACAAAAGTGAGAGCTCTTCAAATGACGGTTGATGACGCAAGGAACAACGATGAAGTGGTAAGTGGTACTTTCCTTGTTAACTCAAAGCCTGCCTCTGTTTTATTTGATTCAGGTGCAAATAGGTCGTTTGTGTCCACATTATTTGCTCCTAAGCTAGAAAGAGTCACTACTCCCTTAGATTCCAGAAGTGTGGAGCTCAGAAATTCTATGGAACACTTAATGCAGTAGGTTGCATGGAATGGCTTGATGATACTGAGATGGTTTTTGAAGCTTGTGATTGTCCCGAGGATAAGAAGGTGTTGTGTGCTAGTAGGATGTTGAAAGAAGGTGCTCGAGATTGGTGGAAGAGCATTACTATTTCGATGACTCCGGCTATGGTAACTGCTATTACGTGGGCTGACTTTAAGCAGAAATTCATTGAGGAATATATTGGAGTACATGAGCAGCGTAAAATGGAAAAAGAATTCCGTGCTTTGACAGCTGAAGTTGGCAAAATTAATGATTATGCTCGTTCCTTTCTGGAGAAGATGAAGTTCGTAGGCCATCTGTTCCGTACTGATGCAGATCAGGTTGCTTGCTATGTTGATGGTTTGCCTCCGAGTTATCGAGGTATCTGCAGGCAGCACAAAACTCTAACTGAAGCAATCAAGGAGTCTAAAAAGCTTGATGATGACTTTGCTTCGGACAAGAAAGTAGTTGAGAAAGTCGACGACAAGAAAGTGGGATTTAAAAGAAGAGCAAACTGGTCCTCTAATAACAATAATAATAATAAGAAGTTCCGCGGAAATTCTAGCTCAAGCGGTGACAAAGATAAGAAGAAGAAGGGATCGTGGTGTGCTTCATGCAAGGGTGTGCATGAAGGTACATGTTCCGACAAGACTAGAAGGTGCCATAATTGTGGGAAGTCAGGACACCTTGCAGCTGAATGCAGAGACAAAGCTCGTTGTTATAAGTGTCAAGAAACGGGTCATCTCATTGCCGATTGTCCACAGATGAAGAATGCTGGAAAGAAGACCGCCACGACAGCAACAAAAGTGAGAGCTCTTCAATGACGATTGATGACGCAAGGAACAACGATGAAGTGGTATGTGGTACTTTCCTTGTTAACTCAAAGCCTGCCTCTGTTTTATTTGATTCAGGTGCAAATAGGTCGTTTGTGTCCATATTATTTGCTCCTAAGCTAGAAAGAGTCACTACTCCCTTAGATTGTCCATTGGAGGTAGAAATTGCTAATGGTACGGTTAATAATATACGTGTGGGTTATGACGATTGTGACATTGAGATTGAAGGTCGTTCTTTTCCAGTCCACTATTGCCTACTACCTTAGGTGGTTTTGATGTAGTGATTGGTATGGATTGGGTGGCTAGAAATGAAGCTAGTATTTTATGTTCCCAAAAGATAATTCGATTGCCTATATCCGAGGGTAAAGTGATAACGGTGTATGGAGACAAGAAGAGAGGAGGAATAAAGATTATTAGTATGATGAAAGCTATTAAAAGTATAAGGAAAAACAAGAGCCATTTCTTGGCTTATGTCATTGATGCAAGAAAAGAGAAGTCTTCAATCGCTAGTGTTGATGTAGTATCAAATTTCCCCGATGTGTTTCCCGACGATCTACCAGGTATTCCTCCCGACCGTGAAGTTACTTTTCAGATAGATCTTGTTCCCGGTGCTACACCCGTTGCTAAAGCACCTTACCGATTAGCTCCTACAGAAATGAAGGAATTAATGACGCAACTACAAGAGTTACTTGACAAAGGGTTCATACAACCTAGTTCCTCGCCTTGGGGAGCTCCGGTTCTCTTTGTTAAGAAGAAGGATGGATCATTGCGCATGTGTATTGACTACCGTGAGTTGAACAAACGAACGGTCAAGAATAAGTATCCTCTCCCGAGAATTGATGATCTTTTTGATCAACTACATGGTGCTTCGTATTTTTCAAAGATTGATTTGCGTCCGGTTATCATCAGTTAAAGGTAAAGAAGGAAGATGTAGCAAAGACGGCTTTCCGGACTAGATATGGTCATTATGAGTTCTTAGTCATGCCATTTGGGTTGACCAATGCTCCAGCCGCGTTTATGGACTTAATGAATCGGGTATGCCGCCCATTTCTAGATCATTTTGTTATTGTGTTTATTGATGATATTTTGATCTACTCTAAGTCAGAGGATGAACACCGTGAGCATTTGAAAGCAGTTTTGGAGGTGTTGAGGGAGAAGAAGTTATACGCAAAGTTTTCTAAATGTGAGTTTTGGCTCCGAGAAGTGCAGTTTCTTGGTCATGTTATTACATCGGAAGGTATTAAAGTAGATCCTTCAAAGATTGAAGCTGTTTCAAAGTGGGAGCAGCCAAAGACACCTACCGAGATTAAGAGTTTTCTTGGTTTGGCTGGGTATTATAGAAGGTTTATTCAGGATTTTTCTCGAATAGCCAAGCCTATGACAGAATTAACAAAGAAGGGTGTGAAGTACGAGTGGACTGAAAAGCAGGAAAATGCATTCCAGACGTTGAAAAAGAAGTTGTGTGAAGCTCCTATCCTTGCCTTGCCTGAAGGTACTGATGATTTAGTGGTATATAGCGATGCTTCTATTACGGGTTTGGGTTGTGTGTTAATGCAGAGAGACAAAGTGATTGCTTATGCTTCACGTCAGTTGAAGCCTCATGAGAAGAATTACCCTACCCATGATCTTGAGTTAGCGGCGGTTGTGTTTGCATTGAAATTATGGAGACATTACTTATATGGTACTAAATGCACACTTTACACCGACCATAAGAGTTTACAATATATGTTTACTCAAAAGGAGATGAATGTGAGACAAAGAAGGTGGATGGAATTACTTAAAGACTATGATTGTGAAATCAAATACCATCCGGGTAAAGCCAATGTAGTGGCGGATGCACTAAGTAGGAAAAGTGCAAAGCTCTTCTTGTAAGTTGATGAGCATGCAAGTTCAGGCCAAGTCGGGTCTATTAGATCGAATTAAAGAAGCACAAGAGAGGGCATTAATGAAGGATAATATTGATAACGAGAGTATTGGAAAGAAGAAACGACTTGTGATGGAGACTAATAGTCGTGGGTTTAAAACATACAAGGGTCGCATTTGGGTGCCACTGCTTGGTGGTAACCGAGAGTTGATCCTTGAAGAGGTCCATAGAAGTAGGTATTCGATGCATCCCGGTGTCACCAAAATGTATGCAGATTTGAAGCCGATTTATTGGTGGCCGGATATTAAAGGTGAAGTAGCTCATTTTGTAGCAAAGTGTTTGACGTGTGCAAGAGTGAAAACGGACCATCAAAAGCCGTATGGTTTGTTGCATCAATTAGAAATTCCCGAGTGGAAATGGGATCATATTACGATGGACTTTGTAACGAAGCTACCTAAAACGCCGAAGGGGAATGATATGATATGGGTGATTGTAGATAGATTGACGAAGAGTGCTCATTTCTAGCTACCCGACAAGATGTGCCTTTAACGAAGATGGCAAAGATGTACATTGATGAAGTAGTAGCGAAACATGGAGTTCCCTTATCTATTGTTTCGGATCGAGACTCGAGGTTTGTGTCAAACTTTTGGAAGGGTCTTCAACGGGAATTGGGTAGTAGAATAAATTTGAGTACCGCCTATCATCCCCAAACTGATGGGCAAAGTGAGAGAACTATTCAAACCTTGGAGGATATGTTGAGAACGTGTGTACTTGAATACGGTGGAGCATGGGATGAACACTTGAAGTTGATTGAATTTGCTTATAATAATAGTCACCATGCAAGTATCGGAATGCCACCATTTGAAATGTTATATGGAAGGAGATGTAGGACTCCAAGTTGTTGGATGGAGCCCGGTGAAAGCAGTTGACCGGTCCCGAAATTATAGAAATTACCTCTGAAAAGGTTAATGTAGCTAAAGAAGCCTTACGTGTGGCAAGAGAAAGGCAGAAAACATATGCAGATAAGAAAAGGAGACCGATTGAGTTTAATGTGGGTGATTCAGTGATGCTGAAAGTATCACCATGGAAAGGAGTTATCCGATTTGGAAAGAAGGGAAAGTTGAGTCCAAGATTTATTGGACCTTTTAAAGTGGTGAAACGCATTAAAGATGTGGCATATCAGTTGGAATACCTCCAGAATTGGATGGAAATTCACAACACCTTCCATGTATCCTACTTGAGGAAATGCTTAGCGGAGGAGTCAAGTGTGATTCCTATTAAAGACGTGAGTATTGACCCAATGAAGAGAATAGTAGATGAACCGGTAGCGATACTTGGAAGAAAGCAAAAGAAGTTACGCAGGAAAGTGATAGATCTTGTTTTGATAAAGTGGAAACATAATCATGGAGAAAGCTGGACTTGGGAAACTGAAGCAGTAATGAAGGAGAAATATCCCGAGTTGTTCCTATCTGATGAGATTCCGAGGACGGAATCCTTTTAAGGAGGAGGTAATTGTAACATCCCGAACTTTTATGTAGTGTTTGACTAATGCCGTTAAGTCAATTTGGGGTGTCGTTAAGTCTTTACTTAATATTTGAATGTAGCTATGTGTGATTAACGTAGATAAAGTAGTTAGGTTTGAGAGCCTAAATACTAATGACGAATAAAAGTGTGTTTAATGTCGCTTAAAGGCTATGTAGTGCCTTTTAATGAAGGACTATTGTTGTATTTGGTCAATAATGCAGTTTGTGACCAATAATGAAGGGTTTAGAAGTTCAAGGGCTGATTTTGACATAGGTTGAAATCTAAAAACGGGATTAAGGTTTTGATAAGTGTAATTAGGGTTACTTTGGCAGCCATTATCAAATAATTAAGCAAATAATCCTCTCTTTAATCCTAAAGCAGCTAATTGAGTATTGATCAAACGTTTTGGTGTTGGAATTGATCAATCATCGAGTCAAGCAGGTAATCATTGATTGTATTTCAGATTTGAAGGTTGATTATTTAGGAATCAATCTGATTAAAAATTGGATTAACGAGTAATTAAGGTTTATGTGGTGTTTTGGGTTAATTAACGTTAAAAATTGGTGTTAATTGAGTCTGTGATCGATCGAATTAATCAAGGGATGTTTAGTTGTGTCAAAAACATGTTTGGAAAGAAGCCTTGATCGATCGAAGTTTGGAAAAATTGATTGAAGTTGGTCGTTTTAAGTTTCTGGACGAAATTATGTTTAATGTCGTTTGCTGGTGCCAAGTTCGTTTAATGCGGTCTAATTTCGTTTGCCCAAACGAAGATGAAGTTCGTTGTTTAAATTCGTTGAAGTCAAATTCGTTGGTAAATTCGTTAACTAGAAAGCAGAACGAAAATGAAGTTTAAATCCGTTTAATAGCCTATCTTCGTAAAGAAGAACCTAACGAAGATAAAGTTCGTACGAAGATTAAGTTCGTAAGAACTAAGTAACGAAGGTTAAGTTCGTAAGAACATTTGAAACGAAGATAAGAATTAAGTTCGTTAGGTGTAATTCTGGAACTTTACGTAGCCAGTCTTAAATTCGTACGAGGGTCTATTTAAGGTCCTAAATGACTTATATTCATTATGTTAATGTACGATAGGTGTCGGAGGTTACCTATAGGCAATACTAGCTTTTGGTTGCGCACGTATACTGCTATCAGGTAAGATACACTACTTTTGTCACGCTGGGGGATCAACTAAAAGCAGGTTTCAAACTTACATACTTCCAATGGTAACTTATAATGCATGTGGACTTATGGGGTTACTTGGGAGGTATTATGGGATTACGTAGTTGACCATGAGACCTGAAATGCAGTCCCTAATGTATAAGAATGAAGTATTGCTTAATGTAGTATGACGCTATGCAGTTATGTAGTTAATGAAGTATTGCTTAATGTAGTATGACGCTATGCAGTTGATGTAGTCTAATGAAGTATTGTATTATGCACGAAATGTCGAAATGAAGTTGATGTATGTTGTGTGCTTGTTTGTATGGCTTGAACACCTAGTGCACTAGACTTGCTAGGTTGCCATGTCACTTGCACGTTTAAGGGCCCAAAACGTAAAAGCAGTAACGCAGTAAATGTTTAGGTAATGCAGTCACCTAAACTAAATAACGTAGGTTCGAGCTCGTTAAACTTTGATGCAGTAAAGTGTTAAGCTTAACCGTACAAGTCTTAGCCGGATGAGTACGCTAACGCAGTTGTTGCTTGGGTGGCTCCTAGCAACGTGGTCACACGCAGTTTGAGTAATTAACGGAGGATTGACCCCCTCAGGATTTGGATTACTCTCGGATTGGCTTGCCATTCCTTAACGACATACGATGGGTGGCCTTTTGGTGAACCATCAAGTCGGGTGCAATGTAGAGCACACTTAATGCAGTTATTAACGTAGTAAAGCAGAAATGTAGAAAGCAGATATGTGGTTAATGAAGTAATGCAGGATAGGCACATTTAGGATGATTATCCTATTTGATATGAAGTTGTATGCAGATTTGTGTGATGTGTGACGTGCCTAAAGAACTTGTCTAATAATGAAGATTGTTTTAATTGGACAAAATGCTTTTAATTAAGTGTTATCTTACTTAGCTATTTTAATAGCTAACACTTGTTTCTTTAATGTGGTTGTTCCCTCAGGTTTAGCTTGAAGGAACTATATGCAGAACGAGTGAGGCTTGGGTAGATGCAATGCAGGAGCCTTAGCTACCCTATAGACGCTTTGTTTAGACATTCGTTTACTTTCAGTACTTAATGTCGAATTTATGTAATGACGTTTGGACGGTTGTTTTATGTTGGGCAACTGTTGGGTTTTCCTTTGAACTATTCTATGATGTCGCAAGTAACACCAACTAAATGCAGAAACCAAAATGTTTTATTGGTTTTGACTTTTAAGGTCCTTTCTTCCGCAATATGACACCGTTAGGTGAAAAGTTTTTGAAAACCCATATTTTTAAACGACGGGTGTTACATTCTCCATATTTTTTTGCGATGTTTGTGAACGGTGATAAGGTACGGATATTCTAGAGGTTATTAGGATCCTTTCAGTAATATCTTTCCTCTCAAAACTTTCTTTGATTAAATGTGTAATTTTTATGAAAATCACGTGTTATTTGAAAAGTTATTTATTTGTTATCCTTGTATAAATATTGTGATATCCTTGATTTTGATGTACTAACGAGGTTGCCTTCATGATTATTAATTGAGGAATTACAATATTTTATTCTCTGTAGCTGTGTCAAAACCATCTCTAGAGACCCGATTCAAAAACTGTCCCGAAAAAGGTGGGTTTGGTGTGTTACATTTGATGCGATGATTTGTACACTAATATGTGTAACACCCCAACATGGCGTAATCGTGGGGTATCACTTAGAAAAGCACAGCACGACATGGGAATTATGTAGAGTCAAACTATATGCATTCATAGGATTGAAACAATCCACAAACTTACTCAAATGTATACAATAATCAACATCTATCAAAGATACACACTCAATCAATATTAAATGGAAATGTTTAAATGATAATAGTTGATCCTAAGCATAACCCGTTAAAGGGACATAAGGATCACGGATCCAGAAAGTCCAAAGCAAAATGCAAGCACATAATCATCCATTTTGTCTCTGATTAACCCGATTACCTGAAAAGTGTACTAAAATACGTCAACATAAAGTTGGTGAGTTCGTAGGGACAAGTAACAAGGAATAACCGTATCGGATGACAACCGTTAACAATAAGTGAGGATTAGGAGAACTAATCACATCCAAGGAAAACCTATAAGGTTTCACATTATTACAATTCAATATAAGTCAACGTTCAACAACAACGATTCCATATAATCGTTCAACAACGTTCCATAACAATCAATAACGTTCAACAACGGTGCGGCTTACATAGTTAATAATTAACAATGCGCTAACGGTGCGACTTATATAATAAGTAATGTGCTAACATGTCCATATCAACAATCAACAAATAAACAATTAACATCTCGGTCCATATCATACAGTGAATCAACCAACAAATACGATGCACATACACTTCTTATAATTCTACTTTAAAGGAATCATTGATGCTTATATATAGGGTCACCCGCAGCCTTCCCACCACATCTACTATTCATAAAAAGTATAATTATCTTCCATGTATGTACAACTATCTAAAGCACAACAAGTATTCATAACGAAGTCAAAGTTAACCGAGCAACAAGTCAATACATTAAACAAACAATCAATCAACAAGCATGTACACTTTTCAGCCCGAATCTCAATTGAGTAGGGAGGGTTTACGAAACTCACCTTAGTTGTAGTGGCAAATCAGAATAGCAGATAATCCTCATGACAAGTTAATCTTAGTACAGCTCAAAACACTTTGCAAAGTACTTTACTATGCTCAAAATGTACTACCGGTACCTAGAACAAGTATAAGATCAACTTTTAAGCTACCACAAAGCCTAAGTGCAAAATAAGGAAATTTCAGCATGTTCCTAGCTTTGCGCTATCTACTTGACAACGACTTTGGGAAATCAGGAAGACCAGATACAACAAAACTTAGTTCTAGACATTTATTGGGCACTCAAAGGCCTTTTCAAAAATGTAAGGTTTGGATTTTGAAAATCTTTAATAAAAGAGTTATGATTTTTACAAAAACAAACCTGTAGCCTCGTCAAAAATTAGACCAGTTCTGAAAATCGTCGTTTTTGGAAACCAGAAGAAACTTCATTCTTATCAAATTTTACTGACACTTGGACCTTTCCAAAAATATAAGATTCGTCTCCTAATTCGTCCAGATGAATCTTCTATATTGCAAGATGACTGAAAATTTCAGTCCTATAGAGTCCTTAAATTCAACTTGAAACTTCAAGTGATGAACCCAAGACTTTATGGACTTGATTGTTTTGTGTTATGAATGTGAAAGAGAGAGAAAAGAGCATAGATGGATGATAGAATGATCATCAAATGCTTGCTTATATAGCCCAAGAGTTGCAACTAAGTGCCAAGAACTCACACCTTCGCCATGAGGTGTTCATCATGTGTTTACAACTCATCCTTGAGTGTAATGGCTGAAACTCTGGCCTTAAAACAAACTAGAATTCAGTAGGAACATGTTCATTGCATGGTTACAAGCTATAATCCAAGTCTTGGTTAGTTTGTGTGGGGTTTATGTCAAGAACACAAGCTTGACTTGACTAATTGACTTTGGTTGACTCTAAACTTTGATTCTTGATTATTATTTGTGTAATTAAGTGTAGTAACTAGTTTATATAAGTATAATTACTTTTATCTATGTGGTTATAAATTAATTACATGTATTCATATATTTATTAGTTATCTAATTCAAGTACACAATTGCATATTTAGTTTACTAGTATGTACAATATATCTAGCTAGTTAATTGATTCCGAAATTAATAACACAAACAAAATATTCATGAGCGTACAACTTTTATAAATTATTATAAATCCATAATATGGATAAATCATTTCATATAATATAAAGGTTGTGTCAGTTTTTGTCCTATTAATGGAATTATCATCTAGCCACCGACACTGTTCCACCGACACTGTTTCACCGACACTGTTCCACCGACACTGTTGGAACCGTACATTATACTTAAGGTTTCGTATATACGTTTTTCCTGTTACCACAGTTACTCAATTATCATCTATCATATAATTTCCATAACATGTACTGGGCCAATTTCATAGTCTGCTAATATGGCCCTAATTCTAGAAGTTCAAATATGACATTATAATTGGCCCAATTTACAGATAAATATACACAATTATGTCCAAATTTCCGTTTATTGAATAGTTAATCAAATTACATGCACAGTCAAACGGTGAAAATCATGAATGTTACATTCTTCCCCCGTTAAAGAATTTCGTCCCGAAATTCAACAAACACTAATTACTAAACAAGTGTGGGTATTTAGACTTCATGTGGTCCTCGCGTTCCCAAGTAAACTCGGGTCCACGTCTAGCTTGCCATCTCACTTTGACAATCGTATATCGGGTATTCTTTAGTTTTCTAGTTTGTCGATCTAGAATTTCTATTGGTTCTTCCACAAACTTCAACGTTTTATCAACACGGATTTCTTCGAGGGGTACGTGAAGTGTTGGATCGGTCAAACACTTCCTAAGATTACAAACATGGAAAACATTATGAACTCCACTCAAATTTTGAGGAAGTTCTAATCGATAAGCTACCGGACCAATACGCTCCAAGATTTTGAACGGGCCAATGTACCGTGGCCCCAACTTGCCACGTTTCACAAAACGAACCACACCTTTCCACGGGGATACTTTCAATAAAACATAATCACCAATTTCAATTTCGAGGGGTCGTCGTCTAACATTAGCATATTTCAATTGTCGTTCTCGGGTCACTCTTAACTTTTCTTTGATTTGTGAGATCACTTTCGTCGTTTCAATAATAATTTCGGGCCCAACGAGTTGGCTTTCACCAACTTCTGCCCAAGCTAGCGGTGACCTACAATGTCTCCCATATAATGCTCTAAATGGGGCCATTCCAATGCTAGCATGATAGCTATTATTGTAGGAGAATTCAACCAAAGGAAGATGCACATCCCAATTACCACCAAAATCAATAGCACAAGCTCTTAACATGTCTTCCAATATTTGGATCATTCTTTCACTTTGACCATCAGTTTGTGGGTGGAACGCCGTACTCATGCCGAGACGAGTACCCATAGATTTCTGGAACGCCTTCCAAAATTTTGAAGTAAATCGGGCATCCCGATCGGATATCACGGAAATCGGCACTCCATGCTTGGATATCACCTCTTTGATGTACAAACGTGCCATGGTGTCAAATTTATCGTCCTCCCGGATGGCTAAGAAGTGAGCCGACTTAGTCAACCGGTCAATTATCACCCAAATAGTGTCCCGACCACTACTGGTCCTAGGTAACTTCGTGATGAAGTCCATAGCAATTTCTTCCCATTTCTACACCGGTGTTACTGGTTGGACTAGTAAACCCGGTGGTTTCTCATGGTCGGCTTTCACTTGCAAACAAGTGAGGCATTCAATAACATATTTTGCAATGTCTTTCTTCATTCCCGGCCACCAATACAAATCTCTCAATCCAAAGTACATTTTATCAGAACCCGGGTGAACCGAGTAGGCTGACTTATGAGCTTCATCCATCAATTTCAACCGCCATCCTCCAAGAACGGGAATCCACAATCGATCAACGAAATACAAGCCATTGTCATTCTTTCTATCAAATTGTTCTTCTAGACCGTTTAAGGTTTCATTGATGAAGTTTTCCGGTCTAGTTGCCAATTCTTGTGCTTCAATAATGGAGTCACGAACACTCCTTAACATGGTAAAGCTCATGACTTTAACTCTTCTTGGTTTTATACGTTCTTTTCGACTTAAGGCATCGGCTACCACATTTGCTTCACCCGGGTGATACCGGATAACACAATCATAATCACTTAACAGTTCAAGCCATCTTCTTCGCCTCATGTTCAGATCGCTTTGATTGAAGATATGTTGAAGGCTTTTGTGATCGGTATAGATCACGCTCTTGGTGCCATACAAGTAATGCCTCCAACATTTCAAAGCAAATACCACTGCTCCCAATTCTAAGTCATGAGTCGGATAATTCTTTTCATGCACCTTCAATTGTCTGGATGCATATGCTATCACCTTATCCCGTTGCATTAAGACACAACCCAATCCTTGCCCGGACGCATCACAATATATAACAAAATCATCGGCTCCATTGGGCAAGCTCAAGATGGGTATCACACAATTTGTCTTTCAACAATTGGAATACCTGTTCTTGCTTTTCACCCCAATCAAACCTTCTTTCCCGTTGAGTCAACAGAGTCAAAGGTTGGGCGATTTTTGAAAAGCCTTCAATAAATCGTCTATAGTAACCCGCCAACCCAAGAAATTGGTGAATTTCGGTCGGTGTTTCAGGTCGTCTCCAATTCTTTACTGCTTCAACTTTACTTGGGTCCACATGAATTCCTTCTTTGCTCACTACGTGACCAAGAAACTGGACCTCTCAAGCCAAAATTCACATTTGGAGAACTTGGCGTAAAGCTTTTCTTTCCGGAGTAACTCTAAGACTTGTTTCAAATGTTCCAAATGATCTTCTTTGGTCTTGGAATAGATGTAAATGTCATTGATGAAAACAATGACGAATTGGTCCAAGTAGGGCTGACACACTCGGTTTATCAAGTCCATGAACACAGCTGGTGCGTTAGTCAACCCAAAAGGCATCACCGTAAATTCAAAGTGTCTATATCTCGTTCGAAAGGCGGTTTTTGGAATGTCGTCTTCATGAACACGTAATTGATGATAACCCGACCTCAAATCAATTTGGAAAAGAAACGAGCACCTTGGAGTTGGTCGAATAAATCGTCAATCCTAGGAAGAGGATAACGATTCTTTACCGTTAGTTTGTTCAATTCTCTATAATCGATACACATTCAGAATGTGCCATCTTTCTTTTTAACGAACAAAACCAGTGCGCCCCAAGGCGATTGACTAGGGTGAATGAAACCCTTGTCTTGAAGCTCTTTGAGTTGGGCGGCCAACTCTTGTAATTCGGTCATGGCTAAGTGATAAGGTGCTTTGGCCACGGGAGAAGCGTTAGGAATAAGTTCAATACGGAAGTCAAGTTCACGAGATGGAGGTAAACCCAGGAGGTCATCTGGGAATACTTCCGCAAAATCTTTAACTACGGGCACGGTCTTCAATTCGACCTTAGTAACGTTTACATTATATACTTTCGCTTCCCATGGCTCGATTGCCTCACCTTGAACCACTAATTCTTCTCCATTTTCTAAAGGTATTTTCACCACCCTACTACCACAATCTATTACCACGTTCATAGCCGACAACCAATCCATACCCACGATTACGTCAAAACTACCGATATCAAAAGGCATTAAGTCTATGTAAAATGGGTAGTCACATAATTCTAACACACAATCACGAACAACTTGACTAATTCTAGACAATCCACCATTTACCATTTCAAGTTCAAAGTAATAAGACAATGGGCTAAGACTTGCATCGATCAACGGAATGAAATCATTGGAAATGAGGCTATAATCGGCCCCGGAATCAAATAACACGGTAGCATATTGGTGATTGAGAAGAAAAGTACCTGCTACCACGTTTGGATCAACACGAGCCTCGGCCGCATTCACGGCAAAAGCTCTTCCACGGGAACGAGTTGTTGTTGAGGAGCTTGCTGTTGTTGACCTTGATTTCCTCGGTTTTGATTTGGACCGGCAATTTGCAATTGATTCGGATGCACGGTCACTTGAACTTGTTGGCCGATGAGATTTGGGCATCGGTTATAGTGGTCTTGGCTACCACATTCATAACAACTGCCCCGGGCCATTTGGGGGTATCTAGCATTTAGTGGAGCAACATTTAATGGACCATTCCGGGGGTTAGTTGGACAAAATCTTGAGGTGTGTCCCTGTTGGTTACAATGAAAACAAGCATCACACTTCACGGTAGGCCAATGATGGCGATTACACCTAGGGCATAAAGGAATACCCCCTTTGTAATCAACCCGTTGAGGACCCTTTGTTGGTACTACCACCGCAAAAACTTTTCCACCACCACCATGGTGCTTATTATCAGGCCGATCATCTTTCTTGGTGCCGCTTGACTCGGCAACATCCTTCCTTTTATTGTCATTCTTGTTATCGTTCTTATTTAACTTACCACCTCTAATGAGTTCCAAGGTTATACTAGCGGTACGGGTGGTTGCCTCTTTGTAAGTCAAAGGCATGGTGGGGTGAGAGACAAGCACTCTCACTTCATGTGGCAATCCCGCAACATACTTCTCAACCTTAACCTCTTGGGGTCTCACATAATGAGGAATGAGTCTAGAGAGTTGGCCAAAACGGCGTGTGTAACTCTCATAGTCTCCTCCCTTCATGGCAAGTTTAGAAAATTCCACTTGTAATCTCCTTAGTTCATGGGCCGGGCAATACTTAGTAGTTATCATATTCTTGAACTCTCCCCATAAAAGATTATTAGCCGCATCAATCCCCAATTTATCAACTTCTTCATTCTACCACTCAAGAGCCCCACCTTTCAACATACCGGAAGCATAAGTGATTCTTTGGTGGTAGGCACAACCACTTCGAGCAATGATAGATTCAATGCTCTCTAACCATTCTAAGCAACCTGTAGCACCACTTTCTCCATTAAATTCCGGGGCTCCACAAAGTTTGAAGTCTTTAAACAAGCATCCTGGTTGACGAACATCATAATCCTGTCTAGGTAAAACTTCTCCTACACCTACACCATTTACATTTACGTTTTCTTGTTCATTTTGTACGGGAACCGCTTCATCTTCTGGTTCTTCTTGTCCGTTTACATTTCTCATGGCCGTTTGAATTCGAGCCACAAGATCCGGCATGAGATCATTTAAAGCTTGTGTGACAACCTCGGTGGTTATCGGGGGATTAGGATTACCCCGACCTCCACAGTTATCTCTACCTCCACGACCACCTCTACCACTACGTCCACCTACAATTTCTTCTTGAACTATCGGCTCCTCTTGCTCATTTTGACGCCTATAGTTAGTGTTAGCTCTTCTCGTTCTAACCATCTTTCCTGAACACACGTATTATATTAACAAGTTAAGTCTCACAATTCACACCCGAATATCAAAATTTACCTTCAAGTAATACACAATTTCCAAATCAAGTCCTTCTAAATCATTGCATGAATATAGTTATCTCCACGAGGAATAATCTAAGGCTTCATCAATCGTACCATTTACAATTAACAATACAATCACGAACCATTCGACACAATACAAATGGGTCAAGTCATAACAAGGTGGGTAAAGTATAGTCCGGATCTTAACTTCAACATTCGACACATTAAAAGTGTTTGTATACAGGGTGTACTATCGGCTAACCCTCCACACCGTTAATATATTGAATGGATGTCAAGATTCGGTTCCGATATGTTCTCTAAGTGTTGGCCGGGTATGTATACAGGGTGTACCAGCGGCTAACCCTCCACCTAACCAACACTCATTAAGCATACCGGGTTAACTACTATACTTTATCCACGAGGCGCAATCCACGAGATCATTTTGCTGGGGGACAAATAATAAATACTTCCAAGATTTCACATATCAACGTTTATCACAATAATTCCACAATTCACGGTGTATCCCGACACTATCATATACGTCCATCAAGTTGTGGCAATGACTTATCTTTAAATGGGTAATGCATTTGATGTGAATCAAAAGTTTATGTATGAAGACTCATGCAAATCTTCATAACATAATGTTTAATAAAATTTATTTTTATAGTCTTAGTAACACAAGAGAGCTCGGTAGCTCCATTTGAATGCACAAAGAAGCGCAAGGGCAAAGGTTTGCGAAGGACGCAATTAAAAACCCGCCCTTTTTGGAGGCTAGCGCACTCCGACTTATACCTCTCTTAGAGTTTGTTCAAATGGGTGAGCCGGTGTATCTCAGGGTTGTAAGACTCCAATTTTTTTATTAAAGAAATCTCTATTTCGATAGTTCTTAGTCAACTTTATTCTTTTCTATGAGTAACCTACGAACTCAGTTTAAACCATTTTTATGCATCATACAGTTCACGTTGCGTACAAAATTTCCTATCATGCATGCTAATATGAAATGTGGGTGTAATGGCTATAGACTAGGTCTCTACAACCACGGCTCTGATACCATTCTGTAACACCCCAACATGGCGGAATCATGGGGTATCACTTAGAAAAGCACAGCACGACATGGGAATTATGTAGAGTCAAACTATATGCATTCATAGGATTGAAACAATCCATAAACTCACTCAAATGTATTCAATAATCAACATCTATCAAAGATACAAACTCAATCAATATTAAATGGAAATGTTTAAATGATAGTAGTTGATCCTAAGCATAACCCGTTAAAGCAATGCAAGCACATAATCATCCATTTTGTCTCTGATTAACCTGATTACCTGAAAAGTGTACTAAAATACGTCAACATAAAGTTGGTGAGTTCGTAGGGACAAGTAACAAGGAATAACCGTATCGGGATGACAACCGTTAACAATAAGTGAGGATTAGGAGAACTAATCACATCCAAGGAAAACCTATAAGGTTTCACATTATTACAATTCAATATAAGTCAACGTTCAACAACAACGATTCCATATAACGTTCAACAACGTTCCATAAAGATCAATAACGTTCAACAACGGTGCGGCTTACATAGTTAATAATTAACAATGCGCTAACGGTGCGACTTATATAATAAGTAATGCGCTAACGGTGCGACTTATATAATAAGTAATGCGCTAACGGTGCGACTTATATAATAAGTAATGCGCTAACATGTCCATATCAACAATCAACAAATAAACAATTAACATCTCGGTCCATATCATAACAAGTGAATCAACCGACAAATACGATGCACATACACTCTTATAATTCACTTTAAAGGAATCATCGATGCTTATATATAGGGTCACCCGCAACCTTCCCACCACATCTACTATTCATAAAAAGTATAATTATCTTCCATGTATGTACAACTATCTAAAGCACAACAAGTATTCATAACGAAGTCAAAGTTAACCGAAGCAACAAGTCAATACATTAAACAAACAATCAATCAACAAGCATGTACACTTTTCAGCCCGAATCTCAATTGAGTAGGTGGGTTTATGAAACTCACCTTAGTTGTAGTGGCAAATCAGAATAGCTGATAATCCTCGTGACAAGTTAATCTTAGTACAGCTCAAAACACTTTGCAAAGTACTTTACTATGCTCAAAATGTACTACCGGGTACCTAGAACAAGTATAAGATCAACTTTTAAGCTACCACAAAGCCTAAGTGCAAAATAAGGAAATTTCAGCATGTTCCCAGCTTTGCGCTATCTACTTGACAACGACTTTGGGAAGTCAGGAAGACCAGATACAACAAAACTTAGTTCTAGACATTTGTTGGGCACTCAAAGGACTTTTCAAAAATGTAAGGTTTGGCTTTTGAAAAGCTTTAATAAAAGAGTTATGATTTTTACAAAAACAAACCTGTAGCCTCGTCAGAAATTAGACCAGTTCTGAAAATTGTCGTTTTTGGCACTCTTCTGAGCAAAACCAGAAGAAACTTCGTTCTTATCAAATTTTACTGACACTTGGAACTTTCCAAAAATATAAGATTCGTCTCCTAATTCGTCCAGATGAATCTTCTATGATGTTTTCAAGATGACTGAAAATTTCAGTCCTATAGAGTCCTTAAATTCAACTTGAAACTTCAAGTGATGAACCCAAGACTTTATGGACTTGATTGTTTTGTGTTATGAATGTGAAAGAGAGAGAAAATAGCAGAGATGGATGATAAAATGATCATCAAATGCTTGCTTATATAGCCCAAGAGTTGCAACTAAGTGCCAAGAACACACACCTTGGCCATGAGGTGTTCATCATGTGTTTACAACTCATCCTTGAGTGTAATGGATGAAACTTTGGCCTTAAAACAAACTTGAATTCAGTAGGAACATGTTCATTGCATGATTACAAGCTATAATCCAAGTCTTGGTTAGTTTGTGTGGGATTTATGTCAAGAACACAAGCTTGACTTGACTAATTGACTTTGGTTGACTCTAAACTTTGATTCTTGATTATTATTTGTGTTATTAAGTGTAGTAACTAGTTTATATAAGTATAATTACTTTTATCTATGTGGTTATAAATTAATTACATGTATTCATATATTTATTAGTTATCTAATTCAAGTACACAATTGCATATTTAGTTTACTAGTATGTACAATATATCTAGCTAGTTAATTGATTCCGAAATTAATAACACAAACAAAATATTCATGAGCGTACAACTTTTATAAATTATTATAAATCCATAATATGGATAAATCATTTCATATAATATAAAGGTTGTGTCAGTTTTTGTCCTATTAATGGAATTATCATCTAGCCACCGACACTGTTCCACCGACACTGTTCCACCGACACTGTTGGAACCGTACATTATACTTAAGGTTTCATATATACATTTTTCCTGTTACCACAGTTACTTAATTATCATCTATCATATAATTTCCATAACATGTACTGGGCCAATTTCATAGTCTGCTAATATGGCCCTAATTCTAGAAGTTCAAATATGACATTATAATTGGCCCAATTTACAGATAAATATACACAATTATGTCCAAATTTCCGTTTATTGAATAGTTAATCAAATTACATGCACAGTCAAACGGTAAAAATCATGAATGTTACAATATGTCCATTGAATATTCGTTGGCCGAAAGATAATACAGTTGCCTATTATGAATTATATTAATTGGCCCCGAAAGATTAATACAGTCGCACTTTGTGATTTATGATATGTCCATCGAATATTCATTGACCCGATAATTTAATACAGTCGCATATTATAAGTCATAATGACTCTATTAGAATTTTGTATGAATTGGGTGGATAGAGATATGGTTTTAAATCAATATTTAAAATGTTAAGTTATTTATCGGGCTCAAAATCTAGTTTTTGTCTCTTCAAAACGTGTTTGATATATTTAAGTATATAAATCGGTCAAAACGGTTTCTTAAGATGTGCATATAAGAGTAACCTATCCATGGAGGTCCCATGGATGCGTTATTATGACACCCATGACGTGGCACCGGCCGTAGCGGTGTATTTGATTTGATCTACGACGTCTCCTTTTGATGACCACCGAGTGGTTATGTGCACTTTGATATTATATTTTGATAGGAGGTGTATGGATCGGTCCTAGGCATATTTTGATAAGTTTGATGGTGGGCGCTTATCGTAGTGTCATACGATGTAACACCCCGAGCTAGGCTCAGAATGCCACTGAAAAGATATAGCGTATGCATGGAATTATCGTAGAACATGAACTATATGACATAAAAAGATTCGGTGAATCCAACATCGACAACAAGAACATAATGCATAATACAAAATGAGGGGCAGATGAATCATGGATCCATGTAAGTCCAAGCCCAAGCTCTAGCACAAGCATCAATCAACCATCACATCTTGAATTCACTTGGTTACCTGAAAAGTGTACTAACCAAGGTCAACACTAGGTTGGTGAGTTCGTAGTAATGGATCACAAGGAACCATCGTCAACAATCACAACATGAATAAGGAAAAATAAGTAATGTCTTACAAGTAGCCTTTACAAGGCTCAGAGTCAACCAAGATAAGCAAACTTCAATGAGGTCATATGGAGTAGAAATAGTTACGTGTAATAAATGAGCACAAGTGGTATAAATACCCAAGTCATGTATCGTATGTATGCATGTGCAATGATGAATGTCAAATGTAGGCCAACCATGACACATAAAGGGTTTGCATGCGTGTAATTCGAGTAGATAAGTATGCTTGCGTGCAAAGCGCGTAAACAAGTATGCATTGCGTGTAAAGCGCATAGATAAGCATGTTTGCGTGTAAAGCGCGTAAATAAGTATGCTTTGCGTGTAAAGCGCATAGATAAGCATGTTTGCGTGTAAAGCGCGTAAATAAGCATGTTTGCGTGTAAAGCGCGTAAATAAGTATGCTTTGCGTGTAAAGCGCATAGATAAGCATGTTTGCGTGTAAAGCGCGTAAATAAGTATGATTTGCGTGTAAGCGCGTAAATCATGCAATAATGCGTATATGTACATTTCAATCACAATCTAATATACATCCATTCCACTACACAACGCGTATGTAACACCCGACATTTAAAAACATGGGTTTTCAAAAACTTTCACCTAACGGTGTTAAAATGCGGAAGAAAAACTTTAAAAGATCAAAACCGATGAAAACAGTTCGGTTTCTGCATTTATTGGTGTTACATGCAATACCATCAAAATAAGTTCAAATGAAAACCCAACGGTTGCCCAACACAAAACAACCATTCATAAGTACTACATAAATTCAGCCAAAATAATGAAATGTAAATAATGTCTCATAAGGTAAAGCATTGATGGGTAGCTAAAGTCATCAGCAGCTATCTACCCAATCCTCGCTCATCCATCCTCGTCTACCTTCAAGCTAAACCTGAGGGAACAACACATTTCAAGAAACAAGTGTTAGCTAACGAATTAGCTAAGTAAGATAACACTATATTTGTAAAGCTTTGTCCAATTAAAACATTTCATCTTTATTGACAAAACATTTAAGGCACATCTCACATTAAACACACACATATAAACTTCATAATAACTTAGGATGAATCACCCTAAATGTGCCTATTCTTCTTTTATTTCACATATTTGCACACACATCTTTGTTAACTGCATTTAAGTGTAACATAAGTCACACCCGACTAGATGAACAACTAAAAAGCTAGTCATCTTACGTCGTTAAGGAATGGCAAGCCAATCCCAGAGTAATCTGTATGTGGAGGCGGGTCAGACCCCTCGTATTACTCAAACTGCATATCAATGACCATGTTGCAAGGAGCCACCCACGCAACCACACGTTCACGCACCCGCCCGACTAAGGCAAGTACGGGTTAAGCTTAACATTTTCCTGCATATCAATTTACGAGCTCGGTTTCACACATATTAGTTTAGGCAACACACAACCTAAACAATCACACACTTTAACTTCATTACGTTTGGGCCCTTAAACGTGCAAGTGACATGGCAACCTAGTAAGTCTAGTGAGCTAGGTGAACAAGCCACATAAACATGCACATATCAAGAATCAACATCATCTCTACATTTCATGCATTGCAATATACTACATAACATTTCAACAACCACTACATTATACAATACTTCATTTCATAACATTTGGAACTGCATTTCAGGTCTCATGGTCGACTACATAACCCACAATACCTCCCGTGTAACCCCATATGCCCACATGCAATATAAAGATACCAATTGGAAGGTTATTATTTGAAACCAGCTTTTGTTGAATCCCCCAGCGTGTCAAAGTAGTGTATCTTACCTCCGAGTAGTCCACAACAATCAACAACTAGTTACTGTGTAAAGCAACTATGCTCGTCTACCTAAAATTAGTAAACGATGATTAGTCACACTAAATACTCACGTCATTAGAGTCATATACTAGACTCACACACTTTAAAGGCTCACTTAAGATTCAGGTCTAATCTACGTATCAAAACAAAGTTACGGTTTAAAAGTATAAACGTTTTGAAAACAGCCTGAGTTGCGCCGCAATGCCCCTCATTGCGCCACAACTTATCTTGTCTGCATTTGGGTTGCGCCGCAACTCGACCCTTTCATTGCGCCGCAACACACTTCGTTGCGCTACAACTTATCTTTCTGTTTTTTGGTTGCGCCGCAACTAGGCGTTGCGTCGCAACTTGCCTTCGACCTGCACTTTTGTAAAACACGATTCCAACCCCAATTCGACCCCAAACGACTCTAGGTCTAAAATACAGTTTCCAAACACCAAAATCCTTCATATTTAGGCCATTGAAAGGCATTTCAACCTTTAATTACACCCTACATGACTTATATTCAACAAAACCACCATTAATTCATCGATAAACGATTTCCCCATAACCCCATAATTAATCCTAATGACTTATACAATTAATAGAACCTGAAATCAGTAACATGATACCTTCTTTACCTGTAGATCACTAAAGGGATGCAAAACACTTGACAAAACACTCTCAAATCACACGTAGGTAAGCTTTTCGGCTTGCAAATTGATGGAGGAACTCTATGGGCGGTTAGGGCTTGATTAGGAAGAAGGAATTCTGCAAATAACCATCTAATGACACTTCCTAAACCCCTTAACCCGTTTTTGACTTTGCTCTTACGTCAAAACTAGTCCCTAAGCTCTCTAATCCTTCATTACTAGTCATAAACCACTCTATGGACCATATATAACATTAATACTTCTTTAAATACCACTACATAGGCATTTAACTACATTTTACACACATATATACTACATTATACATTTAGGCTTTCAAGCACACATATCACACAATAACTACATATAAGCATTAAATCTAAAATAGACTTAACGACACACTATGTTGACTTAACGACACTAGTCAACTGTTAAATAAAAAGTTTGGGATGTTACAATTACCTCCCCCTTAAGAGGATTCCGTCCCCGGAATCTTATCAGAAAGGAACAACTCTGGATACTTCTCCTTCATTACTGCTTCAGTTTCCCACGTTAAGCTTTCTCCATGATTATGCTTCTTTTTATCAACACTAAATCAATCACTTTCCGGCGTAGCTTCTTTTGCTTCCTTCCAAGTATCGCCACTGGTTCATCTACCATTCTCTTCATTGGGTCAATACTCACATCTTTCAATAGGAATCACACTTGACTCCTCGGCTAAGCATTTCCTCAAGTAGGATACATGAAAGGTATTGTGAATTCCATCCAATTCTAGATGCAATTCCAACTGATATGCTAGATCCTTAATGCGTTTCAAGATCTTAAAAGGTCCAATGAAACGTGGACTCAACTTTCCTTTCTTTCCAAATCGAATGACTCCTTTCCATGGTGAGACTTTCAGCATCACTAAATCACCAACTTTGAATTCAATCGGTCTCTTTTTCTTATCTGCATATGTTTTCTGTCTTTCTCTAGCCACACGTAAAGCTTCTTTAGCCATATTAACTTTCTCAGCGGTGACTTCAATGATTTCGGGACCGGTCAATTACTTTTCACCGGGCTCCATCTAACAACTTGGAGTCCTACATCTTCTTCCGTATAGCATCTCAAATGGTGGCATTCCAATACTTGCATGGTGACTATTGTTGTAAGCAAACTCAATCAAGTTAAATGATCATCCCATGCTCCACCATACTCTAGTACACACGTTCTCAACATATCTTCCAAAGTTTGTATCGTCCTCTCACTTTGCCCATCGGTTTGAGGATGATAGGCGGTACTCAAGTTCACTCTAGTACCCAATTCCCGTTGAAGACCCTTCCAAAAGTTGGACACAAACCTCGAGCCTCGATCCGAAACAATGGATAAAGGAACTCCATGTTTCGAAACTACTTCATCAATATACATCTTTGCCATCTTCGTTAAAGCCACATCTTTTTCGGGTTGCTAGAAAATGTGCACTCTTCGTCAATCTATCTACAATCACCCATATCATATCATTCCCTTTCGGCGTTTTCGGTAGGTTAGTTACAAAGTCCATGGTAATATGATCCCATTTCCACTCCGGGATCTCTAGTTGATGTAACAATCCATACGGCTTTTGATGGTCGGTTTTCACACGTGCACAAGTCAAACATTTTGCTACCAAATGAGCTACTTCTCCTTTGATATCCGGCCACCAATAAATCGGTTTCAAATCTGCATACATCTTGGTAACACCAGGATGAACTGAATATCTACTTCTATGGGATTCTTCAAGGATCAATTATCGGTTATCACCAAGCAATGGCACCCAAATTTGACCCTTGTATGTCTTAAACCCATGGCTATTTGTCTCCATCACAAGACGTTTCTTCTATCCAATACTCTCTTTATCAATATTATCCTTCATTAACACCTTGACTTGAGCTTCTTTAATACGGTCAAGTAGTCCCGACTATTCTTGAACCTGCAT
The DNA here is from genome assembly GCA_034093135.1 of Erigeron breviscapus. Lineage (NCBI taxonomy): Eukaryota > Viridiplantae > Streptophyta > Magnoliopsida > Asterales > Asteraceae > Erigeron > Erigeron breviscapus. Next base: position 26,570,264 of record CM067173.1, on the reverse strand, counting down.
ACTCATTAATTTACAAGGAGAATTCTGCACTTTCCTACCTAGTGCATCCGCCACTACATTGGCTTTACCCGGATGGTATTTGATCTCACAATCATAATCCTTAAGTAGTTCCATCCATCTTCTTTGTCTCACATTCATCTCCTTCTGATTGAACACATACTGTAAGCTCTTATGGTCGGTATACACAGTACACTTAGTGCCATAAAGTTAGTATCTCCATAACTTCAAAGCAAATACTACCGCCACTAATTCAAGATCATGGGTCGGGTAATTCTTCTCATGCGGCTTCAACTGGCATGAAGCATAAGCAATCACCTTGTCCCTCTGCATAAGGACACAACCCAAACCCGTAATCGATGCATCACTATACACAACCAAATCATCAGTACCTTCAGGCAAGGCAAGTATAGGAGCTTCACACAACTTCGTTTTCAATGTTTGGAAAGCCTTATCCTGTTTTTCGGTCCACTCATACTTAACTCCTTTCTTCGTCAATTCACTCATTGGCTTAGCTATTCGGGAGAAATCCTGAATAAATCTTCGATAATAACCTGCTAAACCAAGGAAACTTTTGATCTCTGTAGGAGTTTTTGGCTGCTCCCACTTTGAAACAGCTTCAATCTTTGTAGGATCTACATTAATACCTTCCGAAGAAATAACATGACCAAGAAATTGAACCTCTCGCAGCCAAAACTCACACTTAGAGAACTTAGCATACAACTTCTTCTCCCTCAACACTTCAAGGACAGCCTTTAAGTGCTCACGGTGCTCGGCTTCAGACTTCGAGTAAATCAAAATATCATCAATAAATACAATCACAAAATGATCTAAAAAGGGACGGCATACCCGATTCATTAAGTCCATAAAAGCGTCTGGTTTATTAGTCAACCCAAATGGCATGACTAGGAACTCATAATGTCCATATCGAGTACGGAAAGCTGTCTTTGCTACATCTTCCTTCTTAACCTTCAATTGATGATAGCCGGACCGCAAGTCTATCTTAGAAAAGTAGGAAGCACCATGAAGTTGATCGAAGAGATCATCAATTCGTGGGAGAGGATATTTTTTCTTAACCGTTCTCTTATTCAGCTCACGGTAGTCTATGCACATGCGCATAGATCCATCCTTCTTCTTAACAAAAAGAACCGGAGCTCCCCAAGGCGAGGAACTAGGTTATACGAACCCTTTGTCAAGTAACTCCTGAAGTTGGGTCATTAACTCTTTTATTTCTGTAGGAGCTAATCGGTATGGTGCTTTTGCAACTGGGGTAGCACCGGGTATAAGATCAATCTGAAAAGTAACTTCACGATCGGGAGGAATACCGGGAAGATCATCGGGAAACACATCAGGAAAATCAGAAACTACATCCACACTAGCAATAGAAGGCTTCTCCTTTCTTGCATCAATGACATAAGCAAGGAAAGGGCTTTTATTCTTTCGTATACACTAAAGAGCCTTCATCATATTGATAATCTTTATCCCCCCTCTCTTCTTATCTCCATAAACTGTAACAACTTTACCATCGGGTGTAGAAAACCGAATAATCTTTTGTGAACACATTATGTTAGCTTCATTCTGAGACAACCAATCCATACCTATCACTACATCAAAACCGGCTAAAGTAGTAGGCAATAGTTGGACCGAAAATGAACGACCTTCAATCTCAATATCACAATCATCATAACCCACACGTATATCACTAACCATACCGTTAGCAATTTCTACTTCTATTGAGCAATCTAAAGGGGTAGTGACTCTTTCTAGCTTAGGAGCAAATAAAGTAGACACAAATGACCTATTTGCACCAGAATCAAATAGAACAGAGGCAGGTTTTGAATTAACAAGAAAGGTACCACTTACTACCTTGTCGTTGCTCTTTGCATCATCCATTGTCATCTGTAGAGCTCGAACCTTAGTTGCTGTAGTGGCTGTCTTCTTTCCATCTTTCTTCATTTGAGGACAATCAGCTATAAGATGACCCGTTTCTTGACACTTGTAGCAACGAGTCTTGTCTCTACATTCCATTGCAAGATGCCCCAATCTACCACACTTGTTACACCTCCTCGTCTTATCAGAACACTGGCCATCATGAAAAGTCTTGCAAGATGCACACCACGTACCACTTTTCTTCTTATCTTTGTCCCCACCCGAACTAGAACTTCCCCGGAACTTCTTCTTATTATTATTATTTGAATTAGAAGACCAATTAGATCTCCTCTTAAATCCCGACTTCTTGTCATCAACTTTCTCAACTACTTTTTCAGTCTTGAAGTCATCATCCAACCTTTTTGACTCCTTAATTGTCGTCGACAATGTCACATGTTGTCTACATAAACCACGATAGTTAGCCGAGAGGCCATCACAATATGCCTCAATCTGATCTTCATCCCTTCGAACCAAATGTCCCACAAACTTCAACTTCTCCATAAAAGAATGTGCATATTCCGTAATTGCACCAGGTTTAGCAACCAAAGATCTAAACTCCTTCTCAATAAGCCTCAACTCTCGAGTTCCCACATACTCCTCCAAGAACTTCTCCTTAAATGTACCCCAAGGCATCATATCAAGTACCTCGGGAGCCATAGAAACTGTTGTAGCCCTCCACCAGTTACGGGCATTCTTCTTCAACATCCTACTAGCACACAAAACCTTCATATCATCAGGACAGTAACAAGATGCAAACACTACCTCAATATCTTAAATCCACTCCATAGCACCAACTGCATTTTGGGTACCATCAAACTCCTTGGCACCACATTTCTGAAAGCTCTCATACTTAAAGTTGCTAATGCGAGGTGCATTCATAACTCTAGGTCCACCACCATTCACTCCATTCACACCTACAGCTGCAACAACATTCTTATGAGCATGTTGTGATCTCCCCATTGATGGTTCAGCACTTTGGGAGGGATTAGAGTAATTCCCATCCGAGTGCTCCCCCCTTTGCTCACTCACATTCCTTTCTGCTTCTCTTTCAGCCCTCACTCGAGCCAACTCCTCTTCATTCCTTCTTAGTAGTGCACGAACAGCCCTTAACTCTTTAAACATTTGGGATTGCGTCTGAATTTGCTCAAGTAATGGATTAACCCTATCTATTTCAGATGCGGTTGGTGGATCACCAAGACATTGATTTTGTACACGGGGTGGCCTTTGCTCCACTTCATTTCCAGCCCCGTTTCCATTAGGAGGAACACCACTAACATTTCCTCCTCCTCTCTGACTGTTTGCTCTAGTGTTTGCCATTCTTTCTACAAGGCAATGACGACGGTTAGCAAGAGTTAAAGTGAGACTACATATATCAAGGCTATACTTCATTTAGCTACATTATCACATAAAATATTCAAGCCTTAAATTACACTCTCACTCACTCCCCAACCCGTCCTAAAGGACTTCATCTCAAAAGTTAGGCATCCTACTTAAGCCTATCCTATTCCTCATCGGTCTAAGTCCAAAATCCTACGGTTAAGGTCAAATTTTGGTTCACTTAAACCATTTCTCTGATACCAACTTGTAACACCCGACATTTAAAAACATGGGTTTTCAAAAACTTTCACCTAACGGTGTTAAAATACAGAAGAAAAACTTTAAAAGATCAAAACCGATGAAAACAGTTCGGTTTCTGCATTTATTGGTGTTACATGCAATACCATCAAAATAAGTTCAAATGAAAACCCAACGGTTGCCCAACACAAAACAACCATTCATAAGTACTACATAAATTCAGCCAAAATAATGAAATGTAAATAATGTCTCATTAGGTAAAGCATCTATGGGTAGCTAAAGTCATCAGCAGCTATCTACCCAATCCTCGTCTACCTTCAAGCTAAACCTGGGGGAACAACACATTTCAAGAAACAAGTGTTAGCTAACGAATTAGCTAAGTAAGATAACACTATATTTGTAAAGCTTTGTCCAATTAAAACATTTCATCTTTATTGACAAAACATTTAAGGCACATCTCACATTAAACACACACATATAAACTTCATAAAAACTTAGGATGAATCACCCTAAATGTGCCTATTCTTCTTTTATTTCACACATTTTCACACATATCTTCGTTAACTACATTTAAGTGTAACATAAGTCACACCCGACTAGATGAACAACTAAAAACCTAGTCATCTTACGTCGTTAATGAATGGCAAGCCAATCCCGGAGTAATCCGTATGTGGAGGCGGGTCAGACCCCTCGTATTACGCAAACTGCATATCAATGACCATGTTGCAAGGAGCCACCCAAGCAACCACACGTTCACGCACCCGCCCGACTAAGACAAGTACGGGTTAAGCTTAACACTTTCCTGCATATCAATTTACGAGCTCGGTTTCACACATATTAGTTTAGGCAACACACAACCTAGACAATCACATACTTTAACTTCATTACGTTTGGGCCCTTAAACGTGCAAGTGACATGACAACCTAGTAAGTCTAGTGAGCTAGGTGAACAAGCCACATAAACATGCACATATCAAGAATCAACATCATCTCTACATTTCATGCATTGCAATATACTACATAACATTTCAACAACCACTACATTATACAATACTTCATTTCATAACATTTGGGACTGCATTTCAGGTCTCATGGTCGACTACATAACCCACAATACCTCCCGTGTAACCCCATATGCCTACATGCAATATAAAGATACCAATTAGAAGGTTATTATTTGAAACCAGCTTTTGTTGAATCCCCCAGCGTGTCAAAGTAGTGTATCTTACCTCCGAATAGTCCACCACAATCAACAACTAGTTACTGTGTAAAGCAACTATGCTCGTCTACCTAAAATTAGTAAACGATGATTAGACACACTAAATACTCACGTCATTAGAGACATATACTAGACTCACACACTTTAATGACTCACTTAAGATTCAGGTCTAATCTACGTGTCAAAACGAAGTTACGGTTCAAAAGTATAAACGTTTTGAAAACAGCCTGAGTTGCGCCGCAATGCCCTTCATTGTGCCGCAGCTTATCTTGTCTGCTGGTTGCGCCGCAACACACTACGTTGCGCCGCAACTTATCTTTTTGTTTTTTGGTTGCGCCGCAACTTGCCTTCGACCTGCACTTTTGTAAAACACGATTCCAACCCCAATTCGACCCCAAACGACTCCAGGTCAAAAATACAGTTTCCAAACACCAAAATCCTTCATATTTAGGCCATTGAAAGGCATTTCAACCTTTAATTACACCCTACATGACTTATATTCAACAAAACCACCATTAATTCATCGATAAACGATTTCCCCATAACCCCATAATTAATCCTAATGACTTATACAATTAATAGAACCTGAAATCAGTAACATGATACCTTCTTTACCTGTAGATCACTAAAGGGATGCAAAACACTTGACAAAACACTCTCAAATCACACGTAGGTAAGCTTTTCGGCTTGCAAATTGACGGAGGAACTCTATGGGCGGTTAGGGCTTGATTAGGAAGAAGGAATTCTGCAAATAACCATCTAATGACACTTCCTAAACCCCTTAACCCGTTTTTGACTTTGCTCCTAAGTCAAAACTAGTCCCTAAGCTTTCTAATCCTTCATTACTAGTCATAAACCACTCTATGGACCATATATAACATTAATACTTCTTTAAATACCACTACATAGGCATTTAACTACATTTTACACACATATATACTACATTATACATTTAGGCTTTCAAGCCTCACACATATCACACAATAACTACATATAAGCATTAAATCTAAAATAGACTTAACGACACACTATGTTGACTTAACGACACTAGTCAACTGTTAAATAAAAAGTTTGGGATGTTACAATTAAAGCATACATCGCTGACATACAACTGGGGATCCTGCCTATAAGTGACATCAATGGTCTTACATAACACAACGCGTTTTGGGCGTATTGGCTGTGGATGAGAGGAGAACTCCAGAGTTAAGTGTGCTCGGGCGGCAGTAATGCCAAATGGGTGACCCTTCTGGGAAGTTTGCCAGAGCAACCAGAAACAAAGCCGTGAGCCTGCGGGCAAAGCAGACAATATTGTGTTGTGGTAAGGCGGGGTGTTACAAGTGGTATCAGAGAAACCCTTGGGATTGTGGGGAGTATATGGCGTACTTGCATAACTCAACGAGGACGTTGAGTTGTGTTGAGGGGGTGTGAAAGCATACATCGCTGACATACAAGGGGGATCCTGGCTATAAGTGACATCAATGGTCTTACATAACACAACGCGTTTTGGCCGTATTGGCTCTGGATGAGAGGAGAACTCCACAGTTAAGCGTGCTCGGGCGGCAGTAATGCCAAATGGGTGACCCTTCTAGGAAATTTGCCATAGCAACCAAAAACAAAGTCGTGAGCCTGCGGGCAAAGCGGACAATATTGTGTTGTGGTGAGGCGGGGTGTTACAGCGTACCTACACTTCGAAGGATTCTACATTCAACGAGTCCCAGATGCTTATATATTGGGTCACCCGTAGCCTTCCCACCACATCTAAAACCCTTTGAAGGTATAACCGACTTCCATGTAGGTACGTCTATCCTAAATAATCATAATATCACAAGCATATTCGTAAACCATCCAACAATCATACAATCAATAATCCATCAAACCGTTAACAACCAATCAAGCAAACAATAATTCCATCAAACCGTCAAGCAAACCAATCAAGCTATCAAAAAAGTAGTATGACAAATCGTAACTCAATCCAATAACCAATAAAAAGCAAGCACATATGTGTACAATTTTCAGCCCGAATCTCAATTGAGTAGGGAGCTACGAGACTCACCTTGGTTTCCAAGCAAAGCGACAAGTCAATATCGACCTAGAATGTCCAATGACCGTCACGTATCCACAACCTATCAATGTATATCATAATATCATCCAAGTCAACTCTATAACCCTAAACAAGTTGGTCTAGCAAGTTTAAGTCAAGTCACAAACCCACAAACGCTTCAATGAGTTTCTCGAGTAAGAACAAAGACACTTTAATTCGATATTTTTAGAAATGGACAAGGATTCAGCACAAAACGATGATACCATTAGAAAGTAGACTCTCTCAAGATTCCAACGATAGGTCATACATCTAAAACGGACTTAAGGTTCAAAAGTTATTGATGTTTGAAAACTGATGCGAAACCTGACTAAAATCGCGAATAAGCGATAATCGCGGCGCAAGAAGCACTGGCGCGGCGCGGCGCGACCCCAAGACCTCACGCCGCGATTCAGACCCCTGTGACACTCATTTACTCGAATTTCAGCCCTTCTCGACGTGAGGAAGCCCACTCGCGGCGTGATTTTGCCCATATCAGTTCAAACACGACCCAAAAACCTTCCAAACACCATTTTTGACTTCCAAAATGATTTGTGATGATCCAAAACCCGTTTTTATGCATTGTTAGACATAAATAAACATAAACAAACATAACCCATCTCATAAACTTGAATCATAACATCAAATACATTTCTTAATTCGCCCAAACCCAAATCAAGAACACCAAACTCTAATTTTGACCTAATTGAAGCTTGAACCCGATTTTGTGACCCAAAACAACTTGGGATCAACTAGAAACATGTAAATAAACATAAAATTATGAATAAGGGAGGAGTTTAACTTACCAAATCTTCCACCTAGTGCTTAAACCCGAATTTGACCCGAATGTGATGTTTTCTTACACTTTGAAACCTAAGTTTTTGATATGTTGTTTAGAAGATGAAGATGATTATTATTCTAGTTTTAATATTGCTTAATTTTCAATATATGAGATAGAAATCTAGAGAGAGTAAGAGATATATGTTTGTGTGTGTTCTTGAAAGAACATAGAAAGAGAAGGAGAAAGAGGGAGATAGAAGGAAGAATGAATGGATGAAAGGGAGGGTGAGGGAAAGATTGGGATAAAGTTGGGTCATGGGTTGGGTAAATGGGTATGGTTTATCCATGGGTTGACCCGTATACCTAACTAGTTTATTCATGCGTCACCTCGTATCGTCTAATATCATTTCGCCCAAACAAATGGTCAATCGACCCGTTAAGCATATTGTACGTCATTAAGTCTCAATTACGCGCAAAGTCAAACGGTCAAAAGTCACAGATGTTACATCATTCCCCCGTTAAAGGAATTTTGTCCCGAAATTCGACAAAACCCTAGTTGTTAAATAAGTTAGGGTACTTAGATCTCATATGGTCTTCTCGCTCACAAATGAACTCGGTTTTACATCTAGCATTCCACCTAACTTGACAATCGTATAGTATTTGTTCTTTAACTCCTTGACCTCTCAATCCAAAATGTCTACCGGCCCCTCAACAAGGTTGAGCTTCTCGATTACTTGTATCTCATTCATAGGCACTTGAAGAGTAAGATCCGCCGAACACTTTCGTAGGTTACAGATAGGCCTGGCAAAATGGGCTGGTCGGGCGGGTTTGGGTAACGGGTCAAAACGGGTGCGGGTGCAAGCGGGTCATTTCAAAAATGCGGGTCAAATTGGTTCGGGTCAAAGCGGGTTGGGTGCGGGTCAACCCGTAGAAAAAGTTTCAATTTTTTTTCCTTGTGTTTCCCACTCATATAATTCATTAGACAAAGTTGATACGAAACTATAACATCAATTATTAATTGTAAAATTCACTTTAATTTTTATTATCAGTATATTATAATTTTATTTATAATCACTGTAATTTTTATATGATGGAAAATTTAAAATATTAAAATCATATTATATTTTTAATAAACTGGAATCCAAAGAACTTCGAATAAGGTTATTTATTGTATTGTATTAAATATACCTAGATACATATTTTGAAGTTAAAATAATAGAATTCAAATCGAAAAGTAAAAAGATATGTAAATAATAGGTATAACAAACAATTTTGTTAGTATATTTACTTTTTCACTTAAATAACAATACAAACTTTAATAATGTTGAGCTTTTAACTCATAAATAAATATTTAATTGTCGAGATATTATTAGCGTTTAAAAAAAATTATTTATTTAAATTTAAAATATAGTAGATAACCGTCATTCTTGCATTTCTTAAAACACATGTCCTATTTTTATTATCACAATTTAATTCATTATATATTTAAAATAATTTATATTTATACATTTAATGAAATAAATTAAATAAAATAGGAGGTAAAAACAAAATGTCTGACAACAGGAAAAGCATGTGCATCACCTCCACAACCTTATCTTCCTTCTAACTTTTTGTTGAAAAAAGAAACTAACTTCTCAGCTACAGGTGTTTCTTACTTGTCATATGCTCCCAAAAATTTTAACAACTTAACATAGATCACTACCCATCATGACATGTTTCTCATACCCGCTTGACCCGCTGCTATCTTTCTAAGTTTGTTAATATTACCCATCATGACCTGTTTCTCAAAATTACATACTACCCAACAAAACCCGCAAAGATAAATTTTTACCCAAATGAACCCAAATCCAGTTCAACGGGTTTAGATTGCCAAGCATAGTTACAGACATGGATCATGTCATGCATGCCACTAAACTTTTGAGGAAGTTCCCATCAATATGTCACCTTGCCAACACGTTCAATGATCTTGAAGGGTCTAACATATCTTGGCTCAAGCTTGCCTGAATCCACAAAACTTATAACACCCTTCTAACGGGATACTTTTAAAGCACATGACCGCTAAATTGAACTCCAAATGGTCCATGCTTCTCATCGGTGTACTACTCCTGTCGTCCACGAGTTACTTGAAATCTCTCCTTGATTTGAGAAGTCATCTTTGTCGTTTCAACTAAAATCCTCGACCCATAAGATGGTTCTCGCCAATCTCTGCTCCAATGAGGGGAGGGTGACATTTCCTACCATGAAGCGCCCAAAGGGGCCATCGGAGTACGCGCATGTTACTATCGATATACCACTCAACCAACGGTAAGTACTCTTCTCAAATACCACCAAAATCTATCGCACCAGCTCTCAGCATGACTTCAAGCGTTGCATGGTACTTTCATTTCGTTCCTCCGCTTGAGGATGAAATGTCGTGCTCATGTCGAGTTGAGTATCCATAGTTTGTTGAAAGGCTTTCCAAAAATTTGAGATGAATCGGGTATCTCCATCGACGACGATAGAACCCGCAATTCCTTGCTTAGACACCACTTCTTCAATGTACAAATGCGCCATGGTGTCAAATTTTATCGGTATCGTAAATGGCTAAGAAATGATCTGACTTCTCCAACCGATCCATAATCACCCAAACAGTATCATGACCCTTGCTTGTCTTTGGCAACTTCGTGATGAAGTTCATTGTGATTCGTTCCCATTTTCTTGAACGAGTTTTACGTCATCCCCAAGTATTCATTTATTCAACTAGTCATATCGCGGTTAAGTCTTTCCTACTCGGATTAATATTAGGTGAAATTAGTTGTAGATAGGTAACACTTATTGTAACGATTTGACATATAGTCAGTGCACTTGTGACGTATTGCATCCACTAGTTGGCGGCTCATTAACTGAAGCTAAAATTTTCCTCTCATTTCCAGTCTTCCATCTGACAATAGAAGGGTCCATGTCCAAGACATCCAATCCTGACGGCACCTCATTCGCGTGATAGACAACGATCTAGCGATCCGTTTAAGGTCGAGAAGATTTGAGAATCACACTCTATAAGCACTCGAGCTTCTTACATCTTACATGTGACTTGTACTATAGCACTCAATCGGCTCATTGTTCCCATGCTTATTGTAACACCCGACATTTAAAAACATGGGTTTTCAAAAATCTTTCACCTAACGGTGTTAAATTGCGGAAGTAAAGACTGTAAAAGTCAAAACCGATAAAAACATTTCGGTTTCTGCATTTATTTGGTGTTACATGCCATATCAAACAATAGTCAAATGAAAACCCAACGGTTGCCCAACATAAAACAACTGTTCACACGTCACTACATAAATTCGACATTAAATACGAAATGTAAATAAATGTCTAAAGAAAGAATCATCTATGGGTAGCTAAGGCTCCTGCATTGCATCTACCCAAGCTCACACGTCCTGCATCTAGTTCCATCAAGCTAAACCTGAGGGAACAACCACATTTAAGAAACAAGTGTTAGCTAATAGAATAGCTAAGTAAGATAACACTTAATTTAAAAGCATTTGTCCAATTAATACATTTCTTCATTATTAGACAAGCTTATTTAGGCACATCACACATCACACATCACACGTTTACACATGACTTCATATCAACTTCATCTCAATTAGGATGAATCACCCTAAATGTGCCAATCCTTCATTAAATTCACACATTATCACACATATCTTCGTTAACTGCATATAAGTGTAACATAAGTCACACCCGACTAGATGCTTCACTAAAAGGCTAGTCATACTTCGTCGTTAAGGAATGGCAAGCCAATCCAAGAGTAATCCGTATGCAGAGGTTGGTCAAACCCCTTGTATTACTCGCCCTGCATTATAATGATCATGTTGCAAGGAGCCACCCAAGCAACAACTACGTTAACGCACATGCCCGGCTAAGGCTAGTACGGGTTAAGCTTAACACTTTCCCTGCATTAGTTTACGAGCTCGGTTTCACACATATAGTTTAGGTCCCTGCATTCCTAAACTTTCACACATATATAGTCTAGATAACACACATCCTAGACTTTTACACACTTTACTTCATTACGTTTGGATCCTTAAACGTGCAAGTGACATGGCAACCTAGCAAGTCTAGTGAGCTAGGTGAACAAGCCACGTATCACACATCAACTACATTTCTACATTTCATGCATGATAAGATACTTCGTAATTACTACATAGCTGCATAATAGATCACTACATTAAGCAATACTTCATTACACTACATTAGGGACTGCATTTCAGGTCTCATGGTCAACTACATAACCCATAATACCTCCCGAGTAATCCATATGCCCACATGCAATATAAAGATACCAAATGGAAGTATTTATGATTTGAAACCAGCTTTTCGTTGAATCCCCCAGCGTGTCAAAGTAGTGTATCTTACCTCCTTGATGTCCACACAAAATCAACAACTAGTTACAATGCAAGTAACTATGCTCGTCTACCTATTATTAGTGAACAAGCATTAGACAACAACATACTCACGTTATTAAGTCATAAACTAGACCCCACACACTTTAAAGACTCACTTTAGTTTCCGGTCTAAGCTACATGTCAAAACGAAGTAACAGTTCAAAAGTATAAACGTTTTGAAAACAGCCTGAGTTGCGCCGCAATGCCCATCATTGCGCCGCAACTTATCTTGTCTGCATTTGGGTTGCGCCGCAACATCACGTTGCGCCACAACTCGACCCTTTCGTTGCGCCGCAGTACACTTCGTTGCGCCGCAACTTATCTTCTCTGTTTTCTGGTTGCGCCGCAACTCCCCTTCGACCTCCACTTTTACAAAATCGTTTTCCAATCCATCACGACCCTATACGACTCCAGGTCTCAATTATAGGTTTCCAACATCAAAATCCTTCATATTTAGGCCATTGCAAAGCATTTCAACCTTTAATTACATCCTACATGACTTTAATCCATTAAAACCACCTTTAATCATCATTAAGCGATTTCTCAAAACCCCACAATTAATCCTAATGACCTAGATAATCAAAAGGACCAGAAAACAATGAAATTATACCTCCACTACCTGTAGATGACAAAAGGAATGCAAATCTCTTGACAATTCACACCCGAATCACACACAAAAGGACTTTTCGGCTTGCAATTGATGGGAGAAGACTATGGGATGGCTTAGGATCAGTTAGGGCTTGTTTAGAAGAAGTGAAATCTGTAAATAACCTCCTAATGACAGCCCCTAAGCTACTAATCCTGTTTTTGACTTTCCACACATGTCAAAACTAGTCCCTAGACTTCCTAATGCTTCATTACTAGTCACAAACTTCACTAATGACCATATACAACATTAATCCTTCATTAAATGTCACTACATAGACATTAAGCTACATTTCACACACATTTATACTACATTAACATTTAGGATTTCAAGCCTCACACATAACACACATTAACTACGTATAAGCATTAAATCTAAAATAGACTTAACGACACACATATGTTGACTTAACGGCATTAGTCAAACATTAAATAAAAGTTCGGGATGTTACAATTACCTCCCCCTTAAGAGGATTCCGTCCCCGGAATCTCATCAGATAGGAACAACTCGGGATATTTCTCCTTCATTGACTGCTTCAGTTTCCCAAGTCAAGCTTTCTCCATGATTATGCTTCCACTTTATCAAGACAAGATCTATCACTTTCCTGCGTAACTTCTTTTGCTTCCTTCCAAGTATCGCCACCGGTTCATCAACCATTCTCTTCATTGGGTCAATGCTCACATCTTGAATTGGAATCACACTTGACTCCTCGGCTAGACACTTCCTTAGGTAGGATACATGGAATGTGTTGTGAATTCCATCCAATTCTGGAGGCAATTCCAACTGATATGCTAGATCTTTTATGCGTTTCAACACTTTGAAAGGTCCAATGAATCTTGGACTCAACTTTCCCTTCTTTCCAAATCGGATTACTCCTTTCCAATGTGACACTTTAAGCATCACTGAATCTCCTTCATTAAACTCCATTGGTCTCCTTTTCTTATCTGCATATGTTTTCTGCCTTTCTCTTGCCACACGTAAGCTTCTTTAGCTACATTAACCTTTTCAGAGGTAATTTCAATAATTTCAGGGACCGGTCAACTGCTTTTCACCGGGCTCCATCCAACAACTTGGAGTCCTACATCTCCTTCCATATAACATTTCAAATGGTGGCATACCAATACTAGCATGGTGACTATTATTATAAGCAAATTCAATCAACTTCAAGTGATCATCCCATGCTCCACCATATTCAAGTACACACGTTCTCAACATATCCTCCAAGGTTTGAATGGTTCTCTCACTTTGCCCATCGGTTTGAGGATGATAGGCGGTACTCAAATTTATCCTACTACCCAACTCCCGTTGAAGACCCTTCCAAAAATTGGACACAAATCTAGAGTCTCTATCCGAAACAATAGACAAAGGAACTCCATGCTTTGAAACTACTTCATCAATGTACATCTTTGCCATCTTCGTTAAAGGCACATCTTGTCGGGTAGCTAGAAAATGAGCACTCTTCGTCAATCTATCTACAATCACCCATACCATATCATTCCCTTTCGGCGTTTTAGGTAGCTTCGTTACAAAGTCCATGGTAATATGATCTCATTTCCACTCGGGAATGTCTAATTGATGCAACAAACCATACGGCTTTTGATGATCTGTTTTCACACGTGCACACGTCAAACACTTTGCTACAAAATGAGCTACTTCTCCTTTAATATCCGGCCACCAATAAATCGGCTTCAAATCTGCATACATTTTGGTGACACCGGGATGAACTGAATATCTACTTCTATGGGCTTCCTCAAGGATCAATTCTCGGTTACCACCAAGCAATGGCACCCAAATTCGACCCTTGTATGTTTTGAACCCACGGCTATTAGTCTCCATCACAAGTCGTTTCTTCTTTCCAATACTCTCGTTATCAATGTTATCCTTCATTAATGCCCTCTCTTGTGCTTCTTTAATTCGATCTAATAGACCCGACTTGGCTTGAACTTGCATGCTCATCAACTTACAAGAAGAACTTTGCACTTTCCTACTTAGTGCATCCGCCACTACATTGGCTTTACCCGGATGGTATTTGATTTCACAATCATAGTCCTTAAGTAATTCCATCCACCTTCTTTGTCTCACATTCATCTCCTTTTGAGTAAACATATATTGTAAACTCTTATGGTCGGTGTAAAGTGTGCATTTAGTGCCATATAAGTAATGTCTCCACAATTTCAATGCAAACACACTGCCGCCAACTCAAGATCATGGGTCGGGTAATTCTTCTCATGTGGCTTCAACTGGCGTGAAGCATAGGCAATCACCTTGTCCCTCTGCATTAGGACACAACCCAAACCCGTAATAGAAGCATCACTATACACAACCAAATCATCCGTACCTTCAGGCAAGGCAAGGATAGGAGCTTCACACAACTTCTTCTTCAACGTTTGAAATGCATTTTCCTGCTTTTCAGTCCACTCGTACTTCACACCCTTCTTTGTTAATTCCGTCATAGGCTTGGCTATTCGGGAGAAATCCTGAATAAACCTTCTATAATACCCAGCCAAACCAAGAAAACTTTTGATCTCCGTGGGAGTCTTTGGCTGCTCCCACTTTGAAACGGCTTCAATCTTTGAAGGGTCTACTTTAATTCCTTCTGAAGAAAACATGACCAAGAAACTGCACTTCTCTAAGCCAAAACTCATTTAGAAAACTTGGCATACAACTTCTTCTCCCTTAACACCTCCAAAACTGCTTTCAAGTGCTCACGATGCTCATCTTCTGACTTAGAATAGATCAAAATATCGTCAATAAACATAATAACAAAATGATCTAGAAAGGGACGGCATACCCAATTCATTAAGTCCATAAACGCGGCTGGAGCATTAGTCAACCCAAATGGCATGACCAAGAACTCATAATGCCCATATCTAGTCTGGAAAGCTGTCTTTGATGATAACCGGACCGCAAATCTATCTTTGAAAAATAAGAAGCACCATGTAATTGATCAAAGAGATCATCAATTCTTGGGAGAGGATACTTATTCTTGACCGTTCGTTTGTTCAACTCACGGTAGTCTATGCACATGCGCATAGATCCATCCTTCTTTTTAACAAAGAGAACCGGAGCTCCCCAAGGCGAGGAACTAGGTTGTATGAACCCTTTGTCAAGTAATTCCTGAAGTTGAGCATTAACTCCTTCATTTCTGTAGGAGCTAATCGGTAAGGTGCTTTAGCAACAGGTGTAGCACCAGGAATAAGATCTATCTGAAAAGTAACTTCACGATCGGGAGGAATACCGGGAAGATCATCGGGAAACACATCAGGAAAATCGGATACTACATCAACACTAGCAATAGAAGGCTTCTCCTTTCTTGCATCAATAACATAGGCCAAGAAATGACTCTTATTCTTCCTTATACATTTAATAGCCTTCATCATACTAATGATCTTTATCCCCCCTCTCTTCTTATCTCCATAAACCGTTACCACATTACCATCGGGTGTAGAAAACCGAATAATCTTTTGGGAACACAAAATATTAGCTTCATTTCTAGACAACCAATCCATACCAATCACTACATCGAAACCGGCTAAGGTAGTAGGCAATAACTGGACCGGAAACAAACGACCTTCAATCTCAATGTCACAATCATCATATCCCACACGTATATCAATAACTGTACCATTAGCAATCTCTACCTCTATTGAGCAATCTAAGGGAGTAGTGACTCTTTCTAGCTTAGGAGCAAATAATGTAGACACAAACGACCTATTTGCACCAGAATCAAATAGAACAGAGGCAGGTTTTGAATTAACAAGAAAAGTACCACTTACCACTTCATCGTTGTTCTTGGCATCATCCACGGTCATTTGCAAGGCTCTCACTTTTGTTGCTGTCGTGGCTGTCCTCTTTCCGTCGTTCTTCATTTGTGGACAATCGGCAATGAGATGACCCGTTTCTTGACACTTGTAGCAACGAGTCTTGTCCCTACATTCTGTTGCAAGATGTCCCGACTTCCCACACTTATGACACCTTCTTGTCTTGTCGGAACATTGACCTTCATGAACAGTCTTGCAAAAAGCACACCAAGAACCATTCTTCTTTTTATCTTTGTCACCACTTGAGCTAGAATTCCCACAAACTTCTTATTATTATTGTTATTATTTGAAGACCAATTTGATCTCCTTTTAAATCCAGCTTTCTTATCATCCGCTTTCTCAACCACTTTCTCCGATTTAAAGTCATCATCCAACCGTTTTGACTCTTTAATAGCCGCCGATAGAGTCACATGTTGTCTACATAAACCACGATAGTTGGCTGGAAGGCCATCACAATAGGCCTCAATCTGATCTTCTTGTCTACGAACTAGATGCCCAACAAACTTCAATTTCTCCATGAAAGAATGTGCATATTCAGAAATTGCACCGGGCTTTGCAACTACGATCTAAACTCCTTTTCAATCAGTCTTAACTCACGAGTTCCCACATACTCCTCTAGAAACTTCTCCTTAAATGTTACCCAAGGCATAACTGCAAGTACCTCAGGAGCCATAGAAACTGTAGTAGCCCTCCACCAATTACGGGCATTCTTTTTCAACATTCTACTTGCACACAAAACCTTCATGTCATCAGGACAGTAGCAAGAGGCAAACACCACCTCAATGTCCTCAATCCACTCCATAGCACCAACTGCATTCTGGGTACCATCAAAATCTTTAGCACCACATTTCTAAAAACTCTCATACTTAAAATTTGTGGTACGAGGAGCAATCACCACACGAGGCTCCACTACATTTCCACCACCATTCACACCTGCAACAACATTTTTAGGAGCAACTTGAGACCTCACATTTGATGGGTCGGCTTCATTAAGGGGATTGGAATAGTTTCCCTCCGTGTGCTCATCCCTACGCAAGTTAGCTTCTCTTTCAGCGTCTCTTTCGACCCTTACTTGAGCCAATTCCTTCTCGTTCCTCCTTAAAAGAGCTCGAACAACCCTCAATTCCTCAAACATTTCAGCCTGTGTAGGAATCTGCTCGATTACTGGGTTTGCCCTATCAATTTTTGACCTTGTGGGTTATGCACCCGGAAGTGGCCTTCGAGGAGGCCTTTGGTTAACTCCATTTCCTTCCCCATTTCCATTAGGCGGAGCACCACTAGCATTAGCTCCATCCCGTTAACTGTTAGAACGAGTATTTGCCATCTTTCTACAAGGCAATGATGACGGTTAGCGAGAGTTAAAGTGAGACTACATATATTAAGGATGTACTTCATTTAACTACATTATCACACATATTAATCAAGCCTTAAATCACACTCTCACTCACTCCCCAACCCGTCTTAAAGCATTTCACTTCATTGGCTAGGCATCCTACTTAAGCCTAACCTACTCCACATCGGTCTAAGTCCAAAATCCTACGGTTAAGGTCGAATTTTGGTTCACTTAAACTTGTCTCTGATACCAACTTGTAACACCCGACATTTAAAAACATGGGTTTTCAAAAATCTTTCACCTAATGGTGTTAAATTGCGGAAGTAAAGACTGTAAAAGTCAAAACCGATAAAAACATTTCGGTTTCTGCATTTATTTGGTGTTACATGCCATATCAAACAATAGTCAAATGAAAACCCAACGGTTGCCCAACATAAAACAACCGTTCACACGTCACTACATAAATTCGACATTAAATACGAAATGTAAATAAATGTCTAAAGAAAGAATCATCTATAGGTAGCTAAGGCTCCTGCATTGCATCTACCCAAGCTCACACGTCCTGCATCTAGTTCCATCAAGCTAAACCTGAGGGAACAACCACATTTAAGAAACAAGTGTTAGCTAATAGAATAGCTAAGTAAGATAACACTTAATTTAAAAGCATTTGTCCAATTAAAACATTTCTTCATTATTAGACAAGCTTATTTAGGCACATCACACATCACACGTTCACACATGACTGCATATCAACTTCATCTCAATTAGGATGAATCACCCAAAATGTGCCTATCCTTCATTAAATTCATACATTATCACACATATCTTCGTTAACTGCATATAAGTGTAACATAAGTCACACCCGACTAGATGCTTCACCAAAAGGCTAGTCATACTTCGTCGTTAAGGAATGGCAAGCCAATCCAAGAGTAATCCATATGTGGAGGTTGGTCAAACCCCTCGTATTACTCGCCCTGCATTATAATGACCATGTTGCAAGGAGCCACCCAAGCAACAACTACGTTAACGCATATGCCCGGCTAAGGCTAGTACGGGTTAAGCTTAACACTTTCCCTGCATTAGTTTACGAGCTCAGTTTCACACATATAGTTTATGTAGAGAATAGAATTAGAGCTTTTGTGTGTGTAATTGTGTGTGTTAATGGTGGTTACTAGAGAGAGAAAGTAGAGAGAGAGTAGAGAGAAGTCAGGGAAAGATTAGATTGTATTATGGGTTCAAAAGTTACAAATCATGTAATGGAGGGGGTTTATATACTTCTATACAATTTACACTATACCCCCTTCCATACTTACAACTTTACAATATAGGTACAAAGTAACATAAGGTACACAAATCAACTACTACATATTATATTTCTAACAATCTTCCCCTTAGTAGTGATTTGTGAAAAATATCCAGTCTTTGTCTTTCTTTAAGCTCTTGTATTTGGTCTACCTTTGTTTGGATGCCAGAACCAATTTTCTCCTTCGGGTCTATCATTTGGAACAAACATGTTGGCTTCATAATTTCTTGGTGGAATGTTTTGTGGACCTGGACGATGACTGAGCTCATACTTGATCCAACAACCTCCTTTTCGACATACGACGTACTTAGACTTCTGAGCATTCTTTGCTTCTCTCATCATTCTAATGCTGTCTCTGTACTCGAGTCTTTGATTAATCTTGGAGATTGCTTTATCAAATACTTCCTTTTTCTTTTCATCTTGCTCGTCTTCTTGCAGGCACAACAACACATTCTTACAAAACTCCAAAGTTCCATCAGAATAAGAAGCAAGTTCATCCATGTGAATGAAAATCTTCTTCTTTCTGCTATTCAAAAAGACAACACCGAAGGATGGTTCTTCTATGATATGACCAATACTTAGCTGTTCAATATTTGCAGTGTATAGACTTTGATCTGGATACGGCACATTAATCTTTCTCTTCACAACTTCAAATCCTATCTGAAAATCTTCCAATGAAGCATATTGAATGCAGCTTGACATATATCGTTTAACAGCTTCAAAGGCAATAACATCTTCACGATATCTCTGCATAGCATTCACGAAATGATTGTAGAGAAAGATAATGTCATCAACTGGCAGCAGCTTGAACTGTGTTTCAGTAAATCTGTAGCTCTTGCCATTATCTCTTTTGACATGAAAACTTGGGATTGAGATAGTATTCCTTTTAACCAAAATAACTCTGATCAGCACCAAGATCTTGTGATTTCTTTGTTCTTCAAGGAGTTTGGGATTATATTGCTTGGTGAGTTTAAGAAGCTCTTTGTATTCTTCTACTTGTCTTGCTTCCTTAAACTTGTACATTGACTCCAACTCAGGTCTTTTGGTTTTAGTAACTTTGGTAGCTCCACAAAAGATTGGAAAAGCTCTTTCTTCCAAGAATCTAGACTTCTTAGCTGCCTCCTTTGGCTTAACACCCAGTGCAACCATTCTTTCTTTATCCCTCAAGAAGTATCCCCGATTAATGAACCTCCTTTGTTCATCAGTCAATTCAGTTGGAAAGTAATCAGGAAGAACTTCCTCGGATACGATTGCATCTTTCAACACTTGTTTATATGTTGATTTCTTGAAGTTCTGAGATGCAGCCTCAGGAGTCTTTCTCAATTCATCAAAGCTATTGAAGTCTTCAAAGGTATAGTGTTGAGGAGTTGTGAAACCCTGAGTAGAAGATTCTCCAGCATCTTTTCTGCTTGATGAACCTGTTTCAAAATAATCAAGATCTGGGAAGTCTTCAAAAATACAACACCGAAGGATGGTTCTTCTATGATATGACCAATACTTAGCTGTTCAATATTTGTAGTGTATAGACTTTGATCTGGATACGGCACATTAATCTTTCTCTTCACAACTTCAAATCCTATCTGAAAATCTTCCAATGAAGCATATTGAATGCAGCTTGACATATATCGTTTAACAGCTTCAAAGGCAATAACATCTTCACGATATCTCTGCATAGCATTCACGAAATGATTGTAGAGAAAGATAATGTCATCAACTGGCAGCAGCTTGAACTGTGTTTCAGTAAATCTGTAGCTCTTGCCATTATCTCTTTTGACATGAAAACTTGGGATTGAGATAGTATTCCTTTTAACCAAAATAACTCTGATCAGCACCAAGATCTTGTGATTTCTTTGTTCTTCAAGGAGTTTGGGATTATATTGCTTGGTGAGTTTAAGAAGCTCTTTGTATTCTTCTACTTGTCTTGCTTCCTTAAACTTGTACATTGACTCCAACTCAGGTCTTTTGGTTTTAGTAACTTTGGTAGCTCCACAAAAGATTGGAAAAGCTCTTTCTTGCACCTCAGGAGCATTCAACACACCTCTTTCAGTAACAGTCAATAAATCACCCTCAGACCTTAAGATATTCAATAAAACTTCACAAGTAGAGTCTTTGGTAGGTAAATTTGTTGATGTTGATGGAATTTGATTTGGTGTTGGTGTTCTTTGTGTTTGGGTAGGAGGTGGAGTAGCCAACCCCGGGGTTGTTGGCACACTTGTGGTGTGACCTAAATTCAGCGATGCTGATTCAGGATTTCCTGCGGATCCTCGGGTTATACCCTCACCAGCAGTTGGAGATTCAGTGGCTTTGCAACCAGAATCGGTTGTGTCCTAGACTGTGATAAATCACTGTCCGGGACTTGTTGTTGGGTAATACCTCTAACAACACAGGGGTCACTGAGAATGCCCGTTAATACAGTCTCAGGTTGATCCTGAGGAACAGCAGTGTCACTACGGCGTTCATACTGCTCCCTAGTCTCGGTCTGAGGACTGTTACCTGCGGCTAAAGCTGGCGTGATGTTAGCTAAGGCAGGATTTCCAAGCTGTCCTTGAGGGTCACACAAAGTGGGTCCCTCTCCGCTTGTTCCGGCACCAGTACTCAACTGGGCTTGTGAATCATTGTGCCTAGGAGATCTAGACTCTTGTGCATGAACTGAAGGCGAGAGGTGGGGCTGGTCCTCTCTAATTTCAACACTCTCATCCTCCAAATGAGGAGAGTGTGGTGAGCGTGGCTTATCCCCGTGTATTTCTGAGACTAACTCCTGTTGTGAGGAGTCAGAATGGCTGGGAGAGTTTGGTGCATACGAGAATGGGCAGTTCCCGATTTCTACCCTAGGGTAAACAACCCGGCTAGACTCATTGGTTTGATCTAATGGAGGGCCAACGTTTTCTTTTTGCCCTTGTCCTAACCCGGACCGCACATCCTCTCTGGTATTTTCAACTCCTCCCTCAAATCCGCCTTGTTCTTCCAGCACATCATCATCTCCAGTGCTAACATTCTCAGCTTCTAACTCAGATACAACATTATCCACAATTCTTGTTGCTTGTTCAACATCAAACTCCGCTGAGGTACCAGGTTCTTCATTCACATCTGCTGAAGTAGATTCAAGTGTTTGTCTTGCAGATTTAGACGACTTATGTTTTCTTTTTGATTTCTTCTTCTTTTAAGTCTGCTTCAGAACACTTCTAGCAGACATTTTAAGTCGTCTACCTGGTGGTGGAGTTGGTTCATCAGGTAATGCTGAAGCAATCGGTGTTGGATCAAATACAGGTGTAGAGCGAGGTGGTGTAAAAGTTGGTGGGTTCGGTGAAACAACGGATGGTAAAGGTGTAGATTGTGAAGGTGAAGATTGTGAAAAGTGAACGGTTGGTGTAGATTGTGAAACAGGTGATGAAATAGGTTCAGGTGAAGCAACATCTTGCTCAAATATAACTCTTTTTGTCTTTCTTTTCCTCTGCTCAGAGGCCCCTTCATCACTAACCCCTCTTTTTCTTTTTGACGAACTAGGACCCTCACTTGGCGACCTATGCTCAGCTTGGGAAGGAGTCTGTCGGCTTTCAGACCCCATCGCTGAGACTAACCACTCAAGATAAGACCTAAGGTGAGGACTCTGAGCAGGAACCAGGTTGATCAGAAATGGTGGAATCGGAAAAGGTTTTACAGTTTCACAACTTGTGCCTCTCAAGTTGGATTTATACATTGCTATCACACACTTGAAGCTGTTTTCCAATTTTGGAATTTGTTCTGCATTATCAAGAACTTCTTCGATAATCAGAGTGAAAAATCTAATAAAGGGAATATACTTTATGTCTTGTTTATCCTTTCCCTTGACGACTTGAATCATCTTTTTCCAAATAATAGCCGCAAAGTCACACTGCACATTGTGAGTGACTGCATAGTAAAATGATAAGGAATCTTTCGTCATCAGATCTATTCCTTTCTGTGATGGCATCAAGTAGGTGCTTAAAATATTGTACATTGTATGCCAGAGAGTTGCTACATTGCTTCTTCTAAAATCTCTCATCGTTGCCAACTCTCCGTCATATCCCAACGAATGAACTCCAGCTAACATGTCTTCTACGGATGGGAGTTCTTCGTATTCTTCTAGAACAGGAAATCCAGTTGTTGTTCTAAGCTCATCCAGACTGAATCGACAATTAAACAATTCATCTTCTGATTCCAGAGAAAATTTAAAGTAGTCTGCTGTGTTATACCTTTTACTTCCTCAAAGACATACTTTTCAGGTACAATTGCACCTCCAGTCAACGTATTGTTCAATGGATGAAAGCTTAAAATCTCTGGAATTATCGGAAATTTGCAAGCAAATGGAATGTGAAGTACTTGATTGGCTTGCATTTTCATGGAATCTCCTTCTCTGAACATTGCCATCTTGATACTTTATTATTTTTCTGTTTAAGACAAACTGACCAAAATTTTTTGACCAGAAAATACAATTCAAACACAGAAAAATAACAAAATATACCAACTTTTAAGAAACACATATATTACACATACAATGTTTTGCATATATATTAAAAATGAGAGAACAAAGTAGTACACAAAGGCGTTCGATACCTTGTATCTCACTCAAATATATATACAAAACATGACAATATATAGAATCACATAAGTATTAAAAGATAAGAAAACAAGGTAGTACACAAAGGCATTTGATACCTTGCCTCTCACTCGAAACACTTATGAAATACTATATATACATACATAATACACATATACAGTTAAACATTTTAAAAAACACATCACAAATAATAATAAAAGAAACATAGAATAAAATAAAAAAAAATTTGAAATTCTGATTTGTACTATTTGCAGAGCAAAAACCTCTGCAAATAACACATTTTGACAAAAATTTGCCCAGTGTTTGACAAGGACCAAAAATTGGTTTTGGCAAAATTTTGATTTGTATTGGAGTTGAAACATGTAAATGCAGAGCTCAAAACTCTGCAAATGAGCAGTTCACTGCAACTCCTTTTCAATGTATGAAATTTCCTTATATTGAACAACAAAAGTGTTGTCATTTTGATTAAGAAAAATTTCAATGGAAAAATTTTTCATTTTGTACTGTTTGCCGAGCAAAATGCTCTGCAAACAGTTGGATTTAAAACTTTGTGAAAAAAATTTTCATTTTGTACTGTTTGCCGAGCAAAATGCTCTGCAAACAGTTGGATTTAAAACTTTGTGAAAAAATTTTCATTTTGTACTGTTTGCCGAGCAAAATGCTCTGCAAACAGTTGGATTTAAAACTTTGTGAAATTTTTTTTCATTTTGTACTGTTTGCCGAGCAAAAAGCTCTGCAAATAGTTGGTTTTGAAACTTTGTGAAAAAAATTTCATTTTATACTGTTTGCCGAGCAAAATGCTCTGCAAACAGTTGGATTTAAAACTTTGTGAAATTTTTTTCATTTTGTACTGTTTGCCGAGCAAAATGCTCTGCAAACAGTTGGATTTAAAACTTTGTGAAATTTTTTTCATTTTGTACTGTTTGCCGAGCAAAATGCTCTGCAAACAGTTGGATTTAAAACTTTGTGAAATTTTTTTCATTTTGTACTGTTTGCCGAGCAAAATGCTCTGCAAACAGTTGTTTTTAAAAACTTGTAAAACTTTTGGAATTCAAAGAGCTTGAATGCCGAGCAAAATGCTCTGCATTCTGTTGTTTTAAGACTTGGTGGAATAACAAATTTGGTTTCATAAAAACAAGCATTTGCCGAGCAAGAAGCTCTGCAAATGACACTTTTGATCCAGAAATTTGTTTGAGAAAATTAAGAACAATTTAATCAAACTTTATGATGATTTGAAGATGATCAAGAACAAAGTACCCAATTGCCGAGCAAAATGCTCTGCAAATGGTACTTTTTATCGAAACACAACAGTTTACCCAGCCCTAGTTCAAATCATACCCAGAAAATATAAAACTCAAACAGATTAAGGCATAAAATCATATAATCAACAAGTATAATACCTAATCATGCATCTTAAACATCATATATACACAATCAATCACCAAAACATGCATAAAAATCAAAAACAGTTCATTCATGCATTTTATCAAACAGTTGGATTTAAAACTTTGTGAAAATTTTTTCATTTTCTACTGTTTGCCGAGCAAAATGCTCTGCAAACAGTTGTTTTTAAAAACTTGTAAAACTTTTGGAATTCAAAGAGCTTGAATGCCGAGCAAAATGCTCTGCAAACAGTTGGATTTAAAACTTTGTGAAAAAATTTTCATTTTGTACTGTTTGCCGAGCAAAATGCTCTGCAAACAGTTGGATTTAAAACTTTGTGAAATTTTTTTCATTTTGTACTGTTTGCCGAGCAAAATGCTCTGCAAACAGTTGGATTTAAAACTTTGTGAAATTTTTTTCATTTTGTACTGTTTGCCGAGCAAAATGCTCTGCAAACAGTTGGATTTAAAACTTTGTGAAATTTTTTTCATTTTGTACTGTTTGCCGAGCAAAATGCTCTGCAAACAGTTGGATTTAAAACTTTGTGAAATTTTTTTCATTTTGTACTGTTTGCCGAGCAAAATGCTCTGCAAACAGTTGATTTAAAACTTTGTGAAATTTTTTTCATTTTGTACTGTTTGCCGAGCAAAATGCTCTGCAAACAGTTGGATTTAAAACTTTGTGAAAAAAATTTTCATTTTGTACTGTTTGCCGAGCAAACTGCTCTGCAAACAGTTGTTTTTAAAAACTTGTAAAACTTTTGGAATTCAAAGAGCTTGAATGCCGAGCAAAATGCTCTGCAAATGGTACTTTTTATCGAAACACAACAGTTTACCCAGCCCTAGTTCAAATCATACCCAGAAAATATAAAACTCAAACAGATTAAGGCATAAAATCATATAATCAACAAGTATAATACCTAATCATGCATCTTAAACATCATATATACACAATCAATCACCAAAACATGCATAAAAATCAAAAACAGTTCATTCATGCATTTTATCAAACAGTTGGAGATCAAAATTAAACAAGTAATCTTACCTCAAAAACCGATGATTTGATCGAAGTAAATGATGAAATACAACTGAAAACTGATCACTAGTCTGCACCCACTTTGATTATTATGAAAAATATGAAGATTATTGATTGATTGATGAAATGTTTTGATCGGTTTGATAGAAAAACAAAGGTTAAAATGGTTTGAATTTGAATAATGAATGGTTGACCTGCCCAATTCCCTTTTTAAACTTCAAATCCGGGTCGCGGGTCTGGGTTTGACCCGCGTGTTAACCCGAATCCAATCATGTCTTGGGCTTAACCATACAATTTGGGCTCATATGAAATTTGGGCTTGTTTTGGTTTTTGGGCTTAAAACACAATTTGGGTTGGTCACATAGACAGAAAAAAAAAATAAAAAAAATCTAAAGGAAAATAAAAAATAAAACACATAAAAAAAATTTAACAAAAAAATCTTTTTGACTTTTTAAAGTTTTCTAATTTTGTCTTTGGTTTTTCAATTTTAAAAACAAACACACATACATAAAAAAAATAACAAATAAAACAAACAGTTAACAATTAAGCAAACAAATATTCACATACATTTGCACACTCCCCCTCAAATTAAGCATTTATGACTATACTAAATTTACAAACTCCCCCTAAAATCATGCATTCTACCCTTTTTTTCCCCCTCAAACATTGCATGTAATAACAAGTAAAACACATCAATGTTTGAAACAGAAAAATAACATAGAAAACATGGCATGAAAGCATTTAAGTTTGTAAATCAAGCATTCCCAACTTGGTTTTCAGAAAATTAAACCTGTTTTCATCCAAAGGTTTGGTGAAAAGATCAGCAAGTTGGTAGTCTGTTGGGACAAAATAGAGTTCGATGTTACCTTTCTCGACATGATCTTTAAGAAAATGGTACCGAACATCTATGTGCTTGGTCTTTGTGTGCTGTACAGGATTGCAAGAAATAGCAATAGCACTCTTTGAGTCACAGTAAATGGGAATTCTGTTGAATTGAAATCCATAATCAGTCAATTGAGTCTTCATCCAAAGAACTTGTGAACAACAGCTTGCTGCAGCAACGTATTCAGCTTCTGCAGTAGATGTGGATACACAATTCTGTTTCTTTGAAGACCAACTGACCAATCTATCCCCTAGAAACTGTACACTTCCAGAAGTACTCTTTCGATCAAGCTTACAACCTGCATGGTCAGCATCAGAATATGCAATTAACTGAAATCCAGTATACCTTGGATACCAGAGACCAAGATTCACAGTGCCTTTCAGGTATCGGAAGATCCGTTTAACAGCCTGGAAATGACTTTCCTTGGGATTGGCCTGGTACCTGGCACACATGCATGTGGCGAACATAATATCCGGGCGACTTGCAGTCAAATACATGAGTGACCCTATCATACTGCGATATTTCTTTTGATCAAAAGATTTTCCATTTAAATCAGCATTAATCTTTGTTCGAGATTCCATGGGTGTACCAATTGTTTGACAATCCATCATATCAAACTTTTTCAACATGTCAAGAATGTACTTAGATTGACAAATAAAAGTACCATTGGACAACTGTTTTACTTGAAGACCAAGGAAAAAGTTTAATTCACCCATCATGCTCATTTCAAATTTCTTGATCATTAAACCAGAGAAATTCTTGCAGTATTTAGGATTAGTTGACCCGAAAATTATGTCGTCAACATAAATCTGGATTAGAATGATGTCACTCCCTTGTCGTTTGATAAACAAGGTAGTGTCAATTGAACCTTTGCTAAAACCAGATTTCACAAGATAAGAGGATAGAGCATCATACCATGCACGAGGCGCTTGTTTCAGACCATATAAAGCCTTATCTAACCTGTAAACATAGTTCGGATGTTTGGAATTCACAAAACCTTCTGGTTGTTCAACATACACTTCTTCTTTGAGAATTCCATTCAAGAAGGTAGTTTTGACATCCATTTGGTAGACTGTGAAGTTCTTGTAGTATCCCTTTGCAACCAATCGTGCTTTATTGCGTACAATAACTCCAGTTTCATCCTTTTTATTCTTAAAGATCCACTTGGTTTTAATTGGCTCCTTGTTCTTGTAAGGATTGGGAACCAATTTCCACACCTCAAGACGTTCGATCTGATTAAGTTCTTCTTGCATTGCTTTCACCCAATCTGGACAACTTAGAGCTTCATTCACGGTCCTTGGTTCAACCATGCTCAGAAAATTTACAAACAGACATTCATTCGCAGATGCAGATCTTGTCTGAACTCCAGTTGTTGGATTACCAATTACTTAAGAAATTGGATGGGCTCTTGTCCATTTGGTTGTATGAGGAATTGGATCAAGTGGATCACCAGATTCTTCAGAATCAACAAAATCAGGAGAATGTTGTTCTGTCAATTGTTCAAACGAGGTTGCAATTGGTTCAACAAAGTCGTCATGAACATAATCTTCAGGATTGGTTGTAGGATTTGTCACTTGTAAGATAATACGAGGTTGAGTATGCAACTCAGACATATCAGTAGGTGGAGGAGAATCAGATGATGAATTAACATCTGATGATTGTGATGGTGAAGACTCATTGGGATCCATCTCTTCTGAATTTGAACTTGATGGTTCATTGGCATTTCCATCAGATTCGGGAACTTTCTTTGAAACTTGGAAAAATTCTTCGAACAAGATATCCAAATCTTGTGGTGTTGGAGTAGAGAATGATGATTTGACATTTGAAGTAGTCTTTGTTGCGGAAGCTTGTGGACTTTGAAGTTCGGGTCTTGAACTGTGTTGTTCAAGAACCATTCCTGAGAGTTCATCAAATCTAACATTCATACTCTCGTCAATTCTCTTGGTTCTATGGTTATATACACGATATGCTATCGATTCTCTCGAATAACCGATGAAATATGCCTCATCGCCTTTTGGTTCAAATTTGCCCAGATTTTCTCGATCATTGAGAACATAACATACACATCCAAAAATGTGCAAGAAGTTCACATTGGGCTTTCTTTTGTTGATCACCTCATACGGAGTTTTATCAAACCTCTTGTTAATTATGGATCTGTTTTGAGTAAAACAAGCAGTTGCAACAGCTTCAGCCCAAAGATTCGGTGGCAACTTCGAATAGGCAAGCATTGTTCTAGCTGCTTTAACAAGAGTTCGATTTCGACATTCAACTACTCCATTCTGTTGAGGTGTTCTGACAGCGGAAAATTGATTTGTAATACCCATGGACTTGAAGAAAGAATCAATCGTTGAATTCTTGAATTCAGTGCCATTGTCTGAGCGAACAATTCTAATTGACGATTTAAGATTCACTTGGGTCTTCTTTATGAAATCAACAATTGCAGTCGGAGTATCACTCTTTGCATGAAGAAAGAATACCCAAGTGTAACGAGAAAAATCATCAACAATCACAAGAATGTATCGCTTGCCATGGATACTTTGAACTTTCATTGGTCCACACAAATCCATATGTATTAGGTGCAAAGGACCTTCTGTACTCAGAAACTTCTTGGGTTTGTGTGATGCTTTCTTCATGTTTCCAATTGCACAAGCTGGACAAACATGTTCACTTTCATACTTGTAATCAGGAAGTCCTTCAACAAGTTGTTTATCCACGAGAGCATTAATTGTTTGAAAGTTCAGATGTGAGAGACGACGATGCCATAACCAAGAGTTTTGTGCAGTTGCTTTTGAAAGTAGACAAATCTCTTAAGAATTAGATGGGATGTTGTTGAGATCAATTGTGAACAAATTATTGTCTCTTGTTCCAGTCAGAATATCCACACCATCTTCAGTCTGCACTTTGCATTCATATCTCCTGAATAATACTTGAAGATCATTGTCACAAAATTGTCCAACACTGAAAAGATTGTGTCCTAATCCTTCAACATAAGAAACTCTCTTTATAGTGACACCATTTTTAACAATGTCTCCGTAACTAATAATAGGAGCGATATGATCGTTTCCGAATCTTACGGTTCCCATAAACTTTTCAACAAAGTTCGAAAGAATTGACTTGTTACCAGTCATATGACGTGAACAGCCCGAGTCAACATACCATACACAAATTAGGTATTCCTGCAAGAACATCAAAATGTGGTTTTAGGTACCCTTTTTGGATTGGGTCCTTTCAGGTTAGAGGTACAACATGCAAGTACACATAGAAAAAATATTAAGCAAAATAACACATAACCAAACTTTTTATTCAAATAAAAAATATAAGCACACATAATTGTTCAAAATACAAATATGAATTACAAGCAAGAAATTGGAAAGGTTTATACACATGTTTTGGTACAAGCGGGACTAGTCCTAGATTTATAAGCATTATCTAATGTATTCGATCTACGGACAATCCACACTTGTTTGATATTAGTTGTATTCCCATCAAGCTTGACTTTACTAGATGCATTCAAATATCTATCCTTAGGTATCCATCTACTGCTACTAGTTAAGCACACGTCACCTGAAACACGAACATTCGTTGAGTTAGCAAACAAATTATTAACTTTGTTCTTAACAGGTTTCGTCTTGATGGGTTCTGTGGTCTTGTTAACTTTCTTTATGTTATTAGGCGACAACCAACCATACTGATCTTTGTAGTTAGTCATTCCAGTAAAAGTATCTCTAACCCTCTATAAGGTGCACTTAGGATTCTTCTGAGAGTACCTAGGAAAACTAGAATACCTAACCTGCGAAGGTTGTTTGTTACCTAATGATAAAGCTCCATCCTTAATACTCTTTGGACCACTGCTTGCTTTGACTTCTTTTTGTGACTTAGGTTTAGAAATAACCTTGTAAATCTTTGTTTGCCTAGAAGTCTTTGATATCATTTGGACATTGGGACCTTTATGTGGTTTCGAACTTGAACCCGTCTTAGGTGATTGATTATACTTCGGGTTTGAAACAGTCTTGGGTGATGATTTGGTCTTAGGTCTTGAAACAGTCTTGGGTATTTGGTTGGTCTTTGGTTTTGAAACAGTCTTGGGTAATGGTCTGGTATTTGGTTTTGAATCAGTCTTGGGTGTTGGGATGGTCTTTGATTGTTGGGTGGTCTTCGGTCTTTGTTTGATGGTCTTTGGTCTTTGGAACTCATTGATTGATGAAGATTGTGAAGAGTGTGACTTTGGAATCTTCTTTTGATTCAAATCAAGTTTTTCTACCTTTTGAACGAAATGTTTTTCAAATTCAGGATCAAAATCATGATTTTCTTCCAAAAATGTTGACATTTCATCAGTTTCCAACTTCACACTTACTTCACTTTTCTTTATCGGACATGGACTTCGCTTGAGTGAAATTGATGCTTTTTCTTCTTCTTTATGAAATTGAAGTGCTATTTTCTGAAGTTGGAATTCAACTTTTAAATCATTAAGTTCCTTTAGCACATTTAACCTCTGTTCCCTTTCTTTTTCAAACTTTTGTTTGAAAGCATCAATTTCATTCAAGTATGATTGAGTTCCCTCAGAAAACTTGGTGAAAGTCTCAATTTTAGAGGTATTCGGGAAGAAGTAATCATCAATATCATGAACATCATCTAAATCACCATCAGTTTGAACAGAAATATGCACAACTTGACTCTCAGTTTGCACAGATGTATTCATGATATCACAAATAGAACATGCATTTTGTGAAGTTGTCTCATTTTGACACACAGATTTGGTTGATGTAGGTGGAGTGTCCATAACTTCACAAATAGGACAATCGGGGTGATCACAATCATTTTCATGATTCTTGGGTTGGTCACTGATCAAGTGATTTTGAGCCTTCAAATCTTCTATCAAAGATTGCATTTTCTCAAGAGACTTTTGCATATCTTCAATTACCTTTTCCAAAACTTTTTGTGGTACATAAGATCTCAAATCTTCAGGTTTTGGAATAGGAATAAGATTTTCCAAACGTTTTTCAGTAAAACACTCAAGAATTTCAGGTATGACAGCCTCATGATTGTCTTTGATTGTTTTATGTGTAGAGTTAGCGAAGAAATCATTTGACTCATCCATTAACCCATAGTTAAAATAGACTTTTGCACCCTTTTCTAGAAAATTATCAGCCTCATAATCACTATCAGTCGGTCTCACAAATTGGTCTGTCATCCCACATCTCAAATAAGATTCGTTGTATAATGATGGGACTTCTTCTTGTGCTTCGAGCAAATGATTTGGATTGACATAACCTATCCCTGAATTGAATAAAGTTTTCGAATTTCTTGGCCTATTTACAAAAATATTTGTTGATATGATCGATTAGTCTTATACAGCTTGTCTTGATAAGACTTGATTTCAGCTTTAAGCTCATCATTTTCTTTATCAAGTTTTTGTTTAAGAGAATCTTTTATACAACACTCATATTTTAGGTCAGAAATTTTGTTTTCAAATTCTGTCAAATCAGGGATAGATTCTGTAACACCCGTCGTTTAAAAAATATGGGTTTTCAAAAATTTTCACCTAACGGTGTTAAATTGCGGAAGTAAAGACTGTAAAAGTCAAAACCGATAAAAACATTTCGGTTGCTGCATTTATTTGGTGTTACATGCCATATCAACAATAGTTCAAATGAAAACCCAACGGTTGCCCAACATAAACAACCGTTCACACATCACTACATAAATTCGACATTAAATACGAAATGTAATGAATGTCTAAAGAAGCATCGTCTAAGGGTAGCTAAGGCTCCTGCATTGCATCTACCCAAGCTCACACGTCCTGCATCTAGTTTCCATCAAGCTAAACCTGAGGAACAACCACATTAAGAAGCAAGTGTTAGCTATAAGAATAGCTAAGTAAGATAACACTTAATTTAAAAGCATTTGTCCAATTAAAACAATCTTCATTATTAGACAAGTTTTATTAGGCACAACACACATCACACGTTCACACATATACTGCATTACAACTTCGTTTCAATTAGGATAATCATCCTAAATGTGCCTATCCTGCATTAGTTCCCACATTATCACACATATCTTCATTATCTGCATTATTAGTTCACACATTGTCACACGTATCTTCGTTAACTGCATATAAGTGTGCCCTGCATCACACCCGACTGGATGATCAGTCAAAAGACTACTCATCTTACGTCGTTAAGAAGTGGCAAGCCAATCCAAGAGTAATCCGTATGTGGAGGTTGGTCAAACCTCTCGTATTACTCGCCCTGCGTTATAAAGACCATGTTGCGAGGAGCCACCCAAGCAACAACTGCATCTACGCACTTGCCCGGCTAAGGCTAGTACGGGTTAAGCTTAACACTTTTCACTGCATCTGTTTTATGAGCTCAATTTCACACATATAGATTGGGTCCCTGCATTCCCAAACATTCACACACATATAGTCTAGGTAACACACATTCCTAGACATTCACACACTTAACTTCATTACGTTTGGATCCTTAAACGTGCAAGTGACATAGCAACCTAGCAAGTCTAGTGAACTAGGCGTACAAGTCAAGCATGCATATCACACATCAACTTCATTTCTACATATCATGCATATCAAGATACTTCATTAAACTACATCAACTGCATAGCTACATACTACATTAAGCAATACTACATTACACTACAATAGGGACTGCATCTCAGGTCTCATGGTCAACTGCATAACCCATAATACCTCCCAGGTAACCCATATGCCCACATGCATTATAAAGATACCGAATGGAAGTGTTTACGATTTGAAACCAGCTTTTAGTTGATCCCCCAGCGTGTCAAAGTAGTGTATCTTACCTGGTTGTAGTACACGCGTACAAACAAGTAGCTAATACTGCTTATCAGTAACCTCCGACACCTATCGTTCATTAACATATAAAGTATAAGTCATTTGGAATCTTAAACGGACTCTCGAACGACCTTAAGACTGACTACGTAAAATTCCAGAATTTCACCTTACGAAGATAGCCTTCGTACGAACTTAGCTAACGAAGTTAATCTTCGTACGAACTTAAACTTCGTTCGTTCTACTTTACGAAAATGGATTCTTACGAATTAATCTTCGTACGAACTTTATCTTCGTTTGGTTTTACTTACGAAATTAATCCTGAACGAACCTAATTATACTAACGAAGATACCCTTAATACGAAGTTATTTAGACCTTACGAAGATAGCACCAAACGAAGTTTATCTTCGTTCCGACGAACTTAGGCACAGTTACGAATTAAATCATATTTTCGTCCAGAATTCCAAAAACGACTAACTTCATCAATTTTCCAGATTTTGATCGATCAAGGCTTCTTTCCAAACATGTTTTTGACACAAATAAACATCTCTTGATTAACTTGATCGATTATAGACTCGTTTAACACCATTTTGAATGTTAATTAACCAAAACACCTTTTAAGCCCTAATTACTTGCTAATTCCTTTATAATCAGATCTGTTTCGTAAATAACAACCTCTAAATCTGAAAATACAATCAATGATTCAATGATTACCTGCTTGCTAGATGACTGATCGATTTCAACACCAAAACACCCAATCGATTGACCCAAATCTTGTATAATTGCTTTAGAAATCAAGAGAATACTAGAGAGACTTTGTGTGTGTTTTCCAATGTTAATGGCTGCCAAATTAGACCTAACTACACCTATCAAAGCCTTAATCCCGTTTTTAGATTTCAACCTATGTCAAAATCAGTCCCTGGACTTCTAAACCCTTCATTATTGGCCACAAACTGCATTATTGACCATAAACAACATTAGTCCTTCATTAAAAGGCACTACATAGCCTTTAAGCGACATTAATCACACTTTTATTCGTCATTAAAATTTGGCTTTTAAACCTAACTACTTTATCTACGTTAACCACACATAACTACATTCAAATATTAAGTAAAGACTTAACGACACCCAAATTGACTTAACGGCATTAGTCAAACGTTAAATAAAAGTTCGGGATGTTACAAATACCTCCCCCTTAAGAGGATTCCGTCCCCGGAATCTCATCATATAGGAACAACTCGGGATATTTCTCCTTCATTACTGCTTCAGTTTCCCAAGTCAAGCTTTCTCCATGATTATGCTTCCACTTTATCAAGACAAGTTCAATCACTTTTTGGCGTAACTTCTTTTGCTTTCTTCCAAGTATCGCTACCGGTTCGTCTACTATTCTCTTCATTGGGTCAATACTCACGTCTTTAATAGGAATCACACTTGACTCCTCAGCTAAACATTTCCTCAAGTAGGATACATGGAAGGTGTTGTGAATTCCATCTAATTCTGGAGGTAATTCCAACTGATATGCCACATCTTTAATGCGCTTCACCACTTTAAAAGGTCCAATGAAACGTGGACTCAACTTTCCCTTCTTTCCAAATCGGATAACTCCTTTCCAAGGTGATACTTTCAGCATCACTAAATCACCAACCTTAAACTCAATCGGTCTCCTTTTCTTATCTGCATATGTTTTCTGCCTTTCTCTTGCCACACGTAAGGCTTCTTTAGCTATATTAACCTTTTCAGAGGTAATTTCAATAATTTCGGGACCGGTCAACTGCTTTTCACCGGGCTCCATCCAACAACTTGGAGTCCCACATCTCCTTCCATATAACATTTCAAATGGTGGCATTCCAAT
This sequence comes from Erigeron breviscapus, assembly GCA_034093135.1. Lineage (NCBI taxonomy): Eukaryota > Viridiplantae > Streptophyta > Magnoliopsida > Asterales > Asteraceae > Erigeron > Erigeron breviscapus. The sequence continues at coordinate 26,534,614 of CM067173.1, read as the reverse complement.
ACTTGCATGGTGACTATTATTATAAGCAAATTCGATCAACTTCAAGTGTTCATCCCATGCTCCACCGTATTCAAGTACACACGTTCTCAACATGTCCTCCAAGGTTTGAATGGTTCTCTCACTTTGCCCATCGGTTTGGGGATGATAGGCGGTACTCAAATTTATTCTACTACCCAACTCCCGTTGAAGACCCTTCCAAAAGTTTGACACAAACCCCGAGTCTCGATCCGAAACAATAGATAACGGGACTCCATGTTTCGCAACTACTTCATCAATGTACAACTTTGCCATCTTCGTTAAAGGCACATCTTGTCGGGTAGCTAGAAAATGAGCACTCTTCGTCAATCTATCTACAATCACCCAAATCATATCATTCCCTTTCGGCGTTTTTGGTAGCTTCGTTACAAAGTCCATCGTGATATGATCCCATTTCCACTCGGGAACGTCTAATTGATGCAACAAACCATACGGCTTTTGATGGTCCGTTTTCACACGTGCACAAGTCAAACACTTTGCTACAAAATGAGCTACTTCTCCTTTAATATCCGGCCACCAAAGCTTTCAAATCTGCATACATTTTGGTGACACCGGGATGCATCGAATACCTACTTCTATGGACCTCTTCAAGGATCAACTCTCGGTTACCCCCAAGCAGTGGCACCCAAATGCGACCCTTGTATGTTTTAAACCCACGACTATTAGTCTCCATCACAAGTCGTTTCTTCTTCCCAATACTCTCGTTATCAATATTATCCTTCATTAATGCCATCTCTTGTGCTTCTTTAATTCGATCTAATAGACCCGACTTGGCCTGAACTTGCATGCTCATCAACTTACAAGAAGAGCTTTGCACTTTCCTACTTAGTGCATCCGCCACTACATTGGCTTTACCCGGATGGTATTTGATTTCACAATCATAGTCTTTAAGTAATTCCATCCACCTTCTTTGTCTCACATTCATCTCCTTTTGAGTAAACATATATTGTAAACTCTTATGGTCGGTGTAAAGGGTGCATTTAGTACCATATAAGTAATGTCTCCATAATTTCAATGCAAACACAACCGCCGCTAGCTCAAGATCATGGGTAGGGTAATTCTTCTCATGAGGCTTCAACTGATGTGAAGCATAGGCAATCACTTTGTCTCTCTGCATTAAGACACAACCCAAACCCGTAATAGAAGAATCGCTATATACCACTAAATCATCAGTACCTTCAGGCAAGGCAAGGATAGGAGCTTCACACAACTTCTTTTTCAACGTTTGGAATGCATTTTCCTGCTTTTCAGTCCACTCGTACTTCACACCCTTCTTTGTTAATTCCGTCATAGGCTTGGATATTCGGGAAAAATCCTGAATAAACCTTCTATAATACCCAGCCAAACCAAGAAAACTCTTAATCTCGGTAGGAGTCTTTGGCTGCTCCACTTTGAAACAGCTTCAATCTTTGAAGGATCTACTTTAATACCTTCTGATGAAATAACATGGCCAAGAAACTGCACTTCTCGAAGCCAAAACTCACATTTAGAAAACTTTGCGTACAACTTCTTCTCCCTCAACACCTCCAAAACTGCTTTCAAATGCTCACGGTGTTCATCCTCTGACTTAGAATAGATCAAAATATCGTCAATAAACACAATAACAAAATGATCTAGAAAGGGGCGGCATACCCGATTCATAAGTCCATAAACGCGGCTGGAGCATTGGTCAACCCAAATGGCATGACCAAGAACTCATAATGACCATATCTAGTCCAGAAAGCTGTCTTTGCTACATCTTCCTTCTTTACCTTCAACTGATGATAACCGGACCGCAAATCAATCTTTGAAAAATACGAAGCACCATGTAGTTGATCAAAAGATCATCAATTCTCGGGAGAGGATACTTATTCTTGACCGTTCGTTTGTTCAACTCACGGTAGTCAATACATATGCGCATTGATCCATCCTTCTTCTTAACAAAGAGAACCGGAGCTCCCCAAGGCGAGGAACTAGGTTGTATGAACCCTTTGTCAAGTAATTCCTGAAGTTGCGTCATTAATTCCTTCATTTCTGTAGGAGCTAATCGGTAAGGTGCTTTAGCAACGGGTGTAGCACCGGGAATAAGATCTATCTGAAAAGTAACTTCACGATCGGGAGGAATACCGGGTAGATCATCGGGAAACACATCGGGAAAATCGGATACCACATCAACACTAGCAATAGAAGACTTCTCCTTCCTCGCATCAATAACATAAGCCAAGAAATGGCTCTTGTTTTTCCTTATACATTTAATAGCTTTCATCATACTAATAATCTTTATTCCTCCTCTCTTCTTGTCTCCATACACTGTTATCACTTTACCCTCGGATATAGGCAATCGAATTATCTTTTGGGAACATAAAATACTAGCTTCATTTCTAGCCAACCAATCCATACCAATCACTACATCAAAACCACCTAAGGTAGTAGGCAATAGTTAGACTGGAAAAGAACGACCTTCAATCTCAATGTCACAATCGTCATATCCCACACGTATATTATTAACCGTACCATTAGCAATTTCTACCTCTAATGAACAATCTAAGGGAGTAGTGACTCTTTCTAACTTAGGAGCAAATAATGTGGACACAAACGACCTATTTGCACCTGAATCAAATAAAACAGAGGCAGGCTTTTAATTAACAAGGAAAGTACCACTTACCACTTCATCGTTGTTCCTTGCGTCATCAACCATCATTTGAAGAGCTCTCACTTTTGTTGCTGTCGTGGCGGTCTTCTTTCCAGCATTCTTCATCTTTGGACAATCGGCAATGAGATGACCCGTTTCTTGGCACTTGTAGCAACGAGTCTTGTCCCTACATTCAGTGGCAAGATGTCCCGACTTCCCACACTTATGGCACCTTCTTGTCTTGTCGGTACAATGCCCTTCATGAATTGTCTTGCAAAATATACACCATGAACCATTCTTCTTTTTATCCTTGTCACCGCTTGAGCTAGAATTTCCACGGAACTTCTTATTATTATTGTTATTGGAAGACCAGTTTGATCTTCTTTTAAATCCCACTTTCTTGTCGTCGACTTTCTCAACTACTTTCTTGTCCGAAGCAAAATCATCGTCAAGCTTTTTAGACTCCTTGATTGCTTCAGTCAAAGTCTTGTGCTGCCTGCAGATACCTCGATAACTCGGAGGCAAACCATCAACATAGCAAGCAACCTGATCTGCATCAGTACGGAATAAATGACCCACGAACTTCATCTTCTCCATAAAGGAACGAGCATAATCATTAATTTTGCCAACTTCAGCTGTCAAAGCACGGAACTCTTTTTCCATTTTACGCTGCTCATGTACCCCAATATATTCCTCAATGAATTTCTGCTTAAAGTTAGCCCACGAGATAGCAGATACCATAGCTGGAGTCATCGAAATAGTAATGCTCTTCCACCAGTCCCGAGCACCTTCTTTCAACATTCTACTAGCACACAACACTTTCTTATCCTCGGGACAATCACAAGCTTCAAAAACCATCTCAGTATCATCAAGCCATTCCATGCAACCTACTGCATTAAGTGTTCCATAGAATTTCTGAGCTCCACACTTCTGGAAACTTTCAAACTTGAATCGAGGGGCGTGAACATCATTAGGAGGAACCACATTAACATTGGCATGGGGAATAACAACATCATCGACCGGTGGCTCAGTGTGGTGAGAAGGCACAGAGTGACTGTTACCAGTTCCTTCTGCGTTAGCTGCCAACGCCTGATTCAACTGTTCTTGCGTTTGGGCAACTGGGCCTGAAGAGTTAGCACAAGATTATACATCTCCTCCTGATTGGGAATCTGATCCACCACTACATCGTTAACTCTCGGATGATTGCCAGGTGGTGGAGGCATCGGACCCAATGAGCCTGGTTGATTAACACGGCGGGGGTTCACACGATTCACATTAGCATTAGCAGCAGCATTAGCAGCATTAGAAGCACCTGCACCCGGATGGACAGGTGGAGTAACGCTAGCAGTAACTCCGTCGCGTTGGATGTTGCGGTTGCGAGTGTTAACCATTTTCCTTCAATAAAATGGTGGAGTCGATAAGCGCAAAATAAACAAAAAGCTCGTCGAGATAAGGCTAAAACATATCATCGTAATGTAAACATCTCGTAAGCCCTATCACACTCGCACTCATCCCAACCCATCCTACATCACATGTCATCTCTAGCTAAGGCATCCTACGAGTACCTAGCATGCACATCTTAAGTTTAAGTCCAAATCCTATGGTCAATAGGCCTTGGTTCACTTAAACTACTTCTCTAATACCAACTTGTAACACCCGTCGTTTAAAAATATGGGTTTTCAAAAACTTTTCACCTCACGGTGTTAAATTGCGGAAGTAAAGACTGTAAAAGTCAAAACCGATAAAAACATTTCGGTTTCTGCATTTATTTGGTGTTACATGCCCTATCAAACAATAGTTCAAATGAAAACCCAACGGTTGCCCAACATAAAACAACCGTTCACACATCACTACATAAATTCGACATTAAATACGAAATGTAATGAATGTCTAAAGAAAGCATCGTCTAAGGGTAGCTAAGGCTCCTGCATTATGCATCTACCCAAGCTCACACGTCCTGCCTCTAGTTTCCATCAAGCTAAACCTGAGGGAACAACCACATTAAGAAGCAAGTGTTAGCTATAAGAATAGCTAAGTAAGATAACACTTAATTTAAAAGCATTTGTCCAATTAAAACAATCTTCATTATTAGACAAGTTTTATTAGGCACAACACACATCACACGTTCACACATATACTGCATTTCAACTTCGTTCAATTAGGATAATCATCCTAAATGTGCCTATCCTGCATTAGTTCCCACATTATCACACATATCTTCGTTATCTGCATTATTAGTTCACACATTGTCACACGTATCTTCGTTAACTGCATATAAGTGTGCCCTGCATCACACCCGACTGGATGATCAGTCAAAAGACTTCTCATCTAACGTCGTTAAGGAATGGCAAGCCAATCCCAGAGTAATCCGTATGTGGAGGTTCCCATAATTTTCAACAAAGTTCGAAAGAATTGACTTGTTTCCAGTCATATGACGTGAACATCCCGAGTCAACATACCATACACAAATTAGGTATTCCTGCAAGAACATCAAAATGTGGTTTTAGGTACCCTTTTTGGATTGGGTCCTTTCAGGTTAGAGGTACAACATGCAAGTACACATAGAAAAAAAATATTAAGCAAAATAACACACAACCAAACTTTTTATTCAAATAACAAACAAGCACACATAATTGTTCAAAACACAAATAAATTACAAGCAAGAAATGTAAAGGTTTATACACATGTTTTGGTACAAGCGGGACTAGTCCTAGATTTATTAGCATTATCTAATGTATTCGATCTACGGACAATCCACACTTGTTTGACATTGGTGTATTCCCATCAAGCTTGAACTTTACTAGATGCATTCAAATATCTATCCTTAGGGATCCATCTACTGCTACTAGTTAAGCACACGTCACCTGAAACACGAACATTCTTTGAGTTAGCAAACAAATTATTAACTTTGTTCTTAACAGGTTTCTTCTTGATGGGTTCTGTGGTCTTGCTAACTTTCTTTATGTTATTAGGCGACAACCAACCATACTGATCTTTGTAGTTAGTCATTCCAGTAAAAGTATCTCTAACCCTCTATAAGGTGCACTTAGGATTCTTCTGAGAGTACCTAGGAAAACTAGAATACCTAACCTGCGAAGGTTGTTTGTTACCTAATGATAAAGCTCCATCCTTAATACTCTTTGGACCACTGCTTGCTTTGACTTCTTTTTGTGACTTAGGTTTAGAAATAACCTTGTAAATCTTTGTTTGCCTAGAAGTCTTTGATATCATTTGGACATTGGGACCTTTATGTGGTTTCGAACTTGAACCCGTCTTAGGTGATTGATTATACTTCGGGTTTGAAACAGTCTTGGGTGATGATTTGGTCTTAGGTCTTGAAACAGTCTTGGGTATTTGGTTGGTCTTTGGTTTTGAAACAGTCTTGGGTAATGGTCTGGTATTTGGTTTTGAATCAGTCTTGGGTGTTGGGATGGTCTTTGATTGTTGGGTGGTCTTCGGTCTTTGTTGTTTGATGGTTTTGGTCTTTGGAACTCATTGATTGATGAAGATTGTGAAGAGTGTGACTTTGGAATCTTCTTTTGATTCAAATCAAGTTTTTCTACCTTTTGAACGAAATGTTTTTCAAATTCAGGATCAAAATCATGATTTTCTTCCAAAAATGTTGACATTTCATCAGTTTCAACTTCACACTTACTTCACTTTTCTTTATCGGACATGGACTTCGCTTGAGTGAAATTGATGCTTTTTCTTCTTCTTTATGAAATTGAAGTGCTATTTTCTGAAGTTGGAATTCAACTTTTAAATCATTAAGTTCCTTTAGCACATTTAACCTCTGTTCCCTTTCTTTTTCAAACTTTTGTTTGAAAGCATCAATTTCATTCAAGTATGATTGAGTTCCCTCAGAAAACTTGGTGAAAGTCTCAATTTTAGAGGTATTCGGGAAGAAGTAATCATCAATATCATGAACATCATCTAAATCACCATCAGTTTGAACAGAAACATGCACAACTTGACTCTCAGTTTGCACAGATGCATTCATGATTTCACAAATAGAACATGCATTTTGTGAAGTTGTCTCATTTTGACACACAGATTTGGTTGATGTAGGTGGAGTGTCCATAACTTCACAAATAGGACAATCGGGGTGATCACAATCATTTTCATGATTCTTGGGTTGGTCACTGATCAAGTGATTTTGAGCCTTCAAATCTTCTATCAAAGATTGCATTTTCTCAAGAGACTTTTGCATATCTTCAATTACCTTTTCCAAAACTTTTTGTGGTACATAAGATCTCAAATTTTCAGGTTTTGGAATAGGAATAGGATTTTCCAAAGGTTTTTCAGTAAAACACTCAAGAATTTCAGGTATGACAGCCTCATGATTGTCTTTGATTGTTTTATGTGTAGAGTTAGCGAAGAAATCATTTGACTCATCCATTAACCCATAGTTAAAATAGACTTTTGCACCCTTTTCTAGAAAATCATCAGCCTCATAATCACTATCAGTCGGTCTCACAAATTGGTCTGTCATCCCACATCTCAAATAAGATTCATTGTATAATGATGGGACTTCTTCTTGTGCTTCGAGCAAATGATTTGGATTGACATAACCTATCCCTGAATTGAATAAAGTTTTCGAATTTCTTGGCCTATTTACAAAAATATTTGTTGATATGATCGATTAGTCTTATACAGCTTGTCTTGATAAGACTTGATTTCAGCTTTAAGCTCATCATTTTCTTTATCAAGTTTTTGTTTAAGAGAATCTTTTATACAACACTCATATTTTAGGTCAGAAATTTTGTTTTCAAATTCTGTCAAATCAGGGATTGATTCTTTTAATTTCACATTCAACGACTCAATGTCCTCAACCAATGCATTTGCTCGAAACATCTCATTGGTCTTTTCAACTTGAAGTTGTCTGACAGTCTTGCTTAGTTCAAGAACTTTGGTCTCAAGTTCTTGTTTCTCAAGATGCAGTTTGGAGTTAGGAGTAAAAAAGACTGCTGCTTTTTCAGATTTCAAATTCTCAATATCTTTTTGAAGCGAATCAATTTTAATTTGAAAATCCTTTTCTTTGTTCTCCAAATCTTTCTTTAATTTTAAATTCTTTTTACTCAACTCCCTGCAATCTTTTCTTGCTGTATCAGACATATCCATGTAATGTTTTAAAACTGATTTGGAAAAAGAAATTACCTCATCCTCGACTTCAGAAGAACTTTCATCATTTTCCTCCAACTCCTTTGACTTCTTGATCTTTGTCATGAAGCACACATTTGCTGCAAGTTCGTCTGTCTCCTCATCAGAAAGATGTAACCACTTGTCATCTTCAGCGAGTAGAGCTATTCCACTTTCCTCTTGTCTTGCAAGCAAAAGTTTGTACTTATAGTACTCGGAGTTCTTTTGTCGAGGTTTGGTACAGTTGATAGCAAAATGTCCAGTAAGACCACAGTTATAGCATTTTCTGTCTTTAGATCTCTTATCCATGACCTTCTTCTCAAACTTCTTCTGATTCTCATACTTCTTCTCACCACCAGCAAAAACTTTCTTTTGATCATACTTAGGAGCATCCGCATTTTTAGCATACGAAGAAACTGATGAAGTCCTATGCTGATTGTTTGTTGGTTTCTTTTTGAAGAATTTCTTCTTGAAAGCCTTAGTGAAATAAGCAAGTTCTTTGTACATCTGTTTTTGGTTCTCATCCAGATCAGAATCACTCATATCACACGAATCAGAATCAATTTGAACTTCAACAAAACTGTGTCTTAACAATCTTGAAGTCTTCTTTTCAGCAACCAAGGCCAATGGATCTGAATGTACACTCTCTTCTTTCTTCTTCTGAATTCTCTTAACATCCTCAACATTAAGTTGTAGCTTTTCAAACAGAGTGTGAATGGTGAGTTTTGCAAAATCTGATTGTTGGTTGAGTTGGGTTCCATACACTTGCCATTCCTCTTCCAGATTTTTTATGAATTTTATGTTCAGTTCCATATTGGTTCTCTTCACATCATTCTTTCTCAGCTCATCGATGACATTGCAGAATCTGATGTATACCTCATTCAGTGGTTCACCTTTTTGTTGTCTGAATGTTTCATACATGTTCAGAACAGTTGACAACCTAATGGTGTTTGATACATCTGATCCCTCCATCTGCTTCTCCACTTCATCCCAAATGTCTTTTCCTGTTTCATAGGAATCCACATTGTAGTAAATGTCATCAGGAAGTGCTTGGTAAAGAAAGGCAATTGCACTTTGGTCAGCCTCAACTCTGTTTCTTTGATCTGTGTTCCAACTCTCTTCAGGTAAAACTTCTCCATTCACTGGGTTCTTTGGAATCTCAGGACCATCTTTGTAAGATTTTCTTAGCAGTTTTCCATTCTTCTGCCTGTCTATCCAGTTCAGAAACCTTTTCTTCCATTGAGGATAAGATCCTCTAAACAAGACAGGTGGTCTTCCTTCAGAACCAAGTGCCAAAGCTTCCCTTGAAGCCATTTCAAGCAATTAAAAGACTTGGAAAAATTTGAGATTTTTCAAATTCAACTAAATGCAGAGCTTAAACCTCTGCAAATAGAACAAGTAAGAAATTTGAAAATTTCAAAAATTTTGATTTTTCAACCCACTCGAAGAATATTGATGAAAAATGGTTTTGAGAAATTTTCTTGAAAAATTTTGATTTGAGAATCTTAAAAACAACTAAATGCCGAGCAAAATGCTCTGCAAATGGTGTAAGTGACCAAGTCGCAATCCAAGTATTTAGATCAACACTCAAAAACAATTGAATGCCGAGCTTAAATCTCTGCTAACAGCACTATTTAGCAAGTCACTTGGTCGAAGAATCAAATTTAACTATTTGCCGAGCAAATTCTCTGCAAATAGTACAAATAGAACTTGTACTTAGTCACACCAACCAAAAACACTTGTTTGCCGAGCTTAAACCTCTACAAACAATGCAAGTAGCATCAGTCTCAAATCAAGAGTTCTCAAAAACAACTATTTGCCGAGCAATAAGCTCTGCAAATAGAACAAGTGAAGTTCCAGTACTTAGCCAAATTTCTGAAACACGTATTTGCCGAACAAAAAGTTCTGCAAATAGAACAAGTAAGATCCAGTACTTAGCCAAAAATTCTAAAACACGTATTTGCCGAGCAAACTGCTCTGCAAATAGTACAAGTAAGAACAACACTTTAATCAACAACTTCTGCAAATACAAGTAACCACAACACGACAAAATAGTCGGTTAGGTTATCTTCTTCGTTCAACCAAACCCTTATTTGCAGAGAAGATTGTAAATCTTTGATATCTTCTTCATTTTTGCGAATTAGAACTCGAATTTTATATCAAAATGTTCAGAAAATCAATGCGCACAAATCCTCAAACAAATTAGATGCTAATTTCAACTGGAAAATCAAACCCACACGAACATGTGATTTGTAGAGCTCGAACAAAATCGACTCAAATGATGAAATTAGCTTCTGAAATTGATAGCGAAGGATGATTTAATGATTATAAACTGAACGGTGAACAAAATTTGAACAAAAACACACTTAATTTGCAGGGATCACTGAAACAGTGAGCTCTGCAAATGAACCTTTCAAAAAAATTACTCAAATTCTGAAATTAAGCACAAATTAAGCTTGTAATAAGCTTGTGGATCGTTCAGATACGTTGATTGTGCTCTGATACCAATTGTAAAGAATAGAATTAGAGCTTTTGTGTGTGTAATTGTGTGTGTTAATGGTGGTTACTAGAGAGAGAAAGTAGAGAGAGAGTAGAGAGAAGTCAGGGAAAGATTAGATTGTATTATGGGTTCAAAGGTTACAAATCATGTAATGGAGGGGGTTTATATACTTCTATACAATAAACACAATAAAAAAGGCTTTCTAGAATCTTTCGTATGTGACGCTATAAAATTAGAGGGTGTTTGATATTGCGATTACAAAAAAAGTTACGTCTTTAAAAGTGCGTTTTGAAAAACCATGCATGTACATGCTTATCTAAAAATGCGTTTTCATAGCAGATAATGACTTTTTAATACAAACATTTTTTAAAGTTATTTGCGTTTTACAAACGTAATAATCAGATAATTATTTTAAAACTCAATCCCGAACAACTTCTTAGTGTCTTTGTAACCTATATATAAGATGAATGAGTTTTCGAGATCTTATTATAAATAATACTAAACTTGTGTCCTAAAAGCCCATTTGATGGGATGGATAAGTATTTTGCCTCATTATCATATAACTTAATATAACATTTTAAGTGTGGATCTTAATAAAATACTTTATAAAATATTTATTTGTTGGTGTCTCATGGAAATGTTATGAGACACTTGATAATTAGAGTTATATTGTAACATAACCTAATAAAACACTCGATATTTAAGTTATTAAAGATTATAGTTATAATACCTCTAATTTTTGGAATATTATAATATAACTTAATAAGACACTTGACCCTTACTCTTTTAATTTTAATATTAATATGACGTTTAATCATCATTATAATATTATTAGAATATATTTCAATAGGTCACTTGATATTTAAGTCATAATACATTAACTTTAGCAAACATTTATTCGTTATAGTTTTATATAAACTAAATACTAGCACGATACCCGTATAATGCGGCGACGGTGTGATGGCGGCGACGGATGGTGATGGTGGTGGCGTCAAATGGTGTAAGTAATTGATGTAAATTTTTTGATATAAATGGGTAGTAAAGATATTTTTTATTAGATAAAAAACTGATTTTGTAATTTAATATTAATGGTTGATGGTGATTTAATTTATTAAGGGTAATTTGGTTAATTAGTGTGTCCCATTTTCCTTAACTTATAAAATGGGGCTATAATGTTTATATGGTAGTATAAATATAACTAATTAATTAAGTAATATGATTATTTAAAGTTTGTTAGATCTATGTTATAGATTATTTTATTAAGAAAATTATAGCTAAATTATGCGTTTAAATGAGTGAATAAACAAGAAGGATAATATGGTCATTTCAAAATTTGAATCACTTAAAGAGGGTGAGATAGTTTGTTTTATATATTAATGAGACGGATACCCGCACAATGTGACAACGATGACAGTAGCAAAAGCATGATGATGACGACGATTGGTATCAGCAGTGAGCAATGCAAGTTATTGATGTAAAAGGTAGTGTAGTTATTTTAGGAATTCAGGTATAGATATTATAACTTATTTTTATTAAAGGTATGTTGTGTATTCAATAGAATTATGGATAAAGTTATTATTAAGGACACTTTAGATATTTTAAAGGTAATTAAGTTTTTTTTTTTTTAAAAAAGTTAATTAGCTATATATAGTAACTAGACAAATACCTACGCGATACGATGGCGTGATGGTGGCGACAACGGGTAGTGGTTGTGTTAATTAGTGGTGGCCCAAGTACTATAGTTTATTGATGTCAAAGTGGTATTGTATGTATTTTATAAACTAACAGGTGCATTTTGTAGATTAATTTTATTAAGGGTATATTGGGTATTCAATAGCCTTATAAATAATGCTAATTATATTAATAAGGGTATTTTTCGTATTTTAAATGTAGAAAGTAGAATAGTTAAAAAAGGGAGTGAAGTTTGATTTATATTGACTAGCACAGTACCCGTACAATGCGACGGTGGTCGTAGCTGTAACACCCCAAGCCGAGGCTCGAAATATCACGGAAATCATATAGCACAAGGTGGAATTACAATAGAACAAGATCTAAATGCACTTAAAGATTCAGTGAATCCATTACAAAAATACGAGACAAGTACCAAAATACAAAAGGAGCAATAACCATCAAAGTTTACAAAAGAACAATCAGAAGATGGCAATTAATCCTAAGTATAATGCAAAAGAGAGGGTCGATGAATCCTTGATCCATAAAGTCCAAGGTCCGGGTTTAACAGCAAACGAAGCAACTATACTCCACGCCCGGGGAGAACCTGATTACCTGAAAAGTGTACTAAGCATAGTCAACACAAGGTTGGTGAGTTCGTAATAATGGTCCACAAGGAACCATAGACAATAATCACAATGTACAAGTAGAGGCTAGACATGACTTACAGTGAGCCTCTAAGTAACACACAAAGTCCATCAACAAGGTGACATAAGTACGAAAAGCGTGTAAAAGAATGCACAATGATATAAATATCAAATGCAAGTACCAAATGCATAAATAAGTCAACATGTCTATCTTACGCGTGAACTCCAGTCACCTATGCAACGATACTCGCCTGTCATCACAATGAACAAGGCGGCATCTCAAAATCATCGGCGTATATATGTCTATATACCCGGATGTCATGTCGCCAACATCTCATGGACAAGTGTATACATCTATACACTAGGATGTTTGAGTCCTCAACCGAGGGATTATGTACGTACGTATGCATGCATACAATGAATAGTAAATGCATCAATCATGAACCAACAATCAATATACGCTGAACATGAACCAACAATCAATATCCGCTGAGCATGAACCAAAAATCAATATACGCTGAACATGAACCAACAACAAGATATACGATGAACATGAACCAATAATCACAACTTAAACCAACTATACGTACATACACTTAAGAGGATTCTACTGCCTTCGAGTCCCAGATGCTTATATATAGGGTCACCCGCAGCCTTCCCACCACATCTAAAACCCAATGAAGGCATAACCGACTTCCATGTATGTACGTCTATCCTAATATAATTGAAATACTTAACCAAAACATAAACCAAGTCAACCAACGAAGCGAACCGTCACATCAATCCAACAACTAGAATAATCAATAAATCGTACAATGTTCTCCTCGCGTCTAACACCTAATTATCGATCATATACATACACATTAACATACATGAACACGTATACATAACTTAACAATTTCTCGGCAAAACCCTAATTAGGTTTCCAAAGTGTTTCTCGACGTTAAATGACTTCTAAGACTCTTAATCAATGTTATATAAGATAAGAAGTGAATTAGATTAAGACTCGGCGCGTAAAATGGTCCAGAAAGTCAAACTAGGTCAAACAAGGAAATTTCCAGAAAACAAAGGCCGTAACTTACGGCCCTCAGGGGCGTAAGGTACGGTGGTCAACATTACAACTGGCGTAGCTTACGGCCCAAAGGGGCGTAAGCTACGGCCCTCTAGAAAGTTCATTTTGGCGTAAAAGTTGGCGTAAACAGTTAGATTTTGGCGTAAGGTCCAATTTGAAGATAGGGATAGGCGTAAGCTACGCCCCAAAGGGCCGTAACCTACGCCCAGTCAAAACATAACTAGCGTAACCTACGCCCCATAGGGCCGTAGGTTACGCCCCTTACTGGGCAGCAACACGACCAGCAGCAGCATAATATGCAGAAAAACATACCCAAAACCCCTAAATTCGACCCAAATCGATTCACAACGACTTGTAATTCATTTTGAAGCATAACTAAACATCAATAACCATAAATACACATAACCCAACCCACAAATTCGACCAAAAACATCACAATCGCTTCCAAATCACCCAAACCCTAATTTAACCCTAATTTGACCCAAATTTAGATTTAAGCCGATTTAGGACTTGTAAATGTTCAAGATGACTAGAAATGCATAAACAAACATAAGTAGGTATAAATGGGATGAATTTTACTTACCAAAACTTCTCTTTGAGCTAGAACCCGAAATTAGGTCAAAATGGATAAAATGCAAGAACTTGGCTTTTGATTCTCCAATATGAAGCAAACGAGATTAAGATGGCTATGATTCTTATGTTATAACAGTTCTAAGACCAAATCGATGCATGAAAGGGGATGAAGATTGAAATGGTTTTTTTTTACTTGCTTTTACTTGAGAGAAATAGAGAAAGATAGATAGAAAAGGGAAAGAAGGGTGAAGGAAAGGATAAGAGAGGGGAGAAAAGGGTCATGGGTGGCTGGTGGGTCGTGGACTACCCACGGGCCGACCCGATTCTCTTCTCAAGCCAAAATACAATAGTCATACATTTAAACACCGACTACACATACAACGACCCGACTAACATACCACGAAGTCATATAATCACAAAATGAACCCAATTATTTCATTCAACAAGATTGTTAGTCAAATTACACATAAAGTCAACGGGTCAAAATTCACGGATGTTACATTATTCCCCCGTTGAAAGAATTTCGTCCCGAAATTCGACAAGACACTAATTATCAAATAAATGCGGATACTTAGACTTCATATGATCCTCTCGCTCCCAAGTGAACTCGGCTCCACGTCTAGCATTCCACCTTACCTTCACAATGGTGTAGCGCTTCTTCTTGAGCTTCTTTTCTTGACGGTCCATGATCTCTACCGGCTCTTCAACAAAGTTCAAGTTTGAATCAACCCTAATTTCGTCCATAGGCACATGATGTGTAGGATCCGCCAAACACTTGCGCAAGTTACAAATATGAAACACATCATGCACACCGCTAAGCTCTTGAGGCAATTCTAGCCGATAAGCAACTTTCCCAACCCGTTCAAGAATCTTGAAAGGACCAATATACCTTGGTGCAAGTTTTCCCCGCTTCACAAAACGTACGACGCCTTTCCAAGGTGACACTTTCAAAAGTACAAAATCACCAACTTCAAACTCCAACGGTCTCCGCCTCACATCGGCATACTTCTTTTGACGTTCACGGGCCAATTGCAACTTCTCCTTAATTTGAGATATTACCTTAGTCGTTTCAATCACTATTTCTGGCCCGATAAGTTAACTCTCTCCAATTTCCGCCCAAGCTAGAGGAGAACGACATATCCTACCATACAATGCTTTAAAGGGTGCCATTTGAATGGTAGCATGATAACTATTGTTGTATGAAAACTCAACTAGCGGTAAATGGTCTTCCCAACTTCCACCAAAATCAATCGCACACGCCCTCGACATGTCTTTAAGTGTCTGAATGGTTCTCTCAGTTTGCCCATCCGTTTGAGGATGAAACGCCGTGCTCATGTCAAGTCGAGTACCCATGGCTTTTTGAAAAGCTTTCCAAAAGTTCGATTTGAAACGGGCATCTCTATCAGAAATGATAGAAATCGGCACTCCATGCTTAGATATTACTTCCTTGATGTACAAATGAGCCAAAGTGTCAAATTTATCGGTTTCACGAATGGCTAAAAAGTGAGCCAATTTCGTTAACCGATCTACTATCACCCAAATCGTGTCACGACCGCTTCTCGTCTTTGGTAGTTTAGTGATGAAGTCCATTGAAATATGCTCCCACTTCCATTCGGGCATCACCGGTTGTACCAACAATCCGGGTGGCTTCTTGTGATCGGCCTTGACTTGTAAGCAGGTAAGACACTCACTCACATACCTAGCCACATCGCGCTTCATGCCCGGCCACCAATACAAGTTTTTCAAGTCAAAGTACATCTTATCCGACCCGGGATGGACCGAATAAGGCGATTGGTGAGCTTCATTCATAATAAGTGTTCTTAAGTCCCCGAAAATAGGAACCCAAAGTCTTTCAACCATGTATAGCCCATTATCATCCTTTCGGTCGAATAGTTGTTCCATACCGTCTAGGTTTTCGTTTCCAAAGTTTTCCGGTAGGGTGGCTTGAATTTGGGCTTCAATAATCCGGTCACGAATAATTGGCCCCACCGTGAGGCTCATAGCTCTAGCCCGTCTTGGTTTCACTCTCTCCTTTCGGCTCAAGGCATCGGCTACTACATTTGCCTTGCCCGGATGATAACGGATGTCACAGTCATAATCACTAAATAGTACAAGCCAACGCCTTTGCCTCATATTCAATTCACTTTGGTTAAAAATGTGTTGAAGACTCTTGTGATCGGTATAAATCACACATTTGGTGCCGTAGAGATAATGTCTCCAACACTTCAAAGCAAACACAACCGCTCCCAATTCCAAATCATGTGTCGGGTAGTTCTTCTCGTGCACCTTCAATTGACAGGAGGCATAAGCAATGACTTTACCCCTTTGCATAAGAACACAACCCAACCCTTGTCCCGAGGCGTCACAATAAACAACAAAATCTTCAATTCCATCCGGTAGTGTCAAAATAGGAGCATCACATAGCATATCTTTAAGAGTTTGGAAGGCGTTCTCTTGTCTTTCGCCCCATTCAAAACTTCTCTCCTTTTGAGTCAATAGAGTGAGTGGTTGTGCAATACGGGAGAAATTTTCAATAAATCTTCTATAGTAACCCGCCAATCCAAGGAATTGGCGGATCTCGGATGGCGTTTCGGGTCTTCTCCAATTCTTGACCGCTTCAATCTTGCTTGGGTCCACATGAATACCATCCTTGCTCACTACGTGACCAAGAAAGTGGACCTCCTCCAACCAAAACTCACACTTGGAGAATTTTGCGTACAATTTCTCCTTCCTTAGTAATTCAAGCACTTCACGCAAGTGCTCAACATGCTCCTCCTTCGTCTTCGAGTATACAAGTATGTCATCAATGAACACAATGACAGACTTGTCTAAGTATGGTTGACACACCCGGTTCATCAAGTCCATGAACACCGCTGGTGCATTAGTCAACCCAAAAGGCATTACGGTGAATTCAAAGTGACCATACCTTGTGCGAAAAGCCATCTTGGGAATATCATCTTCATGTACTCGTAGTTGATGATAACCCGAGCGAAGATCGATTTTTGAGAAGTGCTTAGCACCTTGAAGTTGATCAAATAAGTCATCGATTCTAGGGAGAGGATATCGGTTCTTCACAGTGAGCTTGTTTAATTCCCGGTAGTCGATACACATCCTGAAAGATCCATCTTTCTTTCTGACGAATAGGACAGGAGCACCCCAAGGAGATTGACTAGGGCGAATGAAACCCTTCTCTTGGAGTTCCTTGAGTTGAGTTTGTAGCTCTTGCATTTCGGTTAGAGCTAGTCTATAAGGAGCTTTTGCTACGGGCGCGACTTCGGGGATAAGATTAATACGAAAATTAAGTTCACGAGTTGGAGGTAATCCCGGTAAGTCATCCGGAAAAACATCGGGGAAATCACAAACAATGGGAACGGTCTTCAATTCTACCTTTGTGATGGTAGCACTAAAGACTTTAGAATTAGAGGATTCGGAGATTTCGCCTTGAACCCTAAGAATTCTACCGTTAGTCAAAGGTATCTTAACAACTCTCTCACCACAATCAATTGTCGCATTTACCGCCGCTAACCAATCCATACCCACTATAATATCAAAACTACCAATGTCAAGAGGCATAAGGTCAATGAAGAAATCGACATCTTCTAAAGTCAAGACACAGTCGCGATGTATTTGGCTAATTCTAGTTAGTGACCCATTTACCATTTCAATGTCAAGCACATAGTTTAGAGCACAAGGATGCACATCAATCAAAGGAACAAAGTTAGAAGACACGAGGCCATAATCGGCCCCGGAATCAAATAGGACGGTTGCATAGAGACCATTAAGGAGAAAGGTACCTGCTACTACATTGGGATCGTTGCGGGCTTCATTTACATTGGCCGCAAAGGCTTGGCCGCGTGGTTGCACTTGATGGCCTTGTTGTCCCCGGTTTTGGTTAGGCCCAACCATTTGGAGTTGATTGGGGTGGACGGCTACTTGAACTTGTTGTCCCACCCATCGAGGATAATTATTACGGTAGTGGTCACGGCTACCACATTCAAAACATTCGCCTCTTCTTTGGTTACCTTGAGGAGGAACGGCACGAACGGGAGCCACATTCATTGGGCCCCTTCTGGGAGTTCTACAATTCTTAGATTCGTATCCCACTTGGTTGCAGTTAAAGCATGCTCCACATTGGATTGGCGGGATGATGCCTGTTGCATCTCCCACAGAAAGGATGAGGCCCAGTATAAGCCTTCCTAGCCGGTTCCACCGCCGCCATTATTCTACCCCTATTAGCATTTTTGGGATCAAACCTCCCCATTTTCTTGTTTCCACTCGACTCTCCCACTTCTTTCCTTTTGTTTGTTGATGATTTGCTTAAAACACCACTCCTCAACAAGTCTTCAGTCACACTCCCGGCTTGGTTAACAGCATCAGCCAAAGAAGCAGGCATGTTAGAGTTCACATAAGATCGGACTTGAGGATTTAAGCCCAATACGAACTTCTGGATGGCCTGAGGATCGGTACCCACCAAGTGAGGAATAAGGGTAGACAACTCCTAAAATCGTCTAACATAGCCCTTGTAATCGGCTCCCTCCATATTGAGATTAGCAAACTCAATGGTTAAGTTTTGTAATTCATAGGGAGGACAAAACTTTGCCTTTACTTTGTTCTTGAAATCAATCCACTCTAAGTTATAAGTCCGTCCTAATGTTATCTCTTGGTTCCACCAACTCAAAGCGTCATGTCTAAACATAGGTGCAATGACTTCTTTCAATCACCGCCTCGATCGCCTCAAACCACCTTACATATTCTGTGGGACCACCTCTTCCATCAAACTCCGGTGCCCCACAACTTTTAAAGTCTTTAAATATACACCCCTGTTAGTATCCACCATATTGATTATTCATGGGCATTCCGATATTAACTCCCACTGGTCCCTCTTCTTCATCCTCTACGGCATGAGGTTGAGCATTTTCATTATTCACATTTTCTGGGGCTTCATTGTTTTGAGGCCCATTGTTTTGCCCAAGACTTGCCGTGACTTGAGCAATGATGGTTGGCATGATACCGGCAACGTTTGTGCGATTACCTCAGCCAAGTTTGGCTCAGGAGCTTCACCACGACCCCTTCCTTGGCCTCTACCACGACCTCTACCACGGCCCCTACCACGGCCCCTACCTCTTTGTACCTCCGGTTGAGCTTCCGGTTGAGGTTCTTCCTCTTCAGCCCTAAAGTTCGTTCCGGTTCTCCTGGGTCTCACCATTTCTATAAAACAAGTGACACGTTGACCCGAGAGTTAGTCTCAAATGCTCACGTGTTAGCCACACAAGTAGTCAATGCTCTCATACCGATACCATATACTCATTAAGCTAAGGCAAGAGTGCTAGAATCCTATGAGATTGTTACTTAGCATGCCATCATGTCAATTTCATTTCAATCGTTCATTATTTCTTCAAGTAATCGTGCTCAAAACATCATGCAATCAATTAACTAACACGAATGATTCAAAGTATAATCCGAATTCGATATGCTTACTAGTTATTGACCGGGTATGTATACAGGGTGTACCAATGGCTAACCCTCCACCTAATCAACTTCCATTAAGCATATCGGTTCCTTATTATACTTTAAGCCACACGTGCGCAATCCACGATGTTATGAACTTGCTATAATATCGGGTAACCATAAAAGAGTTGATCGGGTTCTTTTAGGGTTGCCAATATTATACTAAGTTAATGGCATCCTTTCATTTTGCCCTAACTCATCAAATTAGTTCCAACAATTAACAACAACAAGCCATATTAACCATAACCTACATTCATTACATTGAATTCAAGGTATCACACAAGAGGTCTTAACTACGAACTTACATGGGGATTCACATAATTCACATTGCACACGAATTCCTAACCATGCACGCTATATGAAGAGTTTTAACTTAAACCGTAGTCTAGGTCAAACCAACTAATTCTCTACGACCACGCATGGGCCACCATTCTGTAACACCCCAAGCCGAGGCTCGAAATATCACGGAAATCATATAGCACAAGGTGGAATTACAATAGAACAAGAACTAAATGCATTTAAAGATTCAGTGAATCCATTACAAGGAAGAAACAAGTACCAAAATACCAAAGGAGCAATAACCATCAAAGTTTACAAAGGAGCATCGGGAGATGGCAATTAATCCTAAGTATAATGCAAAGAAGGCAATGAATCCTTGATCCATAAAGTCCATGTCCGGGTTTACAGCAAGCAAAGCAACTAAACTCCACGCCCTGGAAGAACCTGATTACCTGAAAAGTGTACTAAGCATAGTCAACACAAGGTTGGTGAGTTCGTAGTAATGGTCCACAAGGAACCATAAGACAATAATCACAATGTACAAGTAGAGGCTAGACATGACTTACAGTGAGCCTCTAAGTAACACACAAAGTCCATCAACAAGGTGACATAAGTACGAAAAGCGTGTAAAAGAATGCACAATGATATAAATATCAAATGCAAGTACCAAATGCATAAATAAGTCAACATGCCTATCTTATGCGTGAACTCCAGTCACCTGTGCAACGATACTCGCCTGTCATCACAATGAACAAGGCGGCATCTCAAAATCATCGGCGTATATATGTCTATATACCCGGATGTCATGTCGCCAACATCTCATGGACAAGTGTATACATCTATACACTAGGATGTTTGAGTCCTCAACCGAGGGATATGAACGTACGTATGCATGCTTACAATGAATAGTAAATGCATCAATCATGAACCAACAATCAATATACGCTGAACATGAACCAACAATCAATATCCGCTGAGCATGAACCAAAAATCAATATACGCTGAACATGAACCAACAACAAGATATACGATGAAAATGAACCAATAATCACAACTTAAACCAACTATACGTACATACACTTAAGAGGATTCTACTTCCTTCGAGTCCCAGATGCTTATATATAGGGTCACCCGCAGCCTTCCCACCACATCTAAAACCCGTTGAAGGCATAACCGACTTCCATGTATGTACGTCTATCCTAATATAATTGAAATACTTAACCAAAACATAAACCAAGTCAACCAACGAAGCGAACCGTCACATCAATCCAACAACTAGAATAATCAATCAATCAATCAACGAATGCAAGTAACACGCAAGTTTACACTTTTCAGCCCGAATCTCAAGCGAGTAGGGAGATACGAAACTCACCTCGATTGGCTATGAAAGTTAAGATTGATATTTAGTCAAGTTATTGTCGTACAATGTTCTCCTCGCGTCCAACACCTAATTATCGATCATATACATACACATTAACATACATGAACACGTATACATAACTTAACAATTTCTCGGCAAAACCCTAATTAGGTTTCCAAAGTGTTTCTCGACGTTAAATGACTTCTAAGACTCTTAATCAATGTTATATAAGATAAGAAGTGAATTAGATTAAGACTCGGCGCGTAAAATGGTCCAGAAAGTCAAACTAGGTCAAACAAGGAAATTTCCAGAAAACAAAGGCCGTAACTTACGGCCCTCAGGGGCGTAAGGTACGGTGGTCAACATTACAACTGGAGTAGCTTACGACCCAAAGGGGCGTAAGCTACGGCCCTCTAGAAAGTTCATTTTTGGCGTAAATAGTTAGATTTTGGCGTAAGGTCCAATTTGAAGATAGGGATAGGCGTAAGCTAGGCCCCAAGGGCCATAACCTACGCCCAGACAAAACATAACTAGCGTAACCTACGCCCCATAGGGCCGTAGGTTACGCCCCTTACTGGGCAGCAACACGACCAGCAGCAGCATAATATGCAGAAAAACATACCCAAAACCCCTAAATTCGACCCAAATCGATTCACAACGACTTGTAATTCATTTTGAAGCATAACTAAACATCAATAACCATAAATACACATAACCCAACCCACAAATTCGACCAAAAACATCACAATCGCTTCCAAATCACCCAAACCCTAATTTAACCCTAATTTGACCCAAATTTAGATTTAAGCCGATTTAGGACTTGTAAATGTTCAAGATGACTAGAAATGCATAAACAAACATAAGTAGGTATAAATGGGATGAATTTGACTTACCAAAACTTCTCTTTGAGCTAGAACCCGAAATTAGGTCAAAATGGATAAAATGCAAGAACTTGGCTTTTGATTCTCCAATATGAAGCAAACGAGATGAAGATGGCTATGATTCTTATGTTATAACAGTTCTAAGACCAAATCGATGCAAGAAAGGGGATGAAGATTGAAATGATTTTTTTTACTTGCTTTTACTTGAGAGAAATAGAGAAAGATAGATAGAAAAGGGAAAGAAGGGTGAAGGAAAGGATAAGGGAGGGGAGAAAAGGGTCATGGGTGGCTGGTGGGTTGTCGACTACCCACGGGCCGACCCGATTCTCTTCTCAAGCCAAAATACAATAGTTATACATTTAAACACCGACTACAC